>CM060386.1:91367222-91988530 GCA_030545235.1 Helianthus tuberosus | reverse complement strand
ATTAGATTCTGTCCGTATTAAATCAGCAATGTGAGTCATTCTCTCTTTTTATCAAATCTATTTACAAAACCCTATTTATTTCAAAGTTATAATTACAGTGATTAAGTTTATGTAATCACCATATTACAGCCGGTATGTGGGGTTTTGTATACATTACTTGATAATCTTCACCATTGGGGCAGCCAATGGGTGATATGACCATAGTCACAGACACCATTGGACGGAAGGGCCAATGGGTCGAGTGACAAAGTACTGTGGGTAATTGGTTTGATATCAGAAACATTGTAATTTTCCTTAATACTGTAAATTATAACAAATGTGTCATTTTAGTAAATAGAATGATTCACTCAGTATTTCCCGCTGACAAAACCTTTTTCAAACATGTTTCAGGTGATCTGTTGTAATTCAGGAAAAGTGTTGGGGAGCATTTCAAGCTTAAAATAGTGGCTCATTATAAAATAAATAAGTTTTGTAATATCACAATTTCATAGTAAAAACATAATATTGTAAATTATCGGGGTTTTATCCCGACTTGTGAAATGAAATAAATCGGGAAAATTTTTTTAGCTTTAAACGATCCTAATGTTAAAACTTCCGCTGTTAAACTCAATTAAATAAATACCACGGGATTTCTGTCCCGCGGCTCCTGAAACGGGTCAAACCGGGTCGGGGGCCGTGACAGAAAAAGGTGGTATCAGAGCCACTGAGTTAAGCTAATTAAGTATTTAGAAATACTTAATTTTTCCTGATTACTATTATGTGATTATTTGTATTATTAACTGATTATTTGTTAGTTACAGTATGGGTAAGAAAAAGCTGTCAAACATCTATCTTAAATTAGATAGATCATCCAATGAGAAGGGAAGTTCATCCCGAACCAAATCCTCGAATCAGGCTGAAATTCCTGAAGAAGGAATATTTGTGCGAAAGGCACAATACGAGGAATCACTTTCTCCTAGAAGGAGGGAAATGATTATTAAGAAAAGTAAAGAGAAAATCCGAGAAAAGAAGATTAAACGAGAAACTCGGGAATTAATTGATAAATCACCTTGGGAAGATAAGCTAGATGAGAAATGGGCAAATTTATATATGCTAGCCACAGTAGCAGAAAATATGAATCTTTAAATATTTTAAGGTTTTAGCACATTACCCTTATAATCTAGAAACCCTGTGCAATAAATAAAATTCGAAACCCTAAGTGTATTTTTCAGTTATCTTTGTAATCAACTAGTATACAGTATGTAATAAATTAAAAGGTTATTTAACTTAGTATTTTATGCATTTTGCATATATGCTACATCAGCATGAGTGAGATATCTGAAGCTTTTCAGAACCTTAATCTGTACCCGGTAAATATCGAAGTTTCCAAAGAATATACTAGCTACTTTCCCGATGTAGAACAACCGGTAGAATTCAAGGTTCCACCTGTGAACAAGCCAAAACGAAAGAAAAGAAGTTATGTAGGATGGAGGAAAATACGTAAGAAAAAGCCAGCTACAAAACTGCCCAAAATAAACAATCCTTTGAAAAAGGGAAAAGAAATTATAACCGGAGAGAGTTCTAAACAACAGGAAATGGAAACGGAAGACAAGGAAGAGGTTAAGGAGATAGGAATACAAATGGAGGAGGTTACTAAAGAAATAGTAATGGAAGTGGGGCAAGGCTCTAGACCAGCTCAGATAGAAATCGGAGAGAGCTCCAATCCAAACCAGGAAAGGACTTTTCAAGATGAGATAGATTTCCTATTGGCAAGCTGTGAAACAATTCAGCCTGTCAATAATAATAATAGTAATAATAATAATAATATTTTTAATTATCCTCTTGAAAACCAACTCCCTATGAATTGGGAACCAGCAATTCCAGACCCAATAGTCCACTCCCAACCCATAGGAATGGACGAATGGTGGACAAACGATTGGCAATTCCAAAATATTGTCAACGATCCTTACTCTTTTCTTCCACAATCCGACCCAGAACCCCTACCTAATCCACCCATGAGTAATGAAAACATGGCTGAACTTCGCCACTTTGGTGAAGAGTTGTTTGATGCTGGAACTAGAATCAGGGAAATAGGGGGACAAATTGCCTGGAAGTACGATGAGAGGGAACTGCGTTTTTAGAACGGCAAGTGACGAGAGATAGTAGGTTGGTAAAATGGTGTTTGTATAATAGTAATAGTAAGGTTAGTCTGTAAATAACGAATAAAACTCTGTAAGATATTGGCGAGTAATGATGCATATTATATTAGATATAAAATGAAATCGAGAAATCGATTGTTTTGACTATACTTGTATTGTAAATTTTTCTGATTGTTTGTATATGTTTGTTATTTAGCAGATACTAATAAAAAATTTTATATATACATTATCAGATGGCAAACAGTGGTAATGAACCTATAAATGAAGTTAATCAGTCTGAGCAACATTCAAGAGATCAATATATGACTCGGCAAGATATCGAAAATATTGTTGCTCAAGGGATAGCCAATGCTATTCCAGCATTCGTAGCTGCTATCAAGAATCCAATCGAACCGCAACAAATTGTCCCTAGTAAACAGATTACTGAAGATAACTTCAGTAATAGTGTAAATGGAGGCAATAATCATGTTAATCATAATAGGGAACCACATCAAGCTCCATTACCCAAGAAAATGAAAACTGCAACGCCTGGTTGCACTTTCAAAGAATTCCTTGCTTGTAAACCCACGATAAAGTATTGTACTTTATCGTTCGTCATTAATTTGACGGATCATCGTTAATTCGATGGATGAAGTATTGCACTTTGTCGTTCGTTGTGAGAATTTGATCTCGTGAGTTATCGTAAATTGCTGGATTGATTACTAACCCAGTTTTGTGTGCATTGTTATTTAAATTAGGTTAACAAGGCTAATTCATAGATTAGATTCTGTCCGTATTAAATCAGCAATGTGAGTCATTCTCTCTTTTTATCAAATCTATTTACAAAACCCTATTTATTTCAAAGTTATAATTACAGGGATTAAGTTTATGTAATCACCATATTACAGCCGGTATGTGGGGTTTTGTATACATTACTTGATAATCTTCACCATTGGGGCAGCCAATGGGTGATATGACCATAGTCACAGACACCATTGGACGGAAGGGCCAATGGGTCGAGTGACAAAGTACTGTGGGTAATTGGTTTGATATCAGAAACATTGTAATTTTCCTTAATACTGTAAATTATAACAAATGTGTCATTTTAGTAAATAGAATGATTCACTCAGTATTTCCCGCTGACAAAACCTTTTTCAAACATGTTTCAGGTGATCTGTTGTAATTCAGGAAAAGTGCTGGGGAGCATTTCAAGCTTAAAATAGTGGCTCATTATAAAATAAATAAGTTTTGTAATATCACAATTTCATAGTAAAAACATAATATTGTAAATTATCGGGGTTTTATCCCGACTTGTGAAATGAAATAAATCGGGAAAATTTTTTTAGCTTTAAACGATCCTGATGTTAAAACTTCCGCTGTTAAACTCAATTAAATAAATACCACGGGATTTCTGTCCCGCGGCTCCTGAAACGGGTCAAACCGGGTCGGGGGCCGTGACATATACTCACCTGTAAGACTGAATATTGGGATCTGGATACGGGAGTATATTCAAGAGGTGGGACACATGAATGAGTTTAAGTTCTTAATACATCTAATTCGTATCCTGAATCAGTTGAAATTTGTGTGAAAATTTAAGTGGATCAGTATATCGACAATCTAAGTGAATTGTTTAATTTTTAATGTGTAACTAAGCTCAACGGTACTTGTGACTTGTCAGAAACTGATATGATCCTCCAACGCAAACTCAAACAAAAATAGTGTATGTATATATGTTTGTAAATATTTCGTTACTGCTTTATATTTCAGAAAATACAAAAAGATTTTGATTTCTGCTTTATTTTCAACAACCGATGTCTGGGAAGCTAAGTTTCAAAATCTAAGTATGCTGATTGTGTTTCTGAAAATAAAACAAGTTCATTAATTTGAAACTTGAAAATTTTGAAATCAAAAATCAAAAACAGTTTGTGATATCTCCAAGGTCATTAATTTGGACTTGGATGATTTACTGTGAGGGTTTTGGATTCTTAATTGTTAAAATCAGATTAAAGAGCTATGTTCTAATCTTGGTCGCTTAAACTGCCAAATCTTTGAAGATTGTTGATAGGGGGAGAGTATCAAGTATTTCTGGATATATTCATATTATTATATCTTAATTCCAGGATCTTGATTTAGAAAGTTTAATAGAGCCAGGTTACGATACCTGGACAACTGAAAATGTTTTCATTGTAAAATGTTTTACTTATAAATGTTTGAGGATTGCAGATTCCAGACTACGATCCCGATAGCCGAGTCTAAGGGGGAGCCTGAAGACGAGCTCAACGCAAGAGGAAGCGTGGATTCAAGGAGCCAGGAAACTATCCTGAAGGAGCTTGTATACGGAAAGCAAGGTGTCGATCCCAGAAGCTCGGAAGCTTGACGAAAGGGGGAGCCTGATGAAGAAAAGAGTCTACAAAGAGGGAGAAGCTGAAGTTGAAGACAGATCCAACGGGATTCTGTTCGAGCAAGAGGGAGTCTATGTTTCTAAAGACATCAAACCTTCAAGAAGACACACAAAGAGAGAGAAAGACCAGGCGCTACGAGTTTGGCTAAATGTTTGAGATTGACTGCGGCAATATCCAAGGGGGAGTTTGTTAGTGCATTTATGTCTATCGCCTCCGTCATCTCAAATCGTAGCTGAAACTGTTAAATTCTAGGCTTTATGTAGTATCTAGTTAGTAAAAAGGCAAGGTGGCATTATTGTAAATAAGGAGAACCTCCTTATATCCCTTGGCCTATAAATAGGAGTCTAAGTGTTAGAGTTTAGGACTTTTTGCGAATTTTTGCCATTTTGGAGATTTGAAGCTTAGAGGCTAGAGAGAGAAAGTAGAGAGAGAAAGGCAAAAGGTGATTCGTGGTATTTTGTACGATTTCATACATTTCTATAGAATCACAGATTGAGTACGTCTCGTGTGTTCGGTCACGCACGTTCACGGATTCCGCACGTCGAACGTGTTACACGCAATCGTTTCGGAGTCGAAAACCGGTCCTAACACATAAAACCTAACATCCCTAGAAAAAACATCATTCTTTGATCTAAACTCCAAAGTTTATACCCTTTTTTTTCATTTGAATATCCAAATAAAACACATTTTTCAGCATGTGTGATAAACTTATCAGAGTTGTTTAACACAGTACTGAAACAAAGACACCCTATAACCCTAAGTTGACCCAAAACAGGAGCAAAACCAAACACAAGTTCATACGGAGACTTCCCACTTAAAATAGATGAAGGCGTCCTGTTAATTAAATAAGCAGCAGTGAGAATACACTCAGACAAAAACTTAAGTGGAAACCCACCTTGAAAGAGTAAAGCCCTAGCTACATTTAACAAATGCCTATGTTTTCTCTCAACTACTCCATTTTGTTGTGGAGTATGAACACATGAAGTCTGATGTAAAATCCCATTTTCGTAACAAAAACCACTCATTTGTTTATTTATAAATTCAGTACCATTATCACTTCTAAAAATCTTAACTGATTTACTAAACTGAGTTTTAAGCAGATTATAAAAACCTTCAATATTGTAAAACACTTCATCCTTTGACTTCATGAGGTATACCCACACAGCTCTAGTGTAATCATCAACGACAGTAAGAAAATATCTAAAACCATCCCTACTTTGAACTCTATAAAGACCCCAAACATCAAGATGAATAAGATCTCCTAATTCCTTAGTTTTATAATCACTATGGGAAAAGGTTCTCTATGCTGCTTAGCTCTATGACATGTTTCACAAGGATCTAGTTTAATACCAGTTTTAATATTTAAATCATTTTTAAGAACATGTAATACAGGTTCAGCAGGGTGACCTAACCTAGCATGCCAAAGATTAATATCACAACTAGAATTACAAACCTTATTAGAAACAGAAGAACTACCACAGAAGTATAGACCATCAAACTGACTACCAATCACCTGGACTTTCTTTGTTTGAGAATCCTGAATATAACATTTATGTTCATCAAAAGAAACAATCAGTTTACAATCTCTAGCAAGTTTATGAACAGAAATCAAATTTACACAATAAGCAGGCACGACAAACACATAATATAGAATAACCTTGTCACTTAATTTAATGTCACCAATTTTAGTTACCAAGGCACTAGTGCCATTAGGATGTTTAACCTTAATGTTAAATTCAGTTACATCCTTTTGATTAATCAGACACTCATCAGTCATTACCATGTGTTGATTAGCACCAGAATCAACTATCCACCCTACCTTTTTACCATTATCAATAAAATTTGAAAAACAGTAAACAGGTTTAAAAACACAAGTAGGTTTGGATGACAAGTCCACAAAACTATTTAGACAAACAGAATTAGCACACATACCAGCAAAACCACTACTCTGAGGATCACCCTTAGATTTATCATTCAAGAGACTAAGCAATTGAGCTATCTGGTCATTGGTTAGAGAACTCACAGCAGAAGAAGTATCAGTAGTATCAACAGAAACATTATTATTAACCTTGTTACCCTTGTTCCCACCAAGTTTTGACTTCATCCAAGAAGGATAGCCAACAAGTTCAAAACACTTTTCAATAGTATGACCAGTCTTATTACAATGAGAACATTTGAGATTAGGATTAGGAATTCTAACACCTTTTTTCTTTGTGTCATTAATTTGATTAGTTTTAGTAGCAAAACCAACAACATTGTTTAGAGTTTTATCAGAATTATTTTTTGAATGAAGATGTGACTCTTCTCGAGAGATGATTGAAAAAGCATCCTTCACAGAAGGAAGGGTTTCTCTGGTTAACAAATTAGTTCTCACAGACTGGTACGAACTATCAAGACCCATTAAGAACTGCATAAGCTTAATAAGATGATTAAAGTCATTAAATTGTTTAGATGCATCACAAGAACAAGCAGGTAAAGCAAGTAACTGATCTAATTGTTTCCACATACAATTCAACTTATGATAATACTCAGAAACAGGCATGCCATTTTAACTAAAGGAGTTAATCTTTTGATATAAATTAAACACAACAGACCCATCTATCTTATCATAAGTTTCCTTTAAATCTTTCCACACATCTGAGGCAATTCTAGAATAAACAAGACCAAGATATAATTCCTCAGACACAGAGTTAAGAATCCAAGTAAGCACAATAGAGTTGCACCTATCCCATTGTCTACCCAAAACTTCATCAGATGTAGACCTAAGACAAGTACCATCAACAAACCCTATTTTATTTTTAACCTGCAGCGCAAGATATATAGCATTTGACCAAATTCTATACTTTTCTGACCCTTTAAGTTTAACACTAACAATTGTCAAATTTGCAGAATCATTAGGATGAAAAAATAATGTATCACCAGCATCAATCTTGCTAACCAAAGTGGCACTAGTAGATGTCATATTATCAGTAGTAATCACAGAATTTTCACCAGGCATAACAAATAGTCAGAAGTAGCACCAAATATTGTAAACAAACGGCAGACTAGGTAACTAAGAATTTGCAAACAAGACAAAAACAGCCAAGCAAGAGATAAGATAGGTAGCACAGAACAACTTAAAACAATAATAATAAAAAAGAGAGAGAAAGAACGATCTCACAGTGGGTGCGAATAACTCCAGCAACCAGACTCGTAACCTTCACTTAGGGTTACAAGCCTGATTGAAAGCTAAGAAAAAAAAATTATGTTGGTTTGCCCTGTGTAACAGAGACCAACGAGAATCCCTTCAATAGTCACACGATTGAGGAAAAAATACCCCAATCACAGCTTCACAAACACTGAAGATACCACCACGGACAGAAGCGGCAGCGGAAGAACGAATCACCAAAGAGCCATTTATGGCTCTGATACCATGTTGAAAACACAATATCAAGCACAAATATTTTTATAAACCAATCTGCACAATTGTCTTAAACGGTTACAAACATAATCAGCCTGTATAGTTCGAAACAGAAACAAACGCAGCTGTGAAACTGTCCGCAACAGGCTGCAAATCAGGAACGAAAAACAGCAGTGAAGCTATTTGTAACAAGCCGCAACTCGGGGATAAACACAGCAGTGAAACAGTCTTGAAACGAGCTGCGAATCAGGAACAAAACTCAGATTATCAACCGGAAAACTGCATACAGTGAAGATCAAAACCTTGACCACAAATACCTCTCGAACACAAGGTACCGTGAACCCTTTGAATGTTCGAGAGAGAAAGGTAAAGAACAGAGGAATCGCAGGAGCTATTGAGCGAGGAAAGTTCTATTCGATTATGTCCTTACCAATGACCTGCATCCTTTTTTTTTTTATAAAAACAAAACCCTAAAAAACAACTTGAACCCCACGCCTTCAGCAGCCCAAACAGGAGCCCAATAGCCGAAGAAAGAAAGGCCCATAACTCGCAAAAAAAGAACCAGCCCATTAGACAATATACATAATATATTGAATTGATATTATATTTTAACAATAAGTTACTGAAGATGAAAGATGAAAAGATTACTTAGCTAGTATCTTGTTTAAATTTGAATAAGGATGATATACCACTCACTTTAATATATCTAGACAATGTTTCTCTTGGGAAAATTTTAAAAACATGTTCATGAGATATATCAATTCTCATAACTTCTATACATGCATTGATTTAAAATGACTTAGGGAAACTTCAATGATTTCATTACGATTATACATGTTATCATGCAATATTGATTTTAGACGTAGCATAACACTTTAATACTTCCGGATTTAATGATAATAGTAAATAATTGCATGAAGACTCCTACTCTTATTCTCGAAGCCAAAGGGTATGTTTGGCAAAAGTAGCTGGTGGCTGGAAGCTGGTAGTTGTATCTTTTTAGATATATCTTGTGTTTGGCAGAGTAGCTGAAACTTTTAATAAAATGTATAAAATGACCAAAATGGACATAACTATAAATTTAAAAAATTTGTGCATTAAAAAGTTCATTATCTTTAGAGGTTAAAATAGTCATTTTTCCCGAAAAGCTTGTAGCTCCTTCCAAACGCTACTAGTAGGAGCGTTCAACTAAAAGCTTCAAGCTCCTTCAACCAAACAAGTTTTTTTATTGAGTATGAGTTTTTTCTTAAAAGTTTAAAACTAGAAGCTCCATGTCAAACATACTAAAAAACTATCACCAAAAAAGTTACTCAAAAAGGACTTGAATATCGAAATTGATCTTCTTAGTCTCTTTTGGAGGTCGACCAAAGAATTCAAGATCTCCACAACAAACCACAGATCCAGCAACATCTATATGATCACATTATACTACAATATAAGTAAAACTTTCTAATTTTATACAGAGAAGACATGATTACAAAAATATACACTACCAACACTCCAAGAGTTTAACGTCTTTCCTTGAAGAATATCTTGATAAGCTCTGAAGTTGAAACCATACTCAACGCCTTGCCAATTTCTCACAGGTGTAACAGTTGTGCATCTATAAAAGTTGATTTTATAACCATATACTACAACAGGACTCAAATGGTAATTTACTCAAAAAGCTAAAAAATAGCATATGGTTTAGATAAAAGGGTATATAGTTTTGGGAGTAAATTGTTATTTTAGTCCTTGAGGTTTGTCAAAATTTGTTATTTTAGTTCAAATAGTTTTTTTTTTTCTCCTTTAGGTCCCTGACTTTTCCGCTTTGTTGCCATTTTGATCACATTGCCTAACTCCGTCCAAAAATCTCATTTTTAACCAGGGGTATTTTGAGGATTCTCAATTTAAATCTTTAAAATTGCCTAATCCATTCTTTTTTTTATATTGAAAAAATAAAAAAAAATATCTAGTTAGTGGGACCCACCCCACCCTTACCCTCCTCGTCTTCTTCACACCCCCCTCTCTATCTCTCTCACATACAGTTCGAAAATCGGAATCGGAGCATCTCACCGTAACTCCGACGATCGGCCGGAGTTTCATCTTTCTTCTCCAGAAACTCACCGGAACTTGAGGTTTTTGCAGTTGTATTTACTGGATCTGGATCGGAAGCAACGGAAGTATCACCTGTATTCGCATCGCAGAAGTTGTGGTTCCGTTGATGATGGAGCAATCGCCAGAACCAATACGTAAGGAAGATCAGGTTAGCTCTTCCTATTCGAGTTCAGGAGAAGGTTTTGGAAAGGTTGAGAAGGAAGTTGCTGGTAGCAGCAGCAGTGGAGCTGATGTAGATGTTAAAAGAGACGATGCCATTGCTGGTGGTGCTGTTGCTAACGGCGATTATTCAGATTGGTAGTTTTGATCTGCAAATAACTAACTATTCATCCTTTGCTTGATTGATATAGCAATTGCATATATACATTTTGTTAAAATTCCTGGTATTGAAACAAGAAAGATTATAGCCTCAAATTAGATTTGATATTAAATCATTACCTGAAAAATCACACGATGCATTTGGATCGATAACTCCAGCATTAGGTCGGAGAGAGAGAGAGAGAGAGAGAGAGGGGGGGGGGGGGGGGGGGGGGAGGGTTTGAAGAAGAAGAAGAGGGTAATGGTGGGTCCTACTAATTAGATATTTTTCTTTTGTTTCAGGGCAAGCGACGCGGAAGGCTGAGGCGGGGAAAATATCCAAGCACGAGCAGGCCTGCATAGATAATCAACATGCCTTCATTCCTTTCGCGTTCGATACCTTTGGTTGTCTGGCCCCTGTGGCGTCCGGTTTCTTGAAGCGGGTTCAAAAGGCAGCACTTGCGCATGCGACAGTGTCTGTAGGCCATAGTTATGTGTTTAGCCGAGTAGGATTTGCAATTCAAAAGGGGGGTGGCGGCGCAGCTTGTTGTCCGTCTACCAACCCATGATTTGTAATTTGCTCTAACCTTCTAAAAAAAAAAAAAAAAAAAAAATGGCAATTTGAAATATTTAAATTGAAAATCCCCAAAATACCCCCGGTTAAAAATAGGGTTTTTGAATGGAGTTAGACAATATGATCAAAATGGCAATAAAAGAGAAAGTCAGGGACCCAGAGGTAAAAAAAAAACTATTTGGACTAAAATGATAAATTTGGACAAACCTCATAAACTAAAATAGCAATTTACTCTAGTTTTGAGGGAAATAGGTATAAAAATTAATAAAAGTCATACAAACCAAATATAATCCAAAACCTTATGTTTACTCCAAAAGAAACCCAAATATATATGATTTGGTAACCTAACCTAGCAAAAATCCCTATACATAGACATGCAAACACCTGAATATTATGACCATGCTAAAATAATTCACAGGTCAGCGACAAGGTGGTCTTGAATATATTACACCCGACATTAAGCGTACATAATGTCTATGAAAATTATAAGTTGAATAGAGTTTTGGAAAGGAAAGAAAATGCTACACAGTTAATTAATATTTTTCACACGATGTTGCTTCCCACAATCAAGCACTATTATGTCTTTATTGTTGGAAATTTATTAATGATATTAATGGATATTTATTAATGTTATTAATGGAAATTTAATTTAGAGAGAACATTGGATTATTTGGAAAAACTTAAATTTTAGTATTCAAATTGTCCCACATCAGTGGGATGGAGAATAGGAGAGTGGTATATAATAAGTAGTGTAAGGAAGATGATATCTTCTATACAAGTGGACACACCCAGTGGCAAGCCTTAGGGCCCGTAAGGGCCCGAACGCGCCCGCGCCCGGGCACGGGCACGGGACCGGGCTCGGGCTCATGGGCGGCGTAATGTGGCGTTTTGATGGCGCACTTTACTAAACAGATTGCTCAAGTGACTGATGACAGCAGCAGTGACGAATTCTGCAGGTCTGCAGATGTGTGCTAACTGCTCCAGGTGTGCTAACTACTAGTGTGTGCTAACTACTGCATTATCTGATAGTGTGTGCTAACTGCTCCATTATGGATAGTGATTGCCTCAGTTATGGTGCCTATAAAAACGAGTTCAGCTCATCAGTTTTAAAAACACCAAAACATACAGAAACCAATACACAACATAAACCTGCAGACACAGCTCTCTGTTCTCTGATACAAGTTGCATGAGTTGCAGCACCAACGATCAATCATTCCCGTCACTGAAGGAACTCTACGTCCTTGTTTCAGGTACATCTTCAGGTGCTAGGCTAGTCCCGGCAGTACTAACTGCTTCGGCTGTTGTACCCTGGGAGACAGACGGTTCACTGGGTGTCCCGAAATCTGTTTTAAGGGAAGCGTATTCTTTGCGTGCCTCAGTCACCTTTTATTTCAGTTTCATTTTTTCTTGTTTAATTTTTGTTATCATAATTTTGTGAACGGTGTTCCTACAAACTTAAAACAGATCTTATTAAAATTAAAACCGTTCACTATTTTGGTTTTATGTAAACCAATCTGTTCTACATTAAACTGATTATTCCTTGTTTCAGAAATGGCTACTATTCAATCAACCACATCAACCACTGTTGGATCCACATCAACTACCATGGGACCATTAGTTGGTACTCAAGCGGCTCAAACAGTTGCTAATCATGCTGAGAAACCAGAAAAGTTCAATGGTTTGAACTTTAAGAGATGGCAACAAAAGATGTTGTTTTATCTTACCACCTTGAACCTTGCGAGGTTCTTGACTGAGACCCTTCCTGTTCCTGCGGAAGGGACATCTACTGTGCAATCTGCAAGTGATGTTGAAGCTTGGAAACTTTCTGAGTACATGTGCCGTAACTATGTGTTGAACGGCTTGTCGGATGCCTTGTATAACGTATATTTGAAGGTTCAAACTGCCAAAGAATTATGGGAGTCATTGGAACGAAAATACAAGACTGAGGATGCGGGTACCAAAAAGTTTGTTGTGTCTAAGTTTTTGGACTATAAAATGATTGATTCAAAAACTGTCATAAGTCAAGTTCAAGAACTACAAATTATTCTTAGTGACATTCATGCTGAATGAATGATTCTTAGTGAAACATTCCAAGTTGCAGCAATTGTTGAAAAGTTGCCTCCCAGTTGGGTGGACTTCAAAAATTACCTTAAGCATAAGCGAAAGGAAATGACAATTGAACAACTTGTAGTTCGTCTTCATATTGAGGAAGGCAACAGACTGTCACATAAAGAAAGTAAAGTTGAAGCATCTGTGAAAGCGAACCTTGTGGAACAAGCTCAAACCTCTAGAGGTCACAAGGGGAACAAAGGCCATAGGTTCAATGGCAAAGGGAAAAACAAAGGTGGTGATCACCTTGGGCCAAAGAAAGGTGGTGTACAAAAGAAGGCTGGTTCCTTTAAAGGGAAGTGTTACAACTGTAAAAAAACTGGTCACCGTGCTGACCAGTGCAAAGAGCCTAAACGTGACACGGCTCATATGGTTAATGATGATCATATGGACTTAGTGGCCATGATTACAGATCTCACTGCCATGGGGGAGGAGATAAATGTGGTGCCTAATCAGCCAAAAGGTTGGTGGGTTGATACTGGGGCAACCCGACATGTGTGCCCAGACAAGACCCTCTTTAATACATTTAAAGAGGTGGTGGGAGAAGAGAAGCTGTATATGGGAAACTCTGCTACAGCTGACATTAAAGGAGAAGGTGATGTGATCCTAAAGTGGACTTCTGGCAAAGAGATTACTTTGAAGAATGTGCTTTATGTTCCAGACCTACGCAAAAATCTTGTGTCGGGATGGATGCTCAACAAGTTTGGCTTTCGTTTGGTTTTTGAAAGTGACAAATTTGTTTTAAGTAAGCGTGGAATGTTTGTTGGAAATGGGTATGCCGAAAATGGTATGTTTAAGCTTAATGTAATGCCTATTAAGAAAAACATCAATAAAAATGCTACCACTTCTGCTTACTTGGTTGAGTCTCCTAATGTTTGGCATGGACGTCTTGGTCATGTAAATTTTAATTCGATACGTCGCTTAATTAAATTAGATTACATACCAAAATTTTCCATGGACTCTAAAACAAAATGTAAAACATGTATTGAAGCCAAACAAACAAGATCATCCTTCAAATCAGTTGAAAGAATAACTGAACCCCTCGATTTAATTCACACTGATGTGTGTGACTTAAAATCAATTCCCACCAGAGGTGGTAATAAATATTTTATTACCTTTATTGATGACAATACAAGATATTGTTATGTTTACTTACTTAAGAGTAAGGATGAAGCAATTGACAAGTTCATATTGTATAAAGCTGAAGTTGAGAATCAACTTCAAAAGAAAATAAAACGTGTAAGAAGTGATAGAGGAGGTGAATATGTTTCACCATTTGGGGAAGTATGTGAAAAGAGTGGCATCATACACGAATGTACCCCTCCTTATACACCCCAATCAAATGGTATCGCGGGGCGTAAGAATCGTACGCTAAAAGAAATGATGAATGCCATGTTGATAAGTTCTGGGATGAGCCAGGACATGTGGGGTGAGGCAGTTTTATCGGCCAATTTCTTATTAAACAAAATACCTTTCAAGAAAAAGGATGTCACACCTCATGAGTTGTGGTGGGGACAAAAATCATCCTATAAATACTTGAAAGTGTGGGGGTGCCTGGCCAAGGAGATTGTTACACCCCCTAAAGCACTTACAATAGGGCCCAAAACTGTTGATTGCATCTTTATTGGGTATGCAAAGAATGGTAGTTCACATCGTTTTCTTGTATATCAATCAAAGAATCCTGAAGTGCACAAAAACTCTATCATAGAGACAAGGCCAGGAAACATGACCTATTTTGAAGAAGAGTTTCCTATGTTAGTGCAAACTCATGCGAGTTCTTCAAATCATGCAAGTTCATCAACAAGGGTTGATGAGATTGTTCGAGAGGAAACTCAAGAACAATCAGAGGATGAAGTAGGTGAGCCAAGAAGAAGTAAAAGGCAAAGGACTGAGAAATCCTTTGGGCCTGACTTTCTTACATATATGATTGAGAGTGAGCCTCAAACTTATAGAGAAGCAGTCACCTCTTCAGATGGACGTCAATGGAAAGAAGCCATCAAGAGTGAAATTGATTCTATCTTGCAGAATCATACTTGGGAGCTAGTAGATCTTCCACCAGGGTGCAAGCCACTTGGATATCGATGGATATTTAAGAAAAAGATGAAAGCTGATGGCTCTATCGAAAAGTACAAGGAAAGGCTTGTGATCAAAGGGTTTAGACAAAAGGAAGGTCTTGACTATTTTGACACATACTCGCCTGTGACTAGAATAACCTCTATTAGATTGGTGCTTGCAATTGCAGCTTTGAGAAACTTGGAAATACATCAAATGGATGTAAAAACCGCATTTCTCAATGGAGAATTAGAGGAAGAGATTTACATGGAGCAACCAGAGGGTTTTTCTGCTCCTGGCCAAGAAGGCAAAGTGTGTAAACTCGTCAAGTCATTGTATGGCTTGAAGCAAGCTCCAAAACAATGGCATCAAAAGTTTGACCAAGTTATGCTTAACAATGGTTTCAAAATAAATGAATGCGATAAATGTGTCTATGTGAAAGACACTTCTAAAGGTTATGTGATCTTATGCCTTTATGTAGATGATATGCTTATCACTGGGAGTGATGATAAGATGATCAGATCTACTAAAGACATGTTGAAAGCGAGATTTGACATGAAAGATATGGGTCTAGCTGATGTGATTCTTGGAGTAAAGATCATTAGAACCCAAACTGGTATGGTGTTAAGTCAATCTCATTATGTTGATAAGATCCTTCAGAAGTTCAATCCAGAGGACACGAGTGTTGCTCAAACACCAATTGATACCTCTCAACATTTGTCAAAAAATAGAGACTAGAGTGTTGCTCAATTGGAATACTCAAGGATAATTGGCAGTCTTATGTATCTCATGTCATGTACTCGGCCAGACTTAGCATTTGCTGTGAGTAGGCTAAGTAGATATACTAGTAATCCTAGTACAGAGCACTGGAAGAGTATGACAAGATTATTAAGGTATGTGAGATACACGCGAAACTATGGACTGCATTATGGCCAAAATCCAGCTGTTGTGGAAGGATTCAGTGATGCCAACTGGATATCCGATACGAAAGCTTCTAGATCTACAAGTGGTTATGTGTTTACCCTTGGAGGAGCAGCTGTATCTTGGAAGTCGTCCAAACAAACTCTTATAGCTAGATCCACGATGGAATCTGAGTTTATCGCGTTAGATAAAGCTGGAGAAGAGGCAGAATGGTTACGTCAATTCTTGGAATATGTTCCAAGATGGCCTAAACCTGTGACGGCCATTTGCATACATTGTGATTGCCAATCAGCTATTGGTAGAGCTCAAAATGCAATGTATAATGGCAGATCAAGGCACATACGACGTCGACATAACACGATACGACAACTACTCTTAACTGGAGTTATCACGATTGACTATGTAAAGTCAGAAGATAACATTGCGGATCCGCTTACAAAAGGCTTAAGCAGAGAAGTAGTACATAAGTCGTCAATGGGAATGGAACTAAAGCCCTGTGAGTAAGTTTGTACAACGGAAAACCTATCCTAGAAGATTGGAGATCCCATGATCTAGGCTCAATAGGACCACCTAACTGTACGAACTGAGGTCACTGTGGGGGAGTACCTCAACATACAAAG
This sequence comes from Helianthus tuberosus, assembly GCA_030545235.1. Lineage (NCBI taxonomy): Eukaryota > Viridiplantae > Streptophyta > Magnoliopsida > Asterales > Asteraceae > Helianthus > Helianthus tuberosus. The sequence continues at coordinate 91,971,941 of CM060386.1, read as the reverse complement.
GGAGTTACAAACTTCCTAGTCCATTCCTGCTTAAAATCAGTGAGATCAAGAGAGGTTAAGCATATGGCTTTTAATGATTTGTAAATCACCTATGTTAGAGAGAAGTGGGGTCGCTTCGAATGGAATTGGGGGCACAATTCCTAGAGCTCTCGCAGAACCAGGATGGTGTTCCATGACCATAACGGACACATCTATGAGAGGTTAGCCAGACTAAGAAGAGTAATGTGTGATGTGTAATAACGTCTACGTAAAAAGGGGTTGGTTCAAGGACATCGCGTCTACTAATCGCTAGGAGACTAAGTACACATCACAACGGAAAGTTCAAAGGAAACTACTTATCCGGCAATACTCAACTGTTGAAGTTGTATCGAGAAATCTGGAAGTGGATTAATTTCCATTCATGTGGGGGATTGTTGGAAATTTATTAATGATATTAATGGATATTTATTAATGTTATTAATGGAAATTTAATTTAGAGAGAACATTGGATTATTTGGAAAAACTTGAATTTTAGTATTCAAGTTGTCCCACATCGGTGGGATGGAGAATAGGAGAGTGGTATATAATAAGGAGTGTAAGGAAGATGATATCTTCTATACAAGTGGACACACCCAGTGGCAAGCCTGAGGGCCCATAAGGGCCCGAACGCGCCCGCGCCCGGGCACGGGCACGGGACCGGGCTCGGGCTCATGGGCGTAATGTGGCGTTTTGATGGCGCACTTTGCACTTCGCACACTCGCATCGCCGCGAACCGCTTGAGAGCCGCCTTATGATTTTTGACGGTTTTAGCTGGTACCTAATTACTAAACAGATTGCTCAAATGCCTGATGACAGCAGCAGTGACGAATTCTGCAGGTCTGCAGATGTGTGCTAACTGCTCCAGGTGTGCTAACTACTAGTGTGTGCTAACTGCTCCAGGTGTGCTAACTACTAGTGTGTGCTAACTACTGCATTATCTGATAGTGTGTGCTAACTGCTCCATTATGGATAGTGATTGCCTTAGTTATGGTGCCTATAAAAACGAGTTCAGCTCATCAGTTTTAAAAACACCAAAACATACAGAAACCAATACACAGCAACATAAACCTGCAGACACAGCTCTCTGTTCTCTGATACAAGTTGCATGAGTTGCAGCACCAACGATCAATCATTCCCGTCACTGAAGGAACTCTACGTCCTTGTTTCAGGTACATCTTCAGGTGCTAGGCTAGTCCCGGCAGTACTAATTGCTTCGGCTGTTGTACCCTGGGAGACAAACGGTTCACTGGGTGACCCGAAATCTGTTTTAAGGGAAGCGTATTCTTTGCGTGCCTCAGTCACCTTTTATTTCAGTTTCATTTTTTCTTGTTTAATTTTTGTTATCATAATTTTGTGAACGATGTTCCTACATTTATGACAAGCTCCGCCAATTCTTCAAGAGTCTTTCTAACATTTCACGATCATTGACGATAACACCAAGAATAAAGAATAAAAATAGTACCTTCTTTATGTTAGATCCTAAAAAAGACGAGTGAATCTTTTATCTAATGTTTGTAAAAATAGTTTAAAGTTTACGAATTTTATTTGTTTTTTACGATGTTAAGTGATTCTTGATTTTTTTAGTGTAATTGGATTGACTTATTGGGTGAGAGTTGGTTACAAAATGGGTTTTTTCTACAAAGTGTAGAAAGTCTTTTGGATTGATTTATTATTTTAGAATGGTGGTATATTAGTAATTGTCTAATAAGTTGATTATGTAAGAGATAAATTTGTTTAATTCATGAAATCTTGTTTATACTAAAATGCATCTTAAGTTAGTTATATCATATTAATCGAATCAACATATCAAACTAGAAAGACTTATTGGGTGAGAGTTGGTTACAAAATGGGTTTTTTCTACAAAGTGTAGAAAGTCTTTTGGATTGATTTATTATTTTAGAATGGTGGTATATTAGTAATTGTCTAATAAGTTGATTATGTAAGAGATAAATTTGTTTAATTCATGAAATCTTGTTTATACTAAAATGCATCTTAAGTTAGTTATATCATATTAATCGAATCAACATATCAAACTAGAAAAAAAAATAGTTGCTAATTCCAGTTGTTAATTTCGATGTCTAATGCTGATATTGAATGTGGGAATGGTAAGTATAATGTGTTTTCAGTTAGTCAACATGCAGATTTGTGTTAAAATTATCGTTCATATGCATGCATATTTGCGTTAGAAGACACGGATTCCGGATTCGTCCGTCACGCTGCAACAGTGCAACGGTGTTTCATATTCGTTGTGTTATTTTTTAGTGTTATCACATTGAACGACGATTGGGATTTTATTTTTTTTTATTTAGAGTGTACTATCATTATTTTCAACCATGTTGTTGGTCACTTTTGATAATTTCGTCCAAAAGGTTTTTTTTTCCGCATCTAAGCTCCCCGTGCTTTCTAAATCTTGCCTCTTTTGTCCAATTGACTAACTCCTTCCATATTTTACCGTTTAATAGGGGCATTTATGTCTTTTTTTATATTTGAATATTATTATTTTTTATACTCTTGGCATGAAAAAAAGATTTTTTAATAACCAAAATAAGAAAATAAAATACCCCTCATCCCCCCCCCCCCCCCCCCCCCCCTCTTTTTATGGTGTGCTGAAAATGTGTTAAATTCCATCTTAGACTTTGACAAGACTGCACATCTATACCTCCCGATGATGGTAAAGAAAGAACACACAAGATGATTTTAGAATTTGTGGTTCTTTCTACGAATTCAAAAGTGGTGGCCCTGCATCTTGTATTCATACATAAGAAAAGAAAAATTAAATCGACGGGAACTCTTACGTTTTTGGCCCTGAGGGCGTCCACCCGGCCCATGCTTAGGGTCGCCCTGACCAGGAAACACAAATCATCCATGGTTTGTTAATTACACATTATTGGGTGGTTAGTATGTAAATAAACATTAGAAAGGGGAAATATGTAAATAGACATTCAATAAGTCCATTAAAGGTAAAATAGTAATTCAATAAGAATAGTTTTAGACCATGCGTAGTGGGCAAGATCTACCCTTGGGCGTTTTGCGTCATGTGGCAGCCCAGTCAGCAAGGGGCATTATTGGACATTTTTTTCTAAAATGGGTGTAGTGAGGATGTGGGCATTATGATAAAAGGGTGTAAAGAATTGAATAAAAATAAAAAAAACCAAAAAAAAAAAAAAAAACTATTGGAAGATTAAATAAATGAAAAAGGAAGATAAGCTTTGATTGGCCAAAGCAACTTGATCCAAGCGTGTTTCAAAAAACGCCTGCGGGGGATTTTGCCGGATCACGCCGGCCAGTGGTGGGGAGGGCGGCGTTTTTGGGCGTCTTTGGGGGGGATCACGCCGGCAAGGGGTTCCACTACGGGTGGTCTTAATGAAATGGATAAATATGTAATATATATGGTTTAGGAAGGAAAAATATGTAATTGATTTTAAGGGTTGGGTAAATATATAATAAGTGATTTTAGGAAGGAAAAATAGTTTTAATGAAATGGATAAATATGTAATATACATGGTTTAGGAAAGAAAAATATGTAATTGATTTTAAGGATCGGATAAATATATAATAAATATTTTAGCAGAGGGTAAATATGTAAATGACCCAAGCAAATATGATTAAGCAAGTGTGTTTGAAAGTTTCATCAGATTTTTTTTGTTTTTACCATAACTTACTGAACAATTTACAAAATAAATACATAACAAATAAAAAGCATAGAGATACACATAAACCTTTATAATAAATATATCTAAAATCACATGCACAATAATGCATAAGAATTTTAGAAAATAATGCTAAACAAAATTATTTAAGAACATAGGAAAAATAAATAAATATTTAAAAGATGTAGCTTTTTATGTAACAACCCTCGGTAAAACCGACACTCTCCTAATATTTCCAACACCTCTGTATGTTTTAAAATATCCCAATATGTCTTTAATTACACCCCGTATGTGAAAACCGAGCCCGAAATATGTTATAACATATAAAATAAATGAAAAACAAGAAAATAGTAGTTGAGGCGGGCCGCGTAGACCCACCCCAACCATTCACGCGGGCGGTATCAGGGTTGAAACCTGATATCGTTGATTTCTTTAGTTCAAACGGGCCGCGTAGACCCCATCTCAATCTAACGCGGGCCGCGAGAGATCGATAACACGGCAACACCCTGAGCCGACACGTGTCGACATCGTGGCGGACCTACCTGATGACCGGGACAAGCTACCCTGTTGACCAGGGTTGACGCGGGCCGCGTGAATGTCCAATTTCAGCACTATATAAGCAGGCAACGGGTTTTCGTTTTCCGTCGCTCATTCTTTTCTTTCTTAAACGAATTCTGAAGTAGTAGAAGTAATACGCGGGTATTATATCCCCCTAGTTAGCAAGGTTCTACTCCGTTGTAAGTATTATAACCCCAGTTTCGTAATAGATACGCTGCCCAATTGATTTAGGATTCCGTAACAACTGTCTGGTTATGCCCGACGTAGTTGTTGGAATGTCGTCTCAAGGAGGGTATCATTAATATTTTCAAAGGGTTATGATACTAACCAATGTACATTTGTATAAATTATAGATTATATCCAGGAAACCCTTACGCGAAGTCTAAGATAGCAATGTGAGTTTATCCTCTTTTTGTTAACCTTTTTGGAATGTTTTACAAAACCTTAAATGCTTAATAATGTAATTAAGCAATGATTGAGTCTTTGTAGTTCTTTAATTACTGCCGGTATGTTGGGGTTTTGTACACAAAATTTACTACCGTGAGTAGTAAGTCGGGGATGACAGTACGTTACCATTGGACAACGAGTTAGCCAATGTGTAATATGACCCACAAGTCAGGATTGACAGTACTGAATGAGTAATTGTGTAGACATAAACAATGTGATCGCTCTCAATACTGTTTTAATTAATAAATTGTTTCTTGATTAAACTGGGATTCACTCACCAGTATTTTTCACTGACAAATGTTTTTAAAACGCGTTTCAGGTAACCCAATGTGACAGCCAATTAGTAAAAAACCAGCTGGAGAGCACTGAAGGCTTAGTAAAAATGTAGCTATAAAAGTTACCTAAAAGACGATGTTTTAAATTCAATAAAATAGGGTTTATCCCTATAATTGTATTGTAATAAGAAACTTGGGTTTTGCCCATGTGATTATTAATATTAAATATGGTGGTTTTACTCTGATAAACATTTCCTAACTACGGTCCTGATGTAATTTCCGCTGCAAGATTAAATAGCTGATACCACCGAAACTCTGAGTTCGTGTCCGCCCGTTCCCGGGACAGATAAGGGATCGGGGGTTGCGACATTTTAATAGAATAATACACAACAAAATAGCCGATGATCTCTAGATCAAGTGGTAGAAGGCTTGCATTTCTCTTGAGAGATGCAAGTTTAACTCTCACTTGGTGCAGAGTGAGGTACTAGTAAGCAATGATAGGAGACTCAGGGAAACCTATGTTGGATCCTTGAGCCAAACGGATTTTACCGGTAATTTCACCGTCGTGTCTACGGACGGGTGGGTTACCGGGTGACGAGGTATGGTACTGGACCCGACCCGAGCGGTCGGACTTTCTTGCAATTTATCACTTTTATAGTAATTATATATTATTATTGTGTACTAACCCGCGAAGCCCAGCGCGCTGTAGTTTATGCTACACTAGGCTGTGGGCTCGTAGAGACAACCCCTAACTGGGCCTGGCCCATTGAGGTTAGGGTTTTTCCCATATCTCCTATATAAGGAGGTCTCCACCTCCTTATTAGGGATGAGATATAGGGCAACACACTTTTGTAGCTGGAAATAGGGGATTCTTCCTCTACCGGCCGTCTCTTCAATGCCCACGTTTTCTCTCTTCTTGTTTACAGGTCCAGGATAAAGTGGAGAAGACGAGGTATGGCCGTTCATCACCGTAGAAGTACCGACCCGCTCGGGTTACTCTTTTACATTGGCGCCATCCGTAGGACCCGGCAACAGACACATCTCGTTTTTCTCCAATTCCCAGGTCTGCGTTCTGCATATTTTTAGGGACCCACAACTTCAAATATGGTTTTGTTCTGGGTTCCGCACATGATTCCTCACATGCCCCTGCATAATCTTTTAATTATTACACCCAAATCTCACACTCTTTTTGATACGGTCAAAGTTTTTTGTTTTGAAAGATAACAAAACTATGCCTTAGAAAAACACTTTACAAAAGCAACAGATGGTTAAACCATAAACCTCATATTGGCATGCTGTATTGGCTGAAAGAGATGTACATCCTTATCGAACAAGGTACGAAACATATATGCATAGGTTACCTTTTATTATAAAATTCGTCTCTACTTCTTGCAGATATAAAAGAAAGTGGAAAGACACGAACTTTCATACGGGGTGATATCCAGATTTAAAGGTATGGTTTCTTCCGTTTGCGTCGGGCGATGTCATCGCTTATTGATATTGTGGCATCGCCATAGCATGTTGTGACCCGCTCAACCTTTTCAGCGCCATCACCACAACCCGTCTATGGCACGCCACACCGCCCCGTTTCCGGTGAACACTTTTATTCACCTCGACATAACAGGCGAAAGTTCTTATACACCCCTACACCTCCCGGCTGACGATGTTTTTCAACCCGCCAAATCGCGGGAAAAGCTTTTTGCACACCCCGCCGCTCGGCGGACGTTTTGTCCACTCACGCCATCTCTGGCAGACCCGTCCTTGCTGACGCCATCAACCGGCGGGCATGGTCCTTAATCACGCCATATCTGGCAGAACAGTTTAGATACCCAATCGCCCCTTGGGCGCACCGAATTTCTTCAGGTGGACGATTTTTGGTACGCCACCACCGTTGTGCCACCCTCGTCTCGCGGCACTTGAGTGTTGTTGGCTAAGCCGCTTATTGTCCATATCGGACGCTCACTCTATAAAGGTTATAAATGGGCTTTGCATCTTCAGCGCACTATAAAGGACTTTGATCGCCTAATTTCAAGTCGAATCAGATAAGTTTTTTCACTTCTGTGACATATATAATTTAATCGCCAAGGAATCTATCATGCTTGCGTATCATTTTGTTGATCATTGTTACACCTCCATTAAGTAAATGTATGAACCAGGGAAGGGTAGGCCCTCATAATTTATTATGTTACCCTTCTAAGTACAATCAACAACGCATTGTATAACGGCGTATTATCGTACTGGTTAATCAGTCACGGGTGTAATTCACAAAGTTAAAGGGGGTAACCTTCATATTTACACATGTTAAAAGAGGAAAACAAACCTGATAACATCCATATAAAATAGTGTAAATGTGTGGAATTAGAATTCAAATGGGTGGTATAAACGTATATTTAAATACAACCGCAACGACACGACTCTTATATTGTCTACTTAACATGTACAAAGAAATATCATCTCATATTTGTTTATAACATACGTGTTGGAGTTAGTTGGAATAAAGTCTAATACTTTAGACTGAATTAATAAGTGCAGGGACCAGTTATGTAACTTTAGCACAGTTTAGTTCTTTCTTAGAAGTACAGGGGTCTGTTGTGTCAGTATTGAAAGTTGTTTAGAGTCTGTTATTAGCTGTTGCTAATTGGGTTTAAATAGTGAATTGGGGATTAGGGTTAGATATCACAATCATTTGAGAGTCTGTAACTTCTTGAATCATTTGTTCAATTCGTGAGTTTAATAAAGTTGTGAGTGAATCAATTGGTTGAATTCTGTTTTTATCTTCAACAATTGGTATCAGAGCCTGGTTGGCTCAATAATTTGATCGGAGAGTTTGATTATTCACGATGGGGTCAACAACGAAGTTCATTCTTGATAAGTTTGACGGGAAGAATGATTTTAGTCTGTGGAGAATGAAGATGAAGGCTCTGTTAGTTCATAATGGAGTGGTTGATGCCTTATAAGGGGAAGAACTGAGCAGAGGTCGTTTAAATCAAAAGGGCAAAGTAGATCCAAATCAAGATTTAAAAGAAAGTGTTTCATATGCAATTCTGAGAAACACTTGAAAAGAGAATGCCCAGAGAGAAACAAGAAATAGAAGAAGTATGATCAATCTGCAAGCTCTTCAAAGAATCAAGGCCATCAATCTTCTGAAGAATCTTTAGATGGTTATGAGAGTGTTGATGTACTGGTTGTTACAGATCAGGGTCCTAAAGATGACTGGATCATGGATTCGGGTTGCTCCTATCATATGACTCCAAACAAAAGTTTGTTTAAGGAGTTTAAAGAAGAAAATCTTGGTGCAGTAAAGTTAGGAGATGACAGAGCTTGTGTAATAAAAGGCCATGGTACTGTTGTTTTAAGATTGGATAATGGCACAGAAGTGGAGTTGTCTAATGTCAGGTATATTCCTAACGTGACTAAGAACTTGATCTCATTGGGAACCTTTGAAAGCAGTGGTTATACTGTTAGTCTCAAGAATGGAAAAGCCAGGGTTGTAAAGGGGTCTATGGTTGTGTTGACTGGTACAAGAAGAGCAAATAACATCTATGTGCTAGATGGTCATGCTATGTGTGGTGAAGTTGCAGTTGCAGAGAAGAAGATTAATTCTGCAATGTTATGGCACAAGAGACTAGGCCATATGAGTTGTCAAGGGCTGAAAGAGTTGAAGAAACAGGGTGTAATAGATGGTTTAGTTGACTGTGAATATGGTCTTTGTGAGAACTGTATTATGGGGAAGACACATAAGGTAAAATTCTCAAAAGGTATTCATAGGTCAAAAGGGGTCCTTGATTATGTTCATGCAGATCTGTGGGGGCCAGCTAGAACCATGTCACTTGGAGGGGCTCTGTATTTTCTTTCATTAATAGATGACTACTCAAGAAGGGTATGGGTTTATCCATTAAAACACAAGCATGAGGCATTTGATAAATTCAAGGAGTGGAGAGTTCTTGTTGAAACACAGTCTGAAAGGAAGATTAAAAAGTTAAGAACAGACAATGGCCTTGAATTCTGTAGCAATGAATTTCACAGTTTTTGTAAAACCAAAGAAATTTCAAGGCATCTAACTATTCCTGGTACTCCACAACAAAATGGCTTAGTGGAGAGAATGAATAGAACTCTTCTTGAAAGAGTAAGATGCATGCTTCATCAGTCTGGTTTACCAAAGAGTTTCTGGGCTGAAGCATTAAAGACTGCTGCTCATGTGATAAATAGGTCACCATCTTCAGCAATTGAGATGATGGTGCCTATGGAGAAGTGGTCAGGTCTGCCAGTTACCGATTATGAAGATTTGAAGGTATTTGGGTCATTAGCTTACTCATATGTAAATAATGGGAAGTTAGAGAATAGAGCTCAGAAATGTGTGATGATTGGATACACTGATGGGGTAAAAGGCTACAGATTATGGAGATTAGATGAAGGCAGTCCCAGGGTAATAAACAGCAGAAATGTTAAAGTAATTGAAGAAGTCTTATATAAAGATGTGATGGCTGGTTTAGATGGTTATGATAAGAGAGTAAAGGGAGTTCAAATTGAGGTGGAGCCTGTGGCAAGTGAACAGGTTGTAGATGCTGGTCCTGTACAGCAGCCTAGTACAAGTCAAAGTCAGTCCTCATCAGAGCAGCCAAGTGGTCAGTCACCAGATCATTGCATTGCCAGGGATAGACCGAGAAGACAGGTGTTAAAGCCTGTAAGGTTCAGAACACAAGAAGACATCTCTGCATTTGTTTTCAGTGTTGCTGAACATGATATCATTTATGAGCCAATTACCTATCATGATGCTATCAATTCAGTGGAGAAAGACAAGTGGCAAAGGGCAATGGAAGAGGAGATTGAATCTTTGTATAAGAATGGAACTTGGGAGCTGGTTGACAAGCCAAAGGACCAGAAACTTGTGTCATGTAAGTGGATATTCAAGGTTAAAGAAGGGCTGCCAGGAGAGTTGCCAAGGTACAAGGCCAGATTAGTGGCAAAAGGGTTCACACAAAGAGCTGGTGTGGATTATAATGAAATTTTCTCACCTGTGGTTAAGCATACTTCGATAAGGGTAATTCTGTCATTAACAGTTTACAAGAATTTTGAGCTGGAATAATTAGATGTGAAGACAGTTTTTCTTCATGGTTATCTTGAAGAAAAGATCTACATGAATCAGCCACAAGGTTTTGAAGTTGAGGGTCAAGAAAATAAGGTATGTTTACTGTTGAGGTCCTTGTATGGTTTAAAACAATCACCTAGGCAGTGGTACCTTAGGTTTGATGAATATATGACCTCTCATAATTTTCAAAGGAGTAAATATGACAGTTGTGTATATTTTAGAGAGTATGAGCAGGGGAGATATGTGTACTTGTTATTGTATGTGGATGATATGTTGGTGGCTTGTGAAGACCAACAGGTGATCAAAGATACCAAAGACCTGTTAAAACAGGAGTTTGATATGAAAGAACTTGGGCCAGCAAAAAGAATTTTGGGTATGGAGATACAAAGAGACAGAGATCAGGGGTTGTTGTACTTAAAGCAAGGTTCTTATATCAAAAAGGTCTTGAAGGCTTTTGCTATGGAAAACAGTAACGCAGTTTCAACTCCTCTGGCACAACATTTTAAACTTTCAGCTGAGGATTCACCTCAGACAGATGAAGAAAAAAGTATAATGGAGAAGTATCCTTATGCAAGTGCTGTTGGAAGTTTAATGTACCTTATGGTCTGTACAAGGCCTGATCTAGGGTATGCTGTGAGTTTGGTCAGCAGGTATGTATCAAACCCTGGGAAGGTTCACTGGGAAGCAGTTAAGTGGATCTTCAGGTATCTGAAAGGTACACAAGATGTGGGTTTAGTGTTTGGTAAAAGTAACTTTGAAGAGCTGGTAATTGGCTATTCAGATTCAGATTTTGCAAAGGATAGAGATCAAGGAAAGTCAATGACTGGATATGCATTCAAAGTGTTGGGTTCTCTTGTTAGTTGGAAGGCTGCACTTCAACATATTGTCACTTTATCAACAACAGAAGCTGAGTATGTTGCACTTACTGAAGCTGTAAAAGAAGCCTTATGGCTAAGAGGATTTGTCAGTGATTTGGGCATAACAGTGGATAGAGCAGTGGTTCAGTGTGACAGTCAAAGTGCAGTTCAGCTAACAAAGCACCAAGTTTACCATGAAAGAACCAAACATATTAATGTTAAACTACATTTTATAAGAGATGTAGTTAAGTCAAGGCAAGTGTTGATTCAAGAGGTGGATACTTTAGAGAATGCAGCAGATATGTTCACTAAAGTTCTACCAGGTCCAAAGTTTGATTTTTGTTGTGATTTGCTGAACGTTGGATAGACTTTATCCAAAGGTGGAGATTGTTGGAGTTAGTTGGAATAAAGTCTAATACTTTAGACTGAATTAATAAGTGCAGGGACCAGTTATGTAACTTTAGCACAGTTTAGTTCTTTCTTAGAAGTACAGGGGTCTGTTGTGTCAGTATTGAAAGTTGTTTAGAGTCTGTTATTAGCTGTTGCTAATTGGGTTTAAATAGTGAATTGGGGATTAGGGTTAGATATCACAATCATTTGAGAGTCTGTAACTTCTTGAATCATTTGTTCAATTCGTGAGTTTAATAAAGTTGTGAGTGAATCAATTGGTTGAATTCTGTTTTTATCTTCAACAATACGCTTTAAGTGGGTATGCGTCTTTGTTCACCTCGTGACCTTGGTAAACGGTTTTCTTTGCCACTCTAACTTAATACGGCGCTCAGCCTCCGCTATGTTGTCTCGGACCTACGCGGGAGAAACAAAAATAGTAAAAATGATAAAATTATAAATTGGTTATGCAACATTACAAGCTAAACTTATCAAGATCCGCATGTTTAAACACTGTTACTAATATATTCCCATGTAGTTGATTCATGGATAAATAGCATCTGATCTCTTTTTGGAAAGCCAAGTTACTTGAACCCCTTGTTTAAATTGGCTATATTAATATCATCAGCTTCAGATAGCATTTATATAAATGTTTGATCAAATTGTGTTATCTGTGGAATATTTCTAACATATTTAGCAGCCTTGAACATGGGAACGCGCAGGGTACAATATATATTGGTGTTATCAGATATCAAAGAAACGACAATATGCTTCGAACATCCTGGCTAACACACCAAATGGTTCTCGTTTACGAATCCGGCTTGGTACAATACATATATGTTCCGTTCAAAGGTTTTCTTGTTGTTTAACAACCTTAACTGTGAGCACTTACACAACTCCAAAGCCAATAATCGTGTCAGGGCTCCCCGACCAATACGGCGGACGATCCTTATTCAGTGATATATATTATGGTACTTTATGTCTACAAGTACTTGAAATTGAAGGTAAACATTCGGGCCTTGACGCCACCCGGCTCGCGCTGCACGCCTCCTTGCCGCCAGCATATATTCTTAAAAATGAAAAGCAAAAAGTGATGCGCCATCCCATTGTTCCACATGCTTATCATGCATTCCCGCCTCGACCATGTATTAGTTTGGAGAAAGCGGGTAGAGGTGTATATACGGTTTGCGAAAAGGCCACATATCCCCCGCATCCCTGCCAGAGCGTAGGGACTATCCGGTGTAACCCGCGCCATTTCCAGGCGGAAAAGCTTCAACCCGCGCACGGCGAATAAGCTTTGTTCTTTGGTGGCAGCGTGCTTCAACATGCCTTTTCGCAAGGTGCACTGGTACCGGCAAACTACAATCTCTATTCGCTATCTCCGGCGTACAGCTATCGTGCTCCGCCCAGCTGACAACTGCCACGTTCTGCCCCCTTCTGGCGGACCAACATCTCACTCCGCCACCTACGGCGGACAGGTATCACGCTCCTCCCACTTCTAGCGGACTAACATCTCATTCCGCCATCTAAGGAGGACTATCTTTACGCCCCCTATCTTTCCCGTCATCAATGGAGGGCAACCACTTTCACGCCTGGCCTGTAGCTCTATGCTACTCGCGATTCTCGCCGAGAGTCTAGACACGACTCACGGATCAACAGCGACCAAATCAATATTTTCTCAAATTTCGCCGGAGTGCAATAACTATCCGGCGTAACCCGCGTAGCTTTCAGGGAATCCTTCACATGGCTGGCAATCTCCTGCCACCCACCTATGATGGACGGGCTCGCCACCCGCGCATGACAGTCGAGCTCCGCCATTCGCTTACCCAATATATACTAGAGACTCCGGTTAACAGGTTTCAAATTCTGCACTTTCTTTGCTGTTTATGAAGGTTATTTTTGCTAGGCTTGACACAAGAGTTACAGATGTCCCTAGAAGCTTATTATTTGGAAGAAACCTAAAGCCTTATATTTTGGTGGATAATGGCTCATAGCTTTACCCGCCGTTGAAATTTTGAAACCACCCTTTCATCATTTTCGGAACAATGAAGCTTGTCTTCTAGCCTTCAAACTCTTAGACGAAGGAAATAATAATTGTTGCGCCATGTTTTAAAACTCCACCGCACCCTTTGTGCCGGTAATCTTCTTTGGCGTCCCGTGCCATGCCTCCTCTGACTGGTACCGCGCGTCACCCTATCCACTGAAACCGTTATGTCACGCCAGTTGCCACTCCTTAATAGGTTGGAACTGAAGAAGATATGAAGTATTGTTATAGATATGAAAACTTTATTGTTTGTACAGTAGGGAATGGAATTTATCAACTACTTACGATCACATGTGGTTGGGTTCGATACGCCACCAGTGGGTACAAGGAACGTGAAAATAAAAACAAAGTGCCAAAGCTAGGTCGATATCTCAATTATAAAAGGGGAGGTACAATTTAACACGCGTATAGTAAACCTAGATAACACGGTACAATCTTACTTGGTCTAGGAAGACAACTCGCCAGTAGTTCGCTCACACTTCCCGGGTGCATAATCACCGCCCAACGGCTTTCCACGCCCCCTATCTTTCCCGCCATCGTGCGATCGGCCCTAACACCAACCGCATCTGCGCATCTGCAATCAAACCGTTTACATGTGTGACCCTTGGACTTACGCTAACTATCCTTCATACCACTTGACCTCGCATCACCCATATACGTGTGGACTAACCACGCACCGCTCCTATTTGAGCCACGGACCTTACGCCACATCAACTGTGATGAACGAGGAGTCATGTCATAAAGGAACTAACTGTGTGACACGGCGGAGTAGTAACTCCGGAGCCTTGAGCCAATCAGTAGTGCAATTATCATAACTATCATCAAGTACATGGACAGACCATTTAAAGTCGCATGATTGCAACCAGCCAGTGGAACCAGTTAGTAAGAAGGATGTTGACATGCCGGAGCTAATTAATAGTGTGGGTATCAAAACAATTCGCGGAAATATTAGCTCATTATTCGGTTTCACATTCTTTAGGCCACTACCCTGTTGAGCCCACTATCCTACATTGTTTATGTTACTTAAGAAACTTTTATGGTCATCTCTCAACATTCATATTCTGACATGAAAATCTGGCTGGAGACAAGCGCAAACACGCCTTATGAGCTTATCAGAGCTGGCCTTTTCTCTGCTAACATGTGTGGATATTTTGCTCGACAAACATGGTATATCCTATCACATACGATTCACTTTTATATATGCTTGCATTACTGCTTTTGGAACGTCTCTTATATTATTTAAGTTCAATGCTACTAACATTATTTACCAGCAATGAACTGGGGACTGGCAGGGTATAGCGCCACTACGCCTTAAAAGAGTAACATTATTTAAGAGGTACATTGGAGATAAAATCATTTTTTCTTAGGCTGCCCATTAAGATGATGTCTACTGCACATCATCGGTTCTTATATAATGTGGATGTTTCAATACGCCAGATGATATTTATACTTCTCACATCATTTGGCCTACGGATGTACCACTTGACACAACATATGCAATTTGGTAGTCAAGACAAACGCACGACAAAACCAATATACGTGATCATTCAAATAAGTATTCCACACGCTATGCGACAGGAAAAATACTTATCCGGATGTGTATTCCCCACGCCAATATGTGGCATGAATAACAGAAAACCTTCACGCCATAGTCGGCGAGGTCATTTAAACAGACATGCCACATACTATAAGTGTTTCCCACGCCAATGCGCGTCCGGGCAAAGCACGTAGCAGCTTACATAAAGTGCTCATTCACGCCTAGCGCCCATAAAGCATTTTATTATCTCCATAAGTGCTCATTCATGGCTGACGCGTATAAAGCATTTCATTATCTCAATGAGTGTTCACTCACGCCAAGCGCGTAGAAAGCACTTTGTTGTTCAAGTGTTCATTAATGCCGCACGGGTTATAAAGCACTTTCTGATATCTACAAGTGTTCATATAAACATTTGGTAACACAACATACCACAGCATTTAAACTGCATATTACGGTACAAAATATTACCACTGCATTTGAACTGCATATCACGGTAAAAACAACTCTGACACGAAATACTTTTCATAATAACAAAGTCAGATGATCAAATTATACAGCGCTAAGAGTGGGCATCTTGGTAATAGATGTATTCAACCACTACTACTCCGGTGGGTATCTTGGTAATAGATGCACAACCACTGATGAAAAACCAAGTACTTGTCCCACAATTATAAAAACATTGTGGGAAACATAAATAACGCTCTAAGCACCCTTCCGAGGTCACTGAGCATAGCAAGCACTTCTGCAGGGGTGCCTTGTATATCCTTCTTTCCTACTGCAACGATAATTGCTATAATCGGATCGTCAATAACAACGACTGGTACAACCACCAGCGGTTTCACATTCGCCTAAGGTGGCATAACATCCGCGTATGCGTCTATGACCACCAATGGCTGTACATAACGACAACGGGGATCCCGGTGACACGGACGCGTGGTAGGGATCGTCGTCACATCAACATCGACTCTTTCAATGGGTTGAACGCCGTTAGCGTACCATATGCTAACCAACAAAAGTCACATCAAATGGTGAATATTTTGCAATGGCCCCCATGACTATAGGCGCACCGCTAAAGCAGGGCCACACCTGAAAAAATCATCCAAAGACGAGGTACTTAACTAACAAAACTTAGCCTGTTCCAAGACTCGTGTACGAGACCTAACCACGTACGCGCAACCTTAACGAGCTCATGGCAATGCGCCAGTACAAATGGCAACTGCCTGCAATCAATCAGCTTGCGCCAGGTTTATCCAACCAGTTTCCACGACCGTGTGATATTCACTGCTCCATTATCTCCACTCACAGCTAATGACAACCACAACAAACGTGGCCAACAACTTTCTCGCACTCGGACGGCATGTAAGCCTAAAATTAGCGATCTTCACTCCCGAGCTCCTAATAAGTCTAAGTGCTCCTCCCGCACTTACACGCGAGAGCAACACTAGACTGGGGGACATGACGAGGTATGGTACTGGACCCGACCCGAGTGGTCGGACTTTCTTGCTGTTTATCACTTTTATAGTAATTATATATTATTATTGTGTACTAACCCGCGAAGCCCAACGCGTTGTAGTTTATGCTACACTAGGCTGTGGGGTCGTAGAGACAACCCCTAACTGGGCCTGGCCCATTGAGGTTAGGGTTTTTCCCATATCTCCTATATAAGGAGGTCTCCACCTCCTTATTAGGGAAGAGATATAGGGCAACACACTTTTTTAGCTGGAAATAGGGGATTCTTCCTCTACCGGCCGTCTTTACATTGCCCACGTTTTCTCTCTTCTTGTTTACAAGTCCAGGATAAAGTGGAGAAGACGAGGTATGGCCGTTCATCACCGTAGAAGTACCGACCCGCTCGGGTTACTCTTTTACATCGGGTTTTCCCCGGAATTGATGGTGGACTCGGGTTACTCTTAGAGTGCTCCATTTGTCCAGCGGGTGCCCCAAAAGTGTGCTCGGGATTGATTCTGTTAGCCGTTAAAAAAAATACACAACAAAATAATAAATGACCGATGGATTTCCCCAACTTGGCAGAATCCTATTGTGGTGATGGATTGGTTAGGATGGATGAATCACAAAAGACTTTGGTTGATACCTTATATGGGAACAACTCGAAGGCGTTGATTAATATTTTTGATTCTATTTTTAATTGTCTGTATCTTTATTGAAATATAGTTAGGCGACTTATAGCTGGTTACGAAACCCGGTTTTAGCTTTTTTTTGTCCGGTTTGTAATGAGAAAAAGGTTTACCCTTATTTTTTGTTGAACGACCAACGAATCCTTCAAATGGGCTTACTAGCAAAATTCACCACATCGGGATACACTCGCCTCCGAACTGGGGAAGACCCTCACCTAGGGCCGAAGCCCGTGAACACTCGCCCGAAGGCACGACAGTGCGGTGAGGTAAAACCCGCTCAGTTTAAAGATCGAACTAGCGATCTTCACCTATTCGCCTAGTCTTTAATCATCATTAGGTGCCGCAGAAAATAATGGGGAGGACATGAATCGAACTTAGGTACCTTAAGCTACATGGTATGGGGATGATCCTCCAAGGGAGGATCATCCGCCACCTAGACGACACATCACCATCCTTGGGAGGATGGTCCATCCCACAAATTTAGTGAAAATTGGAGAATGATCCTACCCACCACTTTTTTATTTTATTTTTTAATCTTCCACTTTTTTTAACATTTAACAAATAAATTAAGAAAATATTTTCATTAATATTAAAAAACAATACATAAACTTAAAAAAAAATCCTACTAAATTAAAAAAAAAACATAAACTAAAAAAAAATCAGCCACTTTGATGCTTCTTCATGATGTCGTTTTGGAGTTTTATCAAAGTCGAACGTTTAGGCTCGGGATAACTATCAACATCCACCGTTAATATTTCCCACTCCTTAAGCCGAACCTTATCATCGGACAATCTTATCTTTTCTCCCGCCACGCGTATCTTTTCTCCCGCCACGCGTGCCTTTTCTTCAATCGCCCGCTCCTTCGCCCTCGCCTTTTTGGGTCGTGACCTCGGTGTACGTTTTAAATTGAGTCATAAACTCCTCCATCTTCGGGTCAACCTTTTGCTTTTCTTTCTCCTTCGCCCGCTCCTTCTTTGATTTGTCCCGGCCCGCGGGGGGGGGGGGGGAGTTCAGCTTCTTTTACAGCGTATTCTTCTTCGTCGAACTCGGCGTCATCGTTTAAGTTTATGTGACATCTCGCGTCCGATCCGCCGGCGCTATAACTACCGGATTCCGATGTCCTTTGCCGCTTCGCTATCTCCACCTCGTTCGGAATCGGCGCCCATTTTTGGTGCGTTCGCATAATTTCCCACGCGCGAACGTGTGCGAACGTGGTACCATTGTTCGACTTGTAAAGATCCAACGCCTTTTTAAACACATCCTCGTCACTCATGCCGCTACGACGCCCACTTGAATATACTTTATTATATTCTTCGCAAAACCTATTGAAGAACCCGCTCATTTTTCGCCACTTAGATGACACCGAGTCGATATCTTGATACGGGCCTTGGTCCATTAGCTCAAGGAACTTCGCCAAAACCGCCTTCCAAAACCCCTCACCCGTTTGATTATTACCTATAAAATATGTTACAAAAAAAAAAAAAAAAAAACTAATACTACAAAATATAAACTTAAAAAAAAGTTATTTTTACGAACCTTTTATCGGGTGTGTGGACGTGCCTACGTAAGCCTTCGCTAAGGCTTCTTCCTCGAGTTGCGTCCACGGTTTCGCTTTTGGTTTGGACGGTTGCTCACCCACAACTTGCTTGCCTTTTCTTCGTTTGCCTTTTTGCGGTTGGGTCTCGGGAACAACTTCGACATCCTCATCGGGTTCGGATCGGGTGGGTTGCGTCGGGTTCGGTTTGGGTTGAAAGGGTTGCACGGGTTGGATATTAAAAGCATTCCGCATCATCAATTGTTGTATGACTTGACTTTGTTGCGGGTGAGCAAAAACGTTCGGTGAGTTTTGGAATGCGGCAAAGGCGTTTGAGGAATATTGAGAGAATTGGTTCGGTTCTATCGTCGGATAGTATCCTGGAACCGAGAAAACATTCGGGATGTTTGGTTGGGTCGGGTTGTTGGGGACGTTCGGGTTGTTCTGGTTGTTGAAGGGATCCATGGTAGAATATAATTTTATAAAAGGGGAAGATGTTTATAAAAAATGAGAGAGAGAGATGAGTTGTGATAAATGAAAAGTGAGAAAAATGGTATAAAAAGGAGGGTTTTATATAGTTTTAGGAGGTATTTTGGTAAAAAAATTGAAGGTGACCGTTTGTTTTATTTTTGAATTTGGAAATTTGTTTTTTTTTTTTTTTAAACCGGTAACATTGCATGGAAAGGGGGGAAGTTTTGTCCTTACATGGACCGTCTCAAACGTCTTGGACTCGACGGTGACGACGAGGACGGGGGGCCCGGCGTGGTGTTGGCGTCGTCGCCGACCCGGGACGGAGGGGGACGTTCCCCCATACTGTCTAGCCTTAAAACACCAAGTCTCTCCCTTACCAATTCACCAACCCCTCGTTAGCAAAAAAGGTTAACCCTTACCCGTTGCATTTTATGTTATTGTATGGACACGTGTAAAGATAGTAGATGGGTCATGACTCATGGGTGAATGGTTATAAGGGTGAGAGGGGCACTCCCCTCTTAGGGGAGTCCTCTCTCTTACGCACACCCAATCAGATTATGCCACGTCAACTCCCCTCTTAAACTCCCCTCGCACCCCAATTTGATAGCGGCACTCCCCTATTAGGTGACTTGTTTTTTTATTCAAAAAAAAAAAAAAATACTTGATTGGTTGTTACAAGCTATGGGCCCACCATCTCCTCTCTCTTCATGCGGTGACTTCTCCCCGACCCAACTCCCCGATTTGGGTCCCCGCAGGGATGGCGGCGGTGTTCCCGCTCGGGGAATATCCGCCTCCCCGCTGGTGCCCCGCTCACCCTAAGAATAAGAATGTTGAAAGGATAGCCATCAGTTCCAACCCTTAGCCTGACACCCTCATGGAGTTTGTGGCCAACTTAGCACCCCCGTGAACGATGGGGTCCCATTTGCCCCCTTTGGCTAATATGATTGTTAAACTTGGAAAGGACAATTTCATTCAAGTCTAACTTCTCGATTCCTTATACCAGAAACTAACATAGAATTCATATATTAGAGGTTTCTTTAAACGGTGATTTTTTTTTTTTTTTTTGTAATTTGTTAAAGTTAATAGAGAAATGTGCTTCCCTTTCATGTGTTTTTTTTGTTGTAATTTGTTATTTTAAAGTGTTATTATGCAAAATAAAATAAATTACAAATTTAAGGTGGAACATACTGTGATCATATTTTTAAAAGTTCCAAATATACATTTATGTTTTATCTACGTTTCAACATAGATCTTATTGAAAGCTGAGTTGTACTGAAATATAGCATTTTTAGTTTTTTTTTTTTTTCAAGTAAAAAAATTAATTTTTTTTACATAGTTCCACAAATAATACAAGCGAGTTTTACCTTGTTTCCTTAACTAAAATAGAACCACGTTTGATCTTTTTTTATAAAGCCATAACTGATAACAAATCCATATTTAAAAATATTTTAAATATCAGTTGCTTATAACCTCTAAAATTATTTTATCAATAAGAACATATTATTTTAATAACAACTCTTATTAATCTACTAAATTATGTTGTAACAGTGGTTTTGGTTTTTAAAAAACCACCATATTCACTGCTAGTTTAGTTTGGAGTTACACTGGTTTTTGCATGATTCACATAATGAGTCCAAGGCCCGTGAACTTCCCCTATAAATAAATTCCAATTATTAGAAGATTGAATCACACACAATTTCCAGAATGTCCTCTTGGGTTTCATTCATTCTCCTAGTATACTTGTGCTTCTCTTTCAACGGTGTCTATGGTGCAAGACATCGGAAAGAGAAACACCCTGCAGCCGTTCTTACCGGAACGGTGTACTGTGACACCTGTTTCCGTCAAGAAGTACCCAAATCCACCCACTTGATCTCAGGTTCCATCTTCTCGTTTACGTTTTGCTCTTTCTTCTTGTATATTTTTTATTTTTCTAAGTTTAATGTTTTTTCAACGGCTGACAGAAGCCTCTAATTCTACTTTAAAATCTACACATTTGTTTATCATGAGACTTTACATTTACAACACACATTGAAAATGTTTGGCCACATGCCCTTTGGTTTTTTTTTTAAGTTCATTTTTTGTTTGAACGACTAACACACGCTCGCTAAAATTTTTACCCTTAAACGGACTTGCACACTTAGGGGAAGGATCCACTAAAAAGTGGATTTTGCCTAAGTAGCCTAAGAGGGGATCTTAACCATTCATTTTTCAAATCAATGGTTAAGATAAAAGGGTAGGAGAAAGAAGGAGTGCAAGGGTATCTTGGGAAAATCCTATTTATGGACTTTCTCTCTCCACATGCAAGTCACATGCATATTCCACCCTCATTTTTTAAACGTTCATAACTTTTTTATACGACATTATTTTTTCATAAAAATTTCACCGTAAAATCGAGCGTCTTTTTATCTTTAATTTGAGTACCATATTGCTATATAAAATATGAAGACTAAAAAAACCTACTTAAATATGTTGTATTTCTATGTTATATAACATTTTTGTGCTGAATTTTTGTACTATATTTTTGTGCTAAATTTTTTGTGCTGAATTTTTTTGTTTTAATTTTTTTTTTCTTCAATTTTTTTGTGCTAGATTTTTTTGTACTACATTTTTTACTAAATTTTTTTGTGCTATATTTCTTTGTACTGGATTTTTTTGTGCTATATTTTTTTGTACTACATTTTTTGTGCTAGATTTTTTTGTACTAGATTTTTTTTTGTTTATATTTTTTAAAAACAAAAGGGGTGCCACATGTCATTTTCACTCCTATTTATAAGGACCAAAATGCCCTTCATTCCTACTTATTAGGAGTGTCACATGTCATCATCACAATCCTTCTTAGGCTACTTAGGCAAAATCCATTTTTTAGTGGATCCTTCCCCCACACTTAACCACATGAGTAAAAACGCATTTCTAACACATCTTGATGCTACCAAAAACATGCTCTTCGATTATTTTTCTAAAGTTAAGAGGCGAAGTATAGTGGGTGCCTGGGGTGCACTTGCCCCCCCCCCCCCCCCCCTCCACACACACAATGTTTCGGTTAGAAGTATATAAGTTTCGATTTTCGTCCGAAAATTTTATAATTATATAGGATCCCCCCCCCGCGATTATTTTTCCTTAATTGTATATCCTAAATATTTATAAACTTTGTATATAAATGATGGGTAGTTTGGTAAATATACACTTTGTTTTATTTGGAACTATTATTATATGACCCGACCTGAATAGAATAGCCGACCCGACCTGAAACATAACGATAGGAAAAAAAAAATTGGGTCTCGTCACTTTACGTCCTCTCGAAACTTTTGGTCAAGCTCCGCTACTATGAAAGTTTATTTTTTGTTTGTTGAACAACCAACACGTACCTTTTAATTTTGGTCTTAAATCTGTGTTTTTGCCTAACACGGGACTTGACCCTTAACCAAATATGCGAAAAATATATTTTCCACACACCTTGACCTTTACGCAATGTTCTCGAGTTTCATTAAATGAGAGAAAAGAAGAGATTTGAAAGGAAATAATTTTTAGTTGTGTTCCAGAGTTTCATTAAAGGAGAGAAAAGAAGAGAAAAAGAAAGATTTTTTGTCTAAAATTAATCTTTCCAATTTGGAAAGAAACGGAGAGAAAAGAAAAGAAAATGAGAGAATCTTTTATTTTCTCTCCTTAACTTAACTCGGAACATAGTGTTAAGTCATATTCCCTTATTTTCTTTTTTTCTAAAAGTTTAATGGGTGTTGAATTGCTTGTGTAGGCGCAACGGTGGCGGTGGAGTGCGGCAGCGATGATGCAGAACCGAGGTTCAAGGAAGAGGTGAAGACCAATGAAAAGGGCGAGTTCGAAGCTAAACTACCACCTTATGTCGGCAAACATGCAGAGAAAATTAAGGCGTGTTCGGTTCGATTGATTCACAGCAACGAACCGAACTGTGCGGTGGCGGCCACCGCCACCTCATCAGAGATCCATTTCAAGTCAAAAAAAGCCGGAACCCATGTTTTCTCAGCCGGGTTCTTCACATTCAAACCGCAATTATGTAACGAGAAGGATTTGATCCCACCTACTGGTGGCGGGATGCTTCCTCCACTACCTGTACCGGACTTGCCCATTCCATCCCTAGTTCCCCCAGTCCCACAACTCCCGGGGGTTCCCCTACCAGACTTACCCATTCCATCCCTAGTTCCCCCGGTCCCACAACTCCCGGGGGTTCCCCTACCACCCAACACCCGCCAAAAACATTCAGAAAAAAATAAATTATCCGATCAAAAAACATTCGGGTTCCCCTTCCCTCCGAACCCGTTTCAACCACCCACACTCCCGCCACTGCCGCTAGTGCCATCGCCGCCATCGATATTTCCCCCACTCCCATTCCAGCCACCACCGCCGTCGTTGCTTCCTCCTATCTTCCCATCACCACCACCGGCGTCGTTGTTTCCACCACTACCCTTTCCGCCAATACCGAGTTTGATTCCGTCGCCACCGCCACCGCCTCCACCCGCGTTCCCAATTCCTCTGCCTCCATTGCCTCCTCTGATTCCGGGATTTCCTCCTGTCCCGCCTGCGTCTACTCATCAACATGTTGGGAAAACCAACCCTTGATTATTGTCATATATTAATACTATACTAGTGTTATCGAATTTATATTATAATCTTTTGAAGTAACTTTTCCATACATGTTGAGCTTTTCTTATATCATATATATGACACTTACGAGTATCCATGATTCCATGAATAAATTTTATGTTGTAAAAAGCTTGTGTTAAGTTTAAATGCTTGTGTGTATACATATGCGGTTATTCTAAATGGACCAACTCTATAGAACAAATGACTTTCACCAACGGATAATTTCTTTAGTGGTGAAGCTTCGTTGGAATAAAAAATATAGAAAACTGTCGTTTGACCGACAAATGCTATGGTAGGAATGAGCAAGGAAATGAGTTCCATTCTGGATTTTGATAGAATATAATATAAAGAAAATCAAAAGGAAAAGAGAACATAACAAGATATAGATAATCCTAAGGATGATAAACAAATATAAACTCTAAGCCCAAAGCATTCATGATGGACATTCGGGTGTGGGACTAGTTTTAAAATGTTTCATGCGTAATTATTTTAAAAAAATGTGTATGCCAGGGGTATTCAAGACGGGTTTGAGAAACGATTATACAATTAGTTGTAGGATTGAGATTACCAGTATCCGTGTCATTCCATCCCTGATGATCGTGTCAAGTTATCAACTCATAATTTCATTCATAATTCAATATTGATTATAAAAAGGTTTATATATATTCTACCAGTTACAATAATAACCCTCTAACTTATGACAATTAAATATTTGGTTTAACATTCCCCCGCAAGTTGAGGGCGGACAACGACCTGCAACATGGATCTTAAAAATTCAAATCTTTGAGTTGATAACGGCTTCGTGAAGATGTCGGCAATTTGATCATCTGTTTTAATAAATTGAACCTTCAGATTTCCTTGACTGACTTGCTCATGAACACAATGGAAATCTACCTCCACATGTTTAGTTCTAGCATGAAACACCGGGTTTGCTGAAAGATAAGTAGCTCCAAGATTATCACACCAAAGAGTGGGTTTATTCAACTTAACTCCAAGTTCTTGTAGAAGAGACTTTAACTAGATTAGTTCAGTAACCGTATCAGCAATAGCCTTGTATTCGGATTCAGTAGACGACCTAGAGACAATTTTCTGCTTACGAGCTGACCATGATACTAAGTTCAAACCCAAAAAGATAGCATAGCCCCCCGTGGATCGATGGTCGACCGGGCAACCAGCCTAATCGGAATCCGAATATGCTGTAATAGGAACCAACCGCTCACCCCAATGTGAATCAGCAAAGACATGTAATGTAGACGTTGAGTTCGATGTAAAATGAAGGCCCAGTTGAGACGTTCCCTTGAGATAGCGAATTATACGTTTGACAGCCGTCCAATGGGATTCGTGAGGTTCATGCATGAACTGACATACCCTGTTGACAGCGTAGGCAATGTCTGGCCTAGATAAAGTGGCATACTGAAGTGCTCCAACACAATGGCGATATCTTGTAAACCCTAATATGCCATGAGGTAGCATATATTGTTTTTCGTGAAAGATAGCATCGTTCCTGTTGTCTTTGAATTGCCGCCCCCACTTTTTTTTTGCTTTAGAAAATAATTATTGGTGCTTTGACTTTTGCTTCCCTTCTGCCGCCAATCTTCACGAAAATAATAGCGGTCCTCTGTTGGTTCTCGAAACCAATCACCAGCCCCCACTTGTGCTTGTTGTCGTCACCCTTGAATTCAAAAACAATAATTAGTGATTTGATCAGTAACATCGACCTGCAACAGCTCTGTAGCCAACATCGAATCAACAATTGTCGCAGTCATTTAACCGGTTCTACTCTCAGGTATCAAAATCATTGTTTTTTTTTTCTCATCATGACAACGATTATTGCCTTCAGTATTCAAGAACGTACATCCCATAATTCCCACAAGTTTGCATTCAATCCTACACCAAACAATTATGGCTACTGGAAAGCCATGATGGAACCGTTTCTAAAGGCTAATGCATTATATTGTTATGTTGACAACATGTTATCTTGCCCGGAAGAGAAAATTACAACCGGTGATGCTACTACTACAAACCCTAATTTTACAAACTGGATTACTAATGATGCACACGTCCGCATGATTATTATATCCACCGTTTCCGAGTCTTCGTTTCAACACATCCAAGGAGACATGGCTCGGGAAATGTGGTTAAGTCTAGCACGTGCATATGCTCCTTCGAATGCATCTCATGAGTTCACACTAAAAACGCAGCTTTTAAAGATTTTAATGAAAAATGGTGAAAAAGGTATCGATTATCTCAGCCGAGCTCAAGAATATGCAACGGCTCTTGCAAATATTGGTGAACCCGTCAAAGACAAAGATCTCGTCATGCTTACTATAGCCGGGTTACGTGATGAATACCATGGTTTGAAAAGTAATCTTCTTGCCCGCTCCCCACCGGTTCAATTTAACGAGCTTCACGGCCTTATTGGTGATCATGAATATATCACTCGGTCCATTGTTTCTTCATCATCGGCCTCTCCACAAGTCTTCAATGTTACCATTGCCGCAACAACCACTTCCCCGGCCCCCGATTTGGCTTTCATTCAGCAGCAGATTACCAACGTTCAACTTTTGGCAAACCAACTTGCTTCCACAACTCAACCGTCGGCCTCACCATCAGCTCCTCAGGCGAATTATGCTTCTCGGTCTGCTTCTTCAAGACCGACCGGTGGATATGGTCGGGGCCGTGGGTTTTCTCGCGGGGGCCGAGGCCGTGGTGGTTCACAAGGCTCTCGTCAATTTGCTTGGGCGTCCACTCAAAATATGGTTTACGGTCATTGCAATAGGTGCGGTATTGGTCATATTCCCTCATAGTGCCCGAATCACACTGGATCCTCTCGGGATCACCTCAAGTGAATTATGCTAACTCAGAGGCGGGCTCATATACTACTTGGACCTCGGATATAGGCGCTAATTCCCATGGTACTCCTGATCTTGCTAGTACAGACAACTCGAACGTCTATTACAGTAATGACTCCCTCTATGTTGGTAACGGTAACTCTCTTCCAATTCTTCATGTCGGTTCAAAATCCTTTTTTACCTCAAACAAAAACTTACAACTTAACCACATACTTCATGTCCCGGGCTTACAACGTAACCTACTTTTCGTTCACAAATTTTGCAAAAATAACAACGTTTTCTTTGAATTTCACACTTCTTTTTTTGTTGTGAAGGACGAGGCTACCAGGGCTATCCTTCTCATGGGCCCCAGTGACCAGGGTCTATACACCATTCGCCTACCTTCTTTTCAACCGGTTTCCAAGATGGCGTTCATTGCTTTTCGAGCTCCATCTACTATGTGGCATCAACGACTTGGGCATCCTCACTTTCGAGTTTTTCAACATATTGTTAAAACATTTTCTTTACCTGTTTCTGACAAACTTTGTTCTATGATATCTTGCTGTTATCGAAACAAGATGGATATGTTGATTTAGGGTTATTTAGGGTTTACAAGTTGATAGGCTCTGATACCATATCAACTCATAATTTCATTCATAATTCAATATTGATTACAAAGAGGTTTATATATATTCTACTAGTTACAATAATAACCCTCTAACTTGTGACAATTAAATATTTGGCTTAACACAAGTTAACCAATAGCTAGTTTAAGAAACAAACGTGTGTGTTGCGCCTTAATTGAAATTCAAGTTAGAACCTAAGATAAAACGATATGGCTGGCATGGATGGTGGTGTGGGGCTCCCTTCACGCCGGCACACCGCCCCTTGGGGTGGCGTGTGGTTTTCCACGAGCGTGGGGCGTTTGGGGTGGTGACGTGGAGGTTGGCAGTTTGTTGTGGAGTTTTGGGAATGATTTGATTGGTTAGTTCTTAAAAAAATCAAGCCCCTTTTGTGAACAATTGAAATATTGAAAGAAAAGTTTTTTTTTTTTTTTGATATTGAATATGTTTTTTTTTTTTCTGTGTATTACAAAGAAAGGACCAACCTCTCTAAATAGAGGGATGCAATGGATAAGAAAGGAAACAAAATAATCAAGCGAAAGAAAAAGATATGGGACCAACGGTCCTTGACATCCGAGAAAGATGGTAGCACACAAGGAAATGATAAAAGATTTCTGATCCTTGAATATTTTCTAACACCCCCCCCCCTCAAGTTGAGTAGTGGGGTTTCCAATACTTAACTTGCTTAGACAATGATTAAAGATTCTCCCGTTGACGACCTTGGTTAATATATCTTCTAATTGGTCCTTTGAAAAGAATCTCTATAACCCCTGCTTTGAGTTTTTCTTTAATGAAGTGTTTGTCAACTTCCACATGTTTTGTACGGTCCCATTGAACGGGATTTTCAGAGATCTGTATAGCAACTTTGTTATCACACATGATCATATTTGCTTCAGTTTGAAGGAAAATCCGATTTCATTTAGGAGTTTGCGTATCCATAGAACTTTTGCTAGACCTCGTGCGATTCCTCGGAATTCTGCCTCGGCGCAAGATAAAGCAACAACTTTATGTTTCTTGCTCCTCCATGTGACTAGATTTCCTCCTACGAAGGTAAAGTATCCCGATGTTGATCTTTGATCTCCTTTATCTCCAGCCCAGTCTGCATCACTATACGCCTGGACCTTTAGGTGTTTATTGGATTGGAAGATAACCCCATGTCCTGTAGTCCCTTTGAGATATCTCATAATCCTCCATATCGCGTCCATATGAGCAGCTTGAGGTTGGTGTATAAATTGACTAACCACCCTGACTGCATAAGCAATGTCTAGTCGAGTGTCTGGGAGATATATAACGTTACCCACCAACAGTTGATATCTTCCTTTGTCTGCTAATTTTGCTCCTTCTTCGATGCAAAGTTTCTAGTTAGTAATCATTGGAGTATCAGCTGGCTTGCAATCGACCATCCCTATTTCAGCTAGAAGATCGAGGATATACTTCTTTTGACATATAAAAATCCCTTGCTTGGATCTTAGAACCTCGATCCCAAGAAAGTATTTGAGCCTTCCTAAGTCCATTTCGAATTCTTTAAACAAATTTGTCTTAAACTTCCTTATTTCGTCCTCATCATTTCCTGAAATGATCATATCATCTGTAATGCCTGCGTCCCTGAACTTTTAGCTATTGTCTATTTTAGTCCCTAAACTATGTGATACTTGACACTTTTGATACTTGTGATGCTTAAATCTAGATTCTTGATTCTTAATACTATGATGCTTGATTCTTGATACTTAACACTATGATTCTTGATACTTAGAAACTATGATTCTTAATACTTGATTCCTGGAAGCTATGATTCTTGATACTTGATACTTTGGTGCTTGACTCTTGAGACTCGTGAAACTTGAGACTTGGTTAAACGAGAGACTGGAAACTTGTCACTGGCAGAATCTAAGAAACTTGGAAGCTAATGTACTAATGATATAATCTAGTTATGTGATACTATTACCCAATGATACGCAACGCAACGCTTAATCTCACTCGCAAAACGAAACAAAGACGGGAACGTGGAAAAGATGGGATTGACCGAATGGCAATCCGATCGGATGACCATCCGATCGGAGGGCCATTCGATCGAACAGCCATCCGATCCGTGCCACACCGCCTTGCCTCCTCTCACCCATTATAAATAGGGCATGTCACATCATTTCTCACTGATGTGACAGCCTCCTCCGAACCAGACGCACGCACTCCCATTTTCTTCCATTTCTCGACGATTTCAGTACGTTTTACACTAGATTCTTGTACATCTTTGATCATTACACTATTCTCTATGAGATTCTCCTTTGAAATCTCACTTTTCACCGTGAAATCCCTAAGATTTGAGCTCTTGAGGGTGACGTCATCATGGTGGTTTGTACAAACTGTTGAGTGATGTCATTTCGTTCAAGATCTAGCTCAGATCTAAGGAATTTCAGGTGTTTTTACAGCAAACCTTGACCAATGTAGACTCTTCACACTAAAACTCATGTTTTCTTCATCTCTTCTTAAACTTTTACTTGAAACGGTGGAATCTAGACCCAAACGGACTATAGACTTGATGATTAGTCTGAAGTTGGTTTGGAAATGGATTGTTGCCGGAGAAGATGACCGGAGTACGGATTCCGACATAAGTACCATCACGAACAAACGACTGATCAGATTGGGGTGATTCCCATCCGATCAGACCAGCTGAACATTGAAGTGTTTACCGTTGCCTCAAGACGTACCGTGTCGTCACCGTTAAACTAGAGACTTTACAAATTGCAAAACGGAACGAGTCACAAGGATCAAATGGTAATTCGATCGGACTGCCGTCCGATCGAACGGCCATCCGATCGAAGTGACATGTGCCTCTTACCCATTCAATACTTAGAATCTTTTCGAAACTGAGACTTTGAATCTTTGAAACCATGGAACTTCGGATCGAATGGCAATCCGATCGGACTGCCGTCCGATCGATTGGCCATCCAATCGAAGTAACCTAGGTTGAACACTTGACTTAACTTTTGGAATCTCACACTTGGATCGGATGACCATTCAATCGAATGGTCATCCGTACGGATGACCATCCGATCGGATGGCAATCCGTCCCCCCCCACTCACAACAGTCACCTCACTCGAATGGCAATCCGATCGGACCGCCGTCCGATCGAATGGCCATTCGATCAAAGGGACTGATTCGAAACTTTGCGAAACCTCCTTATTTTGGTCAACACTTATCTGTTGTAATCTAACCAGGCTAAACCTAAAGAGCTCCCTTTGATCCAATAACAGTTAAACTGTTAAGCAATCACTGTGAGTATACTCGATCCCTTTTTGTTTTAAACTTTGGGATGTAACATGTATTCTATTAAACTATGAAACTTGATACCTTTGAATCTAAACTCTATCCTATGTGTATGTGAAACTTGTGACTCTCGGTTCTTGATTCTTTGTGCTATGTGAACGTTTAATCCAAAGTGTGTAGTTCCGCCTTAACAATAGTATCGCTATAGGAGATGCATCTCCCCATTACTCTCGGGGGTATTGTTAGGAGGATTCTAGTTTTCCTTGAGTGTTGGGAAAAACACTAAAGCATCGGGACACTTGGGCTATCACTTGGACTGCGAGCACTAGCACGGCTGAAACTATTTTGTTATCAATTACATTATGGATATGAGACTTTTAATCTATTATGCTATATACTTAAACTTGTATACTCGCCGGTACATTTTTGTACTGACTCTATTATAATACATGTTGCAGGCTGATAGGAGGCTGAATCATGGAAATCAAGCTAGGGCTGATGCTTAGAAACCCACCTAGTTTAATCTAAAATTTGAACAAGGATTTATGGTTGTATTTGATACTTTTTGTTGGTGGTGATGTTTTAGACAAAATTTTGCATGAAACTTGATTAATCTATAATGGAACTTTTGTCGTTATGGAATCTCATGAGCAATCTGAATGCTTAGTGTTGCACCCCGATGTTTCCGCCATCGGTTGGGGTGTGACAGATTGATATCAGAGCCATAACTGTAGGGAATTAGGATAAGTAGGAATACTTGCCCTAGTCTATAGTTCTAGGAATCTTGATTCTTATATGTTGTTTAAGACTTATGCATTCTACCGTATCTGCTTCCTAGCAGCACATTTTCCTGCTAAACTTACATGCCTTTCCTAAGGCTAACACAATATACACTTGGACACTTTAAAAAGCACTGCTAACCAGTGTTTGTATTTTGCACGAAATTTTCCCTCAAGTCAGGAGTGACATCCGAAACTTAAAGGGAAGTTTCCTGATTATATTCCAGTAGGTCTTATCTGCTGATAAGTACCAACGCTATTAGGGTACGATGCTGTCAAGTTAGAGGTGAAACTCAGACCTTGACAACTAGTCCCCCTCTTCGATTTTATTCTCGCCAAAGTCTCGAAACTGCCAATCAATTAGGAGCGTGGAACAACCAAAAGGACGAACATCGTAGGCCTAACATCGATGACGTATTTGTCTAAGTAAATCAGGACATGTTGCCTCAATTCGAAAGGGGTTCGAATCACTTTGGTTAGTCACCGTTCCTCTACCCGGAACAATCCTACGTTTTATGAGCCGATCTTTTGTGTTATCCCGATTTTTATGTGTGGTTTTAAATTTGATTCTTCATTTATTTTGAATCTTTTTACACAAATCGCACGTATGTTCGCAAGTTAAAACATGAATTCTAATCTCAGAATCAAACTAAATTTGCGAGGCTTTATTCATGATGTTAATCTATGAGAGAGTCTTGATCAACTATGATACTATGTGAAGCTATTGTGATGAATCTATGTATTAGGGTGGTTATGAAACACTAAACGTAACATGGCATAGAAAGACGAGGGAAAAGTGACATGTATGAATTCTAAGCTATGGGAAACTATTTGTGTAATCCATGTGTAATCTATGTGTAATCTACGTGCACTCTATCATAATCTATGTATGTGTGGTTTTGGGAAACAAAATACGAAAAGTAGCCTAGCGCCAAAGATGAGGCGGAAGTGGCATGTCCGAAACATGGTGGATATACCGCTGGTACTTACTATATATAAGTGTTTCTGGCATGATTACCGAACCTTCGTACCACGCGCTAAGTGAAGTTCATAGTTTTGTGGACTCAGATTGAAGTTGAATCTACTAGGTTAATCTATGTTATTGAATCTACTTGGATGATCTATGTGAAATCTATGTGAGATGTGATGAAATCTAATGTTATGGTTAACGAAGCATGACACCAATGATGAGACGGATGTGGCATGATTGAAGCATGGTGGATACGCCGCTGGTACTTCCTATATATAAGTGCTTCCGTCATGTTGCTGATGCGTGCGAAGTGTTACTTATTTTAGGTGTATATTTTAAGCCCTTTTTAACACTTATTTTAGCCAAGTTTTAAATTTATAAAACACGATATTTCACTAACACTAAACACACATATGGGCAAGTGCACCCATCGTTGAGTGTAGTATAGCGTTGGTAAGATACCGAGGTCGTCCAAGGACACAAGAGCTTTTAGTACCGGTTTATCCTCAACGTCTAACCAAAATAAAAGTTTAGAAAAATGTTTTAAACTAAGAAAATTAAAAACTAACTAAAATGCTGAAAATAAAAATAAAAGAAAAAACAGATAGACAAGATGAATCACTTGGTTCCGACTCGTATCTAGTATAACCTTTGATTATTTCCGCACTTTTGCACATAATTAAGAGATTATCTTAGTTATTGTAGTAGGCCCCTCTTTTGAAGGTGACGTTACCCTCACCCCAGTAGTTTGAGTCAGCAGGGATACAATCCTAAAAGGGTGGATTATTGGAAGATAATGAATTAAGTTATTAATGCAGTATTGTGGTAGGCCCCGCTTTTGGCGATGACGTTACCCTCGGCTAAGTAGTCTGAGTCAGCAGGGATACAGTCCTAAATAGCCGGGTTATAGTATTAATAGTAGTTAACTTATGAGGGGATCAAAGAGTTTGGACCCCCGCCATCCAATACCGTGAAGTATTGAAGGAGGTCCTACTAAATTTGACCCAGGTCCATTGCAGGACCTCTAAACGCTGAACAATGGCAAGACCTTTACCAAACCGTTCCCTTAACCCCCGACCAGGTAGCCAACATATCTCCATATAGACCGTGGAGATATGAATGGTGAAAATCCTTTATTTTATATAGACAGTAAAATAATGCCAAGACACCACGGACAAACGATAAGGAAAGATCACCTTCAACATAACTAACTAGTTATTAAAGTCATTAATACAAAACCAAATAAAAAGTGCAAAAGATTAGAAATAAAAAGTATTATACTAGACACTTTGTCTTCACCAAGTGATGTAAGAGACTTAGGCAAACATGGCCTTGATTGTCAAGAACTCTTACGATCAATCTTGGATCCCGAGACGACTCACACACTCTACGATGGACAATGGATGATGGTGATGGATGATGGTGTTGTGATGGTGGTGGGTGGTGGATGAAGTGTGAGAGAGGTGGTGTGCTAAGGGATGAGATGAAATGAATCCAAGCACTCCTATTTATAGGCTGAAAAGAGAGCTGGGCACGGCCCCGTGTCCGCTGGGCACGGCCCCGTGTCCGTCTGACAATCTCTCTCCTCATTAATTGTAATTCGCAATTACAATAAATGCGCCTGCTGTACTTTCGACACGCCCCCGTGTCCGCTGGGCACGGTCCCGTGATGGGCAATAGAAGCTTCTATAGATTTGTCTTTTCTGCTGCTTCTTGGGCACGGCCCCGTGCTGGCTGAGCACGGGGCGTGTTCAGTCTTCTGACTTCTCTAATTTGCTTTGGGAGGTGCCGTTGAGGGGTCGGGCAGTCCACTAATATTCCTTTTCTTGTATTTATGTTGGATTTAGCTGTCTTTTTGCTTCTTTTGCGTTTTTTGAGCTCATTTAATCCTGAAAATACAAAAGGAAGACAAAAACACTCTTTTTCCAATATTAGTACTTAAAAAGGGTTAGTTTTATGCCTTATTTGATGTAATTTATATGTTGCATTTTACACACATCAAATACCCCCACACTTGAACTTTTGCTTGTCCTCAAGCAAAACTCTTTAATATGTGGCTTACACTCCCAAATGGAATAGGTAGAAGAGAAGGTTTTGGGCTTGTCGTAGAGTGTCGGGATTTCCAAGATCTTTTTGGGTTTTATTTTTATTTATTTACACTCCTATTCGTAATGATTTATTTAGAACTTTTCATAAAAGAAATTACTTATTTCGGCATAACATGCCTTTTTAAAATTCTATTTATATACAAGTTCACATACCTCACGGGGAAATCACTCACACTCGGCCGAAGGTGTATTTTTAGTGAATCACTCGAGAGCGGCATGGAACTTATTCCTACCATAGGCTTGCCAAGAAATCAATCCTCATCGTTTTTAACTTTTATACCTTTGTAGATATCAAGAGGACTTTGTGGGTTAAGGGTTAGGCTAGGGTTAAAGGTAGGTGGTTGGGTTAGTGGTTAGTAGAAAAAGGGTTAAAAGCGTAACAAGTGTCGGTTTTCGTATTTTTGCAACTTTTTATTTTGATGAAGCTTTTATTCAAACTAAGTTATTTTTTATTAACTTGTTTGTTTATTTTCTTTTTGCTTCATCATTATCACACATTTTTTTTTTACGAAGAACCGAACTTGTTACTAAAATAAAGGGTTAAAAATGAAAAAGGTTTTGGTGAGTAAAAGGGTTTTTGTTTGGGTGATGAAACGAAAAGGTTTAGGCTCAAAGGGGCTAACTAGGGGGATTTTTGGGTAGGTGGTAAAAGAAAAAGAAAAATAATGGTGTAGAAATAAAAAGGGTTAGTCCTAATGCCTCCATCATTTACTTACTCGGGTTTAAGTTGATAAGGACCGGGAATGTATTGTCATGGCAAGTTCTAGAGTCGTAAGAACCAAGCGGCTATTCACACAAGAAACGAAAAATGAGCATTTAGTCAAATGATATGTAATTGTGTGCTCAATAAAGGCTCAAAACTCACTTTTGTGGGAATGGGTTTTTATGTGATCAAGTATATATAATCAAATTTTAAATAAGTTTGCTATGCCTTTTCATAATTTTCTTATGTTGGTTCTTTTTATCACTA
Source organism: Helianthus tuberosus (assembly GCA_030545235.1). Classification (NCBI taxonomy): domain Eukaryota; kingdom Viridiplantae; phylum Streptophyta; class Magnoliopsida; order Asterales; family Asteraceae; genus Helianthus; species Helianthus tuberosus. The sequence continues at coordinate 91,936,776 of CM060386.1, read as the reverse complement.
CGCTATCGGTTGTAAATTTAAAAATATAACCTTTTTGAGAACTTGAATTTTCCGAGTTAAACCTAGACAAGTAAAAAAAATGAAATTTTTGAAAAAAAATTTGGGGTGATTAGCGGTTCCAATAGAGTTTTGTGTAAGGCTTGTATTTAGGACTTGCAAAATTCAAGGTTTTAGCATCCCCCCCACACTTAAATTACACATTGTCCTCAATGTGTCCCAAAAATAAATTTTTAGGTTGATTAGATGTGTAAAATAGTGTTTAAAAAGCAAAAATTTGTGTTACTGGGCACTGAACACGGCCCCGTGTTGTCCGGGCACGGCCCCGTGTTCAAGTGCCAGTAACAGAATTAAAACAAGAGAAACAGAAGCCTGGACATGGGGGCGTGTTGGGTGAACACGGCCCGTGTCCAGTTACCTGAACTGGGCGTTTTCTGCAGGGTGCTCAGCACGGGGCCGTGTTGGTTGGGCACGGCCCGTGTTGAACCTTCTGAAATGGTGAGAATTGTCGGGTTGCCTTGTTCTTGTGCATGGGTTCATTTTTCTCGTTCCCCTTTTCATCCTTTACCACCATGAGTGTGTTTTATTCATTACAAACCATCCAAACCTTAAAACCATCATTTCATTTCATCATAGAGAGAACTTACATAGTCCTAAATTAAACTAGATAAAACAAAGAGATAACAAACCATGGAGTCCTAGCCTTTACTTTATTTTAATTAGCAAAATTTCCAAGAAGTAATTAATCTTGGTTAAACAAGGCCTTTTTGAACTCCTTCTTCCGCGTGCGGTTCTCCTCAAATGTCGGCGAGCCATTCTTCCACCTCCCTTGGAAGGAGAAAAGAAGGCTCATTGGCATTAGTTTGAGGAGTTTCAACTTCCACCGGGATCTCTTGTTGGTGTTCCACGGGAGGTTCCGCCGGAAAGTCTTCCCACCCGGTAGGGTTGTTGATTCCGAGTGCCAGGTTCCAATCCTGTTGAGGAAGGACTGGTTCCATTGGAGGTGCTACAAGAATATTTAACCTCTGGTGCAAGAGGTTAATTTCTTGGAAGCTGCTTTCAAGTCCCATCGTAAGATCGTTAATACGGTCGATTAGGACCTCCTCTACTGAAGTCATTTCGTCGAGAGCCTCCCTTAATGCTATCACATAGTGCACAAGTGTAGCTTCAATGGAGGGTCTTCTTCCTCTTCGGCTCTTTGACGAATGCACAGAAGATGTTTCGCTGTTTTCACTCGACATCCTACGAAAAATAAACTAAAAATAGTTTATTTAATGAAACAGTGACCGGACACGGCCCCGTGTTCATCTTTCTGCAGAGTTTCGGAACAAGGAAACTTGGATTTTTAAGTTATTTTCTGAACTTGTGGGGCCTTTTTAGCTACTAATAACTTAAAACAATGTTTCATAACATGTTTTTACCAAGATTCTTTGAACAAAACTCATTTATCCCTACCATAGAGTTGGAGGAATTCCAAACTTTCAATGGTAGCTCTTGGAGAAAGATGGAGAAGAAGGAAATGGCTAAAAGAGGAAAGGACAAGATGGGTTGTTGGAACCTTCTTTTAGACTTACCTAGGATAGTTTGAGAGAAGATTCCTGCAAATATCTGTCCCAAGTTGGTCCAAATGTGCAGAATTCTTGGCTGCATTTATAGAAAACGACAGCATCCTGGACACGGCCCCGTGTTCAGTGGACACGGCCCCGTGTGCAGGTGGAGTTCTGACACAGTTTGTCCGTATTCTGACGTACTGATCAGAATGGAATCTTTCGATGGACACGAGGGCGTGTTGGCTGGCCACGGCCCCGTGTCTAGGGACTGTTTTATGAAGTTGTCTAGTTTTTTAAGGAACTTGTTAGTATCGGGTGGCTCCTGACTGGTTGGAACAACCCCAAAGTGCCTAAGATACCTTAATTGTCCTAGACTAAGGCGAGAACGCAAGAGGTTGTCGGTGAGGGTAATTCCTATTTTCATTCTAGGTGGACAAGTCCAACCCTTTCCCGGGCTCTTGTTAAAGAAGGTGTATGCCGAATCGCTCAGGTCTATGTATGCACCGAACGAAGTCGATGGAGAGTCCTTCACGGCACAATCGACACAGGGACGACTATCGTCCAAGTCTTTGCTAGGTACGAAGGTATTTTCGGGAGCAACGAGGTTGTCGGAATGCGGTTCCAACATTTCTTCATGGGTATCGTCTTGGGGTGGATCAATAAAATCCTTCCCAAGCTCTTCTAACCATTTCAGAATTAGCTCTTCTAGTTGAAATAACTCGTCAAGGAGCATTTCCCCTAGAATATCTGGCTGGGCGCATTCGAGGGAGAAATAGTGCTTATTTTTACTTTCGCCCCTCTTAAGGTTGTGAGAAGTTGGTGGGTCCATGTAGTGGGGCCTATAATTTAGGAAGTAGCATTTTACTTCTTCATGTTCGCCACCACATAATTGACACCACGTACCATAAGAGTGCCGAAAGTAAAAATAATTACTGTCACTCATGTTTATGTCAGAAATTACCAACCGCCGGGATCTAACGGTTCTGTTTTCAGTAACTGAAACTTGGGCACGGGGGCGTGTTGAGTGGGCACGGCCCCGTGTTCAGCTTACGGTCTGATGTAAAACAGGATTGCCAGTTCCAATGATTGAGCACGGGGGCGTGTTCAGCGGGCACGGCCCGTGCTGAGCTCTGCAGAAGCTGAAAAACTAAGAAAAAAAAAACTAAAAAAAAATAAAAAATGATTAGGCCGTTGATTCCTAACTTTCTTAAAATCCTTGTGTCCCCGGAAACGGCGCCAAAAACTTGATGCGTGCGAAGTGTTACTTATTTTAGGTGTATATTTTAAGCCCTTTTTAACACTTATTTTAGCCAAGTTTTAAATTTATAAAACACGATATTTCACTAACACTAAACACACATATGGGCAAGTGCACCCATCGTTGAGTGTAGTATAGCGTTGGTAAGATACCGAGGTCGTCCAAGGACACAAGAGCTTTTAGTACCGGTTTATCCTCAACGTCTAACCAAAATAAAAGTTTAGAAAAATGTTTTAAACTAAGAAAATTAAAAACTAACTAAAATGCTGAAAATAAAAATAAAAGAAAAAACAGATAGACAAGATGAATCACTTGGTTCCGACTCGTATCTAGTATAACCTTTGATTATTTCCGCACTTTTGCACATAATTAAGAGATTATCTTAGTTATTGTAGTAGGCCCCTCTTTTGAAGGTGACGTTACCCTCACCCCAGTAGTTTGAGTCAGCAGGGATACAATCCTAAAAGGGTGGATTATTGGAAGATAATGAATTAAGTTATTAATGCAGTATTGTGGTAGGCCCCGCTTTTGGCGATGACGTTACCCTCGGCTAAGTAGTCTGAGTCAGCAGGGATACAGTCCTAAATAGCCGGGTTATAGTATTAATAGTAGTTAACTTATGAGGGGATCAAAGAGTTTGGACCCCCGCCATCCAATACCGTGAAGTATTGAAGGAGGTCCTACTAAATTTGACCCAGGTCCATTGCAGGACCTCTAAACGCTGAACAATGGCAAGACCTTTACCAAACCGTTCCCTTAACCCCCGACCAGGTAGCCAACATATCTCCATATAGACCGTGGAGATATGAATGGTGAAAATCCTTTATTTTATATAGACAGTAAAATAATGCCAAGACACCACGGACAAACGATAAGGAAAGATCACCTTCAACATAACTAACTAGTTATTAAAGTCATTAATACAAAACCAAATAAAAAGTGCAAAAGATTAGAAATAAAAAGTATTATACTAGACACTTTGTCTTCACCAAGTGATGTAAGAGACTTAGGCAAACATGGCCTTGATTGTCAAGAACTCTTACGATCAATCTTGGATCCCGAGACGACTCACACACTCTACGATGGACAATGGATGATGGTGATGGATGATGGTGTTGTGATGGTGGTGGGTGGTGGATGAAGTGTGAGAGAGGTGGTGTGCTAAGGGATGAGATGAAATGAATCCAAGCACTCCTATTTATAGGCTGAACAGAGAGCTGGGCACGGCCCCGTGTCCGCTGGGCACGACCCCGTGTCCGTCTGACAATCTCTCTCCTCATTAATTGTAATTCGCAATTACAATAAATGCGCCTGCTGTACTTTCGACACGCCCCCGTGTCCGCTGGGCACGGCCCCGTGATGGGCAATAGAAGCTTCTATAGATTTGTCTTTTCTGCTGCTTCTTGGGCACGGCCCCGTGCTGGCTGAGCACGGGGCGTGTTCAGTCTTCTGACTTCTCTAATTTGCTTTGGGAGGTGCCGTTGAGGGGTCGGGCAGTCCACTAATATTCCTTTTCTTGTATTTATGTTGGATTTAGCTGTCTTTTTGCTTCTTTTGCGTTTTTGAGCTCATTTAATCCTGAAAATACAAAAGGAAGACAAAAACACTCTTTTTCCAATATTAGTACTTAAAAAGGGTTAGTTTTATACCTTATTTGATGTAATTTATATGTTGCATTTTACACACATCATTGCCGAACTTTCGTAGCACGCGCCATGCGGGATTTCGTTGTTTTGAGATGAGGTTGTTAACTCTAATCTACGTGAACCTATTGTAATCTATTAGAATCTATGTGAATCTATTGGAATCTATGTGAGTTATTGAGTTAGTCTATGTGAGTCTACCGGGATAATCTACATGTGTATGATGATGATGATGATGATGATGATGATGATGAGTGTGTTGTTATGTTGGCAATTGCGACACGTAGCATGACGCCGAGTACGAGGTGGAAGCGATGTGCCCGAAGCGTGGTGGATACGCCGCTGGTACTTCCTCTATATAAGCGTTTCTGACATGTTGCCAAACTTCGTACAACGTGCCATGCGAAGGTCGTGGGTTTGCGGTGTTGAATCTATTGGAATCTATTGGGATCTATGAAACTTGTTGGGAAACTTGAATCTTTAAACTACGTGAAACTTGTTGAATCTTGAGTCTTTAATTTATCGTGTGTGAATCTATACTGTGAGACCTTGTGAAACTAGACTTATATGATCCTCTTGTTGGATCTTAGGATGTCTTCTCGTAAGCTATCCGACACTCTCAAGAGATCCAGGGAAAAGTCTCAGAAAAAGATTATGTCCTTCATGGCCGACCAGATCGTTCGAGTCGTGCCAAAGATCGTTTTCGAGATCCAAGGATCGAACACTCTGCCCTCTTCTGTTGACTCTAAGACAGAGAAAGAGAAGCCTACAAAGTTCAGCTACAAACACTTTGTATCATGCAACCCTAAGTCTTTCACGGGCAGTGATGGGGTGACTGCTATGCTCGAGTGGTTTGAGAGCATCGAGGTTACCTTCATTAACAGCGAGTGCCCAGAGAATCTAAAGACTAGGAGTGTAACGGGAATGTTTCAAGGCAGAGCTCTAGAGTGGTGGATGAATGAGAGAAACATATGTTCTAATGAAGAAGACTATGCTCTTCCATAGGCTGAGGTGCGAGAATTGATGATGCTTGAATTTTGCCCTCCCCATGAACAACTGAAGCTCAAAGAAGAGTTCTGGCATTTGAAGTAGATTGGTGATGATAATCTGGCTTGTACTACCAGTTTCAAGCAACTCAACTTAATCGTACCTCACTTGGTTTCTACTCCTAAATGAATAATAACCAAGTACATTAATGGTCTACCTCCTGCTATGCGTGATTCTATTGAAGCAGCCCAGCTCGGAACTATTGAGGAAGTCTACCGTCTTGCAGCCAGTCTCAACAACAACTGCGTTCATGATAAGCAGTTTTCTAACCCTGCTCCTTCTAAGTCTGTACATCAAGTTACCCAGCCGCCAAGTGGCAGCAAGAACAAAAGAAGAAAGTCACAGGGTTCAGGATGCAATGCTATTGTTCCTGCTGTAAACCCTGCTGCTAAGCCTGCACCTGCTGCTGCTGTCCCAAACACTGCTGCTCCTGAAGTCAAGAGACAGTACGCTGGACCTCATCCCAAGTGTGCAACTTGAAACTTTCATCATCCTGCTAATTCTGCATGTCGTTTGTGCACCAACTGCAATCGCTATGGTCACACGACTCCCTATTTCCGTCAAGCTAACCCGGCCCAACCAGCTCAGCAAGTCCCAGCTCAGGCAGCTTTGCCAGCTCTCCCAGCTCCTCCGCAGAATCCTAAACCAGTTAACACAGTTCGTGCATGCTATAAGTGTAGAGATACTACTCACCTTCGTAATTAGTGTCCTTAGCTAAACAAGGAGCAACAGCCAGCCGCTCGTGGACGAGCGTTCAATCTTAATGCTAATCAGTCTCGTAACGACAATGACGTCGTTAATGGTACGTTTCTTGTTAATAACCTTTATGCTTCGATACTATTTGATATTGGTGCCGACAGAAGCTTTGTGTCCGTAGAATTTGAATCTTTGTTAAACTGTGCATGCTCTAAGCAACCTAAGTTGTTTTCGGTGGAGATTGCTGATGGGAAGTCAATTCTAGTTGATTCTATTCTAAGTGGTTGTTCCTTGACTCTTAACGACCACGTGTTTACTATCGATCTAATACCTATGCAATTGGGTAGCTTTGATATCATTATCGGTATGGATTGGTTGCGTAAGAATCATGCTGAGATTGCCTGTCACGAGAAGTTTGTCCGTCTACCTCTTCCGTCCGGTGATATTTTGCATGTCTATGGAGACCGACCTTCGAAAGGACTGAAGTTGATGTCATGTACTCAAGCGAACAGATGCTTGCGTAAACAGAACCTTTCCTTCTTGGCCCACGTGGTGGAATAAAAGGGCAAAGGGAAGAACATAAGCGATGTCCCAGTAGTGTGTGATTTCCCTGATGTCTTTCTTGAAGATCTTCCCGGCCTTCCTCCTCCTAGATCTGTTGACTTTCGTATTGATCTCATACCTGGCGTGACTCCTGTTGCCAAGGCTCCCTACCGACTTGCACCTTCCGAGATGCAAGAATTATCTAGTCAGCTTCAAGAATTGCTCGACAAAGGATTCATTCGCCCAAGTACCTCTCCGTGGGGTGCTCCCGTGCTATTCGTCAAGAAGAAAGATGGTTCGTTTCGTATGTGTATCGACTACCGTGAACTTAATAAGCTTACCGTTAAGAATCGCTACCCTCTCCCTCGAATCGATGACCTATTTGACCAACTACAAGGCGCATCCTGTTTCTCGAAGATTGACCTTCGTTATGGACACTACGAGTTTGTGGTCATGCCTTTTGGATTGACTAACGCACCCGCTGTGTTCATGGATCTTATGAATCGTGTGTGTAAACCCTATTTGGATTGATTTGTGATAGTTTTTATTGATGATATTCTCATTTATTCTAAAACTAAAGCTGATCACGCGTGCCATTTACGCTTGATGCTTGAACTTTTACGTGGTGAAAATTTGTATGCTAAATTATCTAAGTGCGAGTTTTGGATTAACGAAGTATAATTTCTTGGTCACGTCATTAGTAAGTAAGGTATTCATGTTGACCCGTCTAAAATCGAAGCTGTGAAGAATTGGAGTACGCCTAAATCTGCATCTGAGATTCGTTCCTTCCTAGGATTGGCAGGTTATTACCGCCGATTCATCTCAGATTTCTCTAAAATCGCCGTTCCTCTCACTTCATTAACTCAAAAAGAGAAACCTTTTGCTTGGGGTCCTGAGCAAGAGGAATCTTTTCAGACTCTTAAGACTCTTTTGTGTAATGCTCCTGTTCTTACTCTCCCTGACGGGAATGGTGATTTCGTGGTATATTGAGATGCCTCGAACCGTGGCTTGGGCTGTGTGCTCATGCAGCGAGACAAGGTTATTGCTTATGCCTCTCGTCAACTCAAAGTGCATGAGAAAAACTATACTACTCACGATCTAGAGCTTGGTGCAGTTGTGTTTGCGTTAAAGATCTGGCGACACTACCTATATGGTACTAAGTGTGTGGTTTTCACTGACCATAGAAGCCTTCAACATATCTTTGACCAAAAGGAACTTGCGACAGAGACGTTGGGTGGAATTGCTTAACGACTACGACTGCGAAATTCGCTATCATCCTGGCAAGGCAAATGTAGTGGCCGACGCTCTTAGTCGTAAAACTCATGTTAATGCTATTCGTATCTTTAATGATCTCCATGCGTGTATTCGAGAAGCTCAGTATTCGTCAGCAAATGAAGGAAGTCTAGAAGTGGAAATCCAAGGCGCTAAGATCGATTATCTTGAAACTAAACCTAATGGACTCCAATACTACGTCAATCGCATCTGGGTGCCGGATCGCGATAATCTCCGTGTGCTCATTATAAATGAGGCTCACAAGTCCCGTTACTCTATTCATCCAGGCGCTGATAAGATGTACCATGATTTGCGTACGACTTATTGGTGGCCTGGTATGAAGAAGGACATTGCTGTATATGTTTCAAAATGCCTTACTTGTACGAAAGTTAAGGCTGAACATCAACGTCCTTCTGGACTCTTAGAACAACCCGAAATCCCAGTTTGGAAATGTGATAGTATCGCTATGGACTTTATTACTAAACTACCCCGTACACCGGCTGGTCACGATAGTATCTGGGTGATCATTGATCGTTTGACCAAATCAGCCCACTTTCTTCCTGTTCGTGAAGATTATAAAGTGGAGAAGCCTTGGGCTTGACTGACAACTTGCAGCTTATCCACTGGTCTTGTAGGTGTGCAGACTACAGAAGTGTCAGGCGCACGGTGGAGGTGTCGCCATGTGTCTTATTTTGTCAGGTGCACGAAGGAGCAGACTACATAAGTGGGTCCCCTATGTTGGACCGTCAATTAGAAGGGGGGGTTCTAGTTGTGATTCAATGGTAAGTTAGCAAACTAGTTAGATTTTTAAGGTAATTAGTTAGGGTTATATGTGTTATGTGTTTATAGGATGAATTATGATGTTTGGTGACCATAACTAGCTTCGTGACACTAAAAGAATGCTTCTAGTGAAAATTTGGTGTTTCGGGTGATGTCCGGTTGTTCGGTTGGTTACCGGTTCGTTAAGGTGCTAAATTGCGCAGTTTAGTGTGCTTTATGTTCCCTTTTATGATAGTTTTGATTCCCGACACTTAGGAAAGCATTCTGGACCATCAAACCATAATTCTGCATTATATTTTGTTATCAAAAAGTTGATTTTTGCTGAAATATGTAGAATTCTGCGGTTTTTGTGAGTTTTTGTCACTTTCCGGCACTTAAACTATCACTAGGAAGGAAGTTTTATGATCCCTACTTTCCTACACACTATACTAGTGTAACTCTTGGTTTCGGGCTCATTCTGTGTCTTAATATCATGTCTGTCTGAGTATTGAATTCTTCTCAGTACTTCTAGTTTGTCTGATAACTGTGCTAACTTTGTTTCGTGCACTAATTGGACCATATGGTGTTGCATGCAATAATGACAAGAAATCATGCAACATGTAATGCACTTGTATCTATATGACAGTAATCAGAAAATCATTCATGTCATTAATCGAAATCAAACACAGTCATTAAGTTACAAATTACTGTTTAACATTGTACGGATACTCTGAAAATTGCCAGTTGTCACATTCTCCCCCCGTTAAGAAAATTTCGTCTCGAAATTTAAGCTGTGTTTTCGGTTGCAGGGGAGTTTGGAAACAAATGTGGATACTTTGATTTCATTTGATCTTCACGTTCCCAGGTAAACTCTGGGCCGTGACGTGAATTCCAGCGAACCTTGACAAGCTTAATGCGACTTCTCCGAGTCTTGTGGACTTTCCAGTCCGAAACCTCAACTGGTTTCTCAGTGAATTGGAGACTGTCGTCGATATGCACCTCATCCGCAGGGATGATAACTGTTTCATGGGTTGGGCTTTTCTTCAGATTTGACACATGAAATGTATCATGTACACCATGCAGTTTTTCTGGTAATTCTAGTTTGTACGCTACGGTACCAACCCTTTCCAAAATCTTGAATGGCCCAATGTAACGTGGATTTAACTTGCCACATTTTCCGAATCGTGCTACACCTTTCCAAGGTGAGACTTTCAACAAAATCCTGTCTCCTACCTTGAACTCTAAAGGTTTCCGTCTTCGATCGGCGTAGCTCTTTTTTCGATCACGAGCCGCCTTGATGCGCTCTCGGATCTGTATGATCTTGTCTGTTGTTTCTTGAACAAGTTCAGGACCAACCAACTGTCTATCTCCAGCATCTGCCCAACACAACGGTGAGCGGCACTTACGGCCATAAAGAGCTTCGAACGGTGCAGCTTGAATACTCGTATGGTAGCTGTTATTATAGGAAAACTCAACTAGCGGTAGATGAGTATCCCAACTGCCACCCAAATCCATCACACATGCGCGAAGCATATCTTCCATTGTTTGTATAGTCCGTTCACTCTGACCGTCTGTTTGCGGGTGAAAGGCCGTACTCAGATTTAACTGAGATCCAAAGGCTTCTTGAAAGGATTGCCAAATACTTGATACAGATCGTCCATCTCTGTCTGAGATTATCGAGATAGGCACTCAACGACGTGCTACTATCTCCTTGAGGTAAAGCTCAGCTAGCTTTCCAATGCTATCTTTCTCTCGAATCGGTAGGAAGTGTGCAGACTTTGTTAATCTATCCACTATTACCCATATCATATCGTGCCCTCTAGGAGTCCTGGGTAATTTCGTTATGAAGTCCATCGAAATTTGCTCCCACTTCCACATGGGTATTTAAGGCTGTTGCAAAAGACCGGAAGGTTTCTAATACTCGGCCTTAACCTTAGCACAGGTTAGGCACTTTCCAACATAAATAGCTACGTCGCTCTTGAGTTTTGGCCACCAGTAATAGTATTCCAGATCTTGGTACATCTTGTCCGATCCTGGGTGGATCGAGTATCTCGACTTATGAGCTTCGTCAATGATGACCTCGCGAATACCGCCATAAAACGGAACCCAAATGTGTCCCATGAAGTATAAGGTTACTTCCTCATTTGGCACTAACTTCTTCTCCATTCCCCGGAGATATTCAGCCTTAAGGTTTTCCTTCTTAAGAGCTTCTTGTTGCGCGTCACGTATGCGTGAGGTAAGATTCGTCTGAATTGTCATTTCTAAAGCCCGCACCCTCGGGGTTATTTCTAAAGCTCGAACCCTCAAGGTCTTAACCCTAAAAGCTTCAAGCTCCTTCAACCAAACAAGACTTTTTATTGAGTAGTAGCTTTTTCTTAAATGCTTAAAGTTAGAAGCTTCTAAAAGCTCCATGTCAAACATACCTTTAATTTGAACTGAATGGTCATAATCCGTAAGTAACTTCAATTTCTTTTGTTTTTCTTTGTGTTTTTTCCAAAGTTCGATGTTAGGCTGCTAGCATGATTATATGGAATGAACTCATGTTAAATCAAAAGTAACAATAGAAAGCTACGTAATCCAATTTGACCAAACAAGGTAAATTAATTAATTCTAAACAATTTTTAGAATCAACTAATTTGTCTTTCAAAAAAAAGTTGATTCTAAACAGTTTAATTAAATGATTGGTAAGTATTTAATAGAATCAAATTATTCCACATATTTAAACTAAATAATTTCTAGGCATTTTACTTTTTTATAAATATACACCTCTATAAAAAATATACAATTACACCCCATTGAAAATAAAATATTTGTATGAAGTGTTAGATGTTATTAATATTGTAAGCTATTGCGTGTTACTATCTCATATGATAAGATTAGCAACTCGATGTGTCAAGCCGTTGTCAACGATGAAGATACAGAAAACAAGTGAGAGTACTTATTATAAATTTGTGAATTAAAGGAAAATTTGTAAATCTTTGTTCATTTAAGTCTATAGATCTATTGATAAACATTGGAACTTAATCTACTTAAATAAAAAAATGGTTTGTAATTATTTGTATTTTATTAAATTTTATAAGTAGTTAGTATTTGGTAGGTTTGAATGACAATATTCTTAGTTTTTATATGTTAAAGTCAGTGGTTATTTATTTAGTAATATTATAATTCACAAAAGAATGTATAGCGATACTAAACACATTCATAATCAATATCCTGGAAGCACGGGCTGACGTTAACTCGTTTGGTACAACTATAAAAGATAAAATTTATAATTTACTCTTTCTTTTTTAATTTACTTAAGAGTAAAATACCATTTTCGTCCCTGGGGTTTGGCCACTTTTACGATTTTTGTCATGGTATGCCATTTTTAGAGTGAATTTCAAGGATTGTCCTTTATCTTTATACCAATTTTCAGACGTTGTCCTTTATGTTTAAAATTGACGAGTTTTGTCCTTTATGTTTTCATATCATACACGTTTTGTCCTTTAGGCCTAACCCAGTTAGCTTTTCCAGTTATATTTGGTCATGTGCTTTGCACATGAGGGCATTTTTGTCAGTTCAAAGGTTGCAGAAGCTTTGAGCTGTAAATCTGCCGTTGAACCTTACCTTTGAATTGACCAAAATGCCCTCATGTGCAAAGCATATGACCAAATTTAATTGAAAAAACTAACTGGGTTAGGCCTAAAGGACAAAACGTGTATGATATGAAAACATAAAGCACAAAACTCGTCAATTTTAAACATAAAGGACAGCGCCTGAAAATATGTATAAAGATAAAGGACAATCCTTGAAATTCACTCTCCTATTTTTATTCAAAAAGTTTGAAATATTGTCATTTTCATCCCTGAAAGCCCTTTCTTGAGGGACGAAAGTCGCATTAAACTACCAAATTCAAGGATGAAAAAAAAAAAAAAAAACTAATGAAGAAGGACAACAGTGCAAAAAAAAAAAAAAAAAATTGTTATAATGTTACAATATGATTTACCATGAAGATCAAGATCTACCTCTACATTTACCAAGCAAGTGGATGAACTCTTTGTCAAACTTATGGATAGCCTTATCTACTAAATAGTTAATCTTGTCTTCCAAATAGTTAACCTTGTCTACCAAATAGTTAATCTTTTTGTAGTATAAATATTAGCTCAAGATAGAAGAAAAATGCACATCATGTATACACTTTTATAAGTTATACAATTCTCTTCTTCTTTCTCTTATAACATTTCTAAAGTTCTTAAAGTTTTAGCACTAATCTTGTGTTAATTCTTGTTATATTATAACACGTTATTAGCACGAGTCGCTTATATCCTAATCAAAGAAGACTTTAAGCCCAAAGATATCCATCACAAGCAATCAACAAAATGGCAAACATCGCAAAAATTGAATTCCAGGCTCTTAATATCACCGGAGAAAATTATATGCCGTGGACGACACATGTTAAGCGACATCTCAAATCAATGGGTGTTTTGGAAACGATAACGGCGGGGAATAAATGTAGCGATCAAGACAAGGCAAAAGCCGATGTCTTCCTCCACAAACACATTGATGAGATGTTGCAATTTGAATATTCAAATTTTGAGGATCCATACGTTTTGTGGGAAGATTTAAAAAGTAGATTTGATAATCAAAGGGAAGTTTTACTTCCCACTGCTAGAGATGAATGGAACAATCTTAGATTCCAAGATTTTAAAAAGGTGAATGAATACACCTCTGCTTTGTTCAGGATATGCTCAACGCTCCGATTCTGTGGGCAAACTTTTACGGAGGAAGATATGTTGGAGAAAACTTTCTCCACATTTCATGCATCAAATATAAACTTGCAACAACAATATCGGTTGCAAAGGTTTCAAAGATATTCTGATCTAAATTCATTTCTCCTCATAGCAGAGAAAATCAATGAGCTACTAATGAAAAATCATCAAGCTCGTCCCACTGGATCATCAGCCATTCCAGAAGCAAATGCTGTTATTAATGATGATACTAAAGACTCTGGAAGAAAATGGGGACGAGGCCGTGGCCGTGGCCATTTTTATAAAGGTAATGGTCGCAACTATTCCTTCAAAAGAAATAATAATTTTCGAGGTAATTCCCATGGTCGTGGACGTGGTCGCGGTCGTGGTTGTGGTCGAAATCAAAGAACCCCTGATGAAACAATGGTTAACCAGGTGGGTTAACTCACTGGTCTCGTTAAGAGGGTTAATCCCTTCTTTCCGAGGATCGCCGGCTAGATCGTCTGGTGGTGGGTTTCCTGCACAAGGAAACAAACCGTGACTCGCAACAAGGAGGATGAGGTGGGGGGTGCTCCTTGTTACCACTCTCCGGCGTGAGAATCAGTAGTTTGCTTGGGAAGCAAAGTGTGTTAGTAGTAGTATTGAGAGAGTTGAGAAGTGATACCTCAAACCTGGTTTGGGGTCAGTATTTATAGCCGAGGAGTGGAGGAGGGTAGTTGAGTAGCTAGCTTGACATCGCACAGCTATTTGCAGGTGTGTCAGACCTGTCGGTTATTGTGGTGATGCCACGTCCCGCTGTGGTGTCAGACTGTTGTATACACGTGGGCCGGTAGGCGACTGTTCCCAGTGCCACTTGCACTGTGGTGTCAGACCCACTTGCCTTGTAGGCAGGATGCGGTGCCAAGCCGTATCGCTGCTTGCGGTCATTGATGTGGTTCCCGCGTTGGTTGTTCCATCCATGATTTACGTGGGATGCGGTGTTATGCCGCATTGCCTGCTGAGAGACTGTTACTGTTGTCCAGATCCCTTGTCGTGACGAAAATGTTCATAGGATGCGGTGCGGGGCCGCATCGCTATGCGTAACATTAGTTTCCGTCCTTAAGGTAAGTCTTCTCATTGCTGGACAGATTGGACCGCTGTGTTCGCGTGTGCCCACGCGGACACAGGTGAGTTTATTGCTGTTGGAGGTTTTTGATGCGGGTAATGGTCCTTCGCGGTCATGCTGACGCGAGATCTGGGACCATACCCCTTCAAGTCCCCCCAGTCTAGTGTTCCTTCCGTATGCAAGTTGCATGTGGGAGGGATACTGGACTATGTTGTCTGGAAGGTTAAATATGGGCCATGCAGATGGCTCCTTCTTTCACTAAGTAGTAGGCCTTTCGAGTGGATTGTTCCTTCGAGAAGGGTGTCTGGTGAGCAAGTTCCGTCTGATGCGGAATTCTCAGCCAAGGACTTGACTCTTAGTCTACCTTTTGTCGATGTCATCAGCCACCTGTTGGTGTTTCGAACCAACCTTTGAGACGGTGACTGAAGGTGTTAGCAGGGTTCGAACCAACCTCTGAGATCGTGACTGAAGATGTACGTCTTCGTTAGTCTAGTTGTAACCTCTGCGTCAGCTAGTGCAAAGTTGTAAGTACTTTGCTCAAGCTCTATATTCAGCAACTGGGCATGCAATGATGATCCCTGTTTTGTGGGGTATTCGTGTTCTCCAGTTTAGCTCTCTAGTAACCGCACGTCCTCTGCGGTTTATCTCTCAAGTAACCGCACGTCCTCTGAGGTCTAGCTCTCTAGTAACCGCACGTTCTTTGCGGTTACCTCGTTGTCGAACCTTGTTTGCCATGTTTGTTTGAGGATCGTGGGGTAGTTGCGCCATTGTTGGCCGTGTTTGGTCGAACAATGTGAATCTGGACTATGGGCAGATAAACATGGTCATAGGCAGTATTGTGCCCACCATTGTTTATTCTATGCGGTCCATAGGTGGGTAACTAGTCATAAGCAGACTTGTTACCACTGTTCTGGAGCTACTTTCCTTCACACTTTGGTGGAAAGTAGCTTTTCTTTAAGTAGTGTTGCCGGAGGAGATCACCTTAGATACTTGGGAAGTTGGTTGAAACTCTTCCGCATTCGTTTTGTAGCCACTTTCCTTCATGCTTAGTTGGAAAGCAGTTTTCCTTGAAGTAACTTTGCTCCTCCGCATGGTGCTTTAGTTGTGGCTCTTCCATAGCTACCGTTCGCATAGTTGCGGTTTGTAGTAACTACTCACGAGTGGTTGCGGTTTGCAGCAAAGAACTCGCTTCTAGAAGTCTTGTAGCTTGGACGTAGCTCTTGGAGGTTCAGGAGACAGGGTTGCTGATGTGCGGTTGCTCAGCACACTTGTCCTTTTCCTTAAGGAGAAGCTGTTTGCGTTCCCTCCGTGGTTGTGAACCGGAAATGAGGGTTTTGAAGCTTAAAGAAGCTTACATGGAGTGCGGTTTACCCCATCATGAGAAGCGGTTTTCGCAGTCCAAAGAACCATGCTGGTTCTGAGTATCTGACGCACCTGTGCGGGTTGATGAGTGTCATCTCCGCATATTCCACGTATGCTTGTGGGTATGTGCGGTTATTGTTTATATCCCCTTATATAATTTAAAGATATATATTTTTGCCTTTTTTGAGGGGTATGTAAAAAACGACATGCGGTATGGGTTATGGTGCGGTAAACCAGAAAAACCGCATGCCGCTTAAGTTTGGATAATGTTTGTCGCTTTTGTGTTGTCTACGTGGCTGATGGCACGTGTGGGTTGTTGAAAGTTGGTAGGGTTCTGACATGTGATGATCTGAAAAGACGTTTGCACTGACCGAGGTCATAACTGCGCTGTAGCAAGTAGTGTAAAAGGTCTCTTCTGTCAGGCGCGTGGACGGCCACGCGCGCGTGATAACCGTCAGCTGAAAAGCCGCTGAACACGTGGCGATACGTGAGTGGTCCTTTTTGAACGTGGTAAGTCGGTTTTACTGCATCGCATTAATTGCGATGAGTATATAAGGGGAAACCGTTTGATTTCTCCTCACTTTGTTCAAAATTCAAAAAATTTCTCTGGTGAAAAGAGATCATACTCTTCATCTTCTCCGATCAATCCGCCTGTATTTCCGGTGATCTTCTGAGTTTTTCTTGAAAACTCATACTTCTGTTTCTTATTTCTAATGGCTGAACCATCTAACCCACACAATGTGGAGGGTGAAAACCCTGAAACCTCTTCTCCGGTGGCCGGGGAAGAAGAAGATGATGGTGGTAGTGTCCCTGGTGGTGGCAAAAGAGCCCTCATGCTGCTGGTGGTGGAGGAGGAGGAGGGAAATGAAAGTAGAACAAACTGCGCATGAGGAGCCAGTCCTCCTCCATGGCGTGGTGAGAACGTGACAGATGCTCTAACTGCTGCTCCAGGACCTGGACATGACGCGTCAGCGCGTCATGCTGTAGCATAAATGAAACGAGGACATCCTCATAAGAAGGCCCGACATAATAAGCATGATATGGATCTGTCGGCGGCACGACGGATGATGATGTCCAGAGAAAAGGCTCGCTGGATGGAGTAAAAGGTGGTACAGCGAACGGTGGAACAGGGGGGACAACAGTATGGTGAGGGATCTGCGGTGCATACTGATCCCCTCCGGTCAGAAAAGGTGCATGGCCAAAAGGCTGATGAGATGGGCCCTCTCCAGGACGCGGTGGAGGGATCTCCTGGAGAAATGTGACAGGCAGATCCGCGAGATGCGCATCAGTAGTGTGTGTGGGGAACAGGGGTGCCTCGGTGGTACGTGGTGGGAAAGGTGGAATATCAGTAGGGGCAAAAATGGGTGCCAAGACGGGGGCTACAGGTGCCACGAACGGAGGGAGCTCATCATCATCATCATCAATCCACCCATTCCGGGTGTCAGCATACTGGGGGTCCATGAGCCCCGAAGAGTGCATGATCGGGCTCTAGAGGCACCGGGTCAGGAATAGGAGCAACAATATCAGGCTCAGCGGGTATATCAGCCTGAACAGGTGGTGGAACAAAGGAAGCTACCGACTCAAGAGAGTCAGGAATCGATGAATCAGAATGGGCCTCCTCAACAGGAATCTCAACAAATGGAAGAGCGACCTCGTCTGCAATCGGGGCCCCACCCTCATGGTGGTCCTCAGGGGGACCCGCGAATAGATGGAGGTCGTCATCGATCTCAAAATCATGCGGTAAATCATCTGCAGCAAATGCAGCGTGTGGAACAGGAGCAGGGATCTCCACAAGAGGTAGATCCCCGGCAGGAACACCATCAGCATGAGGTATATCATCCCCAAAATCGGGTATAGCAAAAGGCTGGAATGCATCCTCGTCAGTGCTGTCTATATCTGATGTATGAACCTCTGAATCAGTGTACATCGGGTCGTCCGAGTCTACTGCCACTGGGTCTGAAACCCCGCTCGATGAAGACATAGTGTCTGTAATACAACCACAGATATGCACATATATCAATCATATAATCAAGTAAACACATAAGCCACCAATAAGAAATCAAATAGTTCTCCTAGTCCCACTAGCCTCCCAGCCTCCTGGACTGACTCCCTAGTCCCACTAGCCTCCCAGCCTCCCAGACTGCTCTTCCTATTCCCACTAGCCTCCCAGCCTCCCAGACTGACTCCCTAGTCCCACTAGCCTCCCAGCCTCCCAGACTGCTCTTCCTAGTCCCACTAGCCTCCCAGCCTCCCAGACTGCTCTTCCTAGTCCCACTAGCCTCCCAGCCTCCCAGACTGACTCCCTAGTCCTACTAGACAACTACCTCAGCCTCCCAGACCGAGCCTCAGCCTCCCAGACTGAGCCTATAAATAACAAATAAAATGTGCTCAACATTTGTTTGTAAAAACATTTTGGATCTGGACTTAAGTGGTATGCAGTGTAAAAATGTTTTCGTGAGAGCCCTAGTGATCATAGTCTAGACTCGAGAAGGAATCCTAGTTCGCTATGATCAGAGCTCTGATACCAAGCTGTCACACCCTGGCTTTGCGGAAGCGTGGGTTTATTTGGTGTGACTTCTTAATACCATAGCTTAATCACAACAAAGCTATATGAAAATAACATCATGCAGATCATCCATTAATTTAAGTAAAATACCACAACATTGTCTTAATACGTTGACACATGCAACGGAAATTACAACTTAACAACATAAAAACTTTGTTCTTAAAACACAACCCCAAATATAACATAACACTTGTTTAAGACTTGCGACTCGTCCAGGTAAAAGTCGCAATCCTTAAACGTGGATGATCTCGTGACTCTAACACAGCGGGAAAACGTAGCATACCGGGCCAGATCCTTAGTTCCCTGAAATACATGTAAGTTGGAAAAATCAACATAATGTTGAGCGAGTTCATGTGTAAGCGAGTATGTAAAACACTTGTAAGTATAAAAATCCCTGGTATGTAGCAAATAAGGAATAAGAGATCACCAATGGTTTGCAAGGCCATTGATACGTGTGAAGTGCAAGTAGGAAGACTCAAACCTAGCAAATTTATGCGTCGGGCACAAATTCACCCCGAGGTCCGTTCTGTTTGGCCTGGGGGCTGGGCTCGCTACACCCAAATAGATCTACCGCTCCTGTCCCTCGGTCCTACAATGAGGATTAATGATCCCAAGTTGCGCCTACCCACTCACATAATCTAAGTAGTAACCCTCCTTACGCTAAACATACCATGTGTAAAAGTACCCGTAATCATAGTAACATGTATTTCACCCTCGCAGTTTAGAAAACTGAAAACAGTTAAGAGAAAAGGGGGACATGAACTCACTGTAATGCGTCCTCGATAACAGCAAATCAAACTCGGTCTGCAGCACGATAACCTACAACGTGCTAATACCTATTAGACGAACGGCCGTGCCTTAGGTTAGAGTTTTAACGTTCTTGGGGAAATAGTTAGACAACTATTTCGTGTTTATTTTTCTTGGTTATCGTATAAATAGATTCCTTCCCAAGGATGGGGTATTCGTACAAGTATTATGTATGTGGTGACTTTAAGTACTGACAAGATACATTTTCAAGTCTCATAACCAACACTTTAAAAATTTATGTCAAAACTCAAGGCGAGGTTAAATTCCAAGAAATAAAGTTAAACATACTTGTTAGAAAAATAATTTTTCTAAGTCTTGGTATTTTTAGAAAAATTCGCCAGAACTTCCCCTAAAAACGGGAGTGTCCGTGTTAATACGCACATCATTTTCTTTTTGAAATCAACCCATGATCATCAACAATCAACCCTTACGTTTTAACACGCAAAATACTACCCTTGTCGCTTCTGTTTCAATATGTGAAAAACTGGACTGTTTTCGAACGTGTAAATAAAATACTTAACTTATTCCAAAAATTCCCAAATTTTTGCGGAACGTCATAATCGACCCACAAATTATTGTGTAAAAATTTCGGGGTCTAGTTCGTTATCAATAATTTATGAAAAATCGTTTACCGAACTGTGATCAGATTTGTTACATTCTGATCACAGTTTACGGAATAATTCGTCAAAAATTCCTCGTAAGTCCGTTTATCAAGAATCCAGTTCGAGGGTCACAAACACATCCGTGACCTTCTATGGTATGAATTTTAGGGGCTGGTTCAATTCAAGTTTCATGTTACGACTGAAAACGTACAGCCCATTTTACTGCAGTAACAAACAGCCTTAGCTGCTGTCACGAAAACAGATTTTTAAAATAGTAACCGACATCAGAAAAATACGATTCCAGCGCCATTTTCTTCGTTTTTCGAAATGACACGATTTAGGCTTTTGAAATTCCGTTTTTCGAGTTTTTAAAGTCCGTTTACAGCCTGTTGAAGGCGGCTGGAAAAGTACATCAGCATGTTATTTCATGGTTTAAACATTACTAAATCGCATCAACGAGTGTCCGAACAATGGATTTAGCAAGAAAACAACTTTTAAACATCAAGTATGTTTTAACCAACCCTCAAATCAACAAGATTCCGCTTCATGATTTAGACATAAGTAAACTTTTATGTAGCTTATATGTTCAAAACACATGTTTCATATTTTTCTAGTGTTCTTGTAAATTAGGAATTTAAACAACAATACATTATACTACTTGTCATAAATTCGAGCAAGATGAAATCAAGTATGAAGAAACTTACTACTAGCCTCTAGCTAGGGAAGAATCTTATGTAAAAATGATGAGAAAAAGATGTAGAACCAAGCAAGAACAATGCTCCCTTGAAATCCCTTCAAGTTGCACCTTCCATGGATGATTTCTAGGCTTTGAATGGACAATGTAATGAAGAAGATGATGATGTTTAAGGTGGTGATGGTGTGCTCGATTGTGGGCAGCCGATCAAGAGAGAGGAGAGTGAGTGAAAATGGGGTGTACAATCTTGTGAAGTGATGTTCAATCTAAGGGACCTTACTTATATCCTTATTCTCACATATTTTGGTTAGATAGACAAGCAACAACAATTAATATAAGAGAATTGAATCAAGCTAGAAGATTTGAAGTATGGTAATATGACATGTGGGGTCCCACTTTGGGTATTAAAATCGTTGGGGGGGGGGTATAATGTAAATATTGTGGCTAAAGTAGCTAAGTGTAAGTAATGTGATATAAGTTAGTTGGTTTATTATTGGCGGGTGTTATGACATACGGGGATCATGACTAGTCATAAATAGTAAAATAAAGTGTCTGTCAAAAATTTTGTGTCCCGGGTAATGTCCGGTTATACGATTAATTACCGTTCCGTTAAAATGTTTAATTATGTCGAGAAAGTCCTTTATGTTTATATTTTGTAACATAAATTATTCCCAGTACTTATGAAAATATACGGGACCGTTCTGGAATGTTTTTGCACTTTATTAGTAATTTAAAATGCTGAGTTTTATATTAAAGTGCAGAATTCTGTACGTAAGGTACGTTTTAGGCACATCCGGTCACTATAAACTTTACCTAGTGACACAGTTCTACAATCCTCACCTCCCTACACTCACTACCAGTGTAGCAATCTATTCCCGGCTCATACTGGCCTTAGAGGCAGTGTCTGCCTGATGCTGGTTATGTCAGCATGTTTAATGGGTATCCCGTAGTGTGCTCACTGTGCTTGATGTGCATCAAGGTTGTCACTGATGTTTGTGTATAAATATTAGAGTGACAGCATAAAATGTGATGCATGAGCATGTATGTATCAGAAATCAGTAAGCAGTTTAATCACAGTTATAAGCAAGCACAGTAATTAAGCAGCAATTAAATATTAATTAAGTCGTGCGGATACCTGGTTTGGTGAGGGTTGTCACATTCTCCCCCCGTTAAAGAAATTTCGTCCCGAAATTTAAGTTCTGCTTCTATTCGCAGGGGTCTTGGGAAATAAGTGGGGGTACTTTTCTTTCATCCGATCCTCACGTTCCCACGTGAATTCAGGTCCATGTCTAGCATTCCAACGAACTTTGACGAGTTTGACACTGCTCCTGCGAGTTTTATTAACTTTCCAATCCGTGACCTCAACAGGTTCTTCAGTATAATGGAGCGTGTTGTCGATATGTACTTCGTCAGCAGGAATGATCACTGTGTCTTGTGTTGGACTTTTTCTCAAATTGGATACATGAAATGTATCGTGAACACCATGGAGTTCAGCAGGTAGGTCCAACTTGTAGGCTACAAGCCCAATCCTTTGCAAAATTCTGAAAGGGCCAATGTAACGCGGATTCAACTTCCCACGCTTTCCGAAGCGTGCCACCCCTTTCCAGGGTGAAACTTTCAATAAAACCATATCTCCAACTTGGAATTCCAAATGTTTCCGGTTTGGATCTGCATAGGCTTTCTGTCTTTCGCGAGCCGCTTCGATACGTTTTCGAATCTGCGCAATCTTATCTGTCGTCTCTTGGACGATTTCGGGACCAACAAGCTGTCTATCACCTGCGTCAGCCCAGCATAGTGGTGATCGACACTTGCGTCCGTAAAGAGCTTCAAATGGCGCGGCTCCAACACTGGTGTGGTAGATGTTGTTGTATGAGAATTCGGCCAGTGGTAAATGCTTATCCCAGCTACCACCAAGATCCATTACACATGCTCTCAGCATATCCTCCAATGTCTGAATAGTTCTTTCACTTTGGCCATCAGTTTGCGGATGGAATGCAGTGCTCAAATTCAATTGTGAGCCAAAAGCTTCTTGGAAGGATTGCCAAACCCTTGATACAAATCTCCCATCTCTATCAGAGATGATCGAGAGTGGCACTCCATGACGTGCAACGATTTCTCTCATGTAAATTTCCGCAAGTTTACTCGTATTGTCTTTCTCTTTGATTGGCAAGAAATGTGCGGACTTTGTTAGGCGGTCAACTATCACCCAAATAGTATCATGGCCCCTGGGTGTCTTGGGCAGTTTTGTTATAAAATCCAATGAAATCTGTTCCCATTTCCACTTGGGGATTTCAGGTTGTTGCAGAAGTCCTGAAGGCTTCTGGTATTCAGCTTTAGCCTTGGCGCACGTTAAACACTTGCTCACGTAAACAGCAACGTCGCCCTTCATCCTGGGCCACCAATAATAATCTTTAAGGTCCTGGTACATCTTATCCGCACCGGGATGAATAGAGTACCGTGATTTGTGTGCCTCATCAAAAATAACTTTTCTCAATCCGCCGAACAGAGGAACCCAAATCCTTTCCATAAAACATAACGTTCCTTCCTTGTTTGGTACTAATTGCTTCTCCATCCCACGGAGATACTCTTCTTCAAAGTTTCTTTCCTTAAGAGCTTCTTTCTGCGCAGCACGAATGCGCAGGGAAAGATCTGTCTGAATAATCATCTCCAAATCCCTAACCCTTATGGGCTTGATCCTTTCTTTACGACTTAGGGCATCGGCGACCACATTCGCCTTCCCTGGATGGTACTTTATCTCGCAGTCGTAATCGTTCAATAATTCGACCCATCGCCTTTGTCTCATGTTCAGCTCTTTCTGGTTGAATATGTGTTGCAAACTCTTGTGGTCCGTGAAGATCGTACACTTCGTACCATATAGGTAGTGTCTCCAGATCTTTAATGCGAATATCACTGCGCCTAGTTCCAAATCGTGAGTGGTATAGTTCTTTTCATGTACTTTCAATTGACGTGACGCGTAAGCTATAACTTTCTGGCGTTGCATCAAAACGCAACCCAATCCTTGACGTGAGGCGTCACAGTATACCACGAAATCATCTGTACCTTCCGGTAGTGCTAAGATCGGCGCATTGCAGAGCTTATCCTTCAACAACTGAAAGGCTCCCTCCTGTTTGATTCCCCAGTCAAACTTCTTATCCTTTTGCGTGAGGAGTGTCAGTGATTGAGCGATTTTTGAAAAATCCTCAATGAACCTTCGATAGTAACCAGCCAAGCCTAAGAATTGTCGAATCTCGGTTGGCGTCTTTGGAGTTTCCCAATTTTTGATTGCTTCAATCTTGGTGGGATCGACATGGATTTCGTTTCCATTAACCACGTGTCCAAGGAATTGGACTTCACGTAGCCAAAACTCGCACTTAGAGAATTTGGCATACAACTGTTCCTTTTTCAACAACTCCAGAATAGCTCTTAAGTGCTGTTCGTGTTCAGCCTTTGTCTTTGAATAGATCAGAATATCGTCGATGAAAACAATCACGAACTTATCTAGATACGGCTTGCAGACTCGGTTCATTAGGTCCATAAAAACAGTAGGCGCGTTTGTCAACCCAAACGGCATGACTAGGAACTCGTAGTGTCCATAACGAGTTCTGAAGGCTGTCTTCGGGATGCTCTCTTCTTGTATTCTTAGCTGATGGTACCCAGATCGAAGATCGATCTTAGAGTAAAAACTTGAACCTTGTAGCTGATCGAATAAGTCATCGATCCTTGGTAGAGGGTATCTATTCTTGATCGTCAGCTTATTCAACTCCCGGTAGTCAATACACATACGAAAACTACCGTCTTTCTTTTTGACAAATAAAACTGGAGCTCCCCAAGGTGAGAAGCTTGGTCGGATGAATCCTTTGTCAAGTAACTCCTGGAGTTGAGTCGACAACTCCTGCATTTCTGATGGTGCAAGTCTATAAGGTGCCCTAGCTACAGGCGCGGCGCCTGGAACTAAGTCAATGTGAAATTCCACTTGCCTTTGTGGTGGCAATCCTAGCAAGTCCTCTGGAAAGACTTCAGGATATTCCCTCACGACAGGGATGTCTTCGATTTTCGGCTCAGCAGCTTTCTTATCCACGATGTGTGCCAGGAAGGCAGCACATCCCTTTTGTAAACACTTACGAGCTTTCAGGCAACTGATAAATCTTAAAGGCGTATCCCGCTTCTCCCCATGAACCACAATTGTTTCTCCATATTTGGTTGGGATACGAACTACCTTTTCGTGACAAACAATCTCAGCCTTGTTGCTTGATAACCAATCCATTCCTACTACCACGTCGAAGCTCCCCAGTTGGACTGGTAGTAGATCCAAAGTAAACTCACGCTCTCCCAACTCGATTGCACAACCTCTGACCACTTCATTGGCTTCTACTAACTTTCCATTCGCCAATTCGATTGAGTAAGGAATATCTAATTTACTAGCGGCTAAACCAAGCATATTCTTAAACTCTAACGATACGAAGCTATAATCGGCACCAGTATCAAATAAAACGGATGCAAAACGTTGGTTTACAGGGAACGTACCAGTAACAGCATTGGGATCCTGGCGCGCTTCCCTCGCTTCGATATTGAAAACCCTTCCACGCGCTTGATGCAATTCTGGGCAGTTCCGCTTATAATGCCCCATATTACCACAGTTAAAGCAACCTGGTGTTTGCCCGTTTCCTCCACTATTTCCAGCTTGATTGTTGTTGTTTCGGTTCACATTACCAGCTTGATTCACAGTGTTGCCTCGATTCCCATTTCCTCCATTGTTCCCCTGTGGGCGATTCCCAATACCACCACGATTATTATTTCTATTCCCAAATCCTTCTTGGCCTCCCCGGCCAGCACTAGCCCAGCAAGAATCCTTCAAGTGACCAGTCTTTCCACAAGCTTCGCATATTTTTAAACCACATCGGCCTGAGTGGTGACGCTGGCAAGCGTTGCACTTAGGATGTGTACCCATATATCCCCTTCCTTTCTTTCCAGTACCAGTCGTAGCTCGGGTCGGAGTGCTTGACTCTCCTTTTCTGCCATCACCGCTTGTGCCTTGTTTGAAATTCGAAAATTTTCTTTTGTTATCCCCGGACGACT
Source organism: Helianthus tuberosus (assembly GCA_030545235.1). Lineage (NCBI taxonomy): Eukaryota > Viridiplantae > Streptophyta > Magnoliopsida > Asterales > Asteraceae > Helianthus > Helianthus tuberosus. The sequence goes on along the minus strand of CM060386.1, from coordinate 91,911,072 downwards.
CTACATGAGTCTCCTTCTTCTTTTGCTCAACATCAGAAAACTTGTTTAGGCGGATCGCCTCCTCAGTGAGAGCTACGCTTAGATCAATCGCCTCAGTGATTGTTGCCGGTTTTGAAGAGGTCACCATACTAATGATTTGAGGAGCTAAACCCCAAATGAAGCGCTCAATCCGCTTGTATTCTGGCGTGACCATATAAGGTACTACCTGTGACAGGTCGTGAAACCTCTGAACATATTCCGCAATTTTCGGACAGTCCATCTTCAAATGCCAGAACTCAGTTTCCAACCTCTGGATCTCAGCGCGAGAGCAATACTTTTTGCGCATGAGCTCTTTCAGCTCGTTCCACGTCAATGCGTAGGCTGCGGCTTCACCAAGTGTTTGGACTTGTAAATTCCACCATGACAGGGCTCCGTCCAAGAATAGCCCAGAGATGTAAGTAACCTGCTGATCAGGAGCGCATTTGCTCATGTGGAGAACTGATTCTGTCTTTTCTGCCCAACGAACAAAAGCAACAGCACCTCCGGTGCCATCAAAGTTTACAGGTTTGCAGTCTAAAAACTGTTTGTAGGTGCACCCTGCACATACGTTACAATATATAAATGGCATTAGCAAACTTGCTATAGATATCCAACGTATCATGGTATGCCTTAATGACTTAGTATTACCATGAGGCGGATTGTTGTTGCCGTTATTGTTTGAGCTGCCTCCGCTGGGTCCTCCTTGAGAGGCGGCGTATTGCGCGATGGCGGCAGCGATGATCTGTTGAAGTTCTGCCTCGTTGGCAGGCATGCGTGGATCACGTCTCGGTGGCATCTTCTAAAAGATGGTTTACGTAGGTCAGGTCATGGTAGGTAAAGTGATAGTAATAATACATAACATCTCATGTTAAAATAAACTAAACACATAACATCTCATGTTATAAACAATCAATCACACAACATCCCATGTTATAAATATATCAATAGATCAGCCATGCATGTAATGAGAACACTGCGATTAAGCTTTTATATAACCAAGACCACGATTACAATGTTTACAAGTTCCACAATGTAACATACATCCAAAAAGGGACCAAGGGTCACAACGCCCTTGCCCGAAACATCTAAACATATACAAATACCAAACATCAAAAGTCATAATCGTCAGGTGGTCTTCAAAAAGCTATGTAGCCGACTTAATCGCTGTCTTCTCATCAAAAGTGGTGGTACCTGCATCAAACCAAAAGAGCCCTCATGCTGCTGGTGGAGGAGGAGGAGGGAAATGAAAGTAGAACAAACTGCGCATGAGGAGCCAGTCCTCCTCCATGGCGTGGTGAGAATGTGACAGATGCTCTAACTGCTGCTCCAGGACCTGGACACGACGCGTCAGCGCGTCATGCTGTAGCATAAATGAAACGAGGACATCCTCATAAGAAGGCCCGACATAATAAGCATGATATGGATCTGTCGGCGGCACGACGGATGATGATGTCCAGAGAAAAGGCTCGCTGGATGGAGTAAAAGGTGGTACAGCGAACGGTGGAAGAGGGGGGACAGCAGTATGGTGAGGGATCTGCGGTGCATACTGATCCCCTCCGGTCAGAAAAGGTGCATGGCCAAAAGGCTGATGAGATGGGCCCTCTCCAGGACGCGGCGGAGGGATCTCCTGGAGAAATGTGACAGGCAGATCCGCGCGATGCGCATCAGTAGTGTGTGTGGGGAACAGGGGTGCCTCGGTGGTACGTGGTGGGAAAGGTGAAATATCAGTAGGGGCAAAAATGGGTGCCAAGACGGGGGCTACAGGTGCCACGAACGGAGGGAGCTCATCATCATCATCATCAATCCACCCATTCCGGGTGTCAGCATACTGGGGGTCGACATGAGCCCCGAAGAGTGCATGATCGGGCTCTAGAGGCACCGGGTCAGGAATAGGAGCAACAATATCAGGCTCAGCGGGTATATCAGCCTGAACAGGTGGTGGAACAAAGGAAGCTACCGACTCAAGAGAGTCAGGAATCGATGAATCAGAATGGGCCTCCTCAACAGGAATCTCAACAAATGGAAGAGCCACCTCGTCTGCAATCGGGGCCCCACCCTCATGGTGGTCCTCAGGGGGACCCGCGAATAGATGGAGGTCGTCATCGATCTCAAAATCGTGCGGTAAATCATCTGCAGCAAATGCAGCGTGTGGAACAGGAGCAGGGATCTCCACAAGAGGTAGATCCCCGGCAGGAACACCATCAGCATGAGGTATATCATCCCCAAAATCGGGTATAGCAAAAGGCTGGAATGCATCCTCGTCAGTGCTGTCTGTATCTGATGTATGAACCTCTGAATCAGTGTACATCGGGTCGTCCGAGTCTACTGCCACTGGGTCTGAAACCCCGCTCGATGAAGACATAGTGTCTGTAATACAACCACAGATATGCACATATATCAATCATATAATCAAGTAAACACATAAGCCACCAATAAGAAATCAAATAGTTCTCCTAGTCCCACTAGCCTCCCAGCCTCCCGGACTGACTCCCTAGTCCCACTAGCCTCCCAGCCTCCCAGACTGCTCTTCCTAGTCCCACTAGCCTCCCAGCCTCCCAGACTGACTCCCTAGTCCCACTAGCCTCCCAGCCTCCCAGACTGCTCTTCCTAGTCCCACTAGCCTCCCAGACTGACTCCCTAGTCCCACTAGACAACTACCTCAGCCTCCCAGACCGAGCCTCAGCCTCCCAGACTGAGCCTATAAATAACAAATAAAATGTGCTCAACATTTGTTTGTAAAAACATTTTGGATCTGGACTTAAGTGGTATGCAGTGTAAAAATGTTTTCGTGAGAGCCCTAGTGATCATAGTCTAGACTAGAGAAGGAATCCTAGTTCGCTATGATCAGAGCTCTGATACCAAGCTGTCACACCCTGGCTTTGCGGAAGCGTGGGTTTATTTGGTGTGACTTCTTAATACCATAGCTTAATCACAACAAAGCTATATGAAAATAACATCATGCAGATCATCCATTAATTTAAGTAAAATACCACAACATTGTCTTAATACGTTGACACATGCAACGGAAATTACAACTTAACAACATAAAAACTTTGTTCTTAAAACACAACCCCAAATATAACATAACACTTGTTTAAGACTTGCGACTCGTCCAGGTAAAAGTCGCAATCCTTAAACGTGGATGATCCCGTGACTCTAACACAGCGGGAAAACGTAGCATACCGGGCCAGATCCTTAGTTCCCTGAAATACATGTAAGTTCGAAAAATCAACATAATGTTGAGCGAGTTCATGTGTAAGCGAGTATGTAAAACACTTGTAAGTATAAAAATCCCTGGTATGTAGCAAATAAGGAATAAGAGATCACCAATGGTTTGCAAGGCCATTGATACGTGTGAAGTGCAAGTATGAAGACTCAAACCTAGCAAATTTATGCGTCGGGCACAAAGTCACCCCGAGGTCCGTTCTGTTTGGCCTGGGGGCTGGGCTCGCTACACCCAGATAGATCTACCGCTCCTGTCCCTCGGTCCTACAATGAGGATTAATGATCCCAAGTTGCGCCTACCCACTCACATGATCTAAGTAGTAACCCTCCTTACGCTAAACATACCATGTGTAAAAGTACCCGTAATCATAGTAACATGTATTTCACCCCCGCAGTTTAGAAAACTGAAAACAGTTAAGAGAAAAGGGGGACATGAACTCACTGTAATGCGTCCTCGATAACAGCAAATCAAACTCGGTCTGCAGCACGATAACCTACAACGTGCTAATACCTATTAGACGAACGGCCATGCCTTAGGTTAGAGTTTTAACGTTCTTGGGGAAATAGTTAGACAACTATTTCGTGTTTATTTTTCTTGGTTATCGTATAAATAGATTCCTTCCCAAGGATGGGGTATTCGTACAAGTATTATGTATGTGGTGACTTTAAGTACTGACAAGATACATTTTCAAGTCTCATAACCAACACTTTAAAAATTTATGTCAAAACTCAAGGCGAGGTTAAATTCCAAGAAATAAAGTTAAACATACTTGTTAGAAAAATAATTTTTCTAAGTCTTGGTATTTTTAGAAAAATTCGCCAGAACTTCCCCTAAAAACGGGAGTGTCCGTGCTAATACGCACATCATTTTCTTTTTGAAATCAACCCATGATCATCAACAATCAACCCTTACGTTTTAACACGCAAAATACTACCCTTGTTGCTTCTGTTTCAATATGTGAAAAACTGGACTGTTTTCGAACGTGTAAATAAAATACTTAACTTATTCCAAAAATTCCCAAATTTTTGCGGAACGTCATAATCGACCCACAAATTATTGTGTAAAAATTTCGGGGTCTAGTTCGTTATCAATAATTTATGAAAAATCGTTTACCGAACTGTGATCAGATTTGTTACATTCTGATCACAGTTTACGGAATAATTCGTCAAAAATTCCTCGTAAGTCTGTTTATCAAGAATCCAGTTCGAGGGTCACAAACACATCCGTGACCTTCTATGGTATGAATTTTAGGGGCTGGTTCAATTCAGGTTTCATGTTACGACTGAAAACGTACAGCCCATTTTACTGCAGTAACAAACAGCCTTAGCTGCTGTCACGAAAACATATTTTTAAAATAGTAACCGACATCAGAAAAATACGATTCCAGCGCCATTTTCTTCGTTTTTCGAAATGACACGATTTAGGCTTTTGAAATTCCGTTTTTCGAGTTTTTAAAGTCCGTTTACAGCCTGTTGAAGGCGGCTGGAAAAGTACATCAGCATGTTATTTCATGGTTTAAACATTACTAAATCGCATCAACGAGTGTCCGAACAATGGATTTAGCAAGAAAACAACTTTTAAACATCAAGTATGTTTTAACCAACCCTCAAATCAACAAGATTCCGCTTCATGATTTAGACATAAGTAAACTTTTATGTAGCTTATATGTTCAAAACACATGTTTCATATTTTTCTAGTGTTCTTGTAAATTAGGAATTTAAACAACAATACATTATACTACTTGTCATAAATTCGAGCAAGATGAAATCAAGTATGAAGAAACTTACTACTAGCCTCTAGCTAGGGAAGAATCTTATGTAAAAATGATGAGAAAAAGATGTAGAACCAAGCAAGAACAATGCTCCCTTGAAATCCCTTCAAGTTGCACCTTCCATGGATGATTTCTAGGCTTTGAATGGACAATGTAATGAAGAAGATGATGATGTTTAAGGTGGTGATGGTGTGCTCGATTGTGGGCAGCCGATCAAGAGAGAGGAGAGTGAGTGAAAATGGGGTGTACAATCTTGTGAAGTGATGTTCAATCTAAGGGACCTTACTTATATCCTTATTCTCACATATTTTGGTTAGATAGACAAGCAACAACAATTAATATAAGAGAATTGAATCAAGCTAGAAGATTTGAAGTATGGTAATATGACATGTGGGGTCCCACTTTGGGTATTAAAATCGTTGGGGGGGGGGGGTATAATGTAAATATTGTGGCTAAAGTAGCTAAGTGTAAGTAATGTGATATAAGTTAGTTGGTTTATTATTGGCGGGTGTTATGGCATACGGGGATCATGACTAGTCATAAATAGTAAAATAAAGTGTCTGTCAAAAATTTTGTGTCCCGGGTAATGTCCGGTTATACGATTAATTACCGTTCCGTTAAAATGTTTAATTATGTCGAGAAAGTCCTTTATGTTTATATTTTGTAACATAAATTATTCCCAGTACTTATGAAAATATACGGGACCGTTCTGGAATGTTTTTGCACTTTATTAGTAATTTAAAATGCTGAGTTTTATATTAAAGTGCAGAATTCTGTACGTAAGGTACGTTTTAGGCACATCCGGTCACTATAAACTTTACCTAGTGACACAGTTCTACAATCCTCACCTCCCTACACTCACTACCAGTGTAGCAATCTATTCCCGGCTCATACTGGCCTTAGAGGCAGTGTCTGCTTGATGCTGGTTATGTCAGCATGTTTAATGGGTATCCCGTAGTGTGCTCACTGTGCTTGATGTGCATCAAGGTTGTCACTGATGTTTGTGTATAAATATTAGAGTGACAGCATAAAATGTGATGCATGAGCATGTATGTATCAGAAATCAGTAAGCAGTTTAATCACAGTTGTAAGCAAGCACAGTAATTAAGCAGCAATTAAATATTAATTAAGTCGTACGGATACCTGGTTTGGTGAGGGTTGTCACATACGTGGTAGTATCTGACACCCTTGAGGGCTTGGGTGTTCCAGGTGCTGGTGCGGCCACAGGTGGAACCACTGCGGGTTCTAAGGCTGTTGATGAGAAGAAGAGGAAAGCAGGGAAAGCTGTTGATGCTGGTGAGACAAAGAAGCCGAAAATTCAGACCAGACGCGGGGTCTTTGTGGGACAAAGGAAGCCTGCGGTTGTTCCTGGTATGTGATGCATAACTTGGACAAATATTTTGTATTTGTATTTGTAGTTTAACGTATTTCTGCTTTGATTGCAGAACCCCAAGATGAAGGGTTCTCCATCTTTGATGCTCCTCCTCCCCCGCATGACACTACTGCGGATGTGGGGGTTCATAAGGCTGTTACGCCTGAGCCCTCTGTGCGGGAGGAGGATACTGGGAAGGGGCATGCGGCCCAGATCCATGACACGGTGGATTCTCATGACAATGTCATTACCCTGGAGGATGCTGATGATCTGAACCTGAAATTTGCTTATACTGAAAGGCCAAAGTTTCCTGCTGCTGAGAAGGCTTCTGGTTCCGTTTCTGGGGGTGCGGGTTTTGTAGAGACTCCCATTCAGCCTGAAGAGTCTGAGTTGGAGTATTATTACCGCACTTATACGGAAGATCAGGCCATGGCTTACCACCGCCCCCCTGGACCGTACTGCAAGGGGATGATATTACTTCTGACCCTTCCGCGAGTAGGGAGATTTTGGGTGGTTTGGGTACCCCTTTTGAGGTCAACCGGGCCTGTTCTCTATCAAGTGAGGCCCAGATTAACCAACTCTCCTCCATGCTTGTTGGGAGTTCCGTAATGGCCAGTGCCATTATGGAAAAGTATAAGGTGTTGGGGCGTAGGGAGGAGGAGAATGTGCGCTTGCGTGCCGAGGCTGAGGAGTTGGTGAAGGCTGCACGTGAGGGTGCAGAGCAGCTTGAAAGGGATAGGGTTGCATTTGAAAAGCGTAAGCAGACTGAAGAGTGGGCTGCAGCTGCTGAGCTTAAACAGGTTCGTACCCTTGCAAAACTGCTTTCCACTGAGCGCAAGAGTTGGAAAAAATCTCTTGCTAATAAGCGCGAGACACTTTCTAATGAGCGCAAGGTTTGGAAAGACTCTTGGGCCAAACAGAATGAAACTCTCTTTCGTGTTCGCCAGGAGCTTGTTAATGCTAAGGCAGCAAATGCTGCACTAGTTAAAGAGAAGGCAGCAGCTGTTGCGGCTGCCCAAGAGGCAAAGGAAGCAGAGGCTCACCTTGCCAAGGCTCTTGAAGAGGCTAAGGAGGCGGAGGCCCGCTCAACAAAGGCTCTTGAAGGGGCGAATGTTGACCGCACCAATTTAACCAAAACTATCTTGGGCCTCCAGGTATAAGTCTCTTGCTTTTGAATTTGTATATCTCACAAGTATGTTGATTATTTTTGTATACTTGTTTTTGTTTTGTTAACAGGCTGAAGTGCGGACCCGCGGGGCCACTATTGAGGAGGTCTCTGCCCGTGTTGATGAAGTTGAATCGCGGGCAAGAGGGGCTGAAGAGGCTAGAGATAGCCTTGCTTCGTCACTTGAGCTGCTCAAGGCTGACCGTGAATGGATGCGTATGCATGGGATCGGGCATGTAAGTATCCATTGCCTTCGTTATTTTTGTTGTAGGTTTGCCTTTGATAACCTTAGTATTCTTGTTTTGCAGATTGTTACGGCCATTCTTGACGCACCTGAGAACGTGTCAGGTGTCAATGAAATTAAGGAGCGCGCCCGGGATGCTGGTTTTAAAGCTGGCTATAATCGCTGTATTGCTCATATGAATGTTATGGCTCAGGGCCAATATACTGATGAGCGTTCCGGGTTTCACGGTGTGGATACTGAAGCACTCCTTGCTGCTGTGGTTGAGGCGTATAATGAGGCGTCCATTACTGGTCTTGAGGAGCTTGGAAAGTGTCTAGAAGCGAAGGACTATGTGGATCGCTTGCGAGTGTTATACACTGATCAAGAAGATGAGGAGAAGCCTGCTGTTGAGGGTACCGATGGTGCGGGTTCCAGCGGGACAAAGGAAGACTAGGCTGGCCTGCGTGCCTTTTTCGTTTCCTCATGTAAATGTCAAAAAACTTTATGTAAATTCCTTGTGCACCGCATAGGTGTAGGAATTTTTTGGATATAAAGAATCGTTTTGTTCAGTTTATACAAGTGTTTTTATTACTTGCATTTGTGAACTTGTGTGAGTTAATGTTAATGTGAATTAAGACTAAGTCTGTGCTTTGCCTTTTGCATATCTAGATGATATGCAAGTATGAAAACTCTATCCAGCCGGATAGACAGTGTTGTCATTGCTGGCCTATTATAATAGTTGCGTGTGGTTACCACTCTGTGTGGGTATCGCGAATGAAGATTTTGCCAATCTGTTTTTGCGGATACCGCAGAGTGGAACACGCATTTGTAATAGAAATAAATAAACAATATTGCATTGAATCGTCTATTTATTTATTTGCAAATGGCCTGCGGCCCGGTTGGTTACATGTTGAATGTAGAAAACGTGGTTTACATATAACAGCGTCGAAGCTGCTGTGCATTCCATGTGCGTGCGATGATTTCACCTTCTAATGTTTGTAGTTTATACGCGCCTTTGCCCAGGACCTCTTGGATGAGGTAGGGTCCTTCCCACTTGGGGGCAAGTTTCCCTGGGCGTTCCGCGTTAGATGCTTCATTGTCCCGAAGGACGTAGTCTCCCGGGTTGAAAGTACAAATGCGAACGCGTGCATTGTAGTACTTTTCAAGTTTGGTTTTGTATTTGGCCTCGTTGATGGCAACGTTTTCGCGTCTTTCTTCCAAGAGGTCCAAGTCAACCCTGCGTTCCTCATTGTTGTCTATCTTGTTGATAGCCAACATTCTAGGTGAGGGGAGGCCTACTTCCGCGAGGATCATCGCTTCAGTGCCATAGACCAGGCTGAAGGGTGTCTCACCGTTGCTTGTTTTTGGGCTAGTCCTGTGGGCCCATAAAATACTTGGGAGTTCATCAACCCAGCCGCGTCTGGCTGTTCCCAACCGTGCTTTGATGCCTTCCACTAAGCTTTTATTGATACTCTCGACTTGGCCGTTCCCTTGCGGATGCGCCACTGAGGAGAATATGTGTTCAATGTTTAGCTCTTTTAGCCATTTTTGAAAGTCATCGGCGGCGAAGTTGGTACCGTTATCAGTGACGATGCACATTGGTAGGCCGAAACGGCAGATGATATGTTCCCAAACGAATTTCGTTGTTATCATAGCGGTAGTTGATGCAAGTGGCTTTGCCTCTACCCATTTTGTAAAGTAATCAACAGCCACTATGATAAATTTTACCGCACCGGGTGCGTCTGGAAATGGTCCCACCACATCGATTGCCCATTTTTGGAATGGCCATGCGCTTGTGACGGGGATCAGGTTGTTCTTGGGACGCAAGGTCTTGGGAGCATGTCGCTGACAATTGAAACACTTGCGTAAGATTTTGACTGCGTCCAGGTGCATGCCGGGCCAATAGTACCCGGCATTCATGATTTTGGCTACGACCATGCGTGGGCCTGCGTGTATGCCACATATTCCCTCGTGAATTTCTTTGATAAGGTATATGGCATCTTGGGGGTTGACGCATCGTAGGAGCGGCCCCAGGTATGATTTACGGTATAAGATACCGTCTCCCATTTGGTAATGACACGCTTTATATTGTAGCTTGCGTGCTTCTGCCTTGCTTTCGGGAGTAACACCTGATTGTAAGTATGCAATTATCGGTGTCATCCAGGATGTTGTACCGTACTGGATGACGTTGACTTGGCGCAGGGGTACTGAAGGATTTTGCAGAATCTCGATGCGTACCTCTTTTGCCAGGTGTTGGAAACTGGTGGATGCAAGTTTTGATAGTGCATCCGCAGGTTTGTTATCACTCCTGTTGATATGGAGAATATTGAAGGAGGTGAACCTTGATTTCAGTTGCAAGGCTTGTTCAAGATAGAGGATCATGATATCCCCTTTTGCGGCATAGTCACCGCGTATATGCCCTGCAACCAGTAGTGAGTCGACATGTGCTTCCAAATGTTTGACGTCGAGTTTGACTGCCAAACGCAGCCCTGCCAGTAGAGCCTCATACTTCGCCTCGTTATTCGTGCTTTTGAAATCGAGGCGGATTGCGTAGGTTAACTCTTGGCCATCGGGGCTGACAAGTCGCAGGCTTGCGCCAGCACCATCTTCGTTGGATGCACCATCTGTATATAGTGCCCAAGTTTCTTTGGAGGATGGTGGTGATGCAGGGTTTTGTTCTTCTTCGCATTCTTGAATGCGGTTTGCTGGTACTTCAGCAACGAAATCAGCCAAGACCTGGCCTTTGATTGCGGGGCGCGGCTTATAGTTCAGTGAAAGTGCGCCCAGCTCGATTGCCCATTTTGCTAACCTCCCAGAGATGTCGGGTTTGGACAGGATCGGGCCGATCCTGTAGTTGGTTAACACTGTGATGACGTGGTTTGCGAAGTAACGTCGTAAACGTCTCGATGCATGCACTAGTGCCAGTACCAATTTTTCCATGATGGAGTACCTTGTCTATGGGTCGTTGAGCATTTTGCTGATGTAGTAGATGGGTGTTTGGACTCCTTCCCGGTCCACTATGAGTACTGCGCCTATCGCGTTGTCCGCGGCAGATAGGTATAGAATAAGTGGTTCATCTTTTCGTGGTGCGGTTAAAGTTGGGAGTTGGATCAAACACTCTTTCATCTCCCGGAAAGCTGTTTCGGCCTCTGCGGTCCATTGGAATTGTTCCTTTTTTAGGCAGCTCCGCAGGTCTTGATAAAAGGATATGACTTAGCTGCGTGGTTGGCTAAGAATCTGTTTAGTGCGGCTAGCCTGCCGGCTAGTCGTTGCATTTCTTTCATCGTAGAAGGCGATGGCATGCGTTCGATCGCCTGAACTTTTTCCGGGTTTACCTTGAATCCATCTTTGGTTACGATGAATCCGAGGAATTTGCCTTCTTCCATTCCAAACGAGCATTTCCCTGGATTAAGCTTCATGTTGACGCTTCGCAGAGTTTGGAATGTTCTTTCAATATCGTTGAGCATGGTGTCTTCCTCCATGCTCATGACGACTAGGTCGTCCATATAGATTTCGACAATTTTGTTGATTTGACCGCAAAAAGTGTCGTTCATCAACTTTTGATAGGTTGCACCCGCGTTGCGCAACCCGAACGGCATTTTGGTGTAGCAGTAGTTCCCGGTAGGAGTGCGGAATGCCGTTTTGTCTTCATCTTCGATTGCCATCTGTACCTGGTGGTAGCCTTTGTAACAATCGAGGAAGCACTTCCATCGAAATGGTGCGAGGTTATCAACCTTTTCGTCGATCTCTGGAAGTGCGTAACAATCCTTGGGGCAAGCCTTATTGAGGTCTTTGTAATCGACATACATGCGCCAGCCCCCGCTTGGTTTTTCTACCATGACTGGGTTGGACAGCCAAGTCTGGTATTTTACTTCCCGCATGATGCCTGCGGAGAGCAGTTCCTGTACCTGTTCTTCCATCGCAGCGTTTTTTGCTGATCCAAGGTGGCGTTGGCCTTGGATCACCGGCTTGATACCTGGCATGGTATTCAAGAAATGTTGCGCGATTTCGCGTGGCACCCCTGACATGTCTGCGGGTGTCCATGCAAAAATATCTTGGTTCCTGAAGAGGAGTTGCTTCAGGCGCCCTCTGATGGTAGGTGTCAAGGCATGGCCCAACGTGACCGTTTGCTCTGGGTGTTGTGCGTTAAGCACCCATTTTTCTGGTTGCGTGTTGGGGGTGGGCCTTGCTACCTTGGCTGGACGCAGGTCGTCCGTTGTCATAACTTCTCTTCGGGCGTATATTACCGCGACCCCCGTCTCGGTTGGGAAACCGATGGCAGAGTGAGGGACGGATGTGATCATGTTGAAGTCACCCTGGGACTCTCTCCCGAGAAGTACGTCGTACTTGGAGGTGTGCGGTAAAACCATGAAGTTTACCTCCTCTGTTCTTGTGTGCCTCCCGTTGGTGAGGCGCACAGGAAAGGTAATCTGGCCCAGGGGGAATACGGTTTCCCCTACAAACCCGGCTAACGGATAGTCCGCTGGCTGCAGTCAATCTTTGTCTTCTTGATCGAACTGGTTGAAACATTGCTCGTATATAATATCGGATGTACTGCCTGGGTCGATGAACAATCGCTCGGTGCAGTAGTGAGCCAGGTGGCCTGTGATAACCACGGCGCGTCTATCGCGCGGGCCGCCTCGGACTTTTGGAAAGACGACTTGCTCGTCCTTCCAGTCATTGTCCGGTCTTCTTGCCGCCTTGCGCGGCCTTCCTCTTCCTCCATTGATCATGTGAGTAGAGGCCACGCACATGGTCCTCTTACCCGTGGAGGTGCCCTCGTTGTGGGGAGTGATGCGCTTGGTAGCTTTTTGTGCGCCTGTCAACAGATGTTGCAGTTTCCCCTCTTTTAGGGCTCGCTCAATCTCCAGTCGGAGACTGATGCAGCTGTTTGTTGTGTGGCCATTGTCCTTGTGGTACTCGCAGTAGAGTGCGAGATCCTGGTTCTTTTTGGACTTCATCGGTTGGGCCGGTCGCATGAATTGTGAGTCCGTGAGAAGGACGTCGCTTGGTGACTGGTTAATCTCGGTCCAGCTGTGGTCCCGAGATTCTCTTTTTGATGCCCGGTTTTCACGCTGGGCGTTGATTGTAGCCCTTGCGTCGGGCTCTTTGCTTCGTGGGGCATATGGTCTGGAATCGCTGCCACGATTCCATGTGTCCCGGTTGCGCTTATTGGTGCGCTTGGGCTCTTGGCGGGAAGACTGGCCTTCCGTCTGGGGTTGTGCCTTTGACATATGCGGTCTTAGGGACCGCTGAGTCTGGGCGTATGTCTTGACCGCAGCCATGACATCTTCCCACTTCTTAGGCAAACCATCTTTACCAGAGATATTCATAACCATTTGCTCGTCTTTAACGGCAACAATGAAATGGTTACATGCCATTTGGTCGGCGACATCGCCTATCTCTAGCCATTCTTTATTGTAACGGACAACGAACGCTTCAAGCGATTCGTTATCCCTGCGCCAGATGTTCATGACGTCCATGGAATCACGTTCATGGCGTCGTTGCTGGCTAAAGTGCGCGAGGAATTTTTCTTGTAAGTCCTCGAATGAGGTCAGTGACCCTGGTGGTAAAGAATCGAACCATGCCCTGGCCAGACCTGTTAGGGTCTGTGGGAAAAAATGGCACCAGGTGGGTTCATCCCACCTACCGTTGCACCCGGCGCCGATGAAGATGTTGTTGTGATCATCTGGGTCGGTTGAACAGTTGTATTTCCAAATGTTTAATGGGAATTTTGTGGTGGTGACATCGGCGTGGGCGATTTCTGGGGCGAACTTGGAGTTTTCGGCCGCAGATTTCGGCCTGTAGGGTTGGTCGCGGTGATGCTTTGCAGCACGGAGGTACGTAGTGCGGGGTTGAGTGGGAGGAACGTAGTTGCGTCCACCCGGTCTGCTGCTGGTGGCATGGGATTCCGCACGGTATGTACCATCGTCCGGATCGGTATAGCCTTTCCCTTCACGGTGGGACTGGGGTCCCAGTCGGCTGTGAATGCCCAGGCCGTGGTGGGCTGTAGACTGTCGCCTAGTTTCGCTATGTGGGCCTAGGCGACTCTGTATATGGCTCCTGCGGCGGGACCCATATATGGAGTCGTCCTCATCAAGTGTGCGGACGTCGCAGTAAGAGGAACCGCGATCTTCGTGCCTGCTTCTGGAGGCCGGATGTGTTGGGGCCCTGCCTTCGTACTGTAAAGTATGACCTGCAGGGGTGTGTGGTGCTGGGGTGGGTCCCACAGATACTTGCGCTTCTGCGCAAGCTCTGTTATATGTTGCAGCCAACATAGCTGCTTGTTGGTCGTACCAGGTATGAAGGTTCATGCCTGTAGGTATCACAGGAGCGTACTGTGATAAATCGTGTCCAAACGTAAGGGATGCGCCCCCTTGCGTTGATGTGCCATTGTGTTCAGCATTTGGGGCTAGGGGAATGGTTCCCGCAGGCCCTTGGTTTGCGGGGTTTATGTTATCCTCGGTGGTGTTGTTTTGACGATCAGACATGATCTTTGGAGAGAAAGGGATGGTCGGAAAAAGGTGCTAAGAGTAGCGGTGGGCGCCAATGATGAAACAATGGTTAACCAGGTGGGTTAACTCACTGGTCTCGTCAAGAGGGTTAATCCCTTCTTTCCGAGGATCGCCGGCTGGATCGTATGGTGGTGGGTTTCCTGCACAAGGAAACAAACCGTGACTCGCAACAAGGAGGATGAGGTGGGGGGTGCTCCTTGTTACCACTCTCCGGCGTGAGAATCAGTAGTTTGCTTGGGAAGCAAAGTGTGTTAGTAGTAGTATTGAGAGAGTTGAGAAGTGATACCTCAAACCTGGTTTGGGGTCAGTATTTATAGCCGAGGAGTGGAGGAGGGTAGTTGAGTAGCTAGCCTGACATCGCACAGCTATTTGCAGGTGTGTCAGACCTGTCGGTTATTGTGGTGATGCCACGTCCCGCTGTGGTGTCAGACTGTTGTATACACGTGGGCCGGTAGGCGACTGTTCCCAATGCCACTTGCACTGTGGTGTCAGACCCACTTACCTTGTAGGCAGGATGCGGTGCCAAGCCGTATCGCTGCTTGCGGTCATTGATGTGGTTCCCGCGTTGGTTGTTCCATCCATGATTTACGCGGGATGCGGTGTTATGCCGCATTGCCTGCTGAGAGACTGTTACTGTTGTCCAGATCCCTTGTCGTGACGAAAATGTTCATAGGATGCGGTGCGGGGCCGCATCGCTATGCGTAACATTAGTTTCCGTCCTTAAGGTAAGTCTTCTCATTGCTGGACAGATTGGACCGCTGTGCTCGCGTGTGCCCACGCGGACACAGGTGAGTTTATTGCTGTTGGAGGTTTTTGATGCGGGTAATGGTCCTTCGCGGTCATGCTGACGCGAGATCTGGGACCATACCCCTTCAACCCCCAATTACCACACTCCACAAAATATCAATTCCAACCAGTATAACAAAAGGAATGAAGTTGGTAGGTCCGAAAACAATGGCACTTCTTGTTTCAGATGTGGAAGTAAAAACCATTGGTCAAAGGCTTGTCGTACACCTTCACATTTAGGTGAACTTTACTAAGCCTCTCTCAAAAGAAAAGAAAAGGAGATGAACCATGTGGATAATTTTAATGATATCAACGTCGAACTGAATGTCGCCGACTATACCAATGAGATGGAAATCTGAAACAAATGTTGCAAAACCATAATAATTATATGCAATAGTTATGTAATTTCCTTTATTATAACTATCTTTATTATGTTTCATTAGTCTTTCTTTTCATGTAACGTTTTTACCTAATAAATAAACTTCTTGTTAAAAAATAAATCATAATGCCTTCGTTATACACTTATTATTATTTCTCTTTATATTTCAAGATTAAAATGAATACCATTGGAGCACAAGAGCAGACAAATGATGCAGATATATGTATAGCGGATAGTGGAGCCACACACACTATACTTAAATCTAAGAAATATTTTTATGAGTTGAAACCAACAAAAGGAACCGTTGATACAATATCAGGTCCTACAAACTTGATAGAAGGAGTGGGAAAAGCTAATTTAATATTACCAAATGGTACAAAGCTCTTAATAGAGAATGCTTTATTTTCCCCAAAATCAACAAGAAACTTGTTAAGTTTCAAAAACATATATCATAACGGATATGATACTCAGTCAAGGACTGCTGATAATAAAAAGTATTTGCACATCATGAGCAAAGATCATATACTGGAAAAACTGCCAATGCTCCACTCTGGTTTGCATTATACACACATTAATGTGCCTCAAGCACATATGGCAGTAAAAGAAAGTTTTTGTGATCCTGAGACATTTAACTTATGGCATGACAGACTAGGCCATCCAGGATCTACAATGATGAAAAGAATTATTGAAAACACACATGGACATCCATTGAAATATCAGAAAATCCCCCAATCAGATAAAATGCCTCTATGTACCTCTTGTTCACTTGGAAAACTAATTACAAGGCCTGCGTCCTTAAAAGTTGACAAAGAATCACCAATGTTTCTTGAAAGAATTCAAGGTGATATATGTGGACCAATTCATCCACCATGTGGACCGTTTAGATATTTCATGGTCTTGATAGATGCATCCAGCAGATGGTCTCATGTCTCTTTATTATCAACTCGTAATGTTGCCTTTGCAAAATTTATTGCTCAAATTATCAAACTACAAGCACATTTCCCTGATTACACTGTTAAAAGGGTGAGACTTGATAATGCTGGTGAATTTACATCACATGCTTTTAATGATTATTGCATGTCTGTGGGAATTGTTGTCGAACACCCTGTTGCTCATGTACACACACAAAATGGCTTAGCTGAATCATTGATCAAACGTTTACAGCTAATCGCTAGACCATTAATAATGAGAACAAAACTTCCTGCGTCGGTTTAGGGCCATGCAAATTTACATGCTGGATCACTGATTCGTGTGAGACCATGTGCAAATCATAACTACTCCCCACTAGACATTTCCCACCTTAAAATTTTTGGGTGTGCAGTGTATGTTCCTATTGCACCACCACAACGCACAAAAATGGGACCTCAAAGAAGGTTGGGAATATATGTTGGATATGAAACAACCTCCATCATACGATATCTTGAACCTTTAACGGGTGACGTATTTAAAGCACGTTTTGATGGCTGCCATTTTAACGAGGCAATGTTCCCAGCAGTAGGGGAGAAAATAAAAAACGAGAAAATGATGTCTCATGGTGTGTGCCTTCATTGTCTCATCTTGATCCAAGAACAAAACAATGTGAGATCGAGGTTCAAAAGATAATACACTTGCAAGACATTGCAAATCAATTGCCTGATGCTTTTACTGATACAAACTGAGTTACTAAATCTCATATACCAGCTGCTAATGCTCCAGCTCGAGTTGAGATCCCAAATAAGGCAATAGATAATAAGATAGCTCATGAATCTGAAAAACGTTTAAAACGTGGAAGGCCAATCGGTTCAAAGGATAAGAATCCTCGAAAAAGAAAAGCACTTGTAAAGGAAATTGACCACAAAGAGAATGATCTTGATAAGACAGTAAATACCGAAACCTCTCATGAGGAAGATGTTGATGATACTAACAAAGAGATATCAATCAACTATGGTCATACACATACCATATGGAACCGATATGAAATGGAAAATATTGATGAGATATTTTCTTATTCTATAGCAAGTGACATCATGGGTGGAGATGATGATCCTGAACCAAAATCTGTCAATGATTGTCAAAAAAGACATGACTGGGATAAATGGAAAGGCGCTATGCAAGCTGAATTAGATTCACTCAACAAACGAAAGGTTTTTGGCTCTATTGTTGTTACACCTAAGGTTGTAAAGCCTATAGGGTATAAATGGGTTTTTGTACGAAAACGAAATGAGAAAAATGAGGTTACAAGATATAAAGCGAGACTTGTAGCTCATTTCACAAAGGCCAGGGATTGACTATGAAGAAACATATTCTCCCGTTATGGATGCAAACCTTTAGATACTTAATCAGCTTAGCAGTTTCTAAAAAGTGAGAAATGCGTCTTATGGATGTTGTTACAGCTTGCTTGTATGGATCACTTGATAGTGACATCCATATGAAAATTTCTGAAGGATTTAAACTCCCTGATGCGTTAAGTTCAAAACCCAAAGAAATGTATTCGATCAAATTACAAAGATCTTTATATGGGTTGAAACAATCAGGAAGGATGTGGTACAATCGTTTGAGCGACTATTTGACAAGTAAAGGTTATACAAATAATCTTATATGTCCATGTGTCTTTATTAAGAAGACAACATCAGGATATGTGATCATAGCTGTATATGTTGATGACCTAAATATAATTGGGACGCAAAAAGAAATTCATGAAGCAATTATTGTTTTAAAGAAATAATTTGAAATGAAAGACCTTGGAAAAACCAAATATTGTCTTGGTTTACAAATTGAACATATGAGCAATGGAATACTTGTGCATCAAACGAATTATACTGAAAAGCTGTTGAAACGTTACAATATGGACAAGGCAAATCCTTTAAGCACTCCAATGGTTGTTAGATCACTTAATGTCGAAAATGATCCATTTCGTCCTTGTGAGGACAACGAAGAAGTTCTTGGTCCAGAAGTACCATACCTCAGTGCAATTGGAGCACTTATGTATCTTACCAATTGTACGAGACCTGACATTTCTTTTGCAGTGAACTTGTTGGCAAGATTTAGTTCAGCTCCTACTAAAAAGCACTGGAATGGGATTAAACATATTTTTCGATATCTTCGAGGTACTGTTGATTTAGGCTTGTTTTATCCCAACGATTCAAAAGAAGGGTTAGTTGGTTATGCAGATGCAGGTTATTTATCTGATCCTCATAAAGCAAAATCTCAAACTGGATATGTATTTATGAACGGAGGAACTGCGATTTCATGGCGTTCTCAGAAACAAACACTTGTCGCAACATCCTCAAATCATGCTGAAGTCATTGCACTACATGAAGCTTCAAGAGAATGTGTATGGTTAAGATCTATGTCACAACACATTGTGACTTCTTGTGGGCTAGAGAAAGATCGAAGTCCAACTCCTATCCATGAAGATAATGCCGCCTGTGTCTCTCAGATGAAAGAAGGGTATATCAAAAGTGACAGAACAAAACATATACCACTAAGATTCTTTGCATATACTCGGGACCTTATTAAAGACAATCAGGCCGAGATGAGATATGTCCAATCCAGTAACAATTCAGCCGATCTTTTCACAAAAGCACTACCTACAGCAACTTTCAGGAAACATGTTCATGACATTGGCATGCGTCATGTATGGAGACTGTGATTCCTTACAAATTGCAAACTTGAGGGGAACTATAGACTGCACTCTTTTTCCCTTAGCTAAGGTTTTTTCCTACTGGGTTTTTCTTTAGCAAGATTTTTAACGAGGCAGTACATAAAGACCCCGAAATTTGCAAAGTGTCATCCAAGGGGGAGTGTTATAATATTACAAAATGATTTACCATGAAGATCAAGATCTACCTCTAGATTTACCAAGCAAGTGGATGAACTCTTTGTCAAACTTATGGATAGCCTTATTTACTAAATAGTTAATCTTGTCTACCAAATAGTTAACCTTGTCTACCAAATAGTTAATGTTTTTGTAGTATAAATACTAGCTCAAGATAGAAGAAAAAATGCACATCATGTATACACTTTTATAAGTTATACAATTCTCTTCTTCTTTCTCTTATAACATTTCTAAAGTTCTTAAAGTTTTAGCACTAATCTTGTGTTAATTCTTGTTATATTATAACATAAATAACATTTTAGATAAAACTAGGATTATGACCCGCCGCAATGCGGCGGGGATTCTTTATTTATAACTAAGTCGATCTACGACACTCATGTTATGTTAAACCTGTCAAACGGGGTAAAAATAGACGATGTAAAAACGTTCAACCACACACACACGTTGCGTCGTGTTAACTCGCAAAATTTAGAACGAAACGTAAAAACGTTAAGCCAAAGACGCACGCTGTAATGTGTTAAGTCACAAAATTTAGAACCAAGCATAGAGCGCAAAATTTGCGGAAAATTAAAACTATAAAGGACCAAAGTTGAAAGT
Organism: Helianthus tuberosus; assembly: GCA_030545235.1. Lineage (NCBI taxonomy): Eukaryota > Viridiplantae > Streptophyta > Magnoliopsida > Asterales > Asteraceae > Helianthus > Helianthus tuberosus. The sequence continues at coordinate 91,891,203 of CM060386.1, read as the reverse complement.
AAAAAAAGTTATGAGGATAGATTGTAAAAGATAAAAAGTTTTGGGTTAAAAGTAAAAAACAAATAGTTTTGGGTTAAAAGTAATTTATGAAATACTTTTGGGTGAAAAGTAAAAAAAATCAATTTTTTTTGGAAAACCCCCAAAGCCAACGTTACGACAACCATATGCATAACAATTTTTTCTTTGAAAAATCTCCAAAGCACACCCCGCGTTGCGGCGGGGCGTAAAACGGTGTCAAATAGTACTAATGTCACACAACCGTCATCGACAACCAACACTGACTCGACCTATAATATGCGTATTGCGACGAACCTGTCAAACATGGAAAAATAGAGGTAAAAACGTTGAACCACACATGCACGTTGCGTCGTATTAACTCGAAAAATTTAGAACTATACGTAAAACGAAAATTTGCGAAAGATGAAAAGTATAAGTGACAAAAGTTGTGAAGTTAAATTGCAAATAATGAAAAGTTTTGGGTTAAAGTTAAAAAACAAATTATGTAGGGTTAAAATTGAAAAAGGTACAAACCTTTGGGTTAAAACTAAAAAATCAAGTTTTTTTTTTGGAAAACACCCAAAGCACAACTTACAAGTCTTTATGCACCAAAAGTTTGCTAATTTATATAGGTTTTAATAATTTACTCATTCCTTTAAAAAAAATAGTATAAGGTAGTGTTTGGTATGCAGGAATGAGAGGTGGAATAGAATGGATGATTACGAGGGAATGAAGAAAAAGGTGTTTGGTTGGTCAATGGAATGGAATCACCCATTCCAAAAGGCATTCCATTCCCTCAAAATCATTCCTTCCACCCCCCATGTTTTTTTTCCATTCCATCCTCTCTTGCACCATTAATCAACAACACCACAACCCACCACCTTCGCCACAACCCACAACCCACCACCACCTCACCCACCACCGACGCCATCGCCGCCACCCACCACCACCTCACCCCGACAGCCACCCGCCGCCACCGCCACCCGCCACCACCTCACCCCGACAGCCACCGCCGCCACCCGCCACCGCCGCCGCCACCACCCACTCGCCACCATTATCACCCACAGCTGTGACTAACCGCCAACGCCACTCGCCCCCGCCGCCCACCACCATCGTCGACGCCACCACCACCACCACCACCAACCGCCGCTGCCGCTGCCGCCACCAACCGCCACCTCTGCTGCCACCCACCACCAACGACCACCTTGCCGCAACCACCACTCGTCGTCACCACCGCACCGCCACTCGCCGCCACCACCACCACCCATCGCCGCCGCCGACACCCACCACCGCCACCTATAACCACCCACAATCACTACCACCGACCACCACCACCACTCACCGCTGATTTTATTACTCCGTTTTTCTTTCCTATCGAACAACACACAATAATAATTCATTCCATTCACACATGGTAACCAAACAAGACATGGAATGGTAATGATCCATTGCATTCCCTCGTCCATTCCATTACCTCGTCCATTCCATTCCTTCGTCCATTCCATTACCCCATACCAAACAGACCCTAAGGGTTGGTTGAAAATAAAAATATAAAAAATTATATTTTGGGTTGGTTAAAAAAAATTAAAAACTGTTTGCTTGACCTTCAATTAAGGCTGGCAAATCGTGTCTTAACAGGTTTAACAGGTTTCTGACGGCGCGCACAACATAAGTTTCAAACATGATTACGACTTGTTTAACTACTTTCTACCTCATGTTTATAAAACAGTTTTATGTTTTATGTACAAAGATGAATAAATGATAGATCCTAACATTGTAATTTTAATTATTTTAAAAATTAAAAAAGTCAAAGGGTGTATTTTTCAATCAAACAGGTCTAATCGTGTCTTAACAGGTACCCAATTGCCAGCCCTACGGCTTCAATTGACGAGAAACCCAACACAACAAACCACACACGCCAATGAGCCTTTGGTGGAGTGGTGGAAAGGACTTAGGCCTTGTGAGAGGTCTCAAGTTCGATCCCCACTTTCAACAAAGAGGAGGTGGGTGGGTTTACTCACTTAGTGAGGTTCCCTTCCCGGGTGATCGCAGGTTCAAGTCCGGTCCTTCCTAGATGAGAATAATTCCTGCACTCTCTAGAACCTAGGCATCTAGAGGTTTGCTGTTCAAAAAAAAAAAAAAAAAAAAAAAAAAAAAAAAAAAACCACACACATTAATTGAAATTCGTATCTTCTTCAACTCGATTCAAACAGTTTGTACGCCCAATCTGGCAAGTGGCAAGCAGTCTTAAGTTGAACCAGTTTTACACAAAACCAAAATTGACAATTTCATATTTTCATTTCATACTGTCTTAATCTTCGTAGTGGGTACACCTTTTTAGTTAATCTTTCCATCAAAACCACCCGACTCAGTCTTCTTTCTTCAACAGCTTTCTCCACAACCCGCTGCAGAAAAAAGGTCAAGATCCCACATTTCTTCTGTATATGTGTACTTTTTTTTGTTAATTTTTGTGTTCTTGTACTTTATTTGTAGTAAAGATTTGATTTTTTTGGTGGGTTTTTTAAATCTTGATCTGGGGTTTGGTTGTTAGTTAGTTAGTTAGTTACCAGATTTGATTAGAGGGTGGGTGAAGGGATTAAGAATCGTTATGTGATAAATCTTGGAAAATTCAAACTGGGGTGTTTCTTGGATTGGCATATTCTTGAAAGGAATTTGTTTTGTGTTGGTCAACGTTTATGTGATCTGTATAGTTCATGTTAATTGAAAGGTTTGAGTAGCGATTTGTGACGATTTTCGACGAAATGTGCAGGATGCCCATTTGGGATTTTTGTTAGGTTTTTTTTTTTTCACCCGAATTTACCCCTTTTGTTGATATGCCTTTTGAATTTAGTGATGTTATTAGTGCATAACTAAATCTAGTATTTCTTGTATATTACATTTTATACCATTGTGTGATCATAATCATGTTGCTTGGTTTGTCTTCCTTATTTGTCAACGATATCGATTTGGATATAGGGGACGTTCGGATGTGTAGCGAATTTGGATTTCGTTATTAGAAGTTGTCAAAGTCAGTTTTGTGTTGTTTGACAAATTCTATTCTGTTCTGAATGTTTGACTATTTGGGTCAAAATAATATAATCTTGAGGATTAGGTAAGTAGTTGATATAACTAAATTGGATTTCTAGTTTAAAAAGGGAAACTTATCTAACTAACCATAACCTAAAGCAATTCATTGTAACTAATTATTGGATTCATGATTCCTTAACATTGCAATAATCACTTTTTTGGACTAAACATGTGTTTTGTCCCAATATTTATTTTACAGTGGAGTTCAGCGAATAACTGAATTTTACCTTAGTGATGACACATAAAACCTGAAGTTTCTTGCAAGATGTTATCGTTGATGCTATTATTACAATGATATCGGAAACATGGTTCAGAAAGCTGATTTGGTGATCATCGGAGTGTGTGTTGGTGTGGCAGTTGGCATTTTTCTAGCGTCACTTGCATTCTTTGGCATTAGATGGTACAAAAGGCGTGCTCATCTCAGAAAGTGTGCGGTTGATCACGGTGCATCAACTCTTCCTATACGCCAAAATGGTGTAGACACAAGTAACGTCTTGAGTGAATCTTTTCCAAACTCCGTTACTGTCAAAGTTGTAACCTATCCTGCAAAAACTTCCCCGCTCTCTAAATGGAACAAAAACAACAAAGAACAGTTAGTTTCAGCCTCTGGTTTGCCAAGATATTCTTACAAGTATGTCGTTTTACAACCTTTAATCGTTTTTTTAATATAGTTTTATTTCAGCTATTATGATCCCCCCCCCCCCCCCCCCCACCCACACACACAAAAAAAAAGCCCTATCAATCCCAAAAGCAAGAGTTGTTTACTTTCTGGACCAATCGTATTCGGCTTTTTGTTGCAAGCAGATCATCAATCTTGAAAAAATAAATGCAGAAACATGTTACATCTTGGAAAAATGTGAAGTACAGTTTTTTTTTTTTTTTGCATAATTGCATAAAGTTATTTATTCTTACAAACATCGAAAAAGGGGATTAATTCGGTGGTTGGTCTGAAATAAGAAGCTAAAGAGTTAAAGCACCCATAAAAAGAAAGAAAATTTGCTCGAGAAAAGAAAAAAATGATCGAATAAGGGGATTAATTCAGCTATGCGGATATCACTGTTAAATTGTTACTGGAAAATTGCATTTGTTTGAGCCAATGACTTGTTCAGGGACATACAAAAAGCTACCAAAAACTTTACGACCATTTTGGGACAAGGGTCTTTTGGTCCAGTATACAAAGCAACGATGCCTGCTGGTGAAGTCGTTGCTGTGAAGGCTCTTGCTGCTGACTCCAAACAAGGGGAGACAGAATTTCAAACCGAGGTAATGGCAGACTTGTTGAAATTTCCCAAATTACCGTTCTGGCCATTGCAAGATCTAAGCATCCGCATGTTCACCGAATTATAATAGTTTAATGGGCACTAATTTACTTATTTCATCATGTTCACCGAATTATAATTTACTTGTTGCAGGTATCTCTTCTGGGTAGGTTGCACCACAGAAACCTGGTAAATCTAGTCGGATATTGTGTAGATAAAGGACAACGCATGTTAATATATGAATACATGAGTAACGGAAGCCTTGCAAGTTTTCTATATAGTACGTCAAACGACTTTTTCCTTCTTGTTTATACTCATTTTATAAAGCTCCACAAATAAGCTCCACAAATTTAGAACTTTTCATGTTCTATATCCACATGTAGGTGAAGAAAAACGAGCATTGAATTGGCAAGAAAGACTTCAAATTGCCCTCGATATATCACATGGAATAGAGTATCTTCATGATGGGGTTCGGCTTTTTACCCCTTTTTTCTTTGTCCTATTTTGTAGTCTTACATGTTAAAAAATGGGCGCTTATGCTTATGTTACATGCATATATACGTTGAGCAGGCGGTTCCCCCTGTCATACATCGAGACTTGAAGTCTGCAAATATATTGCTAGACCACTTAATGAGAGCCAAGGTAAAGATTTTGTTCAAGCCATTTTCTTAATTTTCGTTATCTTTTATGTTGTGAAAATGGCTCGTATTTGACGAGAAAACGTGCTACTAATTAGGTTGCTGATTTTGGTCTATCGAAAGAAGAGGTTTTTGATGGTAGAAATTCAGGCCTTAAAGGTACATACGGGTACATCGATCCTGTATATATATCCACAAACAAGTTCACAATGAAAAGTGACATCTACAGTTTTGGGATCATCTTATTTGAACTCATTACCGCCATTCACCCACAACAAAATCTCATAGAATATGTCAATCTAGTAAGTTATTACTTATTACCATCTCTTTCCATGTCATGTAACTTTTCTACATAGAGGTGCCAAAATGAGCGGGTCAAACATGTTGGGTAACATGTCAAAATGAGTTTATGTCAAAACAAGTAAGTTAATAGTGCATTTTCTTGGAATTTGCCCGCAAAAAAATAATTATCTTTTTTGCTAGTAAAATGATTTAGTAAGTGGTAAGCATTTAAATATACTCCCGAATCTTGATCCGTTATCTGACCCGTTTTAAATTTACATAATACATCAAATTGCCATCTCTAGTTTTAGAATGTTTCTTGGTATCAAATACATTTTTTTCTTTTTTAATATTAAAGGCAGCTATGAGCTCAGATGGGATCGATGAGATTCTCGACAAGGAGCTTGTCGGTGAGTATGATCCTGAAGATGTAAGAAGCTTGGCACGAATAGCAAACAGATGCTTGCATAAGACGCCAAGAAAACGGCCTTCGATTGGAGAGGTTTCACAGGCTATAGCGAGGCTAAAACAAAGGCGGTTGGTTAGGGAAGATAGTACAATGTCGTTTGCGAGTGAAGAGTTCTCGGAGGTTGTTGGGCGCATTGAGTTACAGCAAAATCAGCTGAAAAAGATGACAAGCATTGCTGAATCTTGAAAGATTTAGATCTGTTAGTTGTATGTAACCTCCGGTTGCAGGATTTTTGGTGGAAAGAGTATATGTTTGGCGGACCAGGTGTTTAACACCATGTTATATAATATTCCATACTTGTTTTTTTCTTATGATATTTACCTATACAACATTCAAGTGTGTCGATTCATCGAACATTTTTGAAGAGTAACATCCGAGTAGTAACACCAGTATAAAAATTCCAAATCCGCCACTGCGTTATTATAGATAAATAAATGAACTACATGTTAGCCCCTTGTTTCTGGTCGCTTGTACACATTGAACAATTACGTGTTGATCCAAGATCCGAGTTTTTTTTTCTGTAACTTCTATCAGCACCAACTTGATCAGACAATTGGAAGTGGGGCCATAGGCGCCAACTGGACCCATCTGTAGGAACTGAGTTCCTACCAACCATTTGTAACCATCGGTAGCAACTGATTTGTGCCAATGCAAGCATTCGTTGGGAGCAACTGTACCTTCAGTACAAACTGCAAGTTTGTGCACGCAACATGACCTCTATAGGTAGCAACAAAAGTTTTCCCCAACAAACCTACCATCTGTATGAACCAAGTTCGCACCAACAATGAGCCAACCTTAAAATATTAAAAAGGTGCCTCTGCATGATGCGTATGTACGAAGTGCAAAGTGTGCCATTAAAACGTCACATTACGCTCATTGCCCATGGCCACTACGCGTGCAAACATACCACATATCTAACAATAACGTCACCCAAGATACAATGAAGCAACGCATGTAGAATGTTAACCGACTCTTGCACATAGAGGTGAACTCAGTTGATTTAGAGAGCATTGCTTTTTGGATACAAATCCTTTGTTTTTATAGCAACAAAAGTGTTCTTACTTCTAGTACATAAAAAGGGAAGAGTGTAGGAAAGTTTATATCTGGTTTTTACGATTTGTCAGATTAAAAAATGAAAGAGCGCGATGTTGTATTCATAGCCAAAGTGAGACCACTTCAACATGTGTGATTCATGTCTGGAAACCTTTCAAGCATACTCCTACGGAATTGGCCGAACATAACATGGTGACTTTTCAATTTTGCATGAACTAGATGCCAAATCATGTACCACCATGACTGCCTGTAACTAGATGCGAAGCAACATCTCCCGCCAGCATCTCATGGGCACCAACTGGACCCATCGGTAGCAACTGGTTTGTGCCCAACTAAGTTCCTACCGACAACCAACCATCAAAGAAACCAAGTTTGCACCAACCTTTAAATAATACAAAGGTGACTCGCAGTGATGTGTACGTGCAAAGTGCAAAGTACGCCATCAAGACATTACATTATGCTCATCACCCACAGCCACAACGCATGCATGCAAAGGGTGTGTTGCGTCATTTTGAGCTCTCCGCCTCTTCCTTATTGCTAAGGAAGTAATATCTAAGGAATGCCACCTCTTATAACCCTTTTGAGGTTCTACCATCATCAACCTATGTGAGACAAACCAAAATTTGCCAAACGAACTCGATGAGCAAATCTGAAACCCGAAATATTCAGTATAGTGAATGAGACGGGTATTCGTGTATAAGACCTGACATGAGATTAGTTATAAAAAAATCATGATTATGAATGGGTATGGGAATATGCGATACCGGGCCTGATTACCCAAAACATACATACCCATTTATCCGAATCATACCTTTGTCTTTGGGTATTTTTGGGAAATCTACTAATACAGTGACTTTTTAGTTTTATATTTCTGATTTTATTGGATAATAAAGTTATATAGAAATTAGAGTAGCTACTAAGAAATGTATTTGAGAATCTCAACGCTCATACCCGTACCCGACAGGTCTTAAGTAATCACGTACCCGATAGGTACGTGCTACGACTTTATGATCGAGTATGAGATTGTATTTACCAATACGGCAATACTCGTCCAAAAAATATTCCATTGTCAGAAAATAGGATGTGGTCACAACTCAAAACCTAAAACACAACTTTTATAGTATACAGTGAGTGCTACATGATCTCAAAAAAAAACTAGCAAACTTTTATGTATGAAATTAAAAACGCATACATATATCATTTACAAAATACTAGCAAAACGTTTCATGTCCCTTCTATTGAAAAACTAAACAGGAATATCTAAAAAATAATAATATTCCCTGGTTTGCTAATTATTAATTAATGTATATATATGGTAGGTGACTTCACTTCTATAGGGGAGCAAAATTGTGAGCCAATACCTAACCTTTTTTTTGTCTTAATTTTTCATTGTGAAGTTGAGACCATGAGCCTAAAATCTAAACCAATTCCCTCTTAGATTTAGCTAGTTTTGAGGCTCATGGTTGTTGATCGGAGTCCTTCGACGAGGCCTCTTCATGTCGCTGTAATCCCTTCTCATCATTTGCATAACCGTCTTATCGGTCTCTTCAAGTGGTTTTCTCCATTCACTGTTCCGGTCATCATGAGGATAGATCTTGTTTGTGTTAAAACTCGAGGGACTTGCGATAGAACGAGAAAATCCTTGTTTTAGGGAACTTTGGCTAGGGTTTATTGTCATGTTCTTCAATGTCTTTTCTTGTCCCTGTGTAGAGAACAATGATATGTGTTAGTTATAGTTATAGTTAGTGTATGTAGTTAAAAACTTGTATTATAACAATAGCACACAAGTCTCAATAATTGTTCGTGTGAATTAAATGATGGATTACCTGATAATTCAAGAGTTCTTGTGGTCCTTCCTTTGAAGCTTTCTTATCTGTTCATCAAATATATCATGTTAGTTTCTCATATAATATTATACATACAATCCAAATCTAACACAACTTTAAGGCTGAAGGTACTTAAATACTAACTAAATACATCAAATCATATTTTATGGACTGTTTCAAATATCATAATATACTTTCTATAAATCCCAAAATGTTTTTTATTCTGAAGTCGTAATAACTATAAGAGTTAAATGCTTGGTTGGTCCCTGTGGTTTGTAAAAATTTCATACTTAGTCCTAGTGGTTTACTAATTACACGCGTGGTCCCAAAAGTTGTCAAAAATGCACTCGGTTGGTCCCCTGACTTAACCTCTGTTAAATTTCTCAGTTAAAACACCCCATGTGCTTGACACGTGAGGGTAGTTTGGTCATTTTCTGGTTCTCCCACCCCACCCCCTTCTTCTTCCTCAAACCACCACCATCTCATCTCCTCCACAGAATAACCACCACCACTGACAACCTCCAGACCACCTCTGCCACCACTCCTACATCCGATAGCCGGCCACCACCTCTAGTATTTAGTATCAAATAATACCTGACCCAAAGTAATTAACAATTGCAGCTTCAGGTTGAAATTCCTCTCCAACCGCCATTGCAGGAGCAGCCATTTTCTTAGCCAGTTGACAAAGAGCGTCCGAAATCTTATTGTGAGGGAGAGAGAGAAACGTTATAACTCCTCTACAAAAATACATATATACGATGTTGGCAAACTTCAATTGATTAACACTAACAAGCAAAAAAGTTCCAAATGATACCAAAAGTTGACCTTTGACCAGTCAAATTGCAGACCAAGAGTGCTCCATCTTAACTTCCTTAGCAAGACTGATGCTGATACCGATTTACAACTATCTCCGTTAACTGATAAATCAAGTTCTTCCAAACAAGCCCACCTATGATTTTGAGAGTTGATATCTACACTAACGGAATCATCTTCAGCGGGGGTCGTTTCTGTTGGGAATTCCTAGTCTAATCCGTGGCTTACATGCGTGAAGGATGGCTAGGATGATTGCTTGGAGTGCAAGACAAGTAATAAACAGTATTAATTAATTAGTGAATATTATCTAAGGTTCCTATACGTGTTAGGTTAGGAAGTGTATTTAGATAATTATTATGTAATTAATTAATAGGTTTCCTAGTTATAGTCTAACGTGTTTAGGTTAGCTATATATACCAATCAAATTGGTAGGGAAAATTGTAATTTGGAGTTTTTGAGTTAGATTTCTCCATAATAAATTCGTGGGTGTTTAACCGTGAAGACTCGTGTTCTGGTTACAACATTGTGTACCAATTAATTCCTTTAATTGGTATCAGAGCGGTTTAAATCGACCGTTCAAGGGACCTGCGGAGATCAACAAACCTGCGAAACAAGGGGTTCTTGTTGATTGATACCTGCAACTCGGAGCTGCAACAGTGACGACAGAACCTGTGTAATAGACTGACCTGAGAACAAGGGGCTGTCGATTGAGGGGTTTTGTTTGACGTCTGCGATTGGAAGCTTGCTCGCCGGAATCGATATACGTCACCGGAGTTGCAACAAGAACAACAGCAAACAGAGAGAAGATTCGAGCGGAACGAATTCAAGGACCGTTGATTAAAACAAGGGACCTGCGTTCGTGGTTACCTGCGAAGGAGACATACCGGTGGAGATTAACCATACCTGCGATCGAGTTAGGGGTCGGAGGAACCTCTCGCCGGTGGCCAGAACGAAGTGTCGGCAGGTCGGAAGCAACTTGAAGATTGCAGATTGTCCTCCTGTTCCGTTCACACAAGGCAGGAGCCGACGGGAAGTATTGAGTGTAACCGGATTGAGTGACCTGTGCACAAGGGGTTGTTGATCAAAGGGAGTGAGCTGCTGTGAGATCGTGACCTGCGAACAAGGGGTTAACTAATCTAGGGTGAAAGCTCTTCGAGTAATCTGTAAACAGAGAGAGACTACTAGCGATTCTCTGATTAATATCGTGCCAGCAAACTTGTGAATTAAGGAGTTCTTGCTGGAGCGATTTTCTGATCGAAACGGTGGAAAAAGTGATTCTCACTTTTTTTGAAATTGCGTTCAATTAAGAAAAGGTAAGGATAAAGCATTATTGTTTTGTTGGAGTTCTGTAAAAAGAACAGGGTTTGATTATTGAAAAAATAACAACAGTGACCTAGTGTTGTTTTCTTTTTTTTTTTTTCAAATAAGAAAGATAATTGTTTTAAATTACCATAAACTACGTTTAAATTAGAACCATAAATTAAATGCGGTACGCTTTTCGATTCAGATTTGACCAAGTTGGAAACAGTTTTTAACTGTTGATTGTCTTGGTTAATCGTCGATTATAGTAGGTTGGAAACGGGAAACCGTTGATTGTCCTATGACGTTATCGATAGGAATCGAAAAACAAACCGATTACAACCGCGCTAAAAGGGTTGTATCAGTAAAATTGATTCACCGGGGACTACTAAAACCTATAGCCGACGAAAGAAACGAACGATGGTTGTGGGTGAAGGTTCGAATGCTCCGGTAAAGGAAACGAATCCAGTTTCGTTTCAGTGTCCGATGTTAACTTCAACGAATTATACGATCTGGAGCATGCGTATGGAGGTTATTTTTGGGATTTATGGAGTTTGGGATGTGATTGATCCGGGTTCCGATGATGCGAAGAAAAATAACATGGCGAAGGCACTTCTGTTTCAGTCGATACCAGAGGAACAGATTTTACAGATCGGTAATTTGAAGCTAGCAAAGGAGATGTGGGAAGCAATTAAGTCAAGAAATCTCGGTGCGGAACGTGTGAAAGAAGCAAGACTTCAAACCTTAATAACTGAATTTGATGGTTTGAAGATGAGGGATACCGGAACGATTGATGAGTACGCCTCAAAGTTGTCGTCTATTGCTTCTAAGGCGGCCACACTAGGAGAAAAGATTGAAGAACGAAAAATGGTTAAGAAATTATTCACTAGTTTGCCAAGGCGGTTTATACATATTGTGGCCTCGCTTGAACAAGTTTTAGACTTGAAGACAGTCGGGTATGAAGATGTGGTTGGTAGACTAAAAGCTTATGAAGAGAGAATCAAAGAAGAAGATAATGCATACGACAATTCGGGTAAGTTAATGTTTTCTAAATCTGAATCTTCTTCTAGCTGTGGACATGATTCTGGTAGAGGTCGAGGATCTCACTCGTCGCGAGGGCGTGATCGTGGTCAGGATAACACCCAAAACCGTGGTCCACAAGAAGATAATAAAACCCGAGACAACGGAAAGAAAAAGGATAAAAAGCGTGATTTATCGGGAATAAAGTGTTACCGGTGTGATAAATATGGACACTTTGTTTCAAGATGTCCAGATCGATTCAAAAATAATGAGGCGAACATGGCACAAGCCGAGGAACAAGATGATGAGGTTGATGGAACATTTTTTATGATGAAGACCGAACAAGAAACTATCTTTTTAAACGAAGAAAGGGTTTTGCCAAAGAAATTTGAAGCCGATTCTAGCGAAAAAGATGTTTGGTACCTTGATAACGGAGCAAGCAACCACATGACGGGTAACCGGAGTTATTTTGTAGAGCTAAACGAGCGAATAACTGGAAGCGTGAAGTTTGGTGACGGTTCGCGTGTGACGATTAAAGGAAAAGGGTCGATTTTATTTGAAGGTAAAACAGGTGAACAAAAGCTTTTAACCGATATTTATTATATCCCAGATTTGCAAAGTAACGTGATGAGTTTGGGTCAAGCAACCGAATTTGGATGTGAAATTCGAATGAAAGATAATTTTCTAACCATGTTTGATAGTGGTGGAAAGTTATTGATGCAAGTGGCTCGTTCGAAAAATCGTTTGTACAAGGTGAAATTGAAAGTGGGCACTCCAGTTTGTCTTATGGCGAAAATCAGTGAAGATTCGTGGTTATGGCATGAGAAGCTCGGGCATGCTAGTTTCAAAACCTTGGAGCAAATGAATGGTATGGTTTTAGGAGTTTCAAAGATTCGTCACGAGAATAAGGTGTGCGAAGCGTGCATGGTTGGAACACAAATGCGAAAACCGTTGGCAAAGAAGGCATTGGCGAAAATCAAGTTCAAGGAGATGTGGGATCTACTTGGCGTTGAAGACCTCCCGTATACGACTCAGAAATTCAGGGGGTGAATGTTGGGAATTCCTAGTCTAATCCGTGGCTTACATGCGTGAAGGATGGCTAGGATGATTGCTTGGAGTGCAAGACAAGTAATAAACAGTATTAATTAATTAGTGAATATTATCTAAGGTTCCTATACGTGCTAGGTTAGGAAGTGTATTTAGATAATTATTATGTAATTAATTAATAGGTTTCCTAGTTATAGTCTAACGTGTTTAGGTTAGCTATATATACCAATCAAATTGGTAGGGAAAATTGTAATTTTGGAGTTTTTGAGTTAGATTTCTCCATAATAAATTCGTGGGTGTTTAACCGTGAAGACTCGTGTTCTGGTTACAACATTGTGTACCAATTAATTCCTTTAGTTTCATCTGTAACTAGCACTTGTCTGTTTTTTGCAGCGTTGAACAAATTATGTATCGGAGGTAGGAATGGTGGCAGAGGTGGTCTGGAGGTTGTCAGTGGTGGTGGTTATTCAGTGGAGGAGATGAGACGGTGGTGGTGGTTTGAGGAGGAAGAAGAAGGGGGTGGGGTGGGAGAACTAGGAAATGACCAAACTACCCTCACGTGCCAAGCACATGGGGTGTTTTAACTGAGAAATTTAACAGAGGTTAGGTCAGGGGACCAACCGAGTGCATTTTTGACAACTTTTAGGACCACACGTGTAATTAGTAAACTACTAGGACCAAGTATGAAATTTTTGCAAACCACAAGGACCAACCAAGCATTTAACTCTAACTATAATTTCAGCTTTCTGATTTAAATTTAAAATAAACTTGTAAACAATATATATGTCATCAAAATCGTGACAAACTAAGTTTAAGAATGCATAGTGTCAAATAAAGGTGTAAGGAAGTTATATTACCCGTCAAGCTCAACTTGTTGAAAACTCTGCTTGAGAATCTAAACGAAGCTCGAGTCTAGTTTGAGCTAACTTCAAACTATTATAATATTACAGATTCAGGTCTAGCCTCACCGTGAACTTAAATAGCTTTACAAGGTTACACAATGAAGATTAAAAAATATGTGTAATGAAGTATATAATGACATAATAAAAGTTATTGCATTTGTTGTTCAATAAAATATTGAAAATTACAAATATCATATGTGTGTATATATATATATATAGAGGAAGGTTAACGTACATTACGCATTAACGTACATCACGTACGACAGGTAATTACGCACGTTCATTTTAAAATCACGCACGTTATAACTCAAAAATCCAAAATCACGCATGTTGAAACACAATAATCACGCATATTGAAAACATTAATCACGCATGTTATAAAACAAATCACGCACGTTGTTGTACGTTAAGCCGTAATGTACGATATACTTTTTTTCTCTCTCCCTCTCTCTCTCTCTCTATATATATATATATATGGGACCACTAAAATGAAAACCAGCTCTAGTTGTAAGAACCATGAGAACTACACCGTACGGGGCGAGTTGGACCAAAAATTTTTTTCATAAACGTAGATGCGTGTATTATAAACACATTTGTAAAAAAAATAAAAAAAAAATGTCGTGTGTGTAGTTTTGAGCACCACAAGTTTGTGTTTACGGGTACCGTAAATTTAACGACATTTTTTTTTATTTTTTTTTCAAATGTGTTTATAATACAAGCATCTACGTTTATGAAAAAGAATTTTGGTCCAACTCGCCCCGGATCAAAAAGTTCTCATGGTTCTTACAACTGGAGGTGGTTCTCATTTTAGCGGTCCCCTATATATATATATATATATATATATATATATATATATAATAATTATGTCTACTATAAGTAAATAATATATATTTGTTTAATAAAGGGGCTAAGATTTAGCTTCTAAAATTAATCTAAAGCGAACTCGACTTCTCTTTAAATGATTAAAATATCTAAGCTCGAGTTTAGCTCGACTTGTTTTCAGGTAAATTACATTTTTCGTCCTTTATGTTTGTATCGGATTGCAATGGATAGCCTTTAACTTCAATAATTACAGCCACCGTCTTTTATTTGGAAAACTCGTTACGCCTTACATCCTTTAGCCATAACCTGGTTAAAATTTTCAGTTAAATATTACATTTGCTTTGCACATAAGGGTATGATAAGGGTATGTTAGTAATTTTCCTTTCTATATATAAAAGATCTTTCTTTTTCTTTTATTTTCACATCACATGACCAGACATATCCCCTTTCTCTTTCTTCTCTCTCATGTCTCTCACTCTAGAAAACGGCCAGACACCACCACCCTTGTGGCGGAGCCATGGCGGCAGCGCCACCCCACATAAACATAATCAAACGAGGGTTTGTTGTTCATCACCATGTCGGATTCATACGAGAGAGTGAAAGGGGGCAGGCTAACCTTCAAAAGAGGAACCCTAGCTTCCACTGATGCGGCGGAACACGGCGGCGCTCTCTCCGTCACCGATACCACCACCCTTGTGGCGGAGCCAGAGGACCAGATGACGATATTTACACGATGCTGCGAAAAAATGAAGTACGATTCATATTTGCAGATGTGAGCCAAATATAACACACTTTGTTCTTGATTTATTTCAGAGGATATGGTTTTTAATGGTGGTTGCCCTCCTGTGTCAAAGTTCGATTTTGATTTTATTTTAGTCAAACTTCGTTTTTTGAAGCCAATGATTTTCTTTATTACATATTAGGATTAGGATATTTATAAATTATTTGATGCACCCAAGAAATTTAATTATTCGTCTAAGGCACCCATAAACCCCTTTAATCTTGGGTTCTTGGTTTCTAAATGGGTGTAGAATGGTGACCCGAGAGGTTTAAATCCCTAAAAGTTTTCTTCGATACTTGATTTGTGGGTGTTTCAGATTCGAGAAAAACCCATATGTTTATGGTGTTTAGAGAAAGGGAGGTGTGGATTTGATGTTTACGGGTCAACCATATGGGTTTGGGGTTAACAAGAAGTGAAGAAAGATTGAATCCATACAAATCATAATGATTCAAAGAGAGGAGGTGTTTATGGTATTTTTTATTCTTTTGACATAAATGCCCTCACATGAGGTGCACATGACTAGATTTAACTTAAAATTTTAACTGGGTTAGTGTTAAAGGACGAAACGTGTAATGAGTTTTTCAAATAAAGGACTGTGACTGTAAATATTGAAGTTAAAGGTCATCCATTGCAATCTGATATAAACATAAAGGACGAAAAGTGTAATTTATCCTAAATAAAGTTAAATACTTATAACGAATTTTTAAGAAGCTGCAATCATTAACTTTTCAATTAAAAATAATACTAGAGAAAAAAGTTATAAATATAAATATTTAGCAAATACTATGTTATAAAAGGGTTATTTTTCTACAAAATACATATGTTAAGAGGGATCTGGTATATTCAATTAAAAATAATACTAGAGAAAAAAGTTATAAATATAAATATTTAGCTAATACTATGTTATAAAAGGGTTATTTTTCTACAAAATACATATGTTAAGAGGGATCTGGTTATGATTAAACTAAGATATACAGACAGTAATTAGCAATAAGTTATTGCCTGTTTTCAGTTATTCCTAGGAGAGTGGTGTTTTGCCATATGATAATCAGCAGTAAAAGCAACAAAACCTTCTTCTACATTCAACTTCTGGGCTTCACCTTTGCTTGATCCTGAAGCCATTTCTCCGTCATCCTTCGATATCATTCCCATTTTCCTACTTCCAATTCTAACTGCGTTTGATCCGCTGCAAATCCCCAAAGTTTTAGCAACTTCCTGTTGATCAAACAATAATTAATTTTCTCCTTCTAAACACCAAAGTATATATTGTGAGGTATATATATATAAAACCAAAGTTTAAATAGAGAAAATACACATTTAATTAGTTCTTTTAGTTTCTTACTATTTTTTAACAATGATCATAAGATATCTCATTCTCTCAAAGCCTTACTTTTAAAACCCTAAAGCGGATTCTAAATCGCGCCCTTTTGTAAACAAAGTTATTTTCTGCTTATGATCTTTACACATGGAAATGATTATAATGACACATTTCGAGCGAATGAGAATTGTGATTGGAGAAAATGAATCAAATGTGAATCAAACGTAGTTAAGTCAGATGATTTTTTTTTTAAGTTCAAGCCGCCCTAGACGAAGATCATGAGCTTTACAAAAAAAAGTGTCATTAGCCAAGGTTCAAACCCTAATATAGGCAAGGATACTCTCAAACACACCCCATTAGCAAGTGACTAGAAATCATGACCACTAGGTTTAAAGCCCTTATTAGATACCTCTTTGAAAGATACATCACTTTCTTGAGTTTCTTTGATTGGATTTCCTTCAAATAATCTCCTTTCTAGCAAAGAGACAAGAACTATGTGAGAGAAAAAAACACAACGAAGAGAGAGAGAGAGAGTATGATGTACCTTGATAATGAGCATCATGTACAGAAAGAGTTTGGAGTGCAAATGAAACAAGGAGATGAGCTAGTACAAAGCTTTCAAAGCTTATGAACATCATGCTTAACAATTTATGGGGTTATCTTTTTTGTATTTTTTCTGAACTAGAAGTTGGGTGTTGAGACTTGAGACTGATGTTCTGGTGTAAAAGAGAACGGAACCGATTATACGGAAAACACCATGTGGGGGTTCAAAGTTCAAACTATTGTCTTCAGTAAAATATATGTTCTCTTAAAATGTGCAAACCTTTAGACCATGTGTTGGCTGGGATGAATAATGCCCCATCCTAGTGTGTTTTGCGCCATGTAGAGGTGTACAAAAAAAAACCAGTTTTAAAACCGAAACCGAGAAAAAAACCAAAACCGGTTTTTTTTAACCGGTTTTTTTATAACCGGTTTTAGAACCGAACCGAACCGCCGGTTGTAGACCGGTTAGGGATATTCACCTTTGAAACCAGTTTTTAAAACCGAAACTGGTTATAAAAAACCGGTAAAGATAAAACAAAATAAAACATCAAACTTTTATAAATAAAAAAAAAAACCATTACATTAAAATCTAAGTTAAAAAAAAAACAATGCAACTACAAAAAATTCGGTTGCATGGTTTGGTTAAAAAAATGGAGGTTGGGTTTGTGTAGCAAAGCCAAGTTGGGGATGAAACAGCGCACTTGAACCACCCGAACCACCACGTTTATCTTGCGCCCTCGCCTTCGAACCCGACCCCGAATGTTTTTTCTTCCCTTCACCTTTATTTGAGCCTTCCATTTGATTGACAAGATTTGAATGTAAAGGTGAAAATTATTTGTTTGTAAGAATGCGTTTATAAAAAATGGTAGTGAATTGGGTTTGTTTATAAAGGTGAAAATTAAATTTTTTTTTTTATGTTAAACGGCTATATAGCCGTTGGATTGCACAACGGTCAAAAAAACCAAACACTTTCCAAGTGGTAAAGGTTCACCGATCCAAAGCCTTCATTGAGCGGTAAAGGGGGTTGACGGCGGTGTTACCGCGCGATAAAGGAGTTTACCGCCCCCTTTACCGCTCACTTCGTATACCCTTAAGAAAGTTTATGTTCACATATTTAAATTAAAAAATTGTTGATCAAGGTAAGATCAAAGAAAAATATTCTTTTTCCAGCTGTTAAACTAATTTATTGTTATGTTTTCCCATCAATTTGTACATCTAGCGTAAAATATATGATTCGTATGTCTTTTTTCATCTATGATTATAGAAAGCTGCCAGCTCAATTGGCATTGGAGAAGAAGTGAAAATTTGAGTTTGTGACAATAGCTCTTAAGCTCGAATATGATGATAACCGGGTTTTATCGCAGTGGGCCTTCGAATGACAGATTACGGTCACGGGCGTATAAGATCGTCTTTTGCGATTATATTTTGTTGACGGTTAAAAAATGATTATGAAAAGTTTAACTAACTTTGCACGGATGATCTTATTATTTTATGTTTTTCTTTAAACAAGAAAAAAGAAATAAGATTATGTTGGGGAATTTTCAGATTACCGGATGATCAGGGAGGCGTGTAATCACTCTCAGATCAAATTGTTTCGGTGGTTCACCCGAATAATTCAATTGGATACAACTCTGATTTTCGAGAAATTGAACCAGGGTATGTTTGTGCGAAATTGTCTGAATCAGAAGAAGAATGATCAAAAAACCAACTATGAATTTGAGAGGTTGGGGATGATTAACTGCCATTAGGCAGTTATCTCAATCTTTAAGACACCAACTACAGGGGTTCCAAGGGGGCAACGCAGGGTCCTAACTTGCTTGATGTGTATTATTATTCGCTTTGATCACCAAGTCAATCACGATTACACTAAAATATCTACCAGATTATTCGTAGATATTACATTGTCCATCATAAAATTTTAAAATATAAATAATTTATTAACCAATTGTGATGTAAACTTATGTTGTGTTTCCGCGTTTCATTTAATAAACAAAAAGAGAGGATTTGGAGGGATTTCAAAAAATGTCGTGTTCCAGATTTTTTTTTTAAATAAGGAGAGAGAGAGAAATATGGAAAGAAAACTTATGTTTATATCCTTCATTTTAAATTCTTTCAAATTGAAGATATTCAGAATGAAAAGATTTTTAACACATAAAACCTTTATTTTTTCTTTTCATTTTCTTCATACTCAGAAACATAGTAGTTAATTAAAAAAATATTTTTTCACTCACTTTCTTTTCTCTCCTTAATTCATTTTTTTTTTTGTTTATTAAACTTGAGAATAGAGCAATGAAAAGACTATATACGTTTCTCAAATCATTACCCAATCCTGTTACAAGTTTTTACTCAACATGCATTTTGCTTCAAAGACCCTATTGTCAAATATGCATTGAGAGGACATATCTTGGATGCCTTAAGAGGCGACATGCGCAAATATCACAGCTCGTAACATTTATGACGGTAGAAAAACTTTATGAGGGATATGAGTTCTAAAAGGCGTGTTTGTAACAGTTTAGATGGATCTCATATTAATCGATAACAAGGATGATAAGTTTATTAAGAATATAGGTATGATCCCATATACCATTAACTCATTTTAGACACTTTAGCTATGGACTTCATCGCATCGGCATGATTATATAAAAATCAATTACATCCAAGTCATTGTGTGCTAGCAATAGCTAATAAACAAGTTAAAAAATTATGAACTGTGTTTATTTGATCCATGTATTAAGCAGACAGTGGCGGATCCAGGAATTTTTTTCAAGGGGTTCACTTTTTTATGTTTCAATATCATATGTCCGGCATAAAAAATATGGATCGGTTCGACGGTTCGGGTCAAATTAAAAACGCCTTAACTTATAACCACTACCAACTTGGGTTTGTGGAAAATTATTTTTTTCCCTTGCGGCTGGTATGGACCTCTAAGCAAAATATGTCGTCTAATTTGAACAAACATATCAATTCAGATCACAACTAAACAAACATGTCAATATACAATTTGAATTTTAACATTATTCTTGAATTTTCTAATATACAATTTGAAGTATCTGTTTTTGCTTGATCTCAAATGAAACTAACAAAAAGTCAAACTGATTTACAAATATAAACTATTACCGTCTCTTCATATATAAAAAATATACACCATAATTCACTTAATCTTCTACACAAATATAATTTGAACAGATATAAGACCCACTTCAGGTAAGAACATCAATTTACACCATAAATCACCTAATCTTCCTCACAAACTGATACAAGTGGGGAACTGAGACAACATGATAATCACAAACTGTGGGGAACTGAAACTCGTACCTGGTTCTGTATGAAATCAACCGAGATGAGCAAGAAAGAGGAGAATTATAGGCCAAGGCTGAAAAATGGTGCGTACAGGGCGTGTTTTCTGTTTGGTGTTTGTGTCTGGGTGGATTATGAAGAAAGCGGCAAGGGCAACTAAAGTACTAAACCCTAATCTAATCTAATTAGATTTTGAATTTAAAAAAAAAGAAGCCAAAAAATGGAATAAAAACAGTCTCAAGCAGAGTCGAACACGGGACTTCAGCTATAACAAGCGCGATACTTACCACTAAACCAGTCTGCAGTTTTGTTTATAAGGTTCCCTTACCAAATATTAAGGGGTTCCTTCAACTTTTTGTATATAACTTGACACTATAAATTTCAAACCGAACGGGTTCCTGGAAACCCCCTAAATAAGCGTAGATCCGCCCCTGTAAGCAGACATACAATACATTAAAAAACAATCACAACCAAAACGTGAAATTTCTGCAAGTCTGAGACGCAATGAAACATAAAAAGGTGAAATCGTCATTAATTAACATATTAAAAATTCAATTTAGAGATCGAGGTATAAGAGAAAAAAAAAATGTGACTTGTTCATGATAATTTTCAAATTGTTACTCAAGTCTCGTTGGCAACGTATAACCTTTTCCTGTACTTAATTACAAAATACATATTTTCTGTCGAACTTGTTGAAAGCATGTTTTCACTTAACTATCAAACTTTTTTAAAAGTACAAAATATATGGAAATATTAAAAAAAAAAATTGTACAGAAAATGGAGTCAATGAGGCATTGGGTCAGAGATTCGATTATTTCCTGCTCACCCTTTTATTTTATTTTTGAAAATAAAACTGACAGCATTTGAAATTATGCTTTAGGTTCCCCATGCATGATTTGTTTGGTAACTACATTACTTTCATTATATATAGATTTGTATGTACGACTTGCTCTATTCGACACGATTAAAAGGGAAGTGGTATTGACCAAATGTTCCTTTTGTCATGTATACTTTCGGCCTCTTTCTTGCTTTTTACAAAAATAAGTGTAAATGACAATATTTATTCTTGGACAACTTGTTTTAAATGGACCTTAACCGGCCTCATTACAAAATGGACCTTTTAAATTTAATATGATTTATTTGGATTAATGATTAAGCTATGGTGTATGCTATAATATAGAGTGAAATGAGATTTCCTATGATGTAGATAATGTAACCATGAGATAACTTCGGTATGATCTAAAATAACCTCTATTTTACTTTAGATATCACACAGGAAAATAGGTCATTGTGAAGTATGAGATAACGTCAGTAGGATCGAAAATAACCTCTATCAGAGGCGTCTCCGAGAATTCACGTACCATGTTCGAGCTTGAAAGAATATGCCCTTCTGTAATGTTTTATTATTATTTAAAAAATAATAATCAAATTAGTATTGGACTTAATAAACCTAATGTCAAGTGGGTTAAATTCTAAACCATAAAAAATTATTTGTAAATGGGCTTATATTGGAATTGGTATGTGTTTACTATTTAAAAAACATTAACATATACATATCGGATTTTTTTAAATCGCGTGCCCCTCGAAATCACGGGCCTTGTGAGGAGGTCCTCTCCGCACACCATCAAAGCCGCCACTGACCTCTATTTTACTTTAGATATCACACAAGAAACTAGGTCATTGTGAGTAGACTGATTAACTTGTCCAACCACCTACGAAAATGATTAGGACCTTATGGCTAGGTGGATTTGTTAGCTATAATTGGAAAGATCCCAATAGCGGATGCTTTGGTCATTAGAGGGGTCCCAAATATTAACCCCACATGCTCGTCATATGGTATCTTCTAGGAATCTGCCCACACCTTTTGGTAGATTGCTTTGTTCACCAGGATGGTTTGGTGGCAGATTTGTGTTCGGATAAAAATCCCACTTCAGCCACACTTCTCATCAGTGCATCAACTTCTTTCAGATGCTTGGGAGGTCCTTACGGCGGAGTATAAAAAAGGAGGTAATCTACTCGATATTCCTTGTCACAATATGGAGATTATGGAACAAAAGGAATCAACAGATTTTCAAAGGGGTGAGTCAAACAGCTCACCAAGTGCTTGAGAAAATTAAAGAAGGAATGTGTTGATACAACAAATAACAGACCAAGGATGGTAGCTGGGCTGGTTAGGCAAAAGGGTTGAAGGGTTCAACTTTGCCTAACGCAGGTCGTGGGCCCCCCACGTTTGTAAGTGAAAGAATATTAACTGCTTGCCTTCTCATTCATCATAACAATTGTATAAATAATGTACATCAAATCTCCTAACCTAGTGGAGATATTCACATTAACAAATATAACATATTCGGTTGAGATTTCCTAAATAATACAACTGGCTATTACACCCCCGCAGTCGAAGCGAGAGGAGGTCGAATGCTTAGACTGGACCTGAAATCATCAAAGAGAACCTTAGGCAAGCCTTTCGTGAAGATGTCAGCTACTTGAAAACGCGTAGGGATGTGAAGAACCCGAACCGAACCGCGTTGAACTAGGTCACGAACAAAATGGATATCCAGCTCAATATGTTTAGTGCGTTGATGCTGGACTGGGTTGCCCGACAAGTAAATGGCACTGATATTATCACAGTAGACAAGGCTAGCAGTAGTAAGATGCCTGTGTAACTCGAGTAAAAGGTTGCGAATCCAACATATTTCAGCAACCACATTAGCAACACCCCTATATTCCGCTTCAGCACTGGACCGAGAGATAACGGATTGACGTTTAGATGACCATGATATGATGTTCGGACCTAAGTAGACACAATATCCTGAAGTGAAGCGCCGCGTATCCGGACACCCAGCCCAATCGGCGTCAGTGAATGCTCGTAATGAGAAATCCGTAGATGCACCGATAGTTAACCCATGAGAAGATGTCCCTTGAAGATACCGTATGATTCGTTTAAGAGCATTCCAGTGGTCCACTTTCGGCGCATGCATATACATACAAACTTGTTGAACTGCGTAACAAATATCTGGTCTTGTAAACGTTAAGTATTGAAGGGCTCCTGCTAAACTTCGATACAATGTCGGATCCTCAAAGTCCACACCCGATTGAGAACCGAGCTTGGGTTTAGTATCAACAGGTGTAGCCGCTGATTTGCAAGAGGACATTCCAGCCCGCTCAATGATCTCTTTCGTGTATACTTGTTGAGAGAGAAACATATGGTTACCTTGGCGATGAACATGAATACCTAGAAAATGACTTAACGGCCCGAGATCCTTCATAGCAAATTCAGCGGAAAGACGGGACATAAGATGTATGCGAAGAGAGTCGGTGGATGTCGTGAGGATGATGTCGTCGACATAGATGAGCAGATAGGCAGTGACTCCGTTGTGCCTGTAAGTTAAAAGAGAATTATCGCATCTACTTTGTTGAAAACCCAATGAGAGAGCGAAATCCGTAAAACGTTGGTACCATGCACGAGGAGCCTGTTTCAAACCATAGAGGAATTTCTTGAGCAGGCACACATAATCAGGATACTGTTGGTGACGAAATCCCATAGGTTGGTACATGTATACAGTCTCATTGAGGTTGCCATGAAGAAACGCATTGGTGACGTCCAGTTGATGAATCGGCCAAGATTGAGCTAAGGCAATGGATAACACGGTACGTATAGTGGTGGGTTTCACTACTGGACTAAATGTTTCACCACAGTCCACCCCAACCTGTTGATTGCTCCCATCACAAACCAGACGAGCCTTATAACGCTCTAATGAACCATCGGACCAAAATTTGTGGCGAAAAAGCCACATGCTACGTAATACATTCATATGAGGTTGCCTCGGAACTAGAACCCAGGTCTTATTCTTAATAAGAGCATTAAATTCGGTGGTCATGGCATTATGCCATTCCGTGCTAGACAAGGCGTCCTTTGGGTTTTTGGGAATAGGAGTAATGGTGGAAGAGTTAAGATTGAAAATTTGTTTAGGCTTAACAATTCCATCCATAGAGCGAGTTCGAATGGTGCGAGTAGGGTGTGGGGGAGGAGGGGGTGGGGGGTAGGTGGGGATGAGGTGGCTGTGGACGAAGAGTGCGAAACTGTGTTGGGAGATGGTGATGAGATAGTGGGTGAAGTGAAAATAGGGCTAAGGGATGAAGAGTGTATGTCGAAGGGTATATGGGCCGAGGGGGGGGGGGAGTAGCGGTTGTGATGGTTTGATTAAAGGTTGGGCCGAGAGGGGATTGTGAGCCGAGAGGGGTATTGGATACGGAGTTGGGTGATTGGGCCGATAGGGGATTGTGGGCCGAGTTGGGTGATTGGGCCGAGAGTGGGGAAGGTGGTGTTGTACTTGAGGGTGTTGGGCTTGAGGTATGAGGAGAATTAGAGGACACAGGAGCATGTGTTAGGGGGGCCGGGGTAGATATAGAAGGGTGGGGTGGGTCAACAGTGGAAGCATGAGGAGAGATAGGGAGGTTGGGAGGTTGGGACCGGATGGTTTGTAGGTGTAGAGGATGAATAGGATCTGTGAGAAAGTCATAGGTTTGAGGGGAAGGGGTGGGATGGTTAGCAAATGGGAAAATTGTTTCGTCAAAAATAACGTGACGGTTTATGATAATTTTACGCGTAGAAAGATCAAGGCACTTATAACCACGATGATTATTTGGGTACCCTAGAAAAACACATGGCATCGATCGATATTGCAGTTTATGAATTTTGGTGTGGGGGATGAGAGGATAGCATAAACAGCCAAACACTCAGAGATGTGAGTATAAGGGTGTGCATTGATATAGTTTTTGGGTGGGGGAGATATTATGAAGAATTTTGCTAGGTAAGATGTTGTGAAGGTAGGTTGCAACTTCCAAGGCATGATGCCAAAATGTGTTTGGTAAGGATGAGTGAGCCAAAAGTGTACGAATGACATTGTTAATAGACCGAATTTTGCGTTCAGCCTTGCCGTTTTGGGATGAGGTGTATGGGCAGGAGAAACGGAATTGCATCCCATTTAATTTTCAAAATTGTTGAAAGTTATTGTTATTGTATTCCGTGCCGTTATCGCATTGGAATTGTTTGAGTTTACGTTCAAATTGGGTGGAAATCATATTGTAAAATGTAGTGAAGGTGGAAAACACCTGTGATTTATTTATGAGGGGGTAGGTCCATAAGAAATTGGAGAAATCATCAAGAAAAAGAATGTAGTAACGATGACCCCCCATACTAAGTATTGGGGAGGTCCAAAGATCACTGTGGATAATATCAAATGGCATGTTTGTAACATTATTAGAATCAAAGAAAGGTTGTTTAATATGTTTTCCAAACACGCAAGATTGACAAACAGTGTTTTTCAAAGAACCACAATTAATAAAAGTAGACTTTTTAAGTGAATGTAATAAAGAAGATCCCGGATGACCGAGACGTTGATGCCATGTGTCTTGAGAAGTAGTAGTGAGAGCGGTGGGAGAGGTGATCTTGGTGACTTTTGATGGATCAAAAGTGTAGAGATCGCCTGAGCTATTGCATCGTAGGATAGGGGTCCGAGTCTTGAGATCCTTCACCAAAAAACCATACGGGTCAAATTCAATAGATAATTGATTGTCAGTAGTAAAACGACGAACGGAAAGTAAATTTTTAATTAAAGAAGGTGCATAAAGCACTTGGTTCAATTTGAAAGGTGGGAGGGGAGGGGGTAGGGTAAGGTTGCCTTGTCCAAACACGGGAATGGTTTGACCATTGCCCACAATAATATTTCGATTAATGCAATTATTAAAAACAGACGAGAGTTCAGAGTTAGAAGTCATGTGACCTGTGGCACCCGTATCCATAGTCCAAGAGGGGTCGTTGAAGGACATTGCGTACATGGCTTGAGTGAGATCAGTAGGTGTGTGAGTGGCCGCGAAAGATTGCGTCGGGTGAGGGCTGAGGATGTCTGCTGCTTGGTTATTTGTTTTGCCTACAGTGGGGTATGGGCAAGGGGGAATGCTTTGCAAACCATTCCATGAAGCCCATTGTTGTTGTGGTCCATTAGATGGGCCGGCCCAATGTGGAAAATAAGGCCAAGGGTAGAAGCTGCCAACATGAGAAGTATGATTGCTGCCATTACCGTATGAGGGCTGGTAACTACCCCTGCCCCGACCAGTTCCGTTCCGTCCTCGAACACGGCCACGTCCGCGGCCGCGGCCGCACCCCCTATCAGAAGATTCAGCCCGAGAATCAGCCCTGTCTCGTGTGTCACGTTGTTGAGGTTCGACGCTGGCCTGAAGCGCGGTGCCAGCCGATTGGGCAGAGTGGCGAGCTTGGCTGAGTTTGCGTGATTCTGCCATACAGAGCCGTAAGCGAGTGTCATAGAAGTCCGGAAGGGGCTTCATCTGCTGAATAACGGAGGCGGTGTTCTCATATTGCTCAGTCAGACCGGATAGAAGTTGCAAAACAAGCTGTTCGTCCGTGATGGGTGAGCCGAGATTGGTTAACTGATCAAAAATCACTTTAAGAGCTTGACAGTAAGCCGACATATTAGGGAATTGATCGAGATGGGTGTTAGCAAACTTGTTGTTGAGATCGATTGTGCGAGTCGCTTTGTTGTCTTGGAAGATGTTGGCGATGGTGGTCCAAGCCTCATGAGCAGTAGTATCAGGCTTGAGAACGGTGTGCAGCAGGTCGGTTGAAATAGTACTGTAAATCCATTGGAGGAAAATGGAGTCGAGATGTTCCCATGTCTCGGTTGAGGCGGGCGTTTCTTTTGCTTTATCTTTTGCCGTGTCAGAGGATGACGAGGTTTCGGTTGCAGATTTGGGTTGAAGGTGATCAAAGACGAGATGTGCTTTGCATTGGATTTTGAACATCTCTGACCAGGTTGTGTAATGACCTGTTTCGATGTCCAAGGTTACTGGGATGAGGTTCTTGATAGATGTTACTGTGACTGCGGGGTGAGGGGTTGTAGAGGACGAAGACATGATGATGAAGGAAGGGAAGAAATAGCGCAGACAGAAGGTGAGGAGGGGGGGATCGGCTAGGTTGATGATACCATGAAAGAATATTAACAGCTTGCCTTCTCATTCATCATAACAATTGTATAAATAATGTACATCAAATCTCCTAACCTAGTGGAGATATTCACATTAACAAATATAACATATTCGGTTGAGATTTCCTAAATAATACAACTGGCTATTAGCAAGACGTGGAAGGAGGTTCACTAGTTTATTTTTATTGTTTGCTAAGGATCCTCCTCTGAAATGTGTTCAGATTCGGATGAAGGAGCAAACAGAATGTGTGTGTTGGGTGTGAAAGGGAGTAACTCGCATGAAGCAAGTACTCGGAGTGAATGACCACAGATTTCAGTAA
This sequence comes from Helianthus tuberosus, assembly GCA_030545235.1. Classification (NCBI taxonomy): domain Eukaryota; kingdom Viridiplantae; phylum Streptophyta; class Magnoliopsida; order Asterales; family Asteraceae; genus Helianthus; species Helianthus tuberosus. Next base: position 91,863,429 of record CM060386.1, on the reverse strand, counting down.
TCACAGGTGGCCAGGAATGTCTTGCTTAGTAAATGAAGTATCTAATATATAAAAGAAGACATCTCCCAAAGAAGAATGCATTTGACTAGTGACCATGCTTGCAGTGAGGGGCTTACCCTTTCGGGGGTTGAAGCCTTTTGACCCCTGGATAATAGAGTGTGCTATGTGGACCTGCATTGCTTTTGCGGCTGGCGAGTTGGTGAAGTAATCCAGAGACATGACTACTTACTGTTCCGTGTTACTTTGTTCCATTTCCCCAGGTTTTTAACCTTTGAACCATTTTGCCTTATGAGCATTTTCGTATTTAAGTCATTTATATTTGGTCTTGGGCTACCCCCGTCGTCAGCCCCCCAAGTCAGAGGTTTTTGGGAAATGAGCTCAAAGACTTCTGACTTTTATACGTGTAGTTTACTGCCCAAAGGCTTCAAAGGTTCAAAGGTTTGAAGGTTGAAAACGGTTGGGGTTTTGGAATTTTGGAATTTGACAAGACGGTTGACAAGACTTGTGGCAGTTTGTCAGACGGCGGTTTTTAATTCTGCCTCTTAATAATTATCCTTTATCTCATTTATTTACACATATTTTATTAGAAGAACATTACTTGCTCCTTTTTTCTCTCAAGTTTCCCCCTTTTTCAAATCAGGTCAGTTTCGCTTTGCTTATTTTCTTTTTAATTGTTCATATCATGGGTGCTCGTAAGGATATGGCAAAGTCATTTTCTCGACTGACTCAAGAGGAAGTCGATTTGTTTTGTTTTGTATGGAATGGGGTATAGGGATGAAGTATAGACCGGTTGCACCGGCCTGTGATAAATCTATCAATGAATGTCCTCCTGGTTTGATTGCCTTATATTGTCGTCATTTTGAGTTCTCCAATCTTCGTTACCCGTTTTCAAACTTTGTTTTGAATATTTTGGAATATTACCGAGTGTCTTTTGGTCAGATTCACCCCCTTGGCATGGCTAGGGTTTTACATTTTGAAATTTTGTGTCGGGCCTCCGGGTATGACCCATCTCTGTTGTCCTTCCGCCACTTCTTCCGGCTTGCTAAGAATGGTGATTGGTTCACCTTTGAGACCACTCAGGTTGATACTTGTTTAATTTCGTCCATGGTTTCTACACTTGGGGTCTGGAAGGACCGGTTTTTCTGGGTGTCGGAGGAGATTGTTCCTTTCAAACTTGTTTGGAGGCACCCGGATGCCGTTCTGAACGAACCGGAGCCTTCTGCTTTTGACATAAACACTCGTTTTTTAGAAATTCTCAGGGAGTGCCCTTCGAGGCTTCGTCCCTTCCCTAAGCATTTGTTGGTGTTGTTGGGTCTAAGTAAAGTGTGGGAAAAGGCCAACCGGGATCCGGTGCTTATTAGAGATGGGAAGGGTATGCATTTATTCTTCTCTTGCTCTTTTGTTCCTCTTTCTTTGTTTGCTTATGTGCTTTTATAGTTGTGTTGCAGTTATGTCTGCTCTTGATTTTATCAAAAGCGATGATACCTCTGACATTTCCTTTGATGATGTTGCTGCTACCCCTGGCGAGAATGCGGTTGTTAGGGGTTCTGATTACAGGTTTGAGGGTTCTGGGTACGTGAATGTTCCGAATGTTAAAGGCTTTACCAAGGCTACTGCTTCCAAGGGTTCCACTCGTCGTTCCCAACGCCATCTGAAAGGTGTTGATCAGCCTTCTGGTTCGGAGCCTATCGATGTTAGTGATGATATTGAGGTATCAGCGGATCAAGCTATGGATGTTGGCAAGGGTAAGGAGAAGGAGTTAATTATTTCAAGCAAGAAGAAGAAATTGATTAAGAAAGGTACCACTCCTGTTATTCAAGGTTCGTCAGTCAAAAGCGTTGAGAGCTTCGAAGGTTCAGAGGGTCAGGACGTTTATGTGCCTAACTGGGGGGTTAAGGTTGGTGATAATTTTAAAGACCCGGCTGTTTGTGCTGAGGCCTTAGCTCATTTTGCTCCTCCCGGTGTTCGAAGCGCCATATCTGAGATGGAGGCTGATCATCTTATTTCTAGGATGATGCTCAGTTCCTGCAACCATTCTGCCTTTTTGGCTGAAGGAGTCACTCGTTTTGCTAAAGGGATGCAGGAATATGAGGAAGCTTCCAAGAAGAAGGAAAAAATGAAAGCTTCGATTGCTGCAATGAAGAAGGAGATTGATAGCTTCTCTGAGAAAGAGCTGGCTTGGGCCAAGAAAGTAGGGGAGTTAACAAAGAGGCACGAGATTGAGATGGGTAATCTCAAAAAGAGTTTTGAAGCTGACTGATTGAAGCTGAAATCTGATAGAGAGGCCTTGGCTGTTCAACAGAAGGCTTTTGATGAGGAGAAAGATGGTTTGAAGACTTTGGTTGCCCAAGCCACTAGGGATAACCAATGGCTTATTGAGCAGGGTTTTCATCAGGTTGTTACCTATCTTCTTCATTCTAAAGAGTTTAACTCCGCTCTTGGCGAGGTTTACACTAAACTGCTCAATCTGGGAAAACATCAAGGTCTTATTGCGGGTTATAAGCTTCACGAGTCTGGCCATCCTTTGGAAAAATCTCCTTTGTACCGTCCCGAGGCTTCTGACATTTTCAAGAGTTCTGTCGAGCAAATGGAGAGGTTATCATACCCGTATGTGAGTCAGGTTGCTTCTTGTTATGGTAAGCCTCTCTTCGTCTTGCAGGAACTGAAGCCGGATGGTTTGAATGAAAAGGTATGTGTTGAAATATTTAGTTCCCTTTCAAGGAAACGTTCCTACTCGGGAGATAGTGAAGATACCTTTCCTGGAGAACCTGATGCTCCTAAGGATGCCAGCTTGGAGGGTTCAGCTGTTGGTGAGCAGGGCCCAAAGGCTAAGAAGGTTAAGAAGACTAAGAAGGCTAAAGGTGTCACACCCCTTTCTACGGCGGAAGCACGAGGTGTGATCATGAAAGGTTCTCATTGCATACGAAGAGTAAACATGCTACATGCTCGTAAAATAACATCAAATACCATAATTTGAAAACATAAGTTTAGCGTTTATATCGCTAGACAGCATAAAACATTGTCTTAAAAGTTTACAACTTTATTTAAAGTTAAACACAAGCGACATCCACGAGCATAAGCAAGACCACGCGCACATCCATCCTAGTTACCTGAAATACATGTGAGTTTTTGGAAAAACGTCAACATAAAGTTGGTGTGAATTCATGCAGTTTTGTATTTCATGTTTGTATACTTTGTGTGAAAACATAGTTTGTGAGTAAATCAAGTTTTCATATATAAATCCAGTTTCATGTGTACACCACGTACACATGTATAATTCAATTTCTTCTTGAGTACCCCACGTACTCAAGTATAATTCTCATTTTCTTGAGTACCCCACGTACTTCAAGTATAATTCAATCTTTTCTTGAGTACCCCACGTACTCAAGTATTCATCAATTTTTAGTATGGTATGAATTTCATGTAATTAAAATATTCCTGTAAATATCAGGATTGTTAATGGGTTGCAAAGCCATTAACATGTGACACGACATAGGAAGTCACCAAACCTAAGGCATTTAATTGGTATATTCTGAGACACAAAAGCACTACTCGATTCTCGCCCTCACCGAGAGTGTGGCTGCCAGGCACCCGTTAGATCTAACCTTTTGTTCTGCGGTCTAAGTATGTACACGATTAATGGTGCTTCTGTACCCTATTCGTGACACTATTTCTCATAACGCATCCTACTTGGTTCTCGTTCTCACCAAGCGCGTTCCTTGTTATCATTTCTCACAGCGCCTCATACTTGGTTCTCGTTCTCACCAAGTGTGCTTCTCATATTCTTATATTTCGTCACACTTGGTTCTCGTTCTCACCAAGTGTACTTCTTGTATTTATATCATACCAATTATAAATTTTTGTACATTTGTACATGTATTTCACCCCCGAAGTTATAAAAACTGAAAACAGTTAAAGAGAAAAGGGGGAGCATGAACTCACAACTTTGCGTTCCTAGCGTCGTAAACTCCACCGGATTTGCTTAATTAACGTCGTAACCTATACGCGTTTTCTTAACGTTAGTCACTAGACTTGCGTCGCACAAGTACAGTCACTCTCTTTTGTGTATATTTTCTTGTGTTAAAAATATTCTTATATTTTTAACTACGTATCTTACTTATATTATTTTCTCTAAAATAAATATAAGTCTTTTGTGTTTTGCACTTTGCACCCGAATTATGTATCTTGTATGTTGTATGTGTATTTTTATGTTTATACTCCTCCTGAGTATTTAGTGTATTTTTAAGTCTTAATACACTAGCACGTATAACACATACTTTATACACTTAGCACAAAAGTTGGTGATAAAATAATATATATTTTTCTCTCAAAAATATACATACTTATATCCATTTTTATTCTTGAAGAAATCCTCATTTCTTATCACCAAAAATTAGGGAAACCTTGGTAATACTCTTAAATACATTTTTAGGGAATAAGTTTCTCAAAAACTTATATTTTTCTAAGTGTCAAAATTTATAAAAATTTTGACAGAGTTTCCCCTAAAAATGAAGGTTTCCCATGTTTTCAAAACATGTGTTTATTTTCTTTTAAATCGTCAACAACAATTATCAACAATAATCATCAACAATAATCACTAATTTCTCTATTTCATGAACTTGAATATTTACAAAAATGTGTAGTAACTTACTAGCATATTTAGTAAGTCTTGTTATCTTTAAAAATAAGTTTCATTTCTTAAAAACTTTATTTTTAAAGAATATGAAGTTTCACAACTTCTAGTCAAGGTTTACAAAAATATTTCTTTGTTAAATTTTTCTTGTGACACAAGTGTCTACACACTTGTTTATTTATTAAAAATGCTTTTAGTTCGGATAAGGTCCGGGTTTTAAACAAGACTAATATTTTTGCTTGGTTCTTCCAAAAAACCACTTGTAGATCCTTAGATCTACATGTTTAGAGTCTTATTTTACAAGAAAATTACTTTTACTCAAGTTCATGTCTTATGAATGGATGGATCCATCATCTTTTAATTTTCTAACTTTTACATCCTACTAGTTCATGCTTTCTAACATGGACTAGTATGTCTAGATGATGATCCATCTTGCTTTTACTAACAACAACATCAAATAATCATAACTAGACAAGTTTCGCAAGATTTACACACATATCTTCTCTTTATCCACCTTATTCATCTTATGTTCAACACTTTAATGTAAGTTCTTTAGTGTTTCATGATTTTTAGTCATTAAATCATCTATTAACCATCATAAACAAGAACAATATGAAGATTTGAAGTACTTACTACTAGCACAAGGCTAGGGAAGTTCAAGAGGGTAAATGGGGTGGATAAAAGCAAATGAAGAAGGTCCTTCAAGTTCCGTTGCTTCCACACTTCCTAACTTTGCTTCTTACACCATTGTATACCAAGAGAATGGATGGAATGAAGCTTGAAATGAAGGTGTGTGGGTGTGTGGTTGAAGCCGTGAGTTAGAGGGAGAGATGAGAGAGTTTTTGGTGTTGTTGAATGAAGATGATGAAGTGAGAATGAAGTCTAGTGGTTAAATAGAATGTTTCTCCAACAACTTATAATCCAAGGTGCAATATGTCCCCTCTAGTACACTAGGATCTAATAAGATATAAAATTAAAATCCCATGTGGGGATATGGTCTCCCAACCGTCCAACATGTGGGGGGGGGGGGGTAAAGTGTAACTTGTAATGGTTAGTTACTTGATTTAGTTAGGACTCAAAGGTGTTAGTTAGGATACTAGTGTGTATTATTTAATGTATAGTGTGTTAGGGTGTTCGGGGACCCTAACTAGCTTAGAAAAAATAAAAACAATGCTTCTAGCATTATTTTGGTGTTCCGGGTATTGTCCGATTGTTCGGTTAGACACCGGTTCGTTAAAGTGCTAAATTACACTTTTTAGTGTCTTTTAAGTACCCTTCTTGTACCCTTTCAATTCCCAACACTTAGGGAAATATTCTGGATGATAAAACGACATTTCTGCATAATATTCACATGTTTAAATGCTGATTTATTGCTGAATTATATAAATTCTGCACTTAAAGTGCGTTTCGGGTGCTTTTTAGTGCTTATTTTTGCTTTCGTATTGCATATATATTAAACCCTTGTATGTACTCTTGGGTTTTAATGCATTCTTGTTGTCGAACCTACACCTAGGCTCCAATTTTATTGTCTGACTGCTTTCTGCAGTTCTGTTGACACAGTGTTTCTTACCGGTGAGTTTACTATTATTTTTGACGCAACGCTCTTGTTTATGCATAAAACAATATTTTGTAGTATACAACGTGCATGAATTCACTTGTTTAATATGTAATCAGATATTGCTGACAATTAAGCACATAATTGCAGTCATTAAGCAATAATTAATGTGTACGGAAATTACCGGTTTGGGCCAGTTGTCACAGTCTCCCCCCGTTAAAAGAATTTCGTCCCGAAATTCAGGCTGAACCAACTCTCGCTGGAGTCTTCTTGAATAGGTGGGGATACTTTTCCTTGAACTGGTCTTCACGTTCCCATGTGTACTCGGGTCCGTGCTTAGAGCTCCAACGTACTTTGACAAGCTTCACACTGCTCCTCCTGGTCTTGTTGACTTTCCAGTCGGTAACCTCCACGGGTTACTCTGTAAATCGGAGGGCTTCATCAATATGCACTTCATCCATCGGGATGATTACGTTTTCTTGTGTTGGACTCTTCTTCAGGTTGGATACATGAAACGTATCATGTACTCCATTAAGTTCTTCCGGTAACTCCAACTTGTATGCCACGGTACCAATTCTCTTCAATATTCTGAATGGTCCGATATATCGTGGATTTAGCTTTCCACGCTTTCCAAATCTGACTACGCCCTTCCAAGGTGAGACTTTTAACAACACTTTGTCTCCCACCTTGAATTCTACTGATTTCCTTTTCGGATCGGCGTAGATCTTTTGTCGTTCTCGAGCCGCCTTAATGCGCTCTCGGATCTGCGCAATCTTGTCGGTTGTCTCTTGTACAAGTTCAGGACCAACCATATGCTTATCTCCGGCATCTGCCCAACATAAGGGCGATCGGCATTTGCGGCCATACAGAGCTTCGAACGGCGTGGCTTTTATGCTCGTATGATAACTGTTATTGTAGGAAAACTCAACTAAAGGTAGATGAGTATCCCAGCTGCCGCCTAGATCCATGGCACATGCGCGAAGCATATCTTCTAACGTTTGTATAGTCCGTTCGCTCTGGCCGTCTGTTTGCGGATGGAATGCCGTGCTTAGATCTAACTGAGATCCAAAGGCTTCCTGAAATGATTGCCAGATTCTTGAGACAAAGCGTCCATCTCTGTCTGAAATGATTGAGATTGGCACTCCATGACGTGCCACAATTTCTCTTAAGTATATTTCAGCAAGCTTTCCAGTGCTGTCTTTTTCTCGGATCGGTAGGAAGTGCGCAGACTTTGTTAACCGATCAACTATTACCCATATCATATCGTACCCTCTCGGGGTCCTGGGTAATTTCGTTATGAAGTCCATCGAGATTTGTTCCCACTTCCACACGGGAATTTCTGGTTGTTGTAGTAGGCCGGACGGTTTCTGATATTCTGCCTTAACCTTAGCACAGGTTAGGCATTTTCCAACATAGACAGCAACGTCGCTTTTAAGTCTCGGCCACCAGTAATATTCCTTCAAGTCTTGATACATTTTGTCCGATCCTGGATGGATCGAATATCTCGATTTGTGGGCTTCATCAAGGATGACTTCTCGTATGCCACCATAGAGTGGAACCCAAATACGCTTCTTGAAGTATAAGGCTCCCTCTTCGTTTGGCACCATGTACTTCAGCATACCCCGTAGGTATTCAGCTTTACGGTTCTCTTCTTTAAGAGCTTCTTGTTGTGCATCCCGAATGCGTGCAGTGAGGTTCGTTCGAATCGTCATTTCCAATGCTCGAACCTTTAGGGTCTTAACCCTTTCTTTTCGGCTCAACGCGTCCGCTACAACGTTTACCTTTCCAGGATGGTACTTAATCTCACAGTCATAATCGTTCAGCAGCTCGACCCAACGTCGCTGGCGCATATTCAATTCCTTCTGATCAAATATGTGTTGTAAGCTTTTGTGATCTGTGAAGATTGTACATCGAGTACCATATAAATAATGTCGCCAAATCTTTAAGGCGAATACCACTGCGCCCAGCTCCAGGTCGTGAGTGGTATAATTTCTTTCATGTACCTTCAGTTGTCTTGAAGCGTAAGCGATGACTTTTTGGCGTTGCATGAGCACGCAACCCAAGCCTTGTCGTGAGGCGTCGCAGTATACCACGAAGTCTTCAGTGCCTTCGGGTAATGATAGTATTGGTGCATCGCAGAGCTTGTTTTTAAGTAACTGGAAGGCTTCTTCTTGTTTATGACCCCAGTCGTACTTCTTGTCTTTCTGTGTAAGGGTCGTTAGCGGTTGAGCTATCTTTGAGAAATTCTCGATGAATCGCCGATAATAGCCCGCTAAGCCCAAAAATTGTCGAACTTCAGTTGGGGTTTTGGGAGCTTCCCAGTTCTTTATCGCTTCAATCTTGGATGGGTCTACATGAATGCCCTTCTCATTCACAACGTGACCAAGAAATTGTACTTCGCGAATCCAGAATTCGCATTTGGAGAACTTTGCATAAAGCTTCTCTTTCTTCAGTAGTTCCAAGATGGTTCTGAGATGTTGCTCGTGTTCTTCTTTCGTTCGCGAATAAATCAGGATATCATCGATAAATACAATCACGAATTTATCGAGATATGGTTTGCATACGCGGTTCATCAGATCCATAAAGACCGCTGGTGCATTCGTCAGCCCAAACGGCATCACAAGAAATTCGTAGTGCCCATATCGCGTTCTGAATGCAGTCTTTGGTACGCTTTCCTCTTGGATTCTCAGTTGATGGTATCCAGATCGAAGGTCGATCTTGGAATAGTAGCTTGATCCTTGCAATTGATCAAATAAGTCATCAATCCTTGGTAGCGGATACCGATTCTTGATCGTGAGTTTGTTCAGTTCCCTGTAATCGATACACATCCGTAGTGTTCCATCCTTCTTCTTCACGAATAATACCGGAGCTCCCCAGGGTGAGAAGCTTGGCCTTATAAATCCCTTATCCAACAACTCCTGGAGTTGTGTAGATAATTCTTGCATCTCGGATGGCGCAAGTCGATAGGGTGCCTTGGCTACAGGAGCAGCTCCTGGAACCAAGTCTATACGGAATTCGACTTGTCGTTGCGGAGGTAGTCCTGGCAGATCTTCGGGAAAAACATCAGGGAATTCCTTCACCACAGGAATGTCTTCGAGTTTTGGCTCCACAGCCTTTTTGTCTATAACGTGTGCTAGGAAGGCGACACATCCTTTCCTTAAGCATTTCCGTGCCTTCATGCAACTGATGATTCGAAGAGGCGCGTCTCGTTTTTCTCCATGCACGATGAGAGTTTCATCATTCGCTAAAGGGATGCGAATGATTTTCTCATGACAAATAACTTCAGCTTTGTTCTTGGACAACCAGTCCATCCCGACTACTACATCGAAGCTACCCAATTGAATAGGTAGGAGGTCGATGCTAAATCTTCGTTCACCAAGTTCTAGTGTGCAGCCTCTCACAACTTCGCCCGATTCAACAAGTTTACCATTGGCTAGTTCTATGGAATAAGGAATTTCTAATCTACTAGATTCTATTCCGAGTATGCGTTTAAATTCCACAGACATGAAGCTATAATCGGCGCCAGTGTCAAATAATATGGATGCAAAGTGATTGTTAATGAGAAACGTACCGGTGACCACGTTAGGGTCCTTGCGTGCGTCTCTTGCTCCAATCACAAATGCTCGAGCCGGAGCGTTGTTTCTCTCTGGGCAGTTCTTCATGAAATGATCATTGCTTCCACACTTGAAGCATCCTTGGTTCTGCCCTTTTCCGTTGCCATTCTTATTACCAGCACCGTTTCCATTTCGGTTCTTTCCTTTTCCCCAACAGTCTTCTATTCGATGACCCAATTTACCACATTTGTCGCACCTTGGAATGCGACAAGCTCCATCATGATGATACTTACACTTTTGGCATCTAGGTATGGAGCCTTGGTATGCTTTGGTTGCATGGGTTTTCGCCTCCTGGGACGGGTTAGCGTCATGCTTCTTGCTGAAACCCTTGTTGTTACGAGTTGCTTGGTTCAAACTTGTATGCTTCCTTTTCTTGTCCCCAGATGACTCAGCATGTGTTTCGGTCTTCTCTGTTGGGTTTAGTGATAATTTCTTCATACGAACACAATCTTCAGTCAGACTGACAGCCAGAGTTACAGCCTCCGTGATTGTTTGTGGTTTGGCCGACGTCACCATGCCACGAAACTCTGGGGCCAGTCCCCAAATGTAGCGTTCAACGCGCTTGAATTCGGGAGTCACCATGTAGGGAAGCACTCTAGACAGATCGTGGAACCTTCGAGTGTAACCATTAATGTCAGCACCTTCCATAGTCAAGTGCCAGAACTCCGTTTCCAGCCTTTGGAGTTCGGCACGAGAGTAGTACTTCTCTCTCATTCTTTCCTTTAGCTCGTCCCAAGTTAGGCCATAAGCGGCATCATCGCCCAAGGTTTGGACTTGCAGGTTCCACCAAGTCAGAGCTTCATCGACAAACAACCCAGTAGCAAGGGTGACTTGTTGACCCGCGGTACACTTGCTCATGCGGAAGGTAGCTTCAGTCTTCTCCGTCCAGCGCACAAATGCTACTGCACCTCCTGTGCTGTCATAGTTCATCGGCTTGCAGTCGAGGAACTGCTTGAAAGTGCAGCCTGGAATTAACCCAACCAATTCACTTATGAGCAATCGAAGAAATATTGAAGCAAGGACCGTTCATAAATTCCTTCATGCTTAGTAAATTGTTCTAAGGTTACCTTGAGCAGTGTTGCCTCCAGACGAATCTCCATTCCCATTACGCCTAGCGTTGCTTGGTCCTCCACTGTCCTGGGTACGGTTCGCCTCGTACTGGGCGATAGCAGCGGATATCCTTTCCTCTAGCAGAGCGTTCAGCTCTTCAGCAGTTCTTGGCAGTGGGGGAGGAGGAGGTTGATCATCATTGCGAGCATTCACAGTTTTCCTGGGTGCCATGTTCTGACAGAACATAACACAACAGGGTTAGACATTTGTTTGATATCGTCACCCTAGACAGTAGTATCATATATATTCACAGGTATATATACCACATAAGTGACATCAAACAATTATTACTCTAGCAGAGTACTTAGTAGGCTTGCACTGAGGGAATCTATACGTGACAAGACTTGCTGTGATTTCTGTGCACTGAATTCCATAATTATGTATGCATCCATAATTACGTAACTCCTTGCACAGTCCGCACAGTTCGTTTCATCCTCGTATTTCTTCCTTCAGGTAGGCCATTGCTTCCAGGTAAAGTCACATCTACTTGTGACATTCTACTTCTAGTATATGCTAATTATCACACATAATTGCAAGTAATTTCTAGTCAACGACAAGTGCACTCTAAGTCTCGTAGTGTCTTTTCTAGACTCATGTAGACAGTTTCAGGTAGTGGATGTCGCGGGACGTTTTATGCAATGAAAACTCTTTGAAAATTGTTTTCGTGAATGGATCCTAGAGATTGTAGACTAGACTCGAGAAGGAATCCTGGTTCACTACAATCGCAGCTCTGATACCAATCTGTCACACCCCTTTCTACGGCGGAAGCACGAGGTGTGATCATGAAAGGTTCTCATTGCATACGAAGAGTAAACATGCTACATGCTCGTAAAATAACATCAAATACCATAATTTGAAAACATAAGTTTAGCGTTTATATCGCTAGACAGCATAAAACATTGTCTTAAAAGTTTACAACTTTATTTAAAGTTAAACACAAGCGACATCCACGAGCATAAGCAAGACCACGCGCACATCCATCCTAGTTACCTGAAATACATGTGAGTTTTTGGAAAAACGTCAACATAAAGTTGGTGTGAATTCATGCAGTTTTGTATTTCATGTTTGTATACTTTGTGTGAAAACATAGTTTGTGAGTAAATCAAGTTTTCATATATAAATCCAGTTTCATGTGTACACCACGTACACATGTATAATTCAATTTCTTCTTGAGTACCCCACGTACTCAAGTATAATTCTCATTTTCTTGAGTACCCCACGTACTTCAAGTATAATTCAATCTTTTCTTGAGTACCCCACGTACTCAAGTATTCATCAATTTTTAGTATGGTATGAATTTCATGTAATTAAAATATTCCTGTAAATATCAAGATTGTTAATGGGTTGCAAAGCCATTAACATGTGACACGACATAGGAAGTCACCAAACCTAAGGCATTTACTTGGTATATTCTGAGACACAAAAGCACTACTCGATTCTCGCCCTCACCGAGAGTGTGGCTGCCAGGCACCCGTTAGATCTAACCTTTTGTTCTGCGGTCTAAGTATGTACACGATTAATGGTGCTTCTGTACCCTATTCGTGACACTATTTCTCATAACGCATCCTACTTGGTTCTCGTTCTCACCAAGCGCGTTCCTTGTTATCATTTCTCATAGCGCCTCATACTTGGTTCTCGTTCTCACCAAGTGCGCTTCTCATATTCTTATATTTCGTCACACTTGGTTCTCGTTCTCACCAAGTGTACTTCTTGTATTTATATCATACCAATTATAAATTTTTGTACATTTGTTCATGTATTTCACCCCCGAAGTTATAAAAACTGAAAACAGTTAAAGAGAAAAGGGGGAGCATGAACTCACAACTTTGCGTTCCTAGCGTCGTAAACTCCACCGGGTTTGCTTAATTAACGTCGTAACCTATACGCGTTTTCTTAACGTTAGTCACTAGACTTGCGTCGCACAAGTACAGTCACTCTCTTTTGTGTATATTTTCTTGTGTTAAAAATATTCTTATATTTTTAACTACGTATCTTACTTATATTATTTTCTCTAAAATAAATATAAGTCTTTTGTGTTTTGCACTTTGCACCCGAATTATGTATCTTGTATGTTGTATGTGTATTTTTATGTTTATACTCCTCCTGAGTATTTAGTGTATTTTTAAGTCTTAATACACTAGCACGTATAACACATACTTTATACACTTAGCACAAAAGTTGGTGATAAAATAATATATATTTTTCTCTCAAAAATATACATACTTATATCCATTTTTATTCTTGAAGAAATCCTCATTTCTTATCACCAAAAATTAGGGAAACCTTGGTAATACTCTTAAATACATTTTTAGGGAATAAGTTTCTCAAAAACTTATATTTTTCTAAGTGTCAAAATTTATAAAAATTTTGACAGAGTTTCCCCTAAAAATGAAGGTTTCCCATGTTTTCAAAACATGTGTTTATTTTCTTTTAAATCGTCAACAACAATTATCAACAATACTCATCAACAATAATCACTAATTTCTCTATTTCATGAACTTGAATATTTACAAAAATGTGTAGTAACTTACTAGCATATTTAGTAAGTCTTGTTATCTTTAAAAATAAGTTTCATTTCTTAAAAACTTTATTTTTAAAGAATATGAAGTTTCACAACTGCTAGTCAAGGTTTACAAAAATATTTCTTTGTTAAATTTTTCTTGTGACACAAGTGTCTACACACTTGTTTATTTATTAAAAATGCTTTTAGTTCGGATAAGATCCGGGTTTTAAACAAGACTAATATTTTTGCTTGGTTCTTCCGAAAAACCACTTGTAGATCCTTAGATCTACATGTTTAGAGTCTTATTTTACAAGAAAATTACTTTTACTCAAGTTCATGTCTTATGAATGGATGGATCCATCATCTTTTAATTTTCTAACTTTTACATCCTACTAGTTCATGCTTTCTAACATGGACTAGTATGTCTAGATGATGATCCATCTTGCTTTTACTAACAACAACATCAAATAATCATAACTAGACAAGTTTCGCAAGATTTACACACATATCTTCTCTTTATCCACCTTATTCATCTTATGTTCAACACTTTAATGTAAGTTCTTTAGTGTTTCATGATTTTTAGTCATTAAATCATCTATTAACCATCATAAACAAGAACAATATGAAGATTTGAAGCACTTACTACTAGCACAAGGCTAGGGAAGTTCAAGAGGGTAAATGGGGTGGATAAAAGCAAATGAAGAAGGTCCTTCAAGTTCCGTTGCTTCCACACTTCCTAACTTTGCTTCTTACACCATTGTATACCAAGAGAATGGATGGAATGAAGCTTGAAATGAAGGTGTGTGGGTGTGTGGTTGAAGCCGTGAGTTAGAGGGAGAGATGAGAGAGTTTTTGGTGTTGTTGAATGAAGATGATGAAGTGAGAATGAAGTCTAGTGGTTAAATAGAATGTTTCTCCAACAACTTATAATCCAAGGTGCAATATGTCCCCTCTAGTACACTAGGATCTAATAAGATATAAAATTAAAATCCCATGTGGGGATATGGTCTCCCAACCGTCCAACATATGGGGGGGGGGGGGTAAAGTGTAACTTGTAATGGTTAGTTACTTGATTTAGTTAGGACTCAAAGGTGTTAGTTAGGATACTAGTGTGTATTATTTAATGTATAGTGTGTTAGGGTGTTCGGGGACCCTAACTAGCTTAGAAAAAATAAAAACAATGCTTCTAGCATTATTTTGGTGTTCCGGGTATTGTCCGATTGTTCGGTTAGACACCGGTTCGTTAAAGTGCTAAATTACACTTTTTAGTGTCTTTTAAGTACCCTTCTTGTACCCTTTCAATTCCCAACACTTAGGGAAATATTCTGGATGATAAAATGACATTTCTGCATAATATTCACATGTTTAAATGCTGATTTATTGCTGAATTATATAAATTCTGCACTTAAAGTGCGTTTCGGGTGCTTTTTAGTGCTTATTTTTGCTTTCGTATTGCATATATATTAAACCCTTGTATGTACTCTTGGGTTTTAATGCATTCTTGTTGTCGGACCTACACCTAGGCTCCACTTTTATTGTCTGACTGCTTTCTGCAGTTCTGTTGACACAGTGTTTCTTACCGGTGAGTTTACTATTATTTTTGACGCAACGCTCTCGTTTATGCATAAAGCAATATTTTGTAGTATACAACGTGCATGAATTCACTTGTTTAATATGTAATCAGATATTGCTGACAATTAAGCACATAATTGCAGTCATTAAGCAATAATTAATGTGTACGGAAATTACCGGTTTGGGCCAGTTGTCACAAAAGGTAACGGCTCTGGGGCCTCTAAGCCTTCTACTGATGCATGAAATTCGTAGCTTTCTTAGCACTTTTAAAACAATTTGTGGTTTATAATGTTAACTTCAAACAATATTAGGTTTCCAGGAACCCTTAAGGTTCCTGTTGGTTGTGTTTTAGGCCTACGTGGCCGTTTGAACAATATCTAAACTTGCAGGTCACCAGGACTTGTTTTAACTTGTGCTTGAAAGTCTTTCAGGGCTTTCTTTGATATGATATTATGTTTAACTATTTTCTTTGTGTTGTGTTTTTATACTTGTGCCTCTTTCGTTAAGGCAACTTGGTTGGCTTCAACCCCTTAAGCTTTTTGGTCATCCGTAGGTACGTTGAAGCCATTGAGGTTTCGAGTTGTCGCCTAGGAGGCTTGAAGCCTTGAAGGCTTCTTAGTTTTTTTTTTCTTGACCTGGTTTGTGTCTTTATAATTTTTCGTTTAAGTTGCATCATTTTTGTCTTCTCGTAACTTTGTCTTTGTCGAGTTTGTGTTGCCTTTATGTTTATTATACCTTAAAGGGTTCAGTGCTGCAGTCACTTAGCCTTGGTATTTTTTAACAAGAAGACATAGCACCTATCCTATTTGTTTTCTTGTTTTTGTTTGATTTTGTAAGCCTGTTTGTTGATTATTCTTCTAAGGCTTAAGGAACATTTGGTGTAGGCTGTTTAAACCCGTCTATGAGACAATTTTTTTTAATTAATAAGTCTCGTGGAGTTGTATTGATTTAGGAACTCACCCCTTATATAGGTTCATTCAACCCTTGAACCTATTGAGCGATGTGGCCTGGGAGCTCATCCCCTAACATGGCCCCTGCCATGGAGTTTTTTGCTAGGTTCTCAACCTGATCTTAGGATAGAAAGACAAGTTTGATAAAACAACTTCATTCATTTAATAGATACTTGTTCTTACAAAAGGTTTTCGTAGTGTCATTCTCGAAGTACAACTTGTGAAATACAAACCAATTTTTCCTGTTTAGACATGGAACCTTTTCAAGGTCTTTCCATTCCAATGTCTTGGAAGCCTTTTACCTTCTGAGTCTGCTAGCTTGTAAGATCCACCCTTATGTGCTTCAAGGATGGTGTATGGGCCTTCCCATTTTGGGCCAAGCTTTCCTTGATTTTCTTTTTTGCTAGCTTCATTGTTTCTAAGGACCAGGTCTCCTGGCTTGAAACGTTCGTTCTTGACTCTCTTGTTGTAGTAGGCTTCCATTCGTCGCTTATACTTGGCTTCTTGAATTGCAGCTTGGTCTCGTGCTTCTTCTAGGAGTTGTAAGTTCAACATGGTCTCTTTTTGGTTTGTTTCGGGATCCATGTTGACAATTCGTTGTGTTACAACTCCCACTCGGCTGGGATCACAGCCTCGGATCCAAATACCAAGCTATAGGGTGTTCTCTTATGGCTTGTTTTTTCGGTTGTTCTTATGGCCCATAGAACACTAGGCAATTCATCGAGCCAGTTGCTTTCGTACCTTCCCAATCTTGTTTTGATACCTTCCACTATGCTTCGATTTGTCCTTTCAACCTGACCGTTTGATTGCGGGTAAGCCACTGAGCTGAAGACCTGATTGATCCTGTATTCTTTACACCAAATGCTGAAAGGATTCTCAGCAAATTGCTTCCCATTATCAGTGACAAGTACTCCTGGCAATCCATAACGACAAATAATGTTCTCCCAAACAAAGTCGATGACCTGTTTGCCCGTGATCTTTGCAAGTGGTTTAACCTCGGGCCAATTGGTGAAATAATCTATTGCCACCAGCAAGAATTTTACTCCTCCTTTGCTTGGGGGAAATGGACCAACAATGTCCATTCCCCATTTATGGAATGTGACGTGATGTCGTGGTCACAATCAAATTTAATCCCAATAACAACTATATAGATAGTGGCAAGTGGGTATCGAACACAGGGAGTTTGTGGAATATGTGTTATTTGAAAGTTTATCTAATTTAACTAAATTAATCTAATTGCAAGAGAAATGAAATTCAAGAGTTGGTTTGATTGGATTGGTTTTTAAAACTAAAAATACTAATTAATTTACGAAATGTAAGTTGAGTTTGTAAATAATTTGGAGACAAATGACCATCCTAAGTTTCCGGTTTGCTTCAACAATTGTGCTATCATTTACTAGAAAGAACTACATAGACATAGTTCATGTGAAATTATTTGTTGTGATAAAAGGGAACTAAGTACTCAGATTCCTAGAACGTGAGGTTGTTACCCGATGACCAATTGACCCTTACCCGATCCTAATTCTACCCATGATATCTCGATTGCCAACGGCACCAAGAACGTATGGTTTCAAAGTAGAATAATTGTAAAAATCAACAACTTACAACCAAACAAGAACACACCATGATAAACAAACATAAGTTAATTCATCATTCTAGAATTATAAAATAAGCACAATAGTTTCACAAACCTTCCACCTAGGATGACCATAAAGTTTTTAGCCACACATGGCTTCAACAAACATCATCATGAAAAATGTAGAAGCAAATATTGTTTACAAAGTTCACCAAAAAAACTCGGTAGAAATTAGATGATTAGATGGATAAAAGATGCCTGTCTTCACTCCCAAGTGCTTCTAAAATACTCCCCCACTCGTTCCAGCCAAGTAGTAACTGAAATATTATGATTAAGAACCATAAGTCCTCATCAAAAGATCAATTAATGCATAAGTTACGTTGATGGATCAATCGGTGCCGACCAAAGAAAATATGCCGTCTGCCGTTGTTCGCCGCCAAAAGATCCAGCCCAGTAGCCCACGTGTGTCGTGTTGGACTTCCAATATGTCGGCCCAATTCAAAAGTCAAGACCCTCACTTGCACCTTAGCTGCCTTCATGTGATCTTGTGTGATGTTAATGTATATGACGGCTGTCTTCAGATGATGACAATTAATCTTATTAAAAAAAATCAAAAACCCTTAAGAGAGTCCATAAGTCTGCCGCCACCCTTTTCCCAATGTGTGTTTTTCTTTTCTTTTTATTTTATTTTTATTTTTATGATAGAACTCCTATAACCTTCCACACATGGGTCACGTGAATATGGCTCAATATTCCAAGAAGTCTCAATTCATAATGATGTTGTTGACTTGTTGCCCATAAATTCCTTCTTTCACGTGTATGTATTAGGGTTTTTTTTTTTAAAACCTTTTTCTAAATGCCTTCACATTGTTTCACCACTTCAAGTTCCCGTTCAATCTTCATAAAACCCGTATCTTATGCCCATTATTACCTGCAAATCCCAACGACTAGTAGTTACCAAGTTCAAGCAATTAACCGGATAAAGTATGGTATTTTAGTCTATTTAAAGGCCTTAAGGGTTGTCCTACGGACCACCCGTCACATCCCCACACTTACCCGTTGCTTGTCCCAAGCAACCCATTCAACAACTATTCATAACCACAAACAATCAATCATGTAAACCAAACTAAAATGTGCCGTCCTTTTACTAACTTTCAATCATACCACAAGACACACCCCTCACAAAAACTCTCGGTGACAAGAAATATTAGCACATAATGCTAAACCACTCAATGCGTGTGTGTGTTTGTGCGACAATAAGCTTGTATAAAAATCAAGTCTCCTCCTATTGAGTATTTAGCATGCTTATGAATCAAAAGGACTTACGGATTGTAACGGGGCTAGGTGCAAAGGTAGGAAAATGGGAGAATATATATATGCGAGAGCTAATTGATTTGACCCGATTTTTATTTCTACTACAAAACAAAGCAAACATCAATTATATACACAACTTCTTCAACATTCTCAACTACTATTGCATCTAAATACCTTTTTTTTCATATCTTTCTCTTTCTCTCTTTTTTTTTTCATTTTTTTTTCAATTTTTTTTTCATTTTTTTTTCATAACACATCAAACTCAACAATATATACAAGAACATCAATACTACATACTAAATCTCCTAAACCGGGTCATCTCAAAAGGTAAAATTTTATAGGAAGTAGGTTTGGGTCACAACCGAATGGTATAAGGCTCAAACATGGCTTTCTAAAGACCAAACCCCCACCCCTCACAATACCAAACTCATATATGTAAAGTATGAGGTCCAACCCACCAATCCCACACTCTCACACGTCTAGACGAGGCTACCTAAAAGTCCCCTATCATTTTCAAAAGCATGCTAACTCTAGGATTTAACAAGAATTCGTACACAAGTTCTATTAACACAATAAACACACCGCCACTCAAAACAAAGAAAGCATCATTAATAATCATATGTGGCTCAGACTCTCACCAATAAAGGACTAGAAATGGGTGTCGGTGTGTCAAGTGGAACAATATCAAGTTTTCAAATTTTGACAATTTTCGCTTGGCTTCACAATAATTTTTAAAATTCTCAAAAAAATTCCCCTCATCCCCACACTTGGGATACATTGTCCCAATGTATGGTTTTGAGGGAAAGATCGCTTCTAACCAAAAACATTAGCTTTCGCTAATACTCTCAAATCCCAAATTTCTTTTTTTTTTTTTTTTAACAACTAATACCAATATTTTAATACTAAAGAACATAACAAGACTAAGGAAAGAGTACATTGACCTGGTGAAGTTTGACACAACAGATGTTGTAGATAATCTGACTTCCTATCATCACCTTCACACAACTCTCCGCACATCTTCCCCACACTTATCTAAAAACACCTTGGGTTGCCTCCCAAGCAGCGCTAAAGTTTAGGTCTTCAGCCCGACCGTACCTGATATGTCTCAAGGTGGTCTCAATGCACATTTACCTTTTTCGTTGCTGATGTAAGCACGGTGTTTGATTCTTCTATTGTGTGTGTGCTTTGTCACATCCCATCTTTCTTTGCAAAATTCTTTAAATCCACATTTTCCTACCGAATTTCCAACAAATGCTCGGTAGTTTACTCTCCACTTCACTACTTCGTTTTCTGTGCCCAACAAATCCAAACTCTCCCATAAACATAACTTATGAATGAAATCTCCCACATCATGAAGTGCCACCTTCCTAGTTTCTAAACATGCATCCTTAACACTCTTGGTTTCCATAACCACCACAGCCGGAGAGTTGTAATCAACTTTGATTGGTTCATCAAGTAAAAGGCCCTCAACTTTGCTCTCCATAGGTGGTTCCTCCACAATAATTTCAATTGTATATTCCTCATTTGGCCCTAATAATTCAGTTTCAAGTTCGGGAGGACTCACAACCTTTTCTTCTACATCACCCATAGGTGTCATTTGTTCAATCTGCACATATATCCAGTGTTGTTTTGCTTGACGTTTTTCCAATATCGACGTCCCTGGCCTCATCTCTTTCACCTCTTTTGGTAACAAATCATATTTTCATTCCAAAAGTTCTACTCGTTCTTCCATTGACAAATGAGGTTTTGTTAATTCTTTTTCAACATGAACCATGTGTCTCTTTCTCATCATCTCGTCAAGACTTTCAGATTTATGTGACTGATAGTGCAAAGTAGGTTGTTGAGTTACACATTCATAACCATACTGATCAAATGTATACTGAGCATGATAATAATAATCTTGATCGTACATCTAAGGGCCTTCATATGAAAGTTGGGAATATTCATCATAATAATCATCGTAATCGTACTCCTCTTGGTAACTCATTTCCGGATCAAATGCCAAAAGTGATAGCCTGTGAGAGCTTCTAGTACGCATGCACCTGTCAATACCTGCACACTAACACACCCAGCATAAACCAAAAAAATAACAAACTAAAAAGGATAAAAAAATAACACACGTTGCGCACTACTCCCCGGCAACGGCGCCAAAATTTGACGTGATGTCGTGGTCACAATCAAATTTAATCCCAATAACAACTATATAGATAGTGGCAAGTGGGTATCGAACACAGGGAGTTTGTGGAATATGTGTTATTTGAAAGTTTATCTAATTTAACTAAATTAATCTAATTGCAAGAGAAATGAAATTCAAGAGTTGGTTTGATTGGATTGGTTTTTAAAACTAAAAATACTAATTAATTTGCGAAATGTAAGTTGAGTTTGTAAACAATTTGGAGACAAATGACCATCCTAAGTTTCCGGTTTGCTTCAACAATTGTGCTATCATTTACTAGAAAGAACGACATAGACATAGTTCATGTGAAATTATTTGTTGTGATAAAAGGGAACTAAGTACTCAGATTCCTAGAATGTGAGGTTATTACCCGATGACCAATTGACCCTTACCCGATCCTAATTCTACCCATGATATCTCGATTGCCAACGGCACCAAGAACGTATGGTTTCAAAGTAGAATAATTGTAAAAATCAACAACTTACAACCAAACAAGAACACACCATGATAAACAAACATAAGTTAATTCATCATTCTAGAATTATAAAATAAGCACAATAGTTTCACAAACCTTCCACCTAGGATGACCATAAAGTTTTTAGCCACACATGGCTTCAACAAACATCATCATGAAAAATGTAGAAGCAAATATTGTTTACAAAGTTCACCAAAAAAACTCGATAGAAATTAGATGATTAGATGGATAAAAGATGCCTGTCTTCACTCCCAAGTGCTTCTAAAATACTCCCCCACTCGTTCCAGCCAAGTAGTAACCGAAATATTATGATTAAGAACCATAAGTCCTCATCAAAAGATCAATTAATGCATAAGTTACGTTGATGGATCAATCGGTGCCGACCAAAGAAAATATGCCGTCTGCCGTTGTTCGCCGCCAAAAGATCCAGCCCAGTAGCCCACGTGTGTCGTGTTGGACTTCCAATATGTCGGCCCAATTCAAAAGTCAAGACCCTCACTTGCACCTTAGCTGCCTTCATGTGATCTTGTGTGATGTTAATGTATATGACGGCTGTCTTCAGATGATGACAATTAATCTTATTAAAAAAAATCAAAAACCCTTAAGAGAGTCCATAAGTCTGCCGCCACCCTTTTCCCAATGTGTGTTTTTCTTTTCTTTTTATTTTATTTTTATTTTTATGATAGAACTCCTATAACCTTCCACACATGGGTCACATGAATATGGCTCAATATTCCAAGAAGTCTCAATTCATAATGATGTTGTTGACTTGTTGCCCATAAATTCCTTCTTTCACGTGTATGTATTAGGTTTTTTTTTTTTTTAAACCTTTTTCTAAATGCCTTCACATTGTTTCACCACTTCAAGTTCCCGTTCAATCTTCATAAAACCCGTATCTTATGCCCATTATTACCTGCAAATCCCAACGACTAGTAGTTACCAAGTTCAAGCAATTAACCGGATAAAGTATGGTATTTTAGTCTATTTAAAGGCCTTAAGGGTTGTCCTACGGACCACCCGTCAGAATGGCCATGCCGAGGTTATTGGGATAAGGTCATGCTTGGGACTTTTTGGGATCGGTGTATGAATCTGGCAAGCATCACATTTCCTCAATTGCTCAGCGGTATCACGATGCATGGAGGGCCAGAAATACCCAAGGTTCATGAGTTTTGCAACCACCGACCTAGCTCCAAAATGAGCTCCGCATATGCCTTCGTGAATCTCTTTGATCAAATACTTACTTTGCTCAGGACCAACACATCTTAGCAGGGGGCAAGGTAACCCTTTTTGTAAAGGGTTTCTCCTTGTAGTACGTACTGCCTTGCCTTGATTTTAACCCTTTCAGCTTCCACTTGATCATTGGGTAGTTCACCATTTTTTAGGAACTTTTTGACAGGAGTCATCCAGTTTGGATCTTCCTCGGTGACTACGTCTTGAACTTCCAATTCATCGATTGATGGAGCCTTTAACACTTCTACCAACACCTTCTTGGTGAGGTGGGCAAAAGTGAGAGATGCCAGCTTACTTAAGGCATCAGCCTTTTTGTTTTGAGATCTGGGAATTTGTTTGATGTTGCACGTTTGAAAGGTATTCATCAGCTCCTTGGATTTTTTTTTGTATCTTTTCATGTTGGGCTCTTTGGCAACATAGCTATCGTTTACTTGGCTTGAGACCAATAATGAATCTGTGAACACTTCAAGCTTCTGGACCTTCATCTCTTTGGCCAGCCTTAAACCGGCGATCAAGGCCTCGTATTCAGCCTCGTTATTGGTGGTCTGAAAATCAAAACGGAGAGCATACGTGAATTCCAACCATTCTGGGTTAATCAAAATGAGTCCAGCCCCTGACCCTTCAACGCTTGAAGCCCCGTCGGTGAAAAGCTTCCAGGCTTCAGGGTCAGAGGGTTCAGTGGTTGCAGTGTTCACTTCAGTGACTGTTTGCTTTGGAAGTTATACAATGAAATCGGCCAAGACTTGGGCTTTTATGGCTTTTCTTGGGACGTAGGTGATGTTATGCTCACCTAGTTCTATGGCCCATTTGGCTAATCGTCCCGAGTTTTCTGGTTTTTCAAGCACACTCCTAATAGGTTTGGTCGGTGACCACTTGTATAGGGTGTGCTTGGAAATACCTTCGAAGCCTTCTAGTTGTTTGAACTAGGGCTAGGGCAAGTTTTTCAAGGGGAGGATATTTGGTTTCAGCCAATTTTAGGGTTTTGCTGAAGAAATAAATGGGTACCTAAACCTTGTCTCGTTCGATGGTGAGGACTGCACTTATGGCCTCTTCAGCAACTGAAAGATAGACTGAGATTAACTCTCCCGTTTCGGGAGCTGCAATGTCTGGTAAGGAAGCTAGATGCTGTTTCATTTGGTTGAAGGCTTCTTCAGCCTCCTCAGTCCATTTGAAGTCCTTCTTATCAGAGCAGCCTTTGAGCGTTTTGAAAAAGGGTAAAGACCTTTCAGCCAACTTGGAGGTAAAACGCTTCAAGGCTGCAAACTTCCCGTTTAAGCTTTCAACCTCTTTCTTGCTTCTTGGCGGTTTGGTTTCTAGAACAACTTTCACCTTGCTCGGATTGGCTTTAATGCTTTGTTTCCCCACAATATGCCCAAGGAATTTACCTTCCTCAAACCCAAAGGAACACTTTTCGGGGTTGAGCTTCATGTTGACATTCCTTAGGTTTTTGAAGGTTTCTTGGATGTCATCGAGCATTTGATATTCCGTCTTGCTTTTAATCACCAGGTCGACGACATATGCCTCCAAGTTTCGACCGATTTGACTTGAGAAGGCCTTGTCAACGAGTCGTTGGTAGGTCGCTCCGGCGTTTTTGAGGCCAAAAGGCATCTTTTGATAACAAAAGATCCCTTTGTCCGTGTGAAAGGCTGTTTTTTCCTCATCTTCTTCCTTCATGAGGATTTGGTGGTAACCTTTGTATGCATCAAGAAAGCACTTGAACGGGTAATCGGTGAGGGAGTCCACCTTGAGATCAATTTCAGGTAACGGGTAGCAGTCTTTGGGACAAGCCTTGTTAAGGTCCTTGAAGTCTATGCACATTCTCCACGAGTTGTCTGGCTTTCGGACCATCACTGGGTTTGCAACCCAAGATTGATATTTGACTTCGCGGAGAATGCTGGCTGACACAAGCTTTTCAACCTCTTGGCATGCAGCCAAGCTTCTTTCGGGTGCTAGACTTCGTTTCTTTTGGACCACGGGCTTGACATGAGATGGTATTTTCAGCTCGTGCTCAGCAATGCTTCGAGGGATGCCTGTCATGTCTTCCGGGCACCAAGCAAAGACATCACTGTAATGTTTCAACAGCTTCTCAAGGTATGACAGGGTTTCTTGTGAAAGGCTAGGATTGACTCTTATCTTCTGCTCGGGGTACTTAGGATTTATAGTAAGCCTTTGCCTGTCTTCTTCAATTTTGGAGCTCTCACCTTCAACCATGTAGGCTTCCTGGGAAGGTTGAAGGGTTGCTATTCCCCTTTCGGTGGGAAACTTGACAGTGCCATGGCCAACAGACACAGCCATGTAAAATGCACACTGTCCTGGCCTCCCGATGATCACGTCATAATTTGAGGGAATATTGATAACCACAAAGGTGAGCGGTTGGATTCTTTCCTTCTGTCCTTCACTGAAACGAACGTCAAGTGTCAGTTGCCCTAAAGGCTTGAGGGGTATATCAGCAATACCTTTTATGGTGGTTCCGGAGGGTTGAAGCCTTGAACGCTCTTCATCGCTCAGACGGTCGAAGAACTTCTCAAACATGATTTCGGTGGCAGCACCAGTGTCTATGTAAGCTTTACTTGTCTGTAACATTCCCACAGTAGCCTCAACCACAAGAGAGCTTGAAAGAGGGTCTTTTTCTGTTGGGGGAATCAAACACACTGAAGCTCCCAAGCTTCCAACCGCTGTCTTTTGTGTGGAACCCTTCCATCAAAATCCACCATATTGACTTCCTTGCCTTTTCCTTCAGCCATTTTGTCCCTTACTCCCTTTACCAAGTGAGCAAGTTCCCCGGACTTGACGGCTTCTTCGATCCTCTTTTTAAGTTGGAAGCAATCATTGGTATGGTGTCCCTTTTCTTCATGAAATTCACAATATTGTGTGGAGTTTTCATTCTTCCTGCTCTTGGGGAGAGGCTTAGGAGGCCGAAAGTTCTGCTTGACTTCTTCCGTTGCAAGGATTTCTTGAGGAGTCTTTGTGAGGGGTGTGAAACTTATGCCTTTCTCCCTGGTGGGAGGGTTCCGACTTTCAGGCCTTCGATGGTCTGAACCCTTTTGACGCCTGTCATAGGAGTTAAAGTTCCCTCTTTTTCTGGCTGGGCTGTTGCTTCGCCAACTGGATCCTCTTTTCCTTTGCTCTTTAATGTCTACTGTCTCCTCTCCCCGGATATGGGCTTCTGCCCTTTCGAGAGCTTCTTCCAAGGTCTTGGGCAGGGATTTATTGAAATCTCTTGTGAGGTATTTTGAGGTGATAGCATTCATGAAACCAGCTACCCTCATTTTCTCATCTGCCCCTACGTATGTGAGACCTTCCTTCTTGTATCGTTCAGTAAACTCTCGAAGACTTTCATCATCACGTTGTTTTATCTGAAAGATCACAGTTGCATCTTTGACATATCGCCTTTGTTGGGAGAAGTTTGCCAGAAAACCCTTGCTGAGGTCATCGAAGCTTCGAATGCTTCGAGCAGGTAAATCATTGAACCAAATCCTGGCTGATCCGACAAGAGTTTGCATGAACATTAGACAACATTCAACATTTGACCACTTCTCAATCCTTGCTGCACCGGTGAAGATCTGAAGATGGTCCTCAGGATCTTCAGTCCCATCGTATGTTTTGATGTGGGACGGCATTTTGATCTTCGTTTGAAAATCATAATCGGCTATTTGCTGTGAAAAGCATGAGAGGTTACTTGGCTTATAAGGTTTGGCCAAATCTTCTTCAGCCCTTGCACCTATGTCATTTCCATTGTTGCTGTTTCCCTGAGTGGCCAGCACTTGATTAATAAAGTGCTGCCACGGGAAGCTGGCCATCATCTGGGCCATCATCTGGGGCATGAGGTTAAAGCCTTGAAGGCTTCCGGGTGCAGCTGAGCAGCTAACTCCAAAGGGGGTGCTCATAACAGCACTTCGTGCCAAGGGGAGCACGGACAGAGCTTGTTCCCACGAAGTTGTTGTAGAAGTTGGAAGGCTTGTTACTGGGGATTGTAGGAGCTGATCTAGGGTTAGCTCATGGCCTAGAGGAGCACCACTTGTAGCTGGTTGAGATGAAAAGAGAGGATGTGTTGTAGGATTTGCCATTGCGGACAGATATGGATTAGGGTTTGGAGGATTACTAGGACCAGTCTCATTCCTAATTGTAAAAGGTGGGATGGGAGGTCTGGGAGACAGTGTTGGTTCTGGCTCATCATAGTCTAGACGAATCCTCACTCCCTTGTCCCTTTCCCTTCTCACATATTGGTTGAGGAGAGACCTCAACTCAAGGAAATTGTTGGCAACCCCCTCTGGGGTAAGTTCGACACGTGCTGGGGTGTCAGAGACACCAACATTGGGGGAAGGGACTTCGAATCTGGACGGAGTTGGAGTGTTGAAAGTGAGAAACTCGGGAGTGCTCCCCGGAGTTGAGAAAGAAGTTGGTATAGCCACATGGGCTTGGCTAGTACCCGGGGTTGAGGCGTTTGGGACCTGATTTACTTTTCCTGGGGATCCACTCTCTGACATGGTAGTTTCAAGAGAAAAGAGCTACACTACTAGGTCTTTTTGAGGAGAAATAGCGGCGTAGCCTGACGGTGGGCGCCAACTTGTTGATGCAACAAATAACAGACCAGGGATGGTAGCTGGGCTGGTTAGGCAAAAGGGTTGAAGGGTTCAACTTTGTCTAACGCAGGTCGTGGGGTCCCCCACGTTTGCAAGACGTGGAAGGAGGTTCACTAGTTTATTTTTATTGTTTGCTAAGGATCCTCCTCTGAAATGTGTTCAGATTCGGATGAAGGAGCAAACAGAATGTGTGTGTTGGGTGTAAAAGGGAGTAACTCGCATGAAGCAAGTACTCGGAGTGAATGACCAGAGATTTCAGTAATCACAGGTGGCCAGGAATGTCTTGCTTAGTAAATGAAGTGTCTAATATATAGGAGAAGACATCTCTCAAAGAAGAATGCATTTGACTAGTGACCATGCTTGCAGTGAGGGGCTTACCCTTTCGGGGGTTGAAGCCTTTTGACCCCTGGATAATAGAGTGTGCTATGTGGACCTGCATTGCTTTTGCGGCTGGCGAGTTGGTAAAGTAATCCAGAGACATGACTACTTACTGTTCCGTGTTACTTTGTTCCATTTCCCCAGGTTTTTAACCTTTGAACCATTTTGCCTTATGAGCATTTTTGTATTTAAGTCATTTATATTTGGTCTTGGGCTACCCCCGTCGTCAGAATGTATTGGTGGGCTTCCAAAAGATCGAAACTGGGAGATGTTACTCTCTAGCAATGGTGTGTGTTCGAAGGAGTAGATCACGGAAGCTAGTTATGGTGTTTCTCTTTTTGTTGTTGTTGTATGTTTTGCTTGTGTTGTGGTGTGTTATTGGTGATGCTTTTGTATCGTTCTCGTCTGGTCGTGCTCTTAGTGACTTGCTAAGATTCGGCATGGTGGTGTGTTTAATAAAAGGTTCATTTGGTTGTTCAAAAAAATTGAATAATTGAAAATCCATGAATGGATATGTTGATAAGTCTTTAAAAGACGAATGAATTATAAGGTTGTAACACCTCAAATTTTAATAAAGTTATTGGCTTATGGTCAACAACTCAATGATTGTAATAATGTTTTTTGTTTATTATCAACAATTCAACGACTTTATTCTATTGAACAAGAATTACAAGAGAAATTAAATGATAGAATCAATCTACCGAAAACAATGACCAAACTTGAACCAATCAGTAGACTAATTGATTGATACAGAAATAAATAATATTTGATAACAAGACTAAGACCAATAAGAACTAGACTCACTGGCTTGTTTTTTTAGCAAACTAAATGACGAGACATACAGAACAATAGTAGTGATCAACTGATGATCGATAATCTTCAACACTATCGAGAAGCCTTCATTTATAGCCAACCTCGATTTACCCATTGAGATTTGAGAAGATGAGCGAGCGACAGAGATAGAACAGCAGGAGATTGATCTCATATTGAAAATCAAATCCCCGCAAATATGTTATAGACTTCAAGAATAAAAACTTTCCATTTAAGCCCCTTCAAGGTTAGCAACATTCCAAGAATAGCCCTATCAACCAGGATCCTCCAATCGGGAGAGATGATCAGCTGCTACATTCTCTGCTCCTTTCTTATCTTTGATCTCAATGTCAAACTCAGAAAGTAGAAGAATACGTCGTATCAGACTGGGTTTGGCATCTTTATTTGCAAAAAGGAATCGCAATGCTGAGTGATCAGTAAAAACGGTAGTTTTGGAAAGCACGAGATAGGAAAGGAATTTATCGAAAGCGAAGACCACAGCTAGAAGCTCCTTCTGGGTAGTCGTGCAATTTTCCTAGGCATCATTGAGGGTCTTACTAGCATAGTATATTGGGTGGAAATGCTTATCTCGCCTTTGCCCTAAGAATGCCCTGACTGCGTAGTCACTCGCATCAAACATGAGCTCAAAAGGTAAGCCCCGGTCGGGAGAAACTAAGATAGGAGCACTAACCAAGCACTCCTTTTTAAACTCAAACGCCTTAAGACAACCCGCATCAAAGACAAATGGGACGTCTTTCTCAAGAAGGCGGGTCATAGGGCGAGTGACTTTTGAGAAATCCTTAATATAATGCATATAGAAACTCGCATGACCAAGAAAACTATGAATGGATTTGACACTAGTGGGTGGTGGAAGTCTACTAATGGTGTCAATCTTTGCTCTACCAACCTCTATACCATCTCTAGAAATTTTATGCCCTAACATAATCCCCTTCGTCACCATGAAGTGACACTTCTCCCAATTCAACATCAACTTTGACTCAATACACCTCTTTAACATCCTCTCCAAATTAAGCAAACAATGGTCGAATGAGCTACCATAAACTGAAAAGTCATCCATGAAGACCTCCATAGATATCTCGGTCATATAATATGGAAGAAAGCTACCATGCAACACTAAAATGTAGCTGGAGCGTTACATAACCCGAATGGCATGCGACGATAAGCATAGGATCCACATGGGCATGTGAAGGTGGTATTTTCCTGATCCTCAGGTGCAATGGGAATCTGGAAATAACCTAAAAAACCATCAAGGAAACAGTAAAATTGCTGCCTTACGTGATGTCGAGTGTGTACGAATTTTTAGTATATTTTTAGTACCTTTTACTCTTTTATCAAACTTTAAATTTATAAAACACGATATAAAACTATCACTCTCTACAACACGCTAGGGCAAGTGCACCCATCGTTGGCGTAGTATAGTGATGGTAAGATACCAAGGTCGTCCAAGGACACAAGAGCTTTTAGTATCGGAATATCGTCGACATCTAATCTAACCAAATTTTTATAAAAGATACTTTTAGCAAGTAAAATAAAGAAAATTAGATAAGTAAATAAAGAATACATAGACAAAATAGAATCACTTGGATCCGACTCGTCATTTATGTATCCTTTGATGATTTCCACGCTTTGGGTTTTTTAAGAGATTATCTTAGTTATAGTGGCATGTCCCTCTTTTGGAGGCAGCGCTACCGTCAGTCATATTGGCCTGAGTCAACAGGGATACAGTCCCGCAAGGCTGGATTATTGAAAGATAATTATGTAAGTTATTAATGAAAAATGTGGCATGTCCCTCTTTTGGAGGCAACGCTACCCTCGGCCATATTGGTCAGAGTCAGCAGGAATACAGTCCCGCAGGCCGGTTTAAAGTTTCAATAGTAGTTTATTTATAAGTGATTCAAGCCATTCTTACTTCCCCCTATTTGATGCTATCTACCTCAAAGGAATTCCTAATAAGCTTGAATCAAGTCCTCGCATGATCTATACAATGAACGAGGCAAGAACTTTACCCAACCACCCTTCTAACCCCCTTCCAAGCAGTTCACGCGCTTTATATAGACTGTATAGACACGAATGAGTGAATCAATGAAACATGAAGAAATGATTAAATAAAGTTCACTTTCAATATAAAAACTAGTAATTAAATTCATTAATACATACCCAAATAAAAAGTTACCAAAGCTCAGAAATCAAAAGTAATACATAAATGATTTGTCTTCACCAAGTGATGTAAAAGGTTAGCCAAGCATGGCCTTTATTTGACAAAAACTCTTACTATGGGAAATTAACCTGAGTCGGGCTCACCCATGGGAAATAAAAAATGGGATAAATCAAACCAACATCCATGTGTTTAAGAACCTCCTTCTTCACTACCTCCAGCAAGTTCGGATTCAGTCATCTCTGAGGCTGCACCACAGGCTTATACTCATCCTCCATGAGTATCCTATGCGTGCAATAAGCAGGGTTGATGCCTTGGATGTCCGAGAGTCTCCAAGAAATGGCTTTCTTATGTGTCTTCAACACATCAAGCAGCTGAGTCTTCTCAACCTTCGTCAGTTTAGCAAAGATAATGACGGGTAGACTAGCATCCTCACCTAAGTAGCCGTACTCTAAATGAGAGGGTAAAACCATAAGCTCTAAGGGTGGTGCCATTTCTAGTGAAGGTTTCCTACTCTCCTCTCAAACCTCACTAATCTCAAATGCCTCAGGAAATAGGGGAAGCTCTTCGTCAATCAAACATGGATCCTCCTCGTGGTCCTCTACGACCAAATCAGCTCCACAGATGTAGTCAAGACATCAATCCATACGAGAGATAAACAAATTTATGAAGTAAACTGAATCGCATGGACCACTAAAGTCATATTGACTACCCGAATGTCTTATGAATTTGACGACCTCAAATGTGACGTTCTCGACTCTTACGCAAAGAGTGATTTTCTCATCAAAGAAATCATTGATTGCCTTTGTAGTACGCAGAAAAGGACTTCCCAAAATGATAGGCACATTGTCGTCAGCCTCCATATCAAGGATTACAAAATCCATGGGGAAAACAAATTTGTCAACTTTTACCAACAAGTTTTCCAAAATGCCCCGTGGATATTTGACCAATCGGTCAGCAAGGGATAGTGTCATGTGTGTTGGGGCCAGATCACCTAGATCTAGTTTCTCATAAAGAGAGTAAGGCATCAGATTAATGCTAGCACCTAAATCTGCCAACGTGTGGCTCACGGTGTCATTACTAAACAAACACGGCATTGTGAAAATTCCCAGATTTGTCAATTTCTCTAGCAGTTTATTCAGAACCACCGTAGAACATCCCGCAGTAAAGGCAATATTCAAAAGCTCCCCCAATTTATCTTTTCGTTTCAGAAGATCTTTCAAGAACTTAGCAAATTTGAGCATATGCTCGAAGACCTTGATGAACAGTAGATTGATTTTTACCTATTTGAACATATCAAGGAAGTGTCCATATTCCTTAGCATATTTCTGATGCCATAGGCGGGTAGGATATGGAAAACGGGAGTGATCAATCTCTGGGGTAGGTCTGTTCTCAATTGGCTTCTTACCTTTGGGTTTCTCTACCTGAGACTCACTGTTCGATGTGGTACTTGCTGGGACTAGCCTAGGTTGCACCCTACCATGAGCCTCCATCTTTATCTCCTCGTCAACTAGTTCTTCTTTCTCATCCTTAACCGGTGAGCTAACTAACTCTCCTCCCTACCACTACAAGTTGTGACTACTTTCAGTTGAACGGTCGGGTTTGTTTGAGTAATACCCGAGAATTGGCCTAAGGCCCTTTCGTCTAACCGCTTAACAATGTCACTAACCTAACGCTGAATATCTAGGAATATAGACTGTTGATTCTTAAGAAGGATGTCATCCTTAGCAACTAATTGAGTCAACAAGTCCACGATCTTACTCAAATGGTTTCCACTACCCCTACCTAAGTTATTTCCCGAACTCCTACTAGAAAATAGAGCTTGCCCATGATTTTGATTTGTATTTGATTGAAAACCGGGGGGAGGTTATCAAAAATTTCCAATTAAAATTAGGATGATTTCTCCAACCCAAGTTATAAGTATTGCCCAAAGGATTTGTGGGACCTCGGTTCGGACCTCCTACGAAATCTACCTGCTCCTGACTCAGTAAATGGCACTCTAAAGTAGCGTAACCCCTTCGCCACACCTCACATTTATCAACTTTCATTTTCAACTCAATCAAAACTCTAGACAAGTTCTCAAGTGTAGCAGCCACACAAGTGTCCAAGATGACTTGGTGAATACCTCGCATAGACGAGGATGGACTAGGTGTAGGAGTGGAATTCTTATTGGCTGACCGCTGCTCATATTCAGACTGGGCGAAACTCCCAAAAAGGTCATTGCATTCGGTCACATCCTTATTTCCCTTGAGGTGGCCTCCTACAAAAGTGTTGAAACGACCCTTCGTCTCGTAAGTAAGGCGGTTGTAGAATTTCTATACAAGGGCCTAGTCAGACAAACCACGTTGAGAGCATCTACTAAGTAGATTCTGGAAATGCCCCCAAGCAAGGTTGTACGACTCATCGGATTTGGTCATGAAGTCGGGATGCTTTAGAAGGTGGAAAATACTTCTTAAAGAATACATCACGAAGGTTTGCCCAAGTGGTGAAAGTCCTACCAGGATGTGAATCACGCCAAGTGTCATCAAGCAAGGAAAAAAATGGGAAAAGCTGAAGGAAAATGACTTCATCATTGGCACCTTGTAGTTTTAAGGTACTACATATGTGAGTAAGGCGGGAAATGTGTGCAGGAGCATCCTCATCATTACGACCATGAAATTGACATGAATTAGTAATAGCGATCATGATGTATGAGGGTATTTGACAAGACTTGGCGTTATCAATGGGCGGACAGGTGATGGGGGAGTTGACTCCCGTGAACCCCTCGGTGGACTGTTGGAGAATGGTACGACGAGCGATCGTTGCGGGATGAGTGGGTGGTGGACTAAGTGGAGTGGGTGGTATAGATTGTGGAGTAGAGTAAAAAATGGGCGAGCTTGTGGAATAAATACTAACCTCGATTTTGAAATCAGTAAGCTCAGGAAAAACAATTGGTGGCGGGCCTTGCGAGCGAGTATGTGGCATAAACTCCAGATCAAACACAAAAGTGTAAGAGTATGGTAGAATAAGAAAAAAAACAAAACAAAAGCCAAGTAGCACAGATGTGGTAGCTAAGTGTGATCAAAGCTAATAAATGCAATCGCCTAAGAGTCCCCGACAACTACGCAAAAAACTTGATGTGCTAAAAGTAGTCTAATAAAATTAACTAAAACTAACCCTAAATTAAACACTAAGTAATACTCTAGACTCTCTAAAGACTAAACTACTGACAGGCAAGTGAACCTATCGAAACTAGTAAAGTTAAAGTAAGTCTGAATATCGAACCCACGAGACTCCTATTGAAAAGGTGAACCAGACTCGATTACTTATCTACACTTCTGATTGATTTGTTTTTATTGTTTAAGGGGGGAGGGGGTTCTACTAATTCTAATGCAAATAATTAAACGATTACCTTGATCAAACTTGTAACACCTCCTAAATTCGTGTTGAGTTATGCAATCACACGTGTCCATACTCTCAATTATGTCTAATAAATTGGATGAGGGACTAATTTTGACAATTTTGAAAGTTTGAATGTGGAGGGACTAAAGGTGTCAACATGCAAATTTATTGCCTTTGAGTGACTCTTTACGGACCGTAAGCCTTCGTGCTTACGGACTGCAAGTAGGTATTTTTTGGCTTTTGAGTAGCGGATACGCACCGCAAGGATATATACCTTACGGTCCGTAAGGCGATGAAACATGTGTGTGCTAAAGGTCCTTACGGACCGCAAGGACTTATCCCTTACGTTCCGTAAAGGACTGCCAGTGGCAGTTTTGTTTGGAGGCCAAGCAAGTCTGCCCCTTTGCCACCTTTCACGCACAATGCCACTCTTGCTCAGTAGGAGACACGTCCATGGACACTTGGGGTGATCTTAGATGAACCCTAACACCTGTCTTCATCATAATTCAACCTCCTGAACTATAAATTGGAGCTTAGTTCACATTCACAACTTGCAGCTTCTTCATTTTCTATTCTCTCTGCTATATTGGAAGTTCCTGATCACTAACGGAGCATGCTTTAAGCTCTAGTCGTTTTCTTGGACCACTTGTAAGTGCTCCATCCTTGTTCTTTCAGTTATAGGTTTTTATTAAGCCGAAAGTCAAACAAATTGACTTTTGCTTTGACTTTCAGTTTAGACCATTATGGTCCAGCCATTGTTTGAATCAAACATGGCTACATGATCGTAATAAGGTAAGTTTTAATCGCTCAAAAGGGCACCTCCTGGAAATCACGTTAAGTTGGTCAAATGACGGGTCAAAGTAATGTTTAATAAAAAGTCAAACGACAGATTTTTGGAAACTTTATAAAATGAACTTGTAAATGTTATAACTCATGTTTTTAACACTTAATTAGTTGGTAACTAATATTAAAACATGTATGAACATGTTCAGCCCGTCATTTCCAGTTTACATGTCGGTTCGCAACCGAAAGTCAAGAAGTTTGACTTCTGCTTTAACTTTCGATTCTGACCCGATTTAGCAACTTTAGCTACTGATTATTAGTTGCATTATGATCATATAATAGTGTAGAATAACCATCTGTGGTTATACTACTTGATCATAGTCAGATTCTGAGTTTTTACACAAGTTCTTACAATATGTCTAATAATGATCAAAATGACCTTTTTGTGCAAAACATGGTTTTAATCAATGAAAACCTATTGAAGAAATAGTGGCTCGAATGACCGGAATCAGTAGGACCAGGGGTTTAGTTCTGCATAAAAAGGGTTGGTCCTCTCGTTCGATTCGAGGTTTAACTAAGCTTCTTCTCCGGTGATCTCTGCAAAACAGAAAGCCGTTAGACTCGCCACGGGGAGAATGTGAGTTCTCTTCGTGACCACCCTCCGGCGTGAGAATACGTATAGATCTCGATGAAGAAGAAGCAGTAGTAAAAGTGAAGTGAGTGTAACTTGTAAGATTATACCTGGCATGACTTATTTATAGCTGGATTTTGGGCGGGAAAACTTGTTGATGGAGATAGTAACGGAAAGTATTTTCCGTAAGCGGTTACGCCCTTTTCCTTTGATCACTAACGTCACATCCATGCACACTGATCGTGAGTGTGATCGATGGCTAAGGAGATGCCACGTGGAAAGTGGGTTTGTATGGATCCTTCTCCAAGTTAGTGCTATCATCGTGACTTAGATGAGAATTCAGGATGAAGCCACGTCACCATTCGGTTATAACCGAATGGTTGTGCACGATGAGATCTTCTAGAAGATTTACAGCTGTAACCCTTTAGGCCCTTGCCATGTGTTCTTTCTGTTACAACAGAAAGAACACTTTTGTCTAAGTCTTGGCATCAGACGCGCGGAGATGTTTGGGATCTTGACTTTGATTCTAACTGTACCTTTGCATGAGCCTGTGCATGGGTGTTAGTTGAATGTTAGTTTAATCCTTTCTATGGCGCATGGTTATAGAAAGTTGTTTTCCTTTATATCCTTGTTTAGAACCGCTGCGCAGCCACGCGGGGTTCTGTTAAGGATGTTTTTGTGATGAGGTTGTGGTATGGTCCTATACGCCTGCGCAAGGTTTTTGGGACCATACCCCTTCAAGTCCTCCCAGTCCAGTGTTGCTCTTATGTAAGTAAGT
The DNA here is from genome assembly GCA_030545235.1 of Helianthus tuberosus. Taxonomy (NCBI): domain Eukaryota; kingdom Viridiplantae; phylum Streptophyta; class Magnoliopsida; order Asterales; family Asteraceae; genus Helianthus; species Helianthus tuberosus. The sequence goes on along the minus strand of CM060386.1, from coordinate 91,827,201 downwards.
GGAGCACTGGACTATATAAAAGTAGTGTGCGCTTTTTGCTTTGATAAGTTTTGGCGGGAAATATGAAGAATCTTCTTGTGGAAGATACTTTTCCTTCAAGTTGAAGTGCTCATGATTTCAAATTGTGAAAAATTTGACTCCTGGCAGGTGAAAGGTATGGTGCTGACTGTTGACATGTGACGGTTTTGGTGACAGGTTGTCACTTGTCAGTCATTCATTAAATGTTCGTCGTCAACGTGGCCTGCACACGCGTGAGGTTTTTTGTTGTTTTTCCCACTCGCCCCTGATGCTTCCATAACCGTGTTTTCCTGGAAAAGGGGCTATTACGGTTTTTTAGGGCATTGATGGCGATGAGTATATAAACCTTTTTAGTGCCTTCTTTTAATTGTTTGCTCTTTGAATTCTACTCTTCTTCCCCAATATTTCTTTGAAGAAACCTGCAAATCTTTCCCCTTATGTCTACCAGATAACGTCACGATGATTCTTCAGAAGAAATGTCTGTCGGTCTTCCACCATTGAAGTGGTCGAAAGAAGTGTTTGACGGTTTAGTTCGAAGTTTTAAATTTCCTGAGAGTCGGGGTGTTCGATACCCAGATGATGGTCAGACGGTGGCAGACGCTCTGGTCGGGTATATTACTTTGTTCTGGGATTATTTTACTGAAGGCAACTTCCAATTACCGGTGACAAGGTTTTTTCTTGATATCCTTGCATACGACAAGTTTCATATTTCTCAACTACACCCCATCGGAATGGTCCGGATTCATCACTTCGAATTCCTTTGCCGGTCAATGCATATTGAGACAACGGTTAACCGTTTCCGGGTGTTTTATCAATGTCACTGTTCCCAGGGCTTTTATTCCTTTGCCCAGCGTTCGTCAGCAAAGAAAATCTTGTTGCACCCACCAAAATCCTTTCACAATTGGAAACCGAAATTTTTCTTTATCAAAGCTGGTGTGATTCCGATGAAAATGACCTTTAGGGGTACAGACGACATTGTGGTTGATAACATTAAGACTCCACAATCAGAGATTTGGTAACAGGATCTGAAAGATGTTCTGTCGGTTGAACTTCCGGAGAAGGCCCTGGTTGCTGCTGGTATGAGTCTTTACTAGAAGATGGACCGTGAAGACAAACCAGTGTACATGGAGGGTGATAAAAGTAAGATTTGGGATTTTCTTACCTTTTGTTTTGTTTTTTTTTTTTTTTTTTGTAAGTAATATGAATCTGTTCCTCTGTTTCTCTTTGTAGTTGTTTCCTTGTATGTCGTTGCATACAAGAGGGAAAACGGGAGGATGGCCACCGTCCCGAAGAGAGCTGATGAGGAACTCTGGTATCTACAGATAGTCAGGAATTTTGCCCTTCCTCGTGTAACATCCTATTCTCGGGTGAAATTATATGATATTTTACTATGGTAAAGACTTATTTTAAGAGTAAAGAATTTGATGAGTAAAAAAAATTAGCACATTATATTTTTAATATAATGTTGAGAAACATGACGAGTTTGGTTTAGAGTAATATATACCGACATACCGTTACATCATCTTGTGACTCACCCAAACTTGAGGGGTCATTGTTGTAACAAATCAAACTTAAGGGGGGATGTATTGTAGTTAACACATTTTTGAATGTATAAAAGTCATTCATGGCTCATTAGCTGCAAAAAAAAGGTTTATTTTCTGGATTTAGAGAGAGAGAAGGCTGGAGCCAGAGAGAGAAGGGAGGTGCGGCGGTCAGTGACCGATGGTGGTCCGGGTGTGGCGAGTGATGGTGGTCCTGCTACCCCTAATTTTTGTCTGGAACCATTTCTCGATATCCCAAACTCCATGGTAAGCTCCATTTCAGTTCAATATAAAATCTAGATCCCAGTTTTAACCATCAAAATTTTGGAAATGGTTATGTTCGAATTTGGGTGGTTGTTTTTTTTAACTGCACAGCCTCAAATAACTGGCTGATCCAAGTGTTCTAGCCGTTGGATCGTCTTAAAATTTTTACAGTATGGTACTTACAAATAGATGATCATAATCAACGGTCGGAATGTGTTTTAGAGGTCTGCATGTTTGATTTTATAATCCATTTTCGCAACAGTTCATATTTCTAGTTTGGAAAACCTAGTTTCAAAGATTGGGCTGTTCCCGATGATCCAACGGTCGGATCGTAATAAAATTTGAACTGTTGTTTCCTAACTTATAGATGAGTATTCTCACTAGAGGAATTTCTGATCTGAGGTCTAGAAATATGTAATTTTGTTGCGATAAGTTGTAATAGAAAACAGGGGTCAAAAACAGGAAACGTGAATGGTTGCATGGCTGTCCAAACGGCCTTACAAGGATGTTACGAGGCTAAAGAATTGTTCCAGATGAAAACACAACTCTAAATGTAGTTTCAGTTCACGTTACATGAAGAGTTTGTTTTCTCATATGAAACCGTTTATACGAAAGGCTTGATTCGTTGTGAAAGTCCAGTAATGGAATTGAAGAAAAGGGGAATTATGCCCGGTAGCATCTAACAAGAAGTCAACAGGTCAGAAAGGGGATTCGAAGTATAGCTAATCCTACGGGCAAAGGTAAGTTATCTTACACATGTATTGTGATATTGTATTTGACTTGTTACGGTGTTGATAATATCACCGATATTTACGTAAAAAAGTAGGATTATGGCGTAGTGAATATTGGATTAAACATTGATTTCTCTACTGTTGGTAATGTAAAGAATCGCTAGATGATACTTAACGTTTAGAATGATTAAAGTAACAAGTGATGATAGGTGGCTACATATGTTGCCTTTGGGATTTCAAAATGATGTTATCTATCTTGTTGTTAATGAGACTTATATTATATATTGTTTAGATTCAACTTTGTCGTATAATGTATGGTACGAGGTATGAAATGGGAAGTATTTCTCTACAATGTTGTGAACTCATGCCTTCCTGCAAATATGAAGATTGGCAGTACCTAAAAAAAATGTCGAGTCTTAATGGCATGTTAAGGAATTATGATTCGACCCTTTTTTTGTGTGCAAACGATTGTTAATAATGTGGTTGGTGGTAAGAGTTTGGAATATTAACAAGGCTAAAATTATTATTAGAACTATGAGTTTTAACTCCATTGTTAACGATCATGTTGACTAGAAGCAGGTTTGAGAAGTACGAGATTGACTCGTTTTAAAAACCGAAAATCGAGTACAAGTGTTGTAGGTGGCGTAGCCTACACTATATTCCGCATAGGTCACACCGATGCTAGTTGTTTCCATGATGGGTTTCTAGCCTATGTTGCGTGTTACAATGGGATGTCTATGCTAGGTCGGCAAAGGCTTCGTCGATTCCGATGTAGTTTACATCGGGGATTGTTCCAAGTTCAAGATTTTGGTGTTTGAGATCAAACTTATAAGTTTGATTATCATATGATCTCAATCTAATGAATACTAACATGTCATTTTCTAATGTCATAGGTAAAACTTATGGATGGATTCTAAAGTTGAGGGTCAAGTGCTCAGGATGAATTACGAACATCACATAGTTGAGTTTATATCTTATAAAGTTTTTAGTGGTCATTTTGTTTAGTAGTGGGTTACGAATCTAAACTTATTAGATCATATTGTTCTTTTTTTTCTAAAAAGAGTAGTGTTGTTCATATCTAAATGATGAAGACAAGTTTATATAATGTCATTAGTTTATATAATGTCATTAGACACAAGAAATTTTGGGTCCTACTTTTTCCGCAATTAAAATATAAATTTTGGTCATTTTGAACTTAGAGCGTTACAAGTTGGTATCAGAGCTCTGGTTTGAGTGAAACCTAGTACAAAAAAAGGTAAGTACTTGAACTCAAACCTGTGTGCTCTTGTGACTAGGAACCTGTACAATCCGAGACTCGATCAAGATCAGAAGGTAGAATTGAATGTAAGCATGTATATATGTGTTCATATAAAGAAACTAATTGTTTTGTATATGCAAGGTACGCTTAAGCGATTGAGGAGGATGATCTGAGGATGCGGTCTAGGATGAATACCAAAGCATGTAATTTGACAGATGGACCCCAGGTACACAATATTAATATATATGGGTACCAGTGTTGGGAAAATCTCCTGAGGGAGGGTAAATGTTAAACGAAATACAATGATATTGTCTTGGTAAGTTTTAAAGATGTTGCACGAACTGAAAAACCGCTTCTCCAGGAATAAGGTGATGATTACATGAAGGCACGAAACTAATATGTGAATTGCGTGCCCGGCCAGTACGCAAGAAGCATATGACATTCGTGAGACCATGATAATCATCACAGGTATGTCCGGAAGAATCGGGAAGCAGGTTGACGTGTGGGTGAAAGGAGTTGTAAGACTCTCAAGAAAATGGGGGTATTCTATAAGAATGGAAAAGTTGAATCCGTTGTTGAGTACAGATCAAACTTGTAAGAATGAAAAGCATGAATGAAAAGTTTGAATCCGTAGTTGAGCACGGATCAAACTTGTAAGAATGAAAAGCATGAATGTAAAGTTTGAATCCGTTGTTAAGCACGGATCAAACTTGTAACAATGAAAAGCATGAATGAAAAGTTTGAATCCGTAACTGAATAAGGATCAAACTTGTATGAATGAAAAGCATGAATGAAAAATTAGGATCCGTAAGTAAGTGCATGTAAAAAAATATATGAATGAAAAAGTTAAATCCGTAGGAGAATACGGATCAAACATTTAGGAATGCAAAGTAAGAATGGAAAGGGCTTGAATCCATAAGTAAGTATGAATGAAATAAGTAAGAATGAAAGGTTGGATCCATAAATAAATAAGGATAGGATGAGAATGATGGAGGGAATGTGTTTCTCTCCCCAACTATGGTAAGTATAAACATTGTAAGCAAGTGGTGCCGATAGCCTTGCCAGGTTAAGTATGTTGCTCCACTAAAGGAGTGCATATATGAACATGTGTGGGATGAGTTGTTGCTAGTTGTTGAAACCTAGTTAGGGATGTGTTGACAGTTTGACCTTGTTAGAGTCAAACGGATTATATGAGTAAGTATAAGACAAATTCCAATAAGATAACAAGAAGGGTGATGGAAATTAGCACCTAAACGAAAGTTTTATTGAAAGAAAGAAGTATCGAATAAAGTTAGGCGGTGGGCATATTAAAAATCAACTCATGAGAGTTGGGGTGAATGATTGGCTAAGACTCGGACGAATTGCTTAAGTATGGACGAGAGGGAAAGTTTTTGCAAGAGACACTAAAATAATGAAACAATGTTTTTGTAAGTATGTTCGAACTGAAAGCAAGTACAAACCCGTACTTCAATATGTATACACAATAACTAATGAGTGGCAGTTTGACCTTGAAAAGTCAATCTGGATAAGTTGGCAAATAACTAATGGATTATTGAATTACTTTAAAAAGTTTAGACATTCTCGATCCCTTATAAAGAATTACATAGATTTTATAATCTCACTAAGGAGTAAAAGAGAGTATGAGGTCCCATGATCTCATGAAGGTGATTCTGGTGATTATCATTTTGATGCTAATACCATAATAAAGGATTCTAAACTAAGTGTTATTCTGATGACTTGATAACAAAAGTTGTTAGTTAACGCTAATATGACCTTAAAAATGGCAAAATGATGTTTTTTTTAAGGAATAGCATTTATTAAAAATAAATAAAGGAAGAATTGTTCTAATAAATCACGAGAACTACGCATGAGAGATTTCTCATCGGATCTTGAAGCAAATTATAGTAACTGCCACTTGGGCTATAGCCGAATGGTAACACCAAAGGTGTTTGCGGGGAAAGAAGCTAGGTTCGAACCTGGTGGAAAGGTGTAAAAAACAAAAGGTGTGAAAGTTTAGCCATTCAAAAAAAAATATGGTAACTACATGGAAATGTAATGTATGACATCTTGAGCAGTTCATTTTCGAGTGAAATTATGAACATAAGTACTAGTGTGATCTTGTAGAAGCCATAATTTATATGGATGGAAGCAAAAAGGTAAATAATTGTGGAGACATAATGAGTTAAATTGAGTAATGAATTAATTATATTGTATTCTAAATGCCTTTTGGTTTAAATATATGCTAATAAATTATGATAAGTCTTCATAGTATATGATTGAACAAAAAAAAAGGGGGTCCGATGAACTGTTAATAAACAAAGATAAGGAAGATCATAAGTATGCAAGTGATTACGTTGATTGAAATATTTACGTGTTCCCTTTTCAAAAGAAGGTAATTTTTTTGTATTTACAATCAATTACCTAAGAAAGGTTTATAGTGGCCACTTTCTTATTCTAATAAGTTAGTTTTGTTAAAGACCTTGGAGAGGGTATTTGGAGATTATATAGTCTCAATGATAAATAAATGAATGTTTGAAGATCTTATTATCTTGATAAAAATGTGGGAATTGTTAAAGATCTAATTAATGATCTTAATACGATGAGATAAATGTGTGTGTGTGTGTGTGTGTGTGTATATAACAAAACGAACAAGCCAATTGTCTATTTAAGATGTTTGTTAATGAGGATTTGATTAAAACCACAGATTATGAATGAGCAAAATGGATTAAAATATTGTAAAGATGATAAATTGAATTTATTATGAAAATTAACATTAAGTGTTGATGTTAACAAAGATGTTGTGTGACATATTTATGCTTAGATTGACTTATGAAGTCATTAATAAGCTATCAAGGAGAGAAGGGTGGAAAGTTGGGGCATTTGAGAAATGATGAGTACAAGACTTGTAGATGCTCATAAATCTCTTCCACTGATGAGGTAAATGCTCTATGACTTTTAAATTTTTGTTTTCTTGATAAAGCGAAGTATTACGATTCTTAAAAGATATGTGATAAGGTTTTAAATTATAAACATAAGATATGTAGAAAAATGGGGTTGACTGACTATTTTAGAATCATGTAGTGGAGTTATGTTCCAATGTTGAATCATGAGTCAAGAAGTTAATAAACGATCTTGTTTATGTTACATAACCACTAGGAGAATCAGCTTAGAAGTCATGATGTTGTATGTAACAGGTTAGAGTGGTTGTAATATAATGTGTTTATCTTGGTCATACAAGTGAATTCAAATTTATGATGTGTAAAGATTCCTTAAATTTGAAGCATAGATAGATGTATTGAGTCCATCACTTTTAAACATCACTGCTGATGCTGATGAATGGACATATAAGTTTGTTAGATTTTAAGTCATTTTACAAACATGTGATAGATATAATCAGAAATTTACTGAACTAGAAATGACAAATATGAGTTAAAGTTACTCCTTTAATGCATATAAAGGAATGTCTTAATCCATGAAAGATTTTGTCAAACTATGATTGATGTTTAAGGACTTCAATATATTGCGCTAGAAATTAACTTTTAAGATGTTAGCATGAAAGCATCGAACTAACAAAATTGGGTTACAAGAGGAGCAGTTACATAGTTGAGACATGAAATGTGTATTCTCATTCTGTATCCAGGTATGTGTTTCTTTCTCTAAACATGTATATGAAAAATGTTCATGGCCATTGATTAATTTGTAGATAAACATAAGGTATGGTTACAGGTTATATGTTGTGGTTACAAGTCTTTATGTAGGATATGGATTCATATATGTGGTTAAACCCTTAAGTGTAAAGGATAAAGAGAAGGGATGGAAACGATAAGTAAAATTAATCTAATCTTTCGCTAATAAGGTTTCGGGGACGAAACCTTTATAAGGTGGGTAGATTTGTAACATCCTATTCTCGGGTGAAATTGTAATATGATATTTTACTATGGTAAAGACTTATTTTAAGAGTAAAGAATTTGATGAGTAAAAAAAATTAGCACATTATATTTTTAATATAATGTTGGGAAACATGACAAGTTTGGTTCAGAGTAATATATACCGACATACCGTTACATCATCTTGTGACTCACCCAAACTTGAGGGGTCATTGTTGTAACAAATCAAACTTAAGGGGGGATGTATTGTAGTTAACACATTTTTGAATGTATAAAAGTCATTCATGGCTCATTAGCTGCAAAAAAAAGGGTTTATTTTCTGGATTTAGAGAGAGAGAAGACTGGAGCCAGAGAGAGAAGGGAGGTGCGGCGGTCGGTGACCGACGGTGGTCCGGGTGTGGCGAGTGATGGTGGTCCTGCTACCCCTAATTTTTGTCTGGAACCATTTCTCGACATCCCAAACTCCATGGTAAGCTCCATTTCAGTTTAAAATAAAATCTAGATCCCAGTTTTAACCATCAAAATTTTGGAAATGGTTTTGTTCGAATTTGGGTGGTTGTTTTTTTTAACTGCACAGCCTCAAATAACTGGCTGATCCAAGTGTTCTAGCCGTTGGATCGTCTTAAAATTTTTACAGTATGATACTTACAAATAGATGATCATAATCAACGGTCGGAATGTGTTTTAGAGGTCTGCATGTTTGATTTTGTAATCCATTTTCGCAACAGTTCGTATTTCCGGTTTGGAAAACCTAGTTTCAAAGATTGGGCTGTTCCCGATGATCCAACGGTCGGATCATAATGAAATTTGAACTGTAGTTTCCTAACTTATAGATGAGTATTCTCACTAGAGGAATTTCTGATCTGAGGTCTAGAAATATGTAATTTTGTTACGATCAGTTGTAACAGAAAACAGGGGTCAAAAACAGGAAACGTGAATGGTTGCATGGCTGTCCAAACGGCCTTACAAGGATGTTACGAGGCTAAAGAACTGTTCCAGATGAAAACATAACTCTAAATGTAGTTTTGGTTCACGTTACATGAAGAGTTTGTTTTCTCATATGAAATCGTTTATACGAAAGGCTTGATTCATTGTGAAATTCCAGTAATGGAATTGAAGAAAAGGGGAATTATGCCCGGTAGCATCTAACAAGAAGTCAACAGGTCAGAAAGGGGATTCAAAGTATAGCTAATCCTACGGGAAAAGGTAAGTTATCTTACACATGTATTGTGATATTGTATTTGACTTGTTACGGTGTTGATAATATCACAGATATTTACGTAAAAATGTAGGATTATGGCGTAGTGATCATATTGGATTAAACATTGATTTCTATACTATTGGTAATGTAAAGAATCGCTAGATGATACTTAATGTTTAGAATGATTAAAGTAACAAGTGATGATAGGTGGCTACATATGTTGCCTTTGGGATTTCAAAATGATGTTATCTATCTTGTTGTTAATGAGACTTATATTATATATTGTTTAGATTCAACTTTGTCGTATAATGTAAGGTACGAGGTATGAAATGGGAAGTATTTCTCTACAATGTTGTGAACTCATGCCTTCCTGCAAATATGAAGATTGGCAGTACTTAGAAAAAAATGTCGAGTCTTAATGGCATGTTAAGGAATTATGATTCGACCCTTTTTTTGTGTGCAAACGATTGTTAATAATGTGGTTGGTGGTAAGAGTTTGGAATATTAACAAGGCTAAAATTATTATTAGAACTATGAGTTTTAACTCCATTGCTGACGATCATGTTGACTAGAAGCAGGTTTGAGAAGTACGAGATTGACTCGTTTTAAAAACCGAAAATCGTGTACAAGTGTTGTAGGTGGCGTAGCCTACACTATATTCAGCATAGGTCACACCGATGCTAGTTGTTACCATGATGGGTTTCTGGCCTATGTTGCGTGTTACAATGGATGTCTACGCTAGGTCGGCGAAGGCTTCGTCGATTCCGATGTAGTTTACATCGGGGATTGTTCCAAGTTCAAGATTTTGGTGTTTGAGATCAAAATTACAAGTTTGATTATCATATGATCTCAATCTAATGAATACTAACATGTCGTTTTCTAATGTCGTAGGTAAAACTTATGGATGGATTCTAAAGTTGAGGGTCAAGTGCTCAGGATGAATTACGAACATCACATAGTTGAGTTTATATCTTATAAAGTTTTTAGTGGTCATTTTGTTTAGTAGTGGGTTACGAATCTAAACTTATTAGATCATATTGTTCTTTTTATTCTAAAAAGAGTAGTGTTGTTCATATCTAAATGATGAAGACAAGTTTATATAACGTCATTAGACACAAGAAATTTTGGGACCTACTTTTTCCGCAATTAAAATATAAATTTTGGTCATTTTGAATTTAGAGCGTTACACCTCGGGATGAAGATCTGGCCGCACCACCTTCGACTGGCGCCGGTAAGTTTCATTTTTTGGTTTTTTGATTAATATTGCAATATTACTCTTTGCTTTCTTTGCGCATGGGGTAATATTGCAATATTTTCCTTTTGACTAGATGAGTTGACTAACCTGGGCATAGGCCCTTAGAAGAAGAAACAACGTGTACCGACTGTTATTATTGCGCCGAAGAAGACTGACGCGCCAAAGGCACAATCTTCAAAGACCAAGAATGTCAAGGGAAAGAAGAAAGGTACGCGCCATTCCTCTGACTCCTGGTGTGATTATGTAGTGGTGTCTGATTCGTTGGAAGGACTTGCGCTTGTAGTTTCAAAGAAGCCCAAGGCGGAGCCTCTGGATACCATTGATATCCCAGTCTCGAATCCTGATGACCCCATTGATTTGGAGTTAAGTCCAGAGCCTCTAGTGAAAACAAAGGCGGTAAAGAGAAAGCAGGTTGAGGTTGAGGCTGATGCGCAACCTGCTAAGAAGGTGCTGATAAGAAAATTTGGAAAAAGAGGCAATCTGGATGCCTTTATTACAAAACCTCCCCCAGGTGAGTATCTTCTTTAGTTGTGATTTATGCGTACTGTATGTTAATATAACCTTTGTTCTTGCAGAAAAGCCAATTCCTTCTGCTCGCGCGGAGCCATCATCTGTTTTAAATGATGATCTTCCGCCGTCATCACCTCGCGCATCTATCAGGGAGGAGTTAGAAGGTATGAAAGCTGCTGAAGCGGAGGTGGAGAAAGTTGTTGAAGCGGGAAATCCTGAAGTTGAGAAACCTGTTGAGGTTGAGATGGAAACAGAGAAGGTTGTGGAACCGGAGACTGCGGATGTTGATGAGGCTCAGCCCTAGTCTCCTGAAGTTGTGGCGCGTGATCCAGAGAGAGGGAAATCCGTTCATGAAGACCCTGTGGTAACTATCCCTACCTCTGCTGCTGCTTCTGCGCCTATAAATATTGAGAGGAGCCCAGTTGGTGATCAGGGTTTTTTTATCCATGATGAAGAAAACTCCCATATCCGCCCACAGGAAACTCTGGGGGATTACTATTACAGAACTTACTCAGAGAAAAAAGCTTATGAGATTCACGCTCTGGTGTGGAAACTGAAGAAAGGCGACACTTTTTCAGATTGGCGGGTTTGTCATGATTGGTTACAAGGTACCTTTCCACCTGCTGAAGTGAAGTTTCAAGAAGATCGTTCTCACGATCAGTCTTATCATGCCTACCTTGTAGAAGTTGCAAGCTTTACTTCCACTACGCATCGTATAGTGCGCGAGTGGCTCAGTATGTATAAAGAATGGTCTACTATTGAAGCATCCAAGAAAAAGGCTTCTGAAGAGGAGGCCCGAGTTACCCTGTTGAGGGCTAAGTTGGAGGCTGATCGGGCCAAGTTTGAGAGCGATCAGAAAACTGAAGAGTGGTTTGCCGCGGGATGGAAAAAAAGCGGAGGCTGAAGCCACTCTACTTTCAGAGGAGCGTAAACGTTGGAGGGAAATCTGCGAGAAGGACAATAATGAAAAAATGTGTCTTCGCAATGTCATCAATAATCTCAAGGGAGAGGTTGAGAAGCTGAAGAAGCAGGATGCGGAGATTGAGAAGTTGAAGAAGGAGAAGGCGGAAGCTGAAGCAGCCCGCGATGAAGCGCGTTCTCATTGAGAGAGGAGTGAATAGAGAGAGGTACGAACTTGCGCCACACTTGCCCTTAAGAATAAGGAGATAGACAAACTCACCTCTTTATTATCTGACCAGGAACAAATTAAGGCGTAGCTCGAATCTGCCAAAAAAGATTTGCAGCTTGAGTGAGTTGAAAAAGCCGAGACTTCCCGCCACCTGAGTGAAACCGAAGAAAAGTTAGAAAACTCTGAAACTGCTCGAGTGACGGCGAAGAGTCAGGTTGAACCGTTGAAGAATGACATGCTCTGGATGAAGCATCGCGGGATCATAAGTGTAAGTGTGTCAGCTCTTTGCGATATTTTGATGTAGTTGTACATCTTCTTATTTGTTATTTTGCGCAGGTTGCCAATTATGTCATTAACTCCAATGAGTTAGATCAAACGGTTGCGCATTTGCTGATTACTGCGCGTATTGACGGATATGCCCAAGGATACATAGAATGTACCCAGCATGGCACTAATGCATTAAAGGTTAATTGGGATACCAGCAGGTCTGCTACGCACGGAGTTGATACTGAAGCTGCTCATGCTGCTGCCAAGGATGAATACAACACTTTGCATCTTCCTGTGATGGACTTAGTCACTGCCTGCGCTGCAATCTAAAGATTTTGTGGCGCAATTAAAGGAAGTGTTTCCGGAGGGAGAAGATGATGATGAAGAGCTAGATTAGGTTCTTTGTTCTTTTGTGGTTGTCAGACATTTGTATTTTGAATAGGTTTGGGATATGGATCCCTTTTGATGTTTTGTTAATGCGTTGTGGCGCAAGTAACTTGTTGATGCACTGCTATGCATGTAGATATTTGCTAATGCGCTTGCTGTGCAAGTGAGTGTTTTGAATATATGATATGTTTGAATTACAATGACTTACATGAGTATAATTACTTTGTTTAGGTAAGGCGAATAAAGATGGTATAAAGCTCATGTGTGAACATAGGGCTGGACCTTGCGGGTTGCTTGTGACCGCTAACCGTTCATGAGACTTGTATTATGTTACCATAGTGTTTTTGCGCTTACAAAAAGAAATTGCATGCATTTTGTAATAAACACAGAAATAATGTAACGAACTTTGTATTGATTGGATAGGGCGCAGAGGCCGTGAGTTACAAAGTTGTGTTAGGATAAATAGTGAGACTTAGTTTATTGCGCATGCAAATAGTCCTATGCCATAAGTTGGTAAGTTGAAGAACTTGACCAAATATGAAGGAAAGCTATGATTGCATGCGCGTTGATCTGCCTTGGGCTTACGCTTGTTTAGCTTTTTTGCTCGGCCCTTCGTCCCCGCGCGTGATCTGCTTGATGTCTTTACGCACATTTTGAACCAAGTGGGTGAGTTCTCCACTCTTTAATGCTTTCTCTATTTCCGCGCGGAGACTTATGCAGTTGTTTGTGGTGTGGCCATTATCTTTATGGTACTCACAGTAAAGGTTTGGGTCTTATCCTCTTTTGTTCTTCATCGGCGGTGGTGTTTTGAATTGGTAGTCCTCAGTGCTGAGTACTTCCGCCGGTGTCTTTGTGAGAGGAGTCCACTGCCTCTCTCGGTTCTCTTGTTTAGCCTCCTTTTGTGCTGTGAGTTTGTTGATTATGGCGCGAGCATCTTCGGATGAGTATGCACCTGAAGCTGAGTCCTTCCAGTTTTTCTTGAATTTTCTACCACTGTTCTCACTCATGTCTTGCGGACGGTTTTGTGGTAGTGGTGGCCTATTGGAGCTTAGATTACGCTCTGTTTGAGCATAGACTTTGGCAGCGGCCATCAGCTTTTTCCAACTTTTTGGCAGGCCTTCTGTTCCTGACAAGACTTTTATCATATCATCACACCTTACCGCGTATTTGAATTGCGCGCGGATTAGGTGCTCGTGTACATCGCCGATCTCTAGTACCTCTTTGTTGTACCTGTTATGAAATCTTCCAGGCTTTCATCGTCTCTTCTCCAGATGTTCATAGCATTTGTCGAGTCTCTATCGGATCTGCGTTGTTGACTGAAATGGACCAGAAACTTCTCCCACAAATCCACCCAGGATGTTAACTTACCCACAGGCAGGTTGTCAAACCACAATCCTGCTGCGTCGGTCAAAGTTTGGACAAATAAATGGCACCACATGGGTAGTGTCCATCCTCCAACTAACCCTGCGCTGGTGAACACGCGTAGATGGTCATCGGGATCTGACAGCCCATTAAACTTCCTAACATTTGACGGTAATTTCGCCCTCTCGAGGGGAGCTAGAGCAATCTCGCTAACAAACTTTGAGTTCTCCACGGCTTCTGCTGGTCGGTAAATCAGATTGTAATCATACTCCGCGTCTGGGTTGTAAACAACACGGGTTTTTGGTTTGTAGTTTGCATGGTCTCGCTGCAATCGACTAAAAACGCTTGTGTTGTCACCTTCCTGATACGTCCTATCATATTCATCGGTTTGGGAGTCCCGCTTCTTGTAAGAACGCGGGCCCAGCAGAGAATGGACTGACTGACATCTGTGGGAATACTGTTCATTGCGGTGATCTCTTCGCCTGGATTCGAAGTGAGTAGATTCATACCTAGTGGGAGATCTGTAGTACTCTTATGTATCATCCCCGGACATTCGTGATGGTGCATCATAGTGCAATGTACGTGGTGCAGACGGGGCTCGCACCTGAGATGTAGGTCTTCGTGATTGAGTTGCCGGTTGAGCAGTCTGTGCACATAGTTGAGCAGAGAGTGCGTTTAATGCACCCTGATCTTACGTACCATGAAATTGGAGTTTCACGAGGAGGTAAAATCGAACTTATCGGGATTTCGGGTTGTGCTCCCGGTGTAACGGGATCATTCTGATGATTAACGTTGTGCTGGACATCGTTATCATCGGAAGCTTCTTCCACAATCCCCTCGACACGAGGATCATGAGTAAAATTCGCCGGTCGAGGGCCTGATGGACGATTCGATGGAGTTTTTGCCATGGCAAACAGAAAATACAAAGAAATGAATCGAAACGAGAAGACAAGAATGAAAATTGAAGAATCGGTGGGCGCCAATGAAGAAACAATGGCTCGAATGACCGGAATCAGTCGGACCAGGGGTTTAGTTCTGCATAAAAAGGGTTTGGTCCTCTCGTTCGATTCGGGGTTTAACTGAGCTTCTTCTCCGGTGATCTCTGCAAACAGAAAGCCATTAGACTCGCCACAGGGAGAATGGGAGTTCTCTCCGTGACCACCCTCCGGCGTGAGAATAAGTACAGATCTCGATGAAGAAGAAGAAGTAGTAAAAGTGAAATGAGTGTAACTTGTGACCACCCTCCGCGCGGGGTTATGTTTAGGATGCTTTTGTGATGAGGTTGAGGTATGGTCCTATACGCCTGCGCAAGGTTTTTGGGACCATACCACTTCACCTATGAAATGAATTACCTAATGATATGGTAAAATAAATAACATGTTGTAACAGAATGAACTTGTTCATAACTTAGATTTTTATGCAAGTTCTTAAATTATGTCACATTGTGACTAAAATGCCTTTATGGTGCATAGTTTGATTTTAAAACCATAATGGTCATATAAGTTGATAACATACTGATGTTACAACTTAATTAAAATGTTTTGGCATATTGAACTTGTCTATAACTCATCCGATCATCGGATACAATTATACATGTACGGTTGAGCTTATGTAACTAGTTTAGTTAAGTTTACCGAAACGGGTCTATCTTCTCAATTTATTTCAAAATTCCAGAATGTAAACATGTTTACCCATATTATACAAGTCTTAGTACTTATGAAGGTTTAAACTACATTCTATCTGGCCATCGCTTAATCAAGTGTATCATACCGTTTTCATTATTTTAAAGTTAACCGGTCCAAGTCTATGACTTGAACAAGACCCATTAACATTCTAATTGTTTATAATACCATTCATTCCAGACTAAGGCATTCTAGTAGATTGCAACCAAGCTTAGTTAATTGATAACGGCTGTGCTTATTATATTTTCTTGCATTGTAAGTAGGGCTGTAAACGAACCGAACGTTCAGCAAACAGTTCGCGAACCGTTCGGCGGGAAGTTCGTTTATGTTCGTTCATTTAATAAACGAACGAACATGAACAAGAAATTTCGTTCGGTTAGTTAAATGAACGAACATGAACAGAGGTTTCGTTCGTTCAATTATGTTCGTGAACGTTCGGTAAGGTGTTCGTGAACATTCGTTCATTTATGTTCATTTGCTTGTGTTTTAATTAAAGATTTTTGTACTTTCATATATTTTATCTATACCTTTTATAATATTAAATTTTTATTTATTTTATTACCCTAACAATTAAACTATGAAACCCTATTTCACCTTGTTTATGCACCATTCCTCTTTCCTTTCTCATTATTTACATCGATGTATACAATCGACCTCCATTCCACAATAAGAGATTCAATCTCCAATGCTACTCTCCGGGTCATCCACCTTTATCCTTCGCCGCGTTCGCCAATTTTTTTTGTGTTCGTTGGTGTCCGTGAACCGTTCGTGAACACGCTCTTTTCCTTAATGAACGAACACGAACATGAAATCTCGTTCGGTAAGTGTTCATGAACCGTTCGTGAACACATTTATTTCCTTAACGAACGAACACGAACAAGGCCTTGTTCGTGTTCGTTCGGTTCGTTTACAGCCCTAATTGTAAGACTTGTTTAAGCAAGGTAAATACTCTTAACCTATTTTCCCTATACGGGTTTGGGATACGGTAAATTATTGCTTGGTCGGGTATGTAATCATATGTCGGATCGTGACTAGAAAATCCGTATAACCCATTTTTATCTGTTTTTTCTGATAACTTAAACATTGGGGGTTAACGCGCCCATGTCCTGGATATCCTTGACTCATTTAAATTGCAAATGGCCACGACTTAAGCACGGGGTGTAAGCATACACCTGACAGATGCTAATGCTAATATAATATATTTTCTACCCATATTGAGGATACCCTTTATGGGTTAAAAGTGGCGTGTCGGTTAATCATGTTATCGGTTTCTGCACCTGGCCCCATATGTATTGACAGACATGTAAAACTGTATACAAGGTAATTATTGTTGTCCCAAGTTATTTATAAAATACATGTGCCTTTGTGCACTTAAACAATTTTGAAATATTTTCAAAATGTGTCGGTTATTTGTATTTACCAGTGTAAACTGACGTATCTTTAAAAGACTAAGTGACAGGTTGCAAGGTTACGAAATAGGCTGGAAGTGCCGGTAATGCTTAAGAGGAATTTGCAACTGCTTTGCATAAGAAGCCTATTAGTCTGTTATCTCATTTTTGTAAATTTTACGATCCGCCTGTGGATCTTTTGATACATCCGTCTGTATTGTATTTTGAACACTCGGACAATTATATTTGTAGTAGTAATTTAAATCCAGACTTCCGTTGTGCTATATTGTGTATTTGATATCTATCTCGTCACGTATACCCCATCCGGGCCCACCGGGTGTTGTTGGAATATCGGGTGTGACAGGTTGGTATCAGAGCCAACGTTTGAGAGAATTAAACACTAGTCTTTTGTGTTTAATCTCAAACAACACAATAGCATAATCCTTAGACTTTCTGAGTCTAGGCTTTGACCTAGGATTTACTCTTATGCTTATTAAGTTATATATATATATATATATATATATTATTTTTATCTTAACAGGAATTTAATCATGTCGCCAAGATTCAGAGGCAAAGGCAAGGGACCCATACGAGGAGGTCCATCAGGACATGCACCTCGCTACCTCATAGCTCGGAACACTGACAATACTCGGATGATTCCTACTCGTCTCAATCTGCGAGACATTCTTTTTCCCATAACTCATCAGCATCACATCATCCCACCATTCTCACCATTCATACCATTCACATCACTCCCACCAATCCCATCATTCACACTTACATTCCTTCATGGATCATTTGATCCAAACCAATATATCAACACTCCACCAGCTACCTAAAACCAATTAGACCACCCAAACCAGCCGAACGAGGACTTGGATCAGGAAATGCCACCATCTGGGTTGAATATGCACCAAATCGAGATTTCCAGTGGTTCTGCATCTTATGAAGGATCACCTTATCCGGGTCCTAATGAGTGAGACCAATATTTTGGACAATTTACTTTCGTTCACACTCCTCCTTATCATTCTCCGACGCTGCCTCCACCAGAGGACATGCAAATGGAGCCTGTGGTGCAACCACAGCCGCCACCAGAACCAAGGAGAAAATGTGGAGCACGCATGTCTGTGCGTATGGGACCACGGTCAAGTCCGCTACCACCATTGCCCTAAACATACCTCCTTTGCATAAAAGCCTATTAGTATGTTATCTAATTTAAATCCAGACTTCCGCTGTGCTATATTGTGTATTTTATATCAATCTCGTCACGTATACCCCATCCGGGCCCACCGAGTGTTGTTGGAATATCGGGGTGTGACAAAACTCAAACACGAACTCTAACTGCAGACGAGATCAGATGATGATAAAAGCACTACCTAGATTAGAATCCTACACATGAATGACAAGTTTTCTATTGGTGCTGGAACTTTTGTGGAACCGGGATCTTATTATGCTAAACTCAAATAAAGGATCCTTTGTGAAACCGAGGTCATGCAACAAAAAAAATCTGATGAACAACTTAGTCTCGCCACCAAACCATAAGGACGCAAATCACACTTTACTTTAATAAAAATCATTCATAACATGTATAACACGATCATTTTAATAATTATCAATTAAGGGGGTGTCGCTATGCTTTTCCACACCTCCTTATAACTTATTGGCTTTTATAAAAAGTTAATAAGGAGAAAAAGTGTTTGGCAAACTCAAAAGGACTTTTTTAAAATGACTTCTTGTATAGAGAGGAAAAGTCAGTTTTGAAAAGTTATAATATTGTGACTTTTTGGAGCTCCTTATAACTTTTCATAGAACATTGTGGCTTTTTGAAGCTCCTTAGTCATTTTACATGAATAAGCTAAGCCAAACACTTTTTAAAAAACAAGTTATTGACTTATTGGCTTTTCCCACCACATAAGCTAATCCAAACACTTTTTTAAAAACTCATATTCAAAAAGTCATAAGTCAATAAGTCATTTTAACAAAAAGTCCTTTTTGAGTTAAATAAGTTTAGCCAAACACCCCCTAAATAATATCAAATCACAAAAATGAATAAGATTTAGAGAAAAATGTCCGGATAGTCCCTCTGGTTTGTCCATTTTCACCTTTAGTCCATAACTTTCTAAAATTACAGCTATAGTCCCAAACTTTTGCAATTTCATTCCCGGATAGTCTCTGAAGCGGATGGAGGTTAGTTTTTTGTGTTAAGTGGGAGTGAAATGACAAGATTGCCCTTACTAATAAAATATTAATAAAAATATTATTAATTATCTAATAATAATGGGACCTACTTTTAGCCACCCCCATTCCACCCCTTTTCTCTCTTTCTTGTTTGTGCCTGCACCCATATTCAGACCAAAGCACCACCACCACCACACCTAAATCCCAACCACCACCACCCTCAAATCCCAACTACCGCCACCACCTCACCCCGTCATCAGATCGTTGCTACCACCTCACCCCATCATACCCGAAAGACCACCACTTCCAGACAAACCCACCCCAACCCACCCACACCATCGCCGAAAAAACGACCACCAAATCCACATGTGAATGTCACCAACCTAGGGCACTTTTGTCAATTCTCTTGTCACCCACAACAAGCATAAACATATTATCGTGGTTCACCAACAACAGTCCACCATCTTCAGTTCAACCTATCAAACATTCTCTTCATTGAAGAAACAATTTGTAGTTTCATTTTTGCCGGAAGAACAAATGGCAGCCGAGAAGAGCAAGATTCTGATCATCGGCGGGTACATAAGAAAATTTGTAGTCGAAGCTAGTGAAAAATCCGGCCACCCAGCCTTCGCTCTGGTTAGAGAATCCACGGTGGCAGATCCTGTTAAGGGTCCGCTTGTTGAGAGCTTCAAGAACTCTGGTGTCACTCTTGTTCATGTATGTTTCATATGGACTTTTAAACTTATAACCAGAGCGATGGTGTGGGTGGGTTGGGGTGGATTTGTCTGGAAGTGGTGGTCTGCCGGTTATGACGGGGTGAGGTGGTGGCGGCGGTTTGATGACGGGGTGAGGTGGTGGCGGTAGTTGGGATTTGAGGGTGGTGGTTGAGATTTAGGTGTGGTGGTGGTGCTTTGGTCTGAATATGGGTGCAGGAACAAACAAGAAAGAGAGAAAAGGGGTGGAGTGGGGGTGGGTAAAAGTGGATCCCATTATTATTAGATAATTAATATTATTTTTATTAAAATTTTATCAGTAAGGGCAATCTTGTCATTTCACACCCACTTAACGCAAAAAACTGACCTTCATCTGCTTCAGGGACTATCAGGAAACGAAATTGCAAAAGTTGGAGACTATAGCTGTAATTTTAGAAAGTTAGGGACTAAAGGTAAAAAAAGAACAAACCACACGGACTATCCGAGCATGTAACTCTAAGATTTATTATAAAAAAATATATTTACCATAATTAGATATAGAGCACCTTAATACAAAATTAAAGCACAGATAATACACAGTTGTAACACAAAATAAAAATATACGATATTTTCTGTAATCTAAAATGGTAGAGCTCTGCTGACGTCATCAATGGTGAAACTGCCTAATTATTTTTTAGCTCTCTAGATCACACAGAAAGCAAGAAGAAGAAGAAGTTGCAGAGACCTTGACAACGACAAAGAAGATTCCTTTTCTAACCGAAACTACGACGTTTACTTCAGATTTACAAACAATTGTAGCCTTTTTTTCAACACTCGTTAGCTTAATTGATGCTTATTATTCTGGAATTGAACAACATTTGATTGTTTTCAGGATCAGTAATTTGATTATGAAGTGGTAACTGCTCAGTTGGAGGTACAAGAAGCTGAGATTTGCATCTGATTTTGGGGGTTTATGTGAAGATGAAGGTAGGGATTGCTGCGAAGTTGATTGTTGATGCGCTTTTGCAGCGGTTTCTTCCGCTTGCCAGGCGTCGAATCGAAACAGCACAAGCACAGGTATGGATAATGGATGATCTGTTCATTGAATCTGTTATTATCAGTTCAATTCAATTACATTGTGTTTGATTTTTAATTATATGATGATAGTTAGGGTTTGTGTAAGATGATTATATTATAGTTATGTATGCTTGTACATGTAGTTGATATTTGATCATGTTGTGATGATCAATCATCAGTTGGTGGCATGGTAAATAATGTATTACTCTATGCTATTTAGATCATGCCTTGATTGCGACACGGTTGTTTGTTGCGTTGAGTACTTGTTTAGGAGGATTTTTGGTGCCGGCTTTGTGGCTGTTTGAGGGGTCGGTTTTGAGGTGGATTTAGGATGTGATGTAGTCAATGTTGAATGTCGTCCCAAGTTTGATTTTGATTCGGCTTTGGTTTTTCGGTGGTTTTGAGTGTGTGTATTTAATAGAAGTCTCGAGATAATTGACATTATGTATGCTACGATGATCGAGTGTCATTGGTGATTTTTCTTTGTTTCATGTATGGTATTCTTTATAATCAAAAGTTGGTTTATATGGACCATTTTCTAATGAATTATTCTTTTATCAAATGCGAGAAACTACAGGATGGACAGTACCTTAGGCCATCAGACCCTGCCTATGAGCAAGTATTGGATTCCTTAGCTATGGTGGCACGACACACACCTGTACCTCTTCTTGAAGCACTTCTCCGGTGGAGAGAAACGTGAGTCTGTGAACTCTATTGTTATTGCGCAAACGTGTGTCTTTGATGAATGTTTTTCCAGTTATACATTTATACGATTCACGGGTATTTTTTCCTTATAATTTTCAGTGATTGTTTTCAGAGACATGTGTTGCATGTGACGATTTAATAGTAGATTACATTGCTTGAATAAAAAAGGAAAAAAATAAGATAACAGAGATATGGAATTTTGTATAAATGATTACAAGGAAAATAAAAGTAGTATATGTAGTGTTGTAATAAGGATTTCATTTTGTAAATGTAACGGTTTATCTAACACCATTATTAAAGTCACCTTGTCTGCTAGTGAAAGTGCATGCATTTATACTATGTTAAGTCACCAAATTTTCTAAAGAGAGCTCAAATACATTATTATAAATTCTTCATGAGTCCTTTTGTATGTAGTTTGACCATGTGATTTCTCGTTTCTTTTTCAGCGAGTCCCCAAAAGGTGCAAATGATGCATCTACATTCCAAAGAAAGGTTTGTATGCCTTGACCCTGAAGGCCACTATGGCTATTTACCTTGTTTAAGAATACCGCAGTTAACGTTTTTGTTATCAATACGTGTTGTTAAAAACAAAAGGACTATGTTACTACCCATTGACCCGTTTATTCTTTCTGCTATCTGTTCTGATCTTTAACTATTATCCCCTGAATGGAGCAGCTTGCAGTGGAGTGTATTTTTTGTTCAGCATGTATCCGCTTTGCTGAGTGTTGTCCACAAGAAGGACTTACAGGTTCAGTATCTGCATAATTAATTTCATTTTCTCTCTAAGCTAAGTCATGATATCCTGAGGGTTACCGTCTGCAGAAAAACTCTGGCTCGGACTTGAAAACTTTGTGTTTGATTGGCTGATAAATGCGGACAGGTAACACCACATTGGATCCAGAATCTTCATCTTTTTGAATATCTAAGTATATTGTGCTGAAAACAATATATATCTTCCAGTTAGTAGCCATAAATACATAGGTGCAGGGGATTAGGACATGGGACATAATGAACAATATAACTTTGTTTCAGATCCTCCACCGACTACAAAACTGAAAACTTGTTCATTGCAGGGTTGTAAGTCAGGTTGAATATCCTTCATTGGTCGATTTACGTGGTCTCCTTCTAGACCTAGTTGCACAACTCCTGGGTGCGCTATCAAGAATCAGGTAAAGCTGTACAAGTTTCTCAATTAGACACAACTAGAATTAAGCGCCCCTCCCCCGGTTGCGGCGGAGGTGTAAAACCGTGCGAAATAACACCAATGCCACACCACCGCCAAGGACCACCGACACTGAGTCGATCTAGGACCCACGCGTTGCAATGAACCTGTCAAACATGAAAAAGTAGACGTAAAAACATTGAACCACACATGCACGTTGCGGCGTTGCGCTGTGTTAACTCGCAATTTTTTTAACAAAACGTACAAACGTTGAACCACACACGCACATTGCGCCGTGTTACCTCGCATAATCTAGAACGAAATGGAAATTTGCGAAAGATGAAAAATATAGGGGACCAAAGTTGAAAGTAAAAAAGTTGTGAGGTTAAATTGCAAATAATGAAAAGTTTTGGGTTAAAATAAAAAAAAAAACAAATTTTGTTGGGTTAAAATTACAAAAGAAGAAAAGCTTTTGGGTTAAAAGTAAAAAAATCAATTTTTTTAAAACCCCCCAAAGCATGAGGTATAACACCCTAATGCACAAAAATGTTGCCAATTAATGGTATATAAATTAATGGTATATAAATAAATAAGTTGCTAACTTATAACCCTTAAAAGATCTCATATCCATAGATACACATTTCCATTTGCTATCCTTCAACAGGTTTAGTTCTGTAACTGAGCGGTTTTTCATGGAACTCAATACCCGTCGGATTGATACTAGTGCTGCTCGGAGTGAAACACTCAGTATCATTAACGGAATGCGCTATCTAAAACTTGGGGTACATGCTAAATACAGTTACTTTCTTTTTTTTTTTTTTGAGAGAACAATATAGTAAATTAGTTATACACCTTTTGCCAGGTGAAGACAGAGGGTGGGTTAAACGCGTCAGCTTCCTTTGTAGCAAAAGCCAATCCTCTTAATCGTGCACCTCATAAACGAAAGAGTGAACTTTATCATGCCCTTTGCAATATGCTGTCAAATATTCTAGCACCGCTTGCGGATGGTGGTAAAGGTAACTGGCCTCCACCTGGCGTAGACCCTGCCGTTACTCTCTGGTATGAAGCTGTTGCACGGATAAGAGTCCAACTTATGCATTGGACGGATAAACAGAGCAAACATATAGCTGTAAGCTAATCACTTTATCTTTAAATAACTTTACGTGATTTTCTTATATTAGTTTTTTTATTATAACATTGCTGCTTGTCCTTCATTTGTGTTATAGGTTGCGTATCCTTTGGTGACGTTGCTTCTTTGTCTTGGTGATCCTGTGGTTTTTCTCAATAACTTTGGCACTCATATGGAACAACTGTATAAGCATCTTAAGGACAAGAACAACCGGTTCATGGCTCTGGACTGTCTTCACCGTGTTATGAGATTTTATCTGAGTGTTCACGGGAATTCCCAACAAGCAAATCGCGTATGGGATTACCTGGACAGTGTGACAGCTCAGCTTCTGACAATTCTCAAGAAAGGGATGCTTACACAGGACGTACAACATGATAAAGTTGTCGAGTTCTGTGTTACTATGGCTGAACATAACCTTGATTTTTCTATGAACCATGTCATCTTAGAATTGCTGAAACAAGATAGCCCAAGTGAAGCAAAGGTTATTGGTCTTCGTGCGTTACTTGCCATCGCAATGTCTCCCACAAGCCAGCATGTGGGCTTGGAAATCCTTCATGGTGATTAATCAATTCTTTTGCAATTCAAATTTGGTTTTTGAAATTCACGTCTTTTTAGTAAAATGCCATTTTTGTCCCTGAGGTTTGGCCAGCTTTGCAACTTTTGTCCAAAGGTTTGTTTTTCCGTATTTGGATCCAAAAGATTTGAAATCTTGCCATTTTCATTAGGCTCGTTAACTCCATTTTTCTCCGTTAAGTCAGGGGTATTTTTGTCTTTTTTGTTAACTTATAGGGTTTTGAATACTTGTACATTATGCTAAATGCTTGTACATAAAGTGAAAAATACCGAATTGCCCTTTAAGTTACCAAAAAAGACGAAAATACCCCTGACGCAACGGAGAAAATGGATGTAGTTAACGAGCCCGGATGAAAATGGCAAGATTTCAAACCTTTTGGATCCAGATGCGGAAAAACAAACCTTTGGACGAAAGTCGCAAAACTGACCAAACCTCAGGGACGAAAATGGCATTTTATCCTTTTAAAGATCTTGTTTTTCTTTGCAGCTCATAACTTAGGCCACTATGTTCCAAAAGTTAAAGCTGCAATCGAGTCTATTTTGCGATCATGCAATCGGGCTTATAGTCAGGCTCTTCTCACTTCTTCAAAGACAACTATAGGTAATCATTCTGTAACCACAATTTCTCTATGGTTCATTACCTTCATTTCTAAGTTCTAACAAGTGACATCTTATCCAGATGCTGTTACCAAGGACAAGCCACAGGGATATCTATTTCGCTCGGTTTTAAAGTGCATACCTTACTTGATTGAAGAGGTAGGTAGGACTGATAAAATCACCGAGATTATCCCCCAACACGGAATAAGTATCGATCCCGGTGTGCGTGAGGAAGCGGTACAAGTACTGAACCGGATTGTGAGACACCTTCCCCACCGTCGATTTGCGGTTATGAGAGGTATGGCAAATTTTATCCTACAGTTGCCAGATGAGTTCCCTCTTCTCATCCAAACATCACTGGGACGCCTTTTGGAACTCATGCGTTTCTGGAGAGCTTGTCTCTCTGACGATGACGTTGAAAACGATGTTACCAATGCAAAAAACGTGCAGAAAAAACAAGGGTTTAAGAGATCTTCATTTCATCAAGGAGAACCGATAGAATATCATGCTTCGGAGATTGATGCTGTTGGTCTTATCTTCCTTAGTTCTGCCGATAGTCAGATCAGACACACAGCATTAGAGTTACTTGGCTGTGTGCGTGCCCTACGGAATGATATACGAAACCTATCTGTTAATGAAAGATCAGATCTAACAAAAGATGAAGCGGAATCCATATTTATAATCGATGTTTTAGAAGAGAACGGGGTGTGTTGTACTGTTCTACTTCTACTTATGCCCTTACCTTAATTACTTCGTTGTATTAAGCTTGCCTTTAATATAACAGGATGACATCGTTCAAAGCTGTTACTGGGATTCCGGGCGTCCTATTGATCTAAGACGAGAATCTGACGTTGTACCTCCTGATGCAACGATACAGTCTATACTTTCTGAAAGCCCTGATAAGAATAGATGGGCTCGGTGTCTTAGTGAGCTTGTGAAATACGGTGCAGTGCTGTGCCCCCAGTCTGTTCAAGAAGCAAAGTAATTTAAATATCCCTACCTTAACTTCTTGCGTTTTCGAACCCTAAGTGGTGAAAATTCATATTCGGATATTTATATTTTATATCGTCAGGTTGGAAGTTATTCAGCGGCTAGCATACGTCACGCTTGTTGAACTAGGGGGAAAGGCGCATCAGTTTCAGGAAGCAGACGGAAAACTAGATCAGTGGCTGATGTATGCTATGTTTGCGTGTTCTTGTCCACCTGGACGGGAAGGAGCTGGTTCAGCTACAACACGGGAGCTGTTGCGTCTTATCTTCCCGTCACTAAAATCTGGTTCTGAACCACATGTTGTGAGTCCTAGACAACTAACTATATACAAACAACAGATGCATGTTTTTATGCTTCATACTTCTGTCAATCTCTCTCTCTCTCTCTCTATATATATATATATATAGAGGCCAGTTAACGTACAAGACTACCTTATCATGCGATGCGTACGTGAGCATCTCAACCGCACATCTGATCTAATCTAGGCATTCAATTGAACGCGTTGGCACAACAGTAATTAACTTTGCATAATTACGCACGTTATTGCATAATTACTCACGTTATAATACATAATTACGCATGGGTTGGGTTAAACCCTAATTACGCACGTTATTTGCATAATTACGCATGGGTTGGGTTAACCATAATTACGCACGGTATTTGCATAATTACGCACGTTATTTGGTGGTCTCATACTGTCGCACGTTAAGAGCCTTTTGTATTTTAAACTTTCTCTCTCTCTCTATATACATGGTTGTTGAAGTCGCTAGGCGCTCCCTAATCGGTCAATTGGGGAGTTGCGAGTACTCAGATATGTTAAATTATAAAGAAGTTAGTTTTCGGGAAATCACATATATGTCAAATATCATAAGTTTACTAATATTTATAACAATATACATGAATATCAATATAAATAAACAAATACATGTTCAAATAGTAAAGTATTTCAAAATTTGATATTCATTATTTGAAAAATTATATTCATCCTTTAATATGATAAGACATAGGAATTATGTTTTATTTTTTATAAGTCAAACTCGACCCGAGTTGACCAACTAGATCCGATTCTGGTCGAGGTTGACCCGTTTGATCCATTCCGAGTAATTAGGCCGAGTTGAAGAATCGTCTCGGTAACCTACCTTGTAGCGATTACTCGGGAAGTACTCGGCCTTCTAGACCTTGTTTTACAACATTGTGTGTGTGTATATATATATATTAATAATTCTTACATTTCAGCATGCAGCAACAATGGCTCTTGGGCACTCACATCTGGAGGTGTGTGAAATGATGTTCAGTGAGCTTGCATATCTAATGGATGAGATTTCTTTGGAAACAGACGGAAAACCAAAATGGAAGGTATGAGTAACCTTTTCGGTCAACCAATAAGCTTTTGACCCATCCCTTTTAACTAATTATTATTTGACACCTTTGTGATGAAACCTAAACCATATCAAGCCATTCATAAGTATATGGATTTTCATTCGGTTCCAACTACATAAATATTATGGATTGTGTTGATGCAGAGTCAAAAGCCTCGACGTGAAGAACTCCGAATCCGCATTGCAAATATATATAGAACTGTTGCTGAGAAAATTTGGCCTGGCATGTTGGGACGTAAGCCGGTTTTCCGTCTTCACTATATGAAGTATATCGATGAAACTACAAGATTACACGCGAATTCACCTCTTGAGAGCTTTCAAGAAATGCAACCCCTTCGCTATTCACTCGCATGTGTACTACGATCACTGGCTTCGGAGTTTGTGGAGTCAAAATCAGAGAAATTCGATCCGAAAACTAGAAAACGATTATTTGATCTTCTTCTCTCGTGGTGTGACGAATCTGGTAGTACATGGAGTCAAGACAGTGCAAGTGATTACCGACGTGAGGTTGAACGTTACAAGTCTAGTCAACACTCTCGATCAAAAGATTCCAATGATAAAATTTCATTCGATAAAGAAGTGACTGAACAAGTTGAAGCCATTCAGTGGGCTTCCATGAATGCTATGGCTTCCCTGTTATACGGGCCATGCTTTGATGACAATGCAAGAAAAATGAGCGGTCGGGTTATAGCTTGGATTAATAGTCTCTTCATTGAGCCCACACCCCGGGCTCCATTCGGTTATTCACCTGTAGATCCAAGAACCCCGTCCTACACTAAGTACACAGGAGAAGGTGGTCGAGGAGCCACTGGACGTGATAGGAACCGCGGTGGCCATCTTCGTGTTTCTCTTGCTAAAATGGCTTTAAAGAATCTTCTTCTTACTAATCTAGACTTGTTCCCTGCTTGCATCGATCAGGTCAGACATCTCCTATATTCACAAAGTATTACACCATACGCTTTGTTTAATGACCTATTAATTTAACACATAAAACTGTTCACAGAATTATTTTTAGATACTGTCTTTGGAGAAGTGTTTGGACCCATTACGTTCATCTCTAATGAGTCAAACCGGTTAAATAAAAAAAGTTGCTTAAAAGAAAACATGTCAAATGTGTCGAAAGGCTCAACCAAGCCAAGAGTTGTCCAAGTGTACTTTTAATACATAGAAGCTCCTAAATCAAATTATTGAAAAAACAGAATATTTTTTAATTTTGTACAAGTAAAATGTCATTTTCGTCCCTGAGGTTTGGCCAGTTTTGCGACTTTCGTCCAAAGGTTTGTTTTTTCGCATCTGGATCCAAAAGGTTTGACATCTTGCCATTTTTATTCGGCTCGTTAACTCCATCTATTTTTTCCCGTTAAGTTAGGGGCATTTTCGTCTTTTTTGTTAACTTAAAGGGCAATTCGGTCTTTTGAATATTTGTACATTATGCTAAATGTTTGTACATAAAGTAAAAAGACCGAATTGCCCTTTAAGTTAACAAAAAAGACGGAAATACCCCTGAATTAACAGAGAAAAATGGATGGGGTTAACGAGCCGGGTGAAAATGGCAAGATTTCAAACCTATTGGATCTAGATGCGAAAAAACAAACCTATGAACGAAAGTCACAAAATTCACCAAACCTCAGGGACGAAAATGGCATTTTACTCTTTTTGTAATCATGTTTGACACAAATAAATTATAATTTTTTTGACAAGGGGCTTTTGAGATCAACCCGACCTTATATTGATTCCAGATAAGTACCCATTTTTACCTATTACTCAAGCCGTTTGACCCGCCCATTTTCCGACCTCTATGTCTGAATATTATCCCAGGGTGGGAACATCTTTGTCTGAAATTGGAATTCTTGTCTCTTGTGGTGTGACTGAAAGTTCTTTTTGGTGTTTCAGTGCTACTATTCTGATGCCGCTATAGCAGATGGCTACTTCAGTGTATTAGCCGAAGTCTACATGCGCCAAGAGATACCGAAATGTGAAATCCAGAGACTTCTAAGTCTGATCCTATACAAAGTGGTGGACCCATCTAGACAGATTCGCGATGATGCTTTACAAATGCTCGAAACGTTATCTGTCCGCGAGTGGGCTGAAGATAAAATCGAGGGGTCGGGAAGTTATCAGGCGGCAGTCGTCGGCAATCTCCCCGACTCTTACCAACAATTCCAGTACAAGTTGTCTTGCAAACTTGCAAAAGATCATCCCGAGTTAAGCCAGCTTCTTTGTGAGGAAATTATGCAACGGCAACTTGATGCTGTTGATATAATCGCTCAACATCAGGTTCTAACATGCATGGCTCCGTGGATCGAGAACCTAAATTTCTGGAAGCTTAAAGACTCGGGGTGGAGTGAGCGGTTATTGAAAAGTCTTTATTATGTGACATGGAGGCACGGTGATCAGTTTCCTGATGAAATCGAGAAGCTCTGGAGTACTATTGCTAGTAAGGCCCGTAATATACGCCCGGTTTTGGATTTTTTAATCACTAAAGGAGTTGAAGATTGTGATTCAAATGCTTCTGCTGAAATAAGTGGCGCGTTTGCTACGTATTTTTCTGTTGCTAAACGAGTAAGCTTGTATCTAGCTCGGATATGTCCTCAAGGGACCATTGACCACTTGGTTTACCAACTGGCTCAACGTATGCTCGAAGATAGCTTGGAACCGGTTAGACCGGCAGACAAGGGTGAAGCCAATGGGAATAATGTTTTGGAGTTTTCCCAAAGTTCGGCAGTGGCCCAGATTGCAGCGGTTGATAACCAGCCTCATATGTCACCATTACTGGTCCGGGGATCTCTCGATGGTCCGTTACGGAATACCAGTGGAAGTTTAAGCTGGAGAACGACTAGTGTTGGCGGACGGAGTGCTTCAGGTCCGTTGACCCCGATGGCTCCGAAGGTGAACGTGGTTCCAGTAACCGCTGGGCGGTCCGGTCAACTCATTCCAGCTTTAGTCAACATGTCAGGACCTTTAATGGGGGTTCGAAGTGTGAACGGAAGTATAAGAAGCCGACATATGTCTCGAGACAGTGGGGACTACCAATACCACTTAGATACTCCAAATTCTGAAATTGATGGTATGCATCCTGCTGGTGGGACCCATGGTGTCAATGCTAAGGAACTTCACTCGGCTCTACAAGGGCATCAACTGCATTCACTAACCCATGCTGATATCGCATTGATTTTACTTGCGGAAATTGCTTATGAGAATGATGAAGATTTCCGGGAGCATTTACCGCTACTTTTTCACGTCACGTTTGTCTCGATGGATAGCTCCGAGGACATCGTTTTGGAACATTGCCAACATTTGCTTGTTAATTTGTTGTATTCTCTTGCGGGGCGCCATTTGGAGCTTTACGACGTTGAAAATAGTGACGGTGAGAATAAGCAACAGGTCGTAAGTTTAATAAAGTATGTCCAGTCGAAACGTGGGAGCATGATGTGGGAAAACGAGGACCCGACTCTGGTCAAATTTGAGCTTCCGAGTGCAGCACTATTGTCGGCACTCGTACAGAGCATGGTGGATGCTATATTTTTCCAAGGTGACCTTAGAGAGACTTGGGGAGCTGAGGCGCTTAAGTGGGCCATGGAGTGCACATCGAGACATCTCTCGTGCCGGTCCCACCAGATCTACCGTGCATTACGACCACGCGTGACTAACGATGCTTGCGTCTCGCTTCTCCGGTGCCTCCATAGATGTCTAGCAAATCCCGTACCTTCTGTTCTCGGGTTTGTTATGGAAATTCTTTTGACATTACAGGTCATGGTGGAAAATATGGAGCCCGAGAAGGTTATTCTCTACCCTCAGCTTTTCTGGGGTTGTGTAGCCATGATGCACACGGATTTCGTTCACGTTTATTGCCAGGTTCTCGAGTTGTTTGCTCGTGTCATTGATCGTTTATCGTTTCGGGATCGGACCACTGAAAACGTCCTTCTCTCGAGCATGCCAAGAGACGAGCTCGATCATGGTGTTCCTGACACCGACTTTTTAAAAACGGAATCAGAAACCACTGGTGGGAAAGTTCCAGCTTTTGAAGGGGTGCAGCCACTTGTACTTAAAGGATTAATGTCAACTGTGAGCCACGGTGTGTCAATCGAGGTTCTCTCACAGATCACCGTCCATTCCTGTGACTCGATATTCGGGGACCCAGAAACGAGACTCTTGATGCACATCATCGGCTTGCTTCCATGGCTCTGTTTACAGCTAAACCAAGACGCTGTTGCCGGCCCCGCTTCGCCCCTGTTACACCAATACCAAAAAGCTTGTAGTGTTTCAACAAACTTGGCGATCTGGTGTCGTGCAAAATCATTAGACGAATTAACAACAGTTTTCATGGCCTATTCACAGGGGGAAATCAAGACGATAGACAATCTGCTTGCTTCCGTGTCACCATTACTATGCAATGAGTGGCTACCGAAGCACTCGGCACTAGCATTCGGGCATCTGCTTAAGCTTCTAGAACGCGGACCCGTGGAGTATCAACGGGTTATTCTTCTATTGATGAAAGCATTGCTTCAGCATACACCCACGGATGCTGCTCAAAGCCCGCATATGTACGCAATCGTTTCTCAATTGGTTGAAAGCACTCTATGTTGGGAAGCACTTAGCGTACTCGAAGCCCTTTTACAAAGCTGCAGCTCCCTGACCGGGACCCACAACCATGATCCCGCATCGTATGAGAATGGTCTTAGTGGGACCGAAGATAAGGTTCTATTTCCTCAATCGTCTTTCAAGGCTCGCAGTGGACCACTACAACAGGCCATGGGTTTAGGGTTTGGACCAGGTTCAATGCTGGCTACGCCAGCTAGTCTATCTGAGTCGGGTGTTTCGCCAAGAGAGTTGGCTTTGCAGAACACGCGATTGATCCTCGAGCGCGTGCTTGATAATTGCGCTCTTGGGAAAAGAAGAGATCATAAAAGATTGGTACCTTTTGTGACCACCACTGGTAACTCTTAAATCTATTTAGTTTCTGTGAACTGTGTACATTGGTGTATGTAACATGCCCATTTTGAATTAATTATATGATATTTAGAATCAATACATATACAAAACACAAATGGAACAATATGACAACAATCAAACACACGTTCACGCTCTATACAATCCAGACCTCGAGTGAGTGACAAGACCCGTCATTTGGTGCTCGGTCCATTTTTCTTGATCAAAGCCAATGCATCACTATAAACAGCCACCACGTTCGAGAAAACAGCAAGAACGATCATGAAAACACATAAGATCTTGTCCCACTTGGTAGCGATTCCATACCGATTCCTGATATACCAAACAAACGCTTATCATTTATTAAGATTCTCCCTCGAGCACAACCAAACTAAGTACACAATAACAACTTACCCGAGAGTGATAGCAGACGGAAAAATAAAACCGATACAAACAGCAGCTGTTGCTCCAGTAAACTGAAAAGCATCCCAGATGCTTGGAATGAAATTTGCACCCAGAAAGATGAGACCGATGAGGCTAATCGTGATCGATGCAAACCTCAAATTATCTGACACTAATGGGCCTTTATGAGGGAAAAGCAGCCCATCCAAATTCAGTCTTAACGGGAAGAACACGATAGGAAAAACGAGCATCAAATGGGCTGCGTAGCTAACACGAACAGCATCGTTTAGTAACAAGCTATACGGGATTCCAAGATGTGTGTCAAAGTTTGCAAGCACATCATCAAGTGTCCCATCCCCGAATAACAAAAACCCGAAAAGGCTTGTCATAACATAAACAGAGGAACATAGAATAAGCGATGTTCTAACAACTGATTTTATTTTAGTATTGTCTTCAAGTTCGTTATCAATCGAGTGAACTGCAACATTTGAAACACGAAAATAATCAGGTTTTGGGTTGTAAATATCTAAACCCTTTTGCTATAGGGTAAGGTTCGGGTTGACCTATATAATTTGCTAAACTAAACAGGTAGACTTGTCAACCCGTTTACTTAAATACATGGATCCACCAACCCATTTACGTCCCATTTATCCTATTTATTACAACCATCCAACCCGTTTAGCATGTTTATAATTTGATTACAACCCGCCAACATGTCTACCCGTTTGAGTCGCTTAGGTAAATTAAACAAGACAAAAGGACGTGTTCGGGTTCAACCATTCAACCCACCAAACCGACACAATTAACACCCTTACATAAAATAATTAAATACCGTTGTAGTGGCAAATGTAAGCCGTGACGAGAACAGGGACAACAGTGAAGAGATTAAACGCCGATGTCAAATCCACAATATCAGGAAACAATTTAGGCATCATAATGCTTCCAGCTATCAATTTGTAGATCGTAATTCCAGCCGTGATCACAAGGAACACGACTGCAAGTGCTACTGATAACGCAGACGTATAGCTCAAAGAATCTGCATAAAAATACATCGATCTTCACATACAATACAAAAACTTTCATCCCGAAAACTTTCCAACTAATGGAAAAATTCTAACCAATGCGCTTTAGGCTTGCCAACGGGGCAAATATCCCGAGTGTAGTAACAAGAAGAACGAAGAACCGACCATTCCACCAGTGTTCACCAAACCACCCTTGTAAAACACCAGCATGATGAACACCATCTGAAGTTGTTCCAGAAAGCACATCACCTAAAACACACGATTCAAACCAAAATTAAAACCGAAATAAAAAATGAACAAAAACACACACAAAAAAAAAAATTTTTTTTTGTTCATTTAGTTAAATGAACGAACATGAACACATGTTTTGTTCATTCATTGATGTTTGTTCGTTTAAGTTCCGTTAGTTTACATTTGTTTAATTCCGTTTATGTTCCGTTAGTCTACATTTGTTTAAGTTCGTTATTTCTTTTATATATTGGCATAAATCTTTTAGGCCCATTACAATTTAGTCTAATTTTATGAAATTAAAATATCACCCATTACAATTTATTCTAGTTTTATTATTGTTTAACTACATTCGTTTGTGTCCCTTCATCTATGTTCATTTATGTTCGTGAACCGTTCGTTTATACTGATAACGAACACGAACACGTGTTCCTTTTCTTAACGAATGAACACGAACAAGAAAACTGTGTTTCGTTTGTTCCGTTAAAGTTAAACGAACGAACGAACATGGGCATGCCCAGTTCGTGTCCTTTGGTATGTTTCCAGGCCTACAACGAATTGAAACCGAATCATACCGATGATAATCATGTAGACAACAAGCACACCAATGTTATTAACCAACACACAAACTTGCAACAATATTCTACCAACTCTCCCAAAAGCATCATCCATAGCACCTCCATAAGAAACCGACCTCCCGGCTCTACTGAACCGGATCAACAGATCGATCGAAACATCGGTCAAGTAAGCCATGAAGATGATCAAAGCAATCCCAGGTATAAGCCCCAATATTTTCATGGTGGCAGGTAAAGCCATGATTCCAGCACCCACAATTGTGGTTGATAGATTAAACACTGCACCAGTAAAAGAAGCTCCATTGAACTCCTCAAAACCGGCTTCTTCACCTTTTATGGTGGGCAGCAATGGCGATTTCTCGTCAACTGTTTGGTTGTTGTTTCTTGATCTCGTTTCTTTCGCAGCTTTTCGACTTCCAATCGTCATCTTCGGATGAGTTCTTTTGAAACAGTCAAAAGCCTAGAACTGAACCCAAATACAAGAATTAACAGCAAAATTGAATGAGTGAATTGCATTCTCTGTACTTTAAGTTTATATCAAATTGCAGGTGGTGTCCTTAATTACATCGGATGTCCTTTAACGTTAAAAACTAACTGGGTTCGGTCTAAATAATAAAATGTGTATGGATATGTAAACATAAAGGACATCTAAGGTAATTACCTTGGTTAAATACACTGCCCTGCAATTTGGTATAGGCTGTTTGGCAACTTCTGAATGGTTAAGTGCTGAACCATTAAGAGCCAGTATAATGCTTAACCGTTCAGAGGCAAATGTCTGACCAATTCAGATCAGAGGTCTTAACCATTCAGACTCTGTATAATTCTTAACCATTCAGAGGCAAATGTCTGAACCCTTCAGACATTTGCTCGCGAAACAAACAGTCTGAACCATTAAGTACTGAAAAGTGTAAGAGTTCTGAACCATTAAGAGACTCGTTAAGAGGTAAACAAACAACCCTTTAAATGACAGGAAAATGCAATTCAATCAGATTGAATCCAAAATACTCAAAATTAACTGCAGAACTAAACCCAAATTAACTGCAAAATTGAACCCAAAATACTCAAATTAATCAAACCCAAAATAATCAAATAAACTGCATAATTGAACCCATAACACTAAACTTAACGACAGAAATGAACCAAAATTAACTGCAGAATTAAACCCAAAATACTCAAATTAACTGCAAAATTGAATCCAAAATACTCAAATTAACTGCAAAATTGAATCCAAAATACCCAAATTAACTGCAAAATTGAATCCAAAATACTCAAATTAACTGCAAAATTGAATCCAAAATACTCAAATTAACCGCATAATGAAGCCCAAAATACTCAAATACACCGCATAATTGAACCCAAAAAACTCAGATTAACCGCATAACTGAACCGCAAATTTGAACCCAAAACACTCAACTGCAAAACAGATTAAACCCCAAAATTGAAAATGATAATAAGAAAAGTGAAAACGCACCTGAAACCGTGTGAAGCGAATAACAAACAGTCAAAGAAGTTGAAAGAGTTATGATAAAAATCGAATTTTGGGAGGTGAGGATTTGTCTGTAATTGAGACATCAAGTGGGTTTATTATGTAGGGACGATGCAGTAATTACGAAATTGAGATATCAAGTGGGTTGTTTATTATGTATGTATGTAGGGACGATGCAGTAATTATGAAAACGTGTGGAATTAAGACATCCATCGGTGTCGCTATCGGTTTTTGTCGTGAGGATAGGTGACGACTGTCAATTTGGTGTGAATTTTGAAGCGGGAAATAAACTACAACAGACATGTAAAAAGGAGTTGGATAAGGATTCCTTAATATTCGTGAAAAGAATGTTTGTTTGATACGATAAATTGTATCCAAGTAAAAAAAAAAAAAAAAAACATACGTATATGTAAGACGACACCTTGTATCAAAGTAAAAAACATACGTTTAAATTATCCTGGTCTCGCCAATGAGCAAGTGATGGAGTGGTTGGGGAAAAATTGATATTCGTTATAACCCAGGTTCGACTCCCACTCTCATTATTTTTTACGGCATCCAGATGAAGGGGGAATACTGGTGGCGTCGGTTCGTCTTGGATGGGAGACGAGGTTTTACCGATTATTCCATTGTCGTGCTTTCAGGCGGGTGTAGGTCGGGTTTCCACGCATCTGGGAGAGCCAAGGGGCTGGCGGCGGTCAAGTAGTCAACCTTGACCACAGCGCCCAGTGTCACGGTAGTTGGCACGTCGTTTCTTGCCATCCAAAAAAAATTATCCCAGTCTCAGCTCGTCTTATTTTAATTTCAAGCTCAGAACATCAACCTTTCGTAGGCAGTGCCGGACCAATGAACTTTTTTATTGGGATACAGAATATTTTTAAAGATTTTAGGCCCATAGCTATATGAAAAAAAATCAGTTTATAGCGGGTCGGGTTGTAAGATGATTCAACCCCTTTACTCTTGAAAAACCGTGCCATAACTTCCCTACTCATGGTTCTTAACTTCCTATCAAATATAAGACAACCAAGGGCGGATCTACCCACGTTTGTGGGTGGGCGGGCACACTCTTTGAAAAAAAAATTAGTGTTAGTTTTCGCCGGAAATCTCGACCGCACCTTTAGGAAATTTTCACCCGCACCCTTTGAAAATTTTCAACCGTCCACCCAGAGAAAAATGATGAATTATAAAATATAAAAATTTTAAAGACTGATTATTATTAAAGGTCAGGATTTAGAGAAAACGGTAGAAAGTGTGAGAACGGAGAGAACGGTTATGGATCGTCAGATCAAAACAATCTATTGACTAGATGAAGCGGTGGCGTTTTCGTAAATAACATCACTTTTATTAGTGTGGCACGCTTCATTAATGGTAAAAAAGTCTTTTGACTTCTCTACACAAAACGTCATCTCATGAATAAACGCCATTAGATTCCCCCGCATTAAGCTACATAGCACACACCATCCTAATCTAAACGCCATTAGATATAAAACGGAAAACTTGTTTTAAACGATAAAGCTGAACAAATAGTTACTGAAACGACAGGACTTAATTACTAGCATTTATTATAATAAAATCCCGCCTAAAACAACCGCCAAAGAACATCCTATATATACAACATCTCAGACCCTCCATTAAACACACAAAAACCAAAACGCCATATTTAATATATACCATTCGTCTTAGAAACGCCAAAAACTCAAACATCAAAAATCCCTAAACAAAACGTTTCTTTGAAATTCAGTTGGTTGTCGGTAAGGTTTCACTCAATGTAATGGACAAAAATCCTTAAGTGAGGATATTGTCCATTTCATTGAGTAAAATCTTATTGACTTTATCCTTAACTACCATCCAATTTATAACGCTAAAACATACATGAACATTATTGAGTTTTGTTCTCAATAAAGTTTAGCTGTATGGGGTGGACAACATTGTTAGACATCTTTCTTAACTGAGGATTAACAATGTTGTCCATCTCATACATCAAAACATTATTGAGTTTAGCATGACCAAATTTAGAGATTTAAGGTACTTTTATTTAGTGGCATTCTTTTTCTCGGTAAAACGACAAAAAGTTAAAAAAATCAAACATCGTCCCTTGGATATTCAATATTGTTTTACGCAAAGTTTCGCCGAATGGATTGTTAGCTGAGGGGTGTAACTCAATAACATTTTGCTGCATGAGATGGACAAATCTTCAAGAAAGAGAGGCTGATGTAACACTTTGTGATTCCAAACGGCGACAAAAAAGCTACTTCAAAAAAAAAAAAAAAAAAACAAAATGAATCATACGAAAGTCGAAACAGCCAGTTAAGATGATTCAAAAAAGAAGAAAGAGACTAGTGAAAGTGAAGATTTAGAAGATCAATTGTTTATATATATATATATGTATATTTATATTTCTTTTAAAATTTCTATTTCAGTTGATTGTTATATAAAAACAACGTCATATATAATAAAAACGTCACACAGCCAAATGCTTGTCAAAACGCCATCATGCCATAAAATGCCCCCAAAACTCCAAACCTATAATAAAATTACTTTGGACAAGTATTATAAAAAACTCAAAAAAAAAAAAAAAAAAAAAACCAAGGTTAAAAAAAAAACCAAGGTTCAAGAAAAATAGAACAAACCTCATTAAAAATAATAAAAAAAGCCAAAATCTCGAAAAGGTAACTAGAAACAGTAACTACAAAACAGTAAAACTGAAGCGACGGAAACTTTATTATTAAAAACATTTATTATATTAAAATCTAAAACGCCAAACTTGAAAGATGGGACGTGTTATAGAGTTCAGAGATAAAGCTTATCAAAAACACTAATTACAAAACAGTAACTGAAACGACGAATACTTTATTATAATAATAAATCGCCTAAACAACGCGCCAAAACACATCCTATAAAATGGTACCTCTCAGCAACTTCCATTTGATCACACCATAAAAACAAACGCCAAATATTCCTAAATATCACTCACTGTAAAATGGCAAAAATTTAAAAAAATCAAAGATGGCTAACATGCTTTCTTGGATCTCCAGTATTGTTCTTCGTGAAGTTTCAATGAATGGATTACTAGGTGAGGGGAGTAACTCAGTAATATTTTGCTACATGAGATGGATAAATCTTCAAGAAAAAAATACTGATGACAGTCATATGTCATTTTGTGTTCTTTGTTCTTGAAGAAGGCTTGGATGAGGAGAAGAGATCAATGACAATAAAGAGTGGGATGATTATAAAGATGAAGATCAAGTTGAAGAACAAAGCGAAAAACCCACTCACACGTCATAGATCTATGTCCCCAAACATCCACAAAAGCCACTTCAATAGACGAGCAGACAAAATAATCAGACCGATGGGTTTGTTGTTTTACATAAAAACGCCATATATTTGGTGACAGTTCTTGTAGAATTAAAGAAGAGAGAGACTGATGACAATGAAGATTGTGAAGAGAGATCCAATTAGGATTTTTAATTTATTTTTTTTAGTTTCTATTTTTTTCCCCTGTGGTTCTAATATAATTTTCTGCTTGTAAAACGCCAAGATACCACAAACGTCAAAATGTATATAAAAAATAATAGAACAATGGGCCATCTTGTCTAAAACGTCTTTGAATCTAAGAACAAGCAATCGGGCATCATCCTAAAAAGTCCTGGCTATACTTAGTATGGATGAAGCCATTCAGAGAGATATTCTGACCCTTGGGGTTCCAATGGCCTACGATTTGGAAACGCCATAAACGCCAAAATATTAATACAATGAAACCATTAAAACGCCATGTAATTATTGAATTTTGTTAACGCCAAAAAATCTTAAACGCCAAAAATAAATCAATATTGTGAAAAGCGGAATTAGAAAAGCGGAAGATAAAATGACAAAAAAGCCCATACGCCCTAATTATATCGCATGCCACGTGTTGGTCCAGGATGCGTTCTCACCGTTCTCACACTTTTGGGCGTTTTCTCCTGATCCCGTACCTTATTATTAATATATAAGTATATAATACACTTTATATATTTATTCTTTAACCATTTAATTATTTAACCAAATTTAAGCCCAATCTACAATCTTTTTTTATTAACCCAACTATCCAAGCTCAAACCTAACCCGAAAATTTTGAACTAAATAAAATAACCCAAACCAACCCACCCATTCGGCTTCCAAAATCCAAATCCCCCCCCCCCCCCAAAAAAAAGGCCCAGCGACAGCAGAAGCGACTCATAACCGGATATTTTTTTGGCCAGAAAATTCCAAATTCCCGCCATCCCGACCATGATTATACCAGAATTCCGACTTAGGACGAGTATCCTTTCTTTATTGATTGTTTTTATTGTTTTATGTGGTGATTAGGGGAAATCATAGACATATAAGGGTTTGATCTTTTTATGTTTTTTGATGTT
The DNA here is from genome assembly GCA_030545235.1 of Helianthus tuberosus. Classification (NCBI taxonomy): domain Eukaryota; kingdom Viridiplantae; phylum Streptophyta; class Magnoliopsida; order Asterales; family Asteraceae; genus Helianthus; species Helianthus tuberosus. The sequence continues at coordinate 91,786,806 of CM060386.1, read as the reverse complement.
TTTTTTGTTCACTTGTTCTAGACTTGTAGTTAATGATTTTGTTGTTTTGTTTAAATAACTAATCAACATTTAAAACTAGGGCTTGAATGTTTAAAGATTAAAATTGAAAATTAGGGACGATGGTTAGACATGATTTTTTTATTTAGTTTAAGTGTTTAGTGTTGTTTAATGAATTTATGGAGCGATTTATAAGTAATAGGAACCATGAGGGTGGAAATTTCCAAGGGGTTTTGGATAGATATGTGATTGGAACCATGGGCAATTTATTAGTGATAGGAACCATGAGGGGTTTATATAGAGAAAGACTTGGTTAAGAAAGTATCTCTAAATGATGTTTTGGATAGATTTCAAAAACCGAAAACCTGTAGGGCACAATTTTAAATATACTTGTAATGACGTTTGACGTGTTTTTGATGATTATATAAATTTTAGTTTGATGTTCTTTTGTTTTACATGATCAACCCGATCCGACCCGCTATGAACCGGATTTCTTTTTATATAGCTAGGGGCCTAAAATCATTAAAAATATTTCGCACCCCCATGAAAAAATTTATGGGTTCGCCACTAAAGACAACAAAACCATTTAAAATAACACTAAACACTTAAAGTCTTAAACAATCATCAACCATACTTCATAATTTTTTATTTTAATTTCCAAGCCCTAGTTTTAATTGTTGATTATTTGTAACTAAACATTTAAACAAACAAAACCTTTACTAAAACAACGAAGTCACCCTACTAAAGTCTACAACAACCAAAAAAACATCAAAACACATAAAATTTCAAACCTTTTAACATATATATTTCTCCTAAAAATCCACATAAATAAAAGAAGCATACCAGTGCGGTTTCATATTCCGGTGATTACAGGTGGTTTGGTGCCCGGCATTTCAGTTTTTCGGCGAAAAAAGGGTTGTCTTCGATGATGTTTGCGTTGTTGGGGGATCAGAGTGAGAGCAGGAGCCGAGAATTGGAAAGGGCGGTTGGGTTGGGTTATTTTAGTTACTTCAAATTTGATTGGGTTGGGTTGGGTTTGGCCATGGGTTAATTACAATGGATTCTTTATTGGACTAAATTGTTAAGTGAAAGCGATTGGGTTAAATTATTTACTGAAAGTGGTTAAAGAATCTATAAATGATAATAAATCAAAACCATCTTAGACTATGTGGTGTGGAGGGGCTTGGGTTGGGGGCATTGCTCGACATGTGGTAGATGTGGCTCCTCCAGTCCACACCCAAAAAAATGGGGTGTGGGAGCGTCGTGGCCAGGCCGGCGTGGGGTGCCATGTAGTTTTTTTAAAGTTGACAATTATATAAAAAAACACAACTTATATTAATTTAAAAAAAAGTTACATAAAAGAAAATCCTAAAAATATAAAAAAACCTACTTAATAAATCCTAAAAAAATAAAAAAAACTACTTATTAAATCCTAAAAAATAAAAAAAAAATCAACTTATTAAATCCTACAAAAAAAAAATACAAAGTACGGTAAATATTAAAGTGGGGAACCCACTTAAACTTCGTATTCCCATCGTGCCTGTACTCAATCTTCGCGATCTCCACTCGATCGTCGTAGGTCAAGTCGCCCGCAGGGACACGGTCGAAGCAAACTTTAAACCGATCCAACCTCAGTTTGAGCTCACGCCATTTGTGTTGACACGCATTTAAGTTGTGACGCGTGTTCCCGGCGTGTTGTTGGTATTGTTGGAACGCTCGCCCCCAATACGCGGTTTGACCGCGTTGTAGGATACGTTGTGTGTTCACAATCGATGTCACTAGTGCTATTTCCCCCTCTTCGGTCCAATGCACCATTTTGACTTTTTTGGTTTGGGTTTGGTGGAAGAAGAATGGGAAAAAATGTAATTTTTGGTTTGGCTTTGGGTGAGTATTTATAGGTAAAAAAATGTGATTTTTTTTTTAAATTTGAGTTACCATATCTAACAACCACCCCCAACGACTACCCCAAAGGGCTACCCCCAAACAACTACATTGAACCAGCCAATCAAAGCCAACCATGTCACACTTCCCCCCGCCCCACGCCAACGGGGCAACGCCATGGCTAACGCTAGCCCTGTGTGGTCTAGCCAGCGTTTTTAGCATTCCACCGCCCCACACCCCGCGGTCTTAGGCCACTTGGCATTCAGTTAGACTATTAAGTTGTCACACCCCAACCGATGGCGGAAACATCGGGGCGTGGCACTGAGCGAAACAGATTGTCCAGAAGTTTCCATAACAACTATGATTACCAATTATTTAAAGCATCACGTCCCATACCATGACATAAGAAGTAACATAATTATTACAGACAAAATCTAGTCAAATTGTTCTGTTCCGACTACTCAGATTTCAAGTACAGACAATTTATTATTGTTCTAGGTCTTTCCTAGCCTCGAATTCACAGCAAGCAAAACATCTAAACACCTTAAGCACCTGTCACATACGTTAAAGTAAAAGTCAATACACATAGTGTAAATGTGAGCATACAAGTTCAATAAATATAATAGAGTTCGAAATCATTTACGCATAACCAGCACGTACACAGTGTGAAATGAAGCACGTTAGTTATCGACATGAACCTATCGATACCAATGACTACGGGTTGACTGCCTAAGGCAGTTCGCGATACACACTCACCACTGTGAGCCATGTAACTAATTGTCCTTAACAACCCCTGAGTGAACAGGTGCTGAGTCCAAACTAATAGTACTACCGTTGCTAAGGCGGGTAGACAACATTCCATGTGTAAACATAACAAACAAGCATTCATTAAGTCACGTATAACATGCAATAACGGTTAGCGTTAAAGTATTGCGTAGTGTGTTCGATGTGATTTAGCATAAGTAACGTATGTAACACCCAAAAGTGCGTAAAGCAAAAAGGGTTCGAGTACACCCACAGCGATGATGGATTGAAGGGAGCGCTTAGAGTGAAATTAGCCTGAAAAGTTAACGATAACATAAACGATAAGCGGCGCGTAAAACGAACAAGGTGTCAGTGGGTCGAACAGCAATCCGATCATGTGGCTATCTGATCGGGTGGCCGGTCGAGCGGGTGACAATCCGTTCGAATGGTCATCCGATCGGACGACCATGCGAGTGGATTGTTGCCTCGTTTGGGATGGATGTGTTTGTGTATGATGGTTTGACCTTTGAAGTTTTCGTTGTAGCATTTTGAAAATAGAGAAGTATCTCTACCTTTCAGGTCATTCGATCGGACGGCGATCCGATTGGTGAGGCTTCTCAGGTTGAGAACAAGTTCACAGCAGGACGGTCACTCGATCGGATGGCTATCCAATCGGGTGGCAAGCCGTACGTACTGAACATGTTGAAAATTGTTTAAGTGTTTGAAGTCAAACATTACATGGTAGAGTGGCAACCCGATCGGATGGCAATCCGATCGGACGGCAGTTCGTTCAATGTTCAAAACTTCAAATGTTGAAATAAAAGTTAAGTGTGGGACCTAAGGTGCAATCCGACCGGGTGGCAGTCCGGTCGGGTGGCAGTCCGATCGGACGGCAATCCGTCCCAGATGACCTGGTCGTCTTCCTCCTTGGTTGTTTTGGTAGTTTGCGTGTTTTCGAGACTGTTTGATAGCGTGCTAAATAATAGAAACCTCGTCAAAACTTAGTAACCCGATCGGACAGGAATCACCCTAGTCCGACCAGTTTAACTGTTCGAGACGGTGTTTCATGTCTAACCCGAAATCGGTAATCTCTTAGATAGAATCCAGATCTTGAACCAACACATCAACAAGGAGTAGAAGATTAGAACAAGCTCCGATTCTATCGGTTTTGAGTATAAAAGAGTTGAAAGAAAGTTAGAAAAACCATCTTTCAATCCCTTTCACAGTGAATATGTTTAGATCTAAGCAAGATCCTTGTTTATTCATGTGGAAATCATTCAGATTCAAGTTGTTCTCAGTGGATTGAAGCCAAAACATGAAGTTCCTAAGAACACCATGATGACATCATCCTAGAACAACTCAAATCTAGTGGTTTCACGGTTAAAAGTTAAGATTCAAAAGATAGAAAGATGTAGGAGTGCGTGTAGATCAAGAAAGTACAAGATTTAGGTTGGAAACTTACAAGATTTGAGAGAAATCGAGAGAAAAGTGCTTGAGGGTGGCTGGTTCGAGCAGGGAGAAAATGTCATTACCAAAAATGGTAACAAGTGAGGTATTTATAGGGTTTCCCAAAGTGGAAAGGGGAATAAGTGGCTGGTCGATCGAGTGGAAACTCAGTCGGATGGCCGTTCGGTCAAGTGGCACCTCGATCGGATGGCAGTCCGATCGGGTAGCAACTCGGTCGGCTGGCCATTTGCTTGGCGCGATGAGTTTTGCGATTTCGGTTCGAGTGTCGAGCGTTGCGATGCGATTCGAGCGAGCGGTGCGATAGAGTTTCCTCTTCAAATTACTTTTAATCCCAACTACTATATCTAACATACAATCATCTTAATTAACTTACGTTTAGCGTTTGCGATTCGATTGCGATTGCGTTGCGATTTGCGTTTAGATTGATCACCACATATAACATACATAAACATACACAAGTAACACATAAAGGGCACACACATATATCAAACCATAACCAAAGTGAGTAAATTCTAGTTGCGAGTGCGATGCAATAAGCGTTAATCATGCGATAAATAGCGATTAAATCTCGATTATTAATAAGTACTCCACATAATACAACTAATGCAATAAAGTAAATAGATCTTCTACAAGTCAAAGAAGTCAAAACAGTCAAACTTGACTTTGACTTTCGAAACACGGGGTGTTACATAAGTGCCACGTGACAACCTCTTAATCTATTGTTATTGTGTTTAGGATGGTAAACACAAGGGTTTAATCACAACATATGGTTTAAAGTTTGCTCATTGAATCTTGAATACATAGTTAAATCCTTTCCTTAATTGTGAACTAATATTTGATGTTAAAAACATAACAGTCTCATTAACATTAAAAGCGATACAATAACCATTTTTTTTTCCTTAATTATCAATTGGATTGAATTGAAAATTTTTGAAGTAGTAAATGGTTTTGACTCTAATTCAAATTTCGTATTTTTTTCCTTCTTACAAAAGTTGATTTAAAACACGTAAGTGTGTCATTAATATTAAAAACAAATTTAATATTTATATCTTTTCTAACTTATAAAATAATTATATTTTTTTATCAAAGTGTATATAGTAGGAGATCATTTTCAAGTTTAATTTAAATTCAGTAACCAAAAATAATTTTAACCAAATTTGATTAAACTAAATAAGTTTAAACCAATTTTGATTTTAATAAGCATAATCATCTCATTAACATTAAAAATCAAAATTATTAATGTAGCACTTCTTTCATTTAAAATTTTATGTAAACGTTTCGTTCGACACTGTTAAATAATATAATTTATTGTAAGAACATCCGTGTAATGCACGAGACTTAAACTAGTAATTATATAAAGGGCTAATGGATTTAAACACCCCCAACTATTGCCATTTGGCCGCTGGCACTCTCAACTTTCACTTTGGCTCACACCACTCCCAACTTGACACATTGTTTGTCATGGCACCCCCTCGTTAAATAATCACTAACCAGGTTAGTAAAATTAGCCTATGTGTCAATTTTAGCTGACGTGGCATGTCCTACGTGTCATACATGATCTGATGTGGAACAATATCCATTTTAGCTCATGTTTATAATCCCTAAAATATACTAACACTTCACTCAAACCAAGATATCAAGATATCAGACACTCATCTTCATCAATGGCGATCAAACCCTAATCGATGTTTGCAACCAATACAGAGGTATGTTTTCTCTCAGGGTAGACTGCATTTTGATATTATTCACTGATTGCACTGATGGAGGTTATCGATGTGATGTTGTGGTATGGTGGAACACTGGATTTTGGTTTTGATCAACCTTAATATATTGGAGGTGAATCTAAGTTGCTACGTATGGATGTTGATCACATTGCATACTTTGAGTTGTTAGAGTATGCAATGGATACTGGGTGTTATAAAACTAGGGAATTTTACATGTATGGATTAAATCTTGATAATGGTGAATTCAAGCTTTTTGGGAATGATAATGATATTATGGAGATTGCATTAAAGGCTCGAACATGGTCTGAACCATTCATGGAAGTATTTATTCAAGCCTCTCCAATAACCCATGAACAGGAAGTCCATTTCATGTCCCAGGCTAGTAAACCACAAGCCCAATCCAATTCACCACCCATTAAACCACAAGCCTAATCCAGTTCCCAACCCATTAAACGAAGAGGTCGGCCCAAAAAACTTATAACCCAGTCCAAAAAGAAAGTAGTCCATGTCAGGAGAGTGAGTAGGGCATCTGACAAAAGTTTTACCACTCCTGTACTTGAAGTCCCTAGATCTGGATCTACTGCCTCAGGAAAGGAGGCTGTTGCTGAAAAACCAGTTGGTTTGAATAATCAGCCAAGTGTACAAGAGGCTACATGGGTATTTGATTTGGATGAGGAGTCTATTGTTCAAGAGGGTGTATCGAAAGAAACAGCTGGTTTGCATAAGCAGCCTGTTGTAGAAGAGGTTTTAGAGGAAGAAGGGATTATTTGTATAAGAGGCTAGTGTACAAAAGGGTGTAAAAGAAGAAGGGATTGGTTTTGATAAGGAGCCTAGTGTACAAGAGGGTGCAGATGGAGATGACAGTGACTATAAAGTTGACTTAAATGGGACAGAAGAGTCAAGTTCAGATGAAGATGAGGGTTTTCTTGAGGAGGGTAATGATGATGAGGTTCATGATGAAGTAGCTTTCTCAGATTCAGACAAAGAAGATGCTGAATGGAGACAGTCACAAGATGCCATTAAACGAGCTAATAAGGATGCACTTGAAGCTAAAAAGAAGAAAGTTGAACAGTGTACTATACCTTATGAAAAAGAAGGTAAGTTGAGTGAGTCTAATGATGCAGGGTGTGCACATGTAGAGGGATACAGTAGTTATGAGGAATCTAATGGTGACATTGCTACTCTTGGTGAGAGTGAGGATGATGATATAAGAGGTAAGAAGTACAAAGAAACTGCTCCAAGTGTAAATGAACACACCAACTGGAAAAAGTTTACTTGGAAAATTGGAATACGGTTTGCATCAAGGGATCATTTTAAGGAGACAGTGAGAAGATATGCTGTGACTAACAGCAGGAATCTGATCATTGCAAAGAGTGATAATAAGGAAGAAGGTTGTTTAGTAGTGAAGTATGTACCAGGGTGTCCCTTCTATCTATATTGTTCACTAAACAAAGCGAAAGAGTGTTACATGATTAAAAGTGTGAAGAACAAACACAACTGCCAGAGAAACATGATCAAGAATAGACAGCTAACTGCCAAGTTCTTAGGGGATGAGTTCCTTCCTTTGTTTAAGGCCAAGCGAAATTGGTCTGCTAAGGAGATTCAAGTAGCAGTTAAACAGAAGTTTAAGGTAATTATAACTAAGTGGTTAGCTTACAAGGCTAAATCAACTGCACACAAGAAGCTTCATGGTTCAATGAGAGATCATTACAGTAAAATTAGTTCATACCTGGAAGTTCTAAGGAAAGCAAATCCATCATCAACCTTTAGGTTAGAAATTGCTCCACCGGGTTTCGTTAATCTAGATCCAGAGGCCACATGTGAAGCATTCTTTAGACTGTTTGTTTGTTTGTTTTGATGGAGTCAAAAAAGGGTTTTTAGCAGGATGCAGGAAGGTGTTGTGCTTAGATGGGTGTTTTCTTAAAACTTTCCTTAGAGGGATGTTCTTAATAGCTATGGAAGGGATGGTAATGACCAAATGTTTCCTTTGGCATGGGTAGTAGTTGAAAGGGAAAATAATGAGAGTTGGGAATGGTTTATGGATGAGCTTAGGCAATGTTTTGGAGTAACTGATGATGGTGAATCATGGACATTTATATCTGACCAGCAAAAGGTAGATCTCCCTAACCAATCATTTGCTTATTCATCACTTATGTGTGACACTGTTGTATTTCTTTTGCAAGGTCTGTTGAATGTTGTTGCAATGGTATGGCCAAAGGCTGAGCATAGAAACTGTGCAAGACACATCTATGCTAACCGGCATAAAACATACAAAGATGAAGAGTTGAAGGAGCTATTTTGGAAATCAACTAGGGCCTATTGTGAAGTTGATTACTTGCAAGCCATTGAAGAGATGAGGACCATAAACCCTGATGCAGTAGAGGCCTTACTGAAGCAGAATCCCAATTGGTTCAACAGGTGCTATTTGAACACTCACACAAAGTGTGATGTTATAGTAAACAGCATGGCATAAACTTTTAATGGTTTTATCATCAATGTATAACAACCCTCCTAAATATTTCCGACACCCTGATAATATTTAAAATGTCCAACATGTCCTAAAATACACCCCGTATACGTAAACGGGCCCTGAATACCTCTATTTTATTAAAAATTAATTAAAAACAAGATTTAGTGGTCTCTCGCGGGGCGCGTAGCCCTTGGCTACTTCCTACGTGGGCCGCGGCCGCCAAGACACCAGGCGAGCCCCGAGGCCGCCACGTGTCCCAGTCGTGTCGAGTCTATTGGTCAACTTAGCAACCCTAGGGCCTACCCTAGGGATCCTCATGGGCCGCGAAGACTCTAGCCGAGGTTTACGCGGGGCGCGACATGAGGCGAAGGGACACTATATATAGGTGCATTCGGCTTCAGTCTCCAGTCGCTCATTTCTATCTTTCTCTCTCGAATTTCTTAAGTGTAGAAGTAATTCTCGAGTATAATACCCCCTAATTAACGAATTTCTACCCCGTTGTAAGTATCATAACCCCGGTTACGTATTAGATACGCTGCCCGATTGATCCAGGGTAGGTTCCGTAACGACTGTCGTGGTTTTGCCCGACGTGGTCGTTGGAATGCCGTCTCGGGGAGGGTATCATTAATATAAATAATGGGTTATTATACTAACACGTGTGCCTTTGTGTAATTAATAGATAATCACCAGGAAATCCTTAAAGAAAACCTAAGACAACAATGTGAGTAATCACCTTTTTGTAAACTGTTTTTACAAAACCTTAAATATTTTACAATGTGATTAGCAGTGATTGAGTCTTTGTAATTCCTAAATTACTGCCGGTATGTTGGGGTTTTGTATACAAAATGTGGAACACGTTACCATTGGACAAAGAGTTAGACAATGGGTAATATGACCCACCAGTTAGGATTGACAGTACTGAATGAGTAATTGTGTAGAAATAAACATTGTAATAGCTCTCAATACTGTTAAAAGATAAAACTCTTCTTGATTAAACCGGGAATCACTCACTAGTATTTCCCACTGACAAAATGTTTTTAAACGCATTTCAGGTAACAAAATGTGAAAGCCAACTAGAAGTCAGCTAGACAACACTGAAGGCTTGGAAAAAGTGGCTATAAAAGTTACCTAAATAAAAGAAGATGTTTTATTCAATAAAATAGGGATTTTCCCTATGAAAGTGTTTGTAATAAAAACTTGGCTTTTATCCAAATATGTTTAATATTATAAAAGTGTGGTATTTACTATGATAAAATATTTCCTAACTACGGTCCTGATGTAATTTCCGCTGCCAAAATGATAAACACCGATACCACCAAAACTGGTCTCGCGGTCGCCCGTTCCCGGGACAGATAGGGGACGGGGGTTGCGACAGAAGGTGGTATCAGAGCTAAGCCACTGATTCAGCCACAGAAGTGTTCTGCTGACACCAATATATTATTCAAATTGTTAGGAAATTAATTACGGAAATACGTACATATCTGTATTTTATTGTTGTGTGTTATTTGACTATTTGTTAGTTTACAGTATGAGCGATCAAGGACCCTCCGACGCCTATCATCAGTTATCCGGCTCACCTAGGAGCGAAGGCACCTCTTCACAGCCTGCCCTCTCTGGGTATTCAGCTGACAATGATGATGGGATATTCGTGTTTAAGGCTCAGTCTGAAGAGCCATTCCCTCAGAAAAAGAGAGGATGGTTCAGTAGGGGATCACATGAGCATAGGAAGAGAATGAAAAAGTTACAACAGCAACGAGTGCTAGCAGCCGCTAAAAGAGAAACCGATGCCCACACCCAAGACATGCTTAATAGGAGTTTAGCAAACTTCCATATTTTAGCATCCACAGCTGCCGACCCAAACCTGGAACAACTAGTAGCCCCTCAACCATTACCCTTGTTTCCCACCCAGCCAATGGAGATTGAAAACAACCCAGAAAACCAAGTTCAAATGCATGATTTTAACCCAGAAGAGATACCTAGGGTACCAGCACCCAATCCCTTAGACCCAGACTACGATCCGTGGTTTGATGATCATAGGGATTATGTGCAACGCTACCACCTAACAGACGAACCCATGCCAAACCTAGTAGCCTACCCAGGTCTGGACCCTCTAGATCCCTACTATGATAATGATGAATACATTAGGGAAATCCTAGAGAATCCATACCCTCAGGAAGAACCTATGCCATAGTACCCAGATCCAGTACCAGCACCTGCACCCCCAATGAGTGCAGAAAATGTTCAAGAGCTCCGAACTTTCGGAGAAGAGATTTTAGAAAGTAGCGAGAGAATGAGACAGGTTGGAGAACGACTCGTTTGGAAGTACGACGAGCGTAATATGGAGTTCTGGATGAACCCATATCAGTGAAGGTGATGGTGGAGATAGTAATATTAATAATATAATATATATATATATATATATATATATATATATAATATGTGTGTATGAACAAAAAATATAAAATATATATGTGTAATAATAATAATAATAATATTGTAGTATAGACCACCTTGTGGTTAATGATGCATAGTAGTATTGTAATTTTAAATTCTAATATTGGTTTGTATTAGATGCATACTATAAGAAAGAGTAAGTCGCAATGTTCGACGTTTTTGACCAATATGTGTTGTGTGATGGGTTGCCTTAAAATATTATTTTATGATATTAATAATTGGCAAATGTTTAAAATTCAGATGGACAACGAAGTGAACCAGGAAAACCAGAATAATGATAACCAGAGTAACAATAACCTGGATAACGATAACCCGAACAACAACAATAATGGAAACCAAGTGGATAACAGTGCTATTCAACACATAGTGGCACAAGGAATAATAGATGCAATGCCATATATTATCAAAACAGTTAAGGAAGCAGATAATAAAAGTAAACGTGATAGTAAAATACCCATTGAACCTGAACACAGCGTAAACAATGGACCCATACTTCAAGGGCCCATTCCCAAAAGAAGAAGAACCATGTCTTATGGTTGTTCTTATAAAGAATTCTGGTCTTGTAAACCAATGGAATTCTCGGGCAATGAAAGGGCCGTTGCATCTCTACGCTGGATAGAAAAGACTGAGGCAGTCTTAAGAATAAGCAAATGCGCGGAAGACGATAAGATAATGTTTGCTTCCAATCTGTTTAAGAATTCAGCACTAGAATGGTGGAACACTATCCTCCAGTCTAGGGGAAGTGATAGGGTTTACAATATGGAATGAGAGGAATTTAAGAACATGGTGGAAAGGAAATTCTGCCCTCCCAATGAAAAAGAACAGATAGCAAATAAATTATTAAACCTTAGAATGACTGGAGTGGATAGTAAGGGTTACACTATATTATTCTTTGAATATGCTAGAATAGTGCCAACCCTTGCATCACCCGAACCAGTATTGATCCCCTACTATATTTGGGGATTAATTAGTGAGATAAGGCATGTAGTCAAGGCAGCTAGACCTTAAACCATAGAAGAAGCTGTAGAACTAGCAAATACCTTGACAGATGAGTTAGTCTGTACACGAGAAGAGAATCAAAGGAGAAACCTAGCCCAGAAGCTTACCCAAGAATTTCATTCTGGAAATTCTCACCGTGGGAAAAATGTAGGTTCTATTTCTGCACCCTATTGCAAGTATTGCAAAAGGAAGCATTCTGGAAGATGCTCCATATACTGTAACTTCTGCAAAATATCTGGACACAAGGAGGAAGACTGCAGGAAGAAGTCTAACAACAGAATATGCTACAATTGTGGAGAACAAGGTCACATCAAGCCAAACTGCCCAAAACTAGCTCCAGCTACGAACAACAAGAATACTAAAAATGCCAGGGCATTTGTTCTGACTGCAGAAGAAGCAAAGATGATCCCAGAGGTGATCACCGGTAAGTTTTTAGTTAATGATGTTTTTGCTAAAGTATTATTTGACTCTGGTGCAAACCAAAGTTTTATTAATACTTCATTTTGCAAACTTCTCAATCAACCATTAACTAAACTCCCACAAGAATGTCTAGTAGAGATAACAAATGAGGAAACCATTAAGATTTCTGAAATCTTGCAGGGAGCAAGAATAGAAATTCTAAATAAAAAATTTATTGCAAACCTTTACCCAATGAATCTGGCAGGATTTGATGTCGTGTTAGGAATGGATTGGTTAATAGCCAATAAAGCCAGTATTTTATGTGATCAAAAGTCAATCCAAGTAAATTCACCAAGGGATGAAAATATCACAATTAAAGGAAATAAACCCTCTAGATCCACGAAATTCATCTCTGTAACGAAAACAACAAGTTATGTAAGAAAAGGATCATTAGTGTATTTGATTTCTATAATCATTAACACTAAAGGAAAAGAATTAAAGGATATTCAAGTAGTGTCCCAGTTTTCAGAGGTATTTCTAGAAGAATTACCAGGACTACCACCGGACAGGGAAGTAGAATTCAGAATCCATCTGCTACCAGGAACAACACCAATTGCCAAAGCACCCTACCGCTTGGCACCAGCAGAAATGCAACAATTGAAGAAACAGTTAGACGAATTGTTGAAGAAGGGATTCATACAGCCAAGTTCATCACCATGGGGAGCACCGATCTTATTCGTTAAAAAGAAAGACGGATCAATGCATATGTGCATTGACTACCGTGAATTGAACAAAGTCACGATTAAGAATCGGTATCCATTACCGAGAATCGATGATCTGTTCGACCAGTTGCAAGGAGCTCGATTTTTCTCTAAAATCGATTTACGATCAGGATATCATCAATTAAAGGTACAGGAAGAAGTCATTCCTAAGACCGCTTTTAGAACAAGGTATAGCCATTATGAATTTACTGTCATGCCATTTGGTTTAACCAATGCCCCAGCTGCATTTATGGACACGATGAACCGAATATGTAATCCATATTTGGATAAATTCATAATTGTCTTTATAGATGATATTCTTATTTATTCTAAGAGCAAAGAGGAACATGCAAAGCATTTACACACACTTTTAAGTTTATTAATAAAAGAAAAGCTTTATGCTAAGTTTTCAAAGTGTGAGTTTTGGTTAGAACATGTACAATTTCTTGGACATCTAGTCAATTATGAAGGAATTCATGTGGATCCTACCAAGATCGAGGCGATTACTAAGTAGAAAACCCCTGAGTCACCAACTGAGGTTAGAAGTTTCTTAGGATTGGCCGGTTATTATAGAAGATTTATTCAAGATTTTTCTAGAATAGCCATTCCCTTAACTAAGCTAACCTGTAAATCTGTTAAGTTTGAATGGGGACTAAAACAAGAAGAAGCCTTTAGAATTCTTAAGCAAAGACTAACCAATGCACCCATACTAGCATTACCAGAAGGATCTGAAGACTTTGTAATCTATTGTGACGCTTCTAAGTTAGGTTATGGATGTGTGTTAATGCAACGTCAAAAGGTTATAGCTTACGTCTCTAGACAACTTAAAAATCATGAAGAGAATTATTCAACCCATGATCTAGAATTAGGAGTCATAATTTTTGCCCTTAAAATTTGGAGACATTACCTTTACGGTAGTAAGTTTACCATTTTCACCGACCATAAGAGTTTAAGGTATGTTTTCGGAAAAAAGGAATTGAATATGAGACAAAGACGCTGGATGGAGATACTTAGTGATTATGATTGTAATATCCAATACCATGCAGGAAAGGCAAATGTAGTAGCTGACGCTTTAAGTCGAAAGTATCATGAAAAACCAAAAAGAGTACGTTCACTCAACCTAAATCTGTAAGTAGATTTAAATGAACAGATTAAAAAGGTATAAGAATCAGTAATCAAGGATGATACTAAAAAATTGAAAGGAATGATTAAGGAATTAGAACAAGGAACATATGGAATTTGGAGATTCCATAAGAAAAGGATGTGGATACCTAAATTAGGAAACCTACGCCACCGTATATTAGAAGAAGCCCATAAGTCTAAGTATACGATGCATCCTGGAAGTGATAAAATGTATCAGGACTTAAAAAAGAATTTTTGGTGGATATGAATGAAAAAGGATATAGCAGCATATGTTGCAAAGTGTTTAACCTGTTCACAAGTCAAAGCTGAACATCAGAAACCCTCAGGTTTGTTGCAACAGTTAGAAATGCCAGTTTGGAAATGGGAATTGATAACTATGGATTTTGTTACTAAATTACCCAAAACAAGAAAAGGTAACGATACAATCTGGGTGATTGTAGACAGGCTAACTAAGTCAGCTCATTTCCTACCCATGAAGGAAACTTTTAGTATGAAACAATTAGCTAAATTATATGTAAATGAAATAGTTTATTTACATGGAATTCCTCTATCAATTGTTTCTGACAGAGATAGTCCTTTTACCTCTCATTTTTTGACAAGTTTCCAAAAAGCACTGGGAACCAAGTTGAATCTAAGCACCACTTATCATCCTCAAACGGACGGACAAAGTGAAAGGACAATTCAGACAATGGAGGATATGCTTAGAGCTTATGTAATTGATTTCAGACGTAATTGGGACGATCACTTACCGTTAATAGAATTTTCTTATAATAACAGTTATCACACAAGTATCAATGCTGCACCATTTGAAGCACTTTATGGACGAAAGTGCCGAACTCCAGTCTGTTGGGCAGAAATTGGAGAAAAGCAACTATCTGGACCTGAGATAGTACAAGAAACAACAGACAAGATCATTCAAGTCAAGGAACGACTGAAGGCAACTCGTGATCGACAAAAGAGTTATGCAGATAACAGACGAAAGCTGTTGGAATTTCAGGTAGGAGATAAAGTGTTATTGAAAGTCTCTCCTTGGAAAGGAGTGGTAAGATTCATCAAAAGGGGAAAGCTAAGCCCCAGGTATGTTTGACCTTTTGAGATTATTAAAAGAATAGGACCTGTAGCCTATCAGCTACAACTGCCAGAGGAAATGGCAGGCATACATGATGTATTTCATGTATCTAATCTCAAGAAATAATTAGCTGATGAATCACTGATAGTACCTCTTAAGGATATAGAGGTAAATGAGCAGTTAAAATTTGTAAAAAGGCCTCTACAGATTAAAGACAGGAAAGTCAAGAACCTCAAGCACAAGAGATTAGTTCTGGTCAAAGTGAAATGGGACTCCAAAAGAGGACCAGAATACACATGGGAGCTTGAATAAGAAATGCAAAGGAAATACCCGCACCTATTCCAGTAGATCTCGAGGACGAGCTCTAAAACAAGGTGGGGAGGATATAACAACCCTCCTAAATATTTCCAACACCCTGATAATATTTAAAATGTCCCAATATGTCCTAAAATACACCCCGTATACATAAACGGGCCCCGAATACCTCTATTTTATTAAAAATTAATTAAAAACAAGATTTAGTGGTCTCTCGCGGGGCGCGTAGCCCTTGGTTACTTCCTACGCGGGCCGCGACCGCCAAGACACCAGGCGAGCCCCGAGGCCGCCACGTGTCCCAGTCGTGTCGAGTCTATTGGTCAACTCAGCAACCCTAGGGATCCTCGCGGGCCGCGAAGACTCTGGCCGAGGTTTATGCGGGGCGCGACCGGAGGCGAAGGGACACTATATATAGGTGCATTCGGCTTCAGTCTCCAGTCGCTCATTTCTTTCTTTCTCTCTCGAATTTCTTAAGTGTAGAAGTAATTCTCGGGTATAATACCCCCCCCCCCCCCAATTAACGAAGTTCTGCCCCATTGTAAGTATCATAACCCCAGTTACGTATTAGATACGCTGCCCGATTGATCCAGTGTTCCGTAACGGCTGTCGTGGTTCTGCCCGATGTGGTCGTTGGAATGCCGTCTCGGGGAGGGTATCATTAATATAAATAATGGGTTATTATACTAACACGTGTGCCTTTGTGTAATTAATAGATAATCACCAGGAAATCCTTAAAGAAAACCTAAGACATCAATGTGAGTAATCTCCTTTTTGTAAACTGTTTTTACAAAACCTTAAATATTTTACAATGTGATTAGCAGTGATTGAGTCTTTGTAATTCTTCAATTACTGCCGATATGTTGGGGTTTTGTATTCAAAATGTGGAACACGTTACCATTGGACAAAGAGTTAGCCAATGGGTAATATGACCCACCAGTCAGGATTGACAGTACTGAATGAGTAATTGTGTAGAAATAAACATTGTAATAGCTCTCAATACTGTTAAAAGATAAAAATCTTCTTGATTAAACCGGGATTCACTCACAAGTATTTCCCACTGACAAAATGTTTTTAAACGCATTTCAGGTAACAAAATGTGAAAGCCAACTAGAAGCCAGCTGGACAACACTGAAGGCTTGGAAAAAGTGGCTATAAAAGTTACCTAAATAAAAGAAGATGTTTTATTTAATAAAATAGGGATTTTCCCTATGAAAGTGTTTGTAATAAAAACTTGGGTTTTATCCCAATATGTTTAATATTATAAAAGTGTGGTATTTACTCTGATAAAATATTTCCTAACTACGGTCCTGATGTAATTTCCGCTGCCAAAATGATACACACCGATACCACCAAAACTGGTCTTGTGGCCGCCCGTTCCCGGGACAGATAGGGGACGGGGGTTGCGACACAATGCAAGGTCAAAACCCATTATACAAATGTTAGAGGACATAAGGATTCAGGTCATGAGTAGGCTGGTTACTAAAAAAACAGAAATGAGTGCCAGGGATGTTGTTATATGCCCTAAAATCCAAGAAAAGCTTGATTTTTCAAAACAGGCTGCATATAGATGTGAGGTGTATCCCTCATCATATCATGTGTTTCAAGTCTGGGATTTTGATGATGTTTCAGTTGATCTAGATAATAGAACCTGCATATGTAGGAAATGGGATTTGAGGGGGTATCCATGTAAACATGTTTGTGAAGTAGCTGGGGTTTTACATAAAAATGTAGAAGAGTATGTTGATGTGTGTTACCACAAAGACACATACATGAAGGCTTATGAATTCTTAATCCCTCCAATACCTAGTGAAAGGTATTGGCCCAAGATTCACCACCCTATGGATCCACCACCAATAAGATCTCAACCTGGGAGGCCTAAGAAGAATATAAAGAGGGATCCTCATCAGGATCCAAAGAGACCATGGAAACTTACCAAGCATGGGGTGATAATGACTTGTGGTAATTGTGGGGCTAGAGGTCACAACAAGAGAAAGTGTACTGAACAGGGAAATAAGACTGCAAATGACTTGTTTTAGTGCCAGTTGTATGTGTATATTGTAGGCTTTAACTCCTTTTGTTTTTATATTGTAGGTTCTGCTACAAAGAGACAAAAGGGAAGCAAAAAGTCAAGCCAGAAGTTAACTCAGCAATCTACCCCGGTAGCTTCACAAGGAACAACTCAGCAATCTACCAAGGAGGGAAGCAAAATTTCAAGCCAGAAGTCAACTAAAAAGTCAACTGTCAAAGGAAATAACAAATGGAAAGGGAACAGAAAAGGCTGCAGTTAAAAAGTCATAGTTTGACATTTTTGTGATAACTGGACTAGTTTGACTTTTTTGTGGTCTTTATGACCTTTTTGTGCTGTTAGGCTGTTTGGACAACTTTTGGTGATGTTATAAATGTTTAGGATAACTGAAGTAATTTACTGTTGGTTATGTAATATTATAAGTCTTGGTTATGGTCATTATGCATTACAGTGTTGGACAATTGCAATTTTGACCACTGATTGGTCAAACTACACAGTTTGGGTCATTCACACCTGTATGTGCACTTTTGGTCATTATGCTATGTACTTTTGGTCATTATTCGTTGAAGTTATGGTCAAGATGCATTGAAGTTCTGTCATTTCTCATTTTTGACCATTGATTGGTCAAACTACACATTTTTGGTCATTAGAGACTGTATGTGCTGTTTTGGTCATTACACAGTGCACTTTTGATCATTACTCATTGAAGTTATGGTCATTATGCATTACAGTTTGGACAATTGGAGTTTTGACCATTGATTGGTCAAAATACACAGTTTTGGTCATTGGAGACTATATGTGTTTGTTTGCTCATTACAGACTGAACTTTTGGTCATTACTCATTGAACTTTTGGTCATTATTCATTGAAGTTATGGTCATTATGCACTACAGTTTGGACACTTGCAGTTTTGGCCATTGATTGGTCAAGCTACACAGTCTTGGTAATTCAGACCTGTATGCCCAGTTTTGGTCATAAGACATTCCACTTTTGGTCATTACCCATTGCACTTTTGGTCATTATGCATTGCAGTTTTGGACAATTGTATTTTTGACCTTTGATTGGTCAAAATACACAATTTTGGTCATTACGGATGTGCAGCTATATGTGTAGTTTTGTTCATCTCTTTACATATGCAGTTATCAACATTACATGTGCAGCTAAATGTCCAGACCCATTAGAGGTATGTTTCTTGTTATATCTTGACTTTTGACATTTGTTGGTCAAAATACAGTATGCAATGTTGACTAATCTGGTAATATCAATACATGTGCAAATATATACAATCAAGGACTAGGATTTTGCATTAAATTTCATCAAAAGTGTAGAATTACAACAACAAGACAGTTCATACTACCTAAACATATACAACACTATTGTAATGGCAATAAACAAGGTTAACACATATCGCTTGTTCCATTTCGAATCTGTTTCGGATATCTTTGCTTTCAACCACATATTCTCTTCTACTAAGAGCTTATTCTGTAAGTCCATGTTTTCATATTTCAGGTCTTCGTAATTGAACCCACAGTCGGATGCATGTTGGTTGAACATTTTGTCCACATCTTCTTTCCATAAGAAGAAGTTGCAGTCTGATCTCTACAAAAGGCAACAACACTGCAGTTAATCAACCAATTTAATTCAAGCAAAAAACTTGGAATTAAGGTGGAACTTACCGGCCAATGAGAGCATTGTCACACCCCAACCGATGGTGGGAACATCGGGGCGCAGCACTGAGCGAAGCAGATTGTCCAGGAGAAATCCATAGCATCTAAATTACCAGATAATTAACATTATGTCCCATACCATAACTTATCGAAATAAATCAGTTATTACAGATATAGATATCTCAAGACAAATCATTGTTCCGACAACTCAAAATATTAATTGCTTATTTCTAGACTCTTCCTAACTTGATTCCACATAGCAAACATCCTAGCATCTCAAATACCTGCCACATACGTTAAAATAAAGTCAATACACATAGTGTAAAGGTGAGCATACAAGTTTAATAGTATAATTGTAGCGAAGCGAGATACGCACAACCAGCATGTAACACGTAATAATGCGAAGCTAGTAGGTTATCGAAAATGAAATATGCACAGACGTGACTGCGAGTTGTAGAGTGTGCAACACATATCACCACTGTGACACGTGAAGAGATACCCTTAGCAACCCCCGTCCACGACAGGTGATGAGTCCAAACTATAGTACTATCGTTGCTAAGGTGTCAGGCAACAATCACTGTGTAAATATAACATACAAGCATTCATCGAGTAGCACGTATAACATGCTATAGCGGTTAGCGTATAAAATGTGTTTGCGTTGTGTGATAGATGTGGTTTGATATATGTAACGTATGTAACACCCAAAATTGCTTAAAGCAAAAAGGGATCGAGTATACTCAAAGATAGTGTTTAATAAATAAACACCGTCTTGGATTGAAGGGAGCGCTGGAGAGTTAGCCTGATTATAGAACGATAGCATAAACGATGAGCGGTGCGTTAAACGGTGCAAGTGATTAAGGTGACGAAGGGTCATCTGATCAGATGGCAATCCGGACGGATGGTCATCCGGTCGGAGGGCCATTCGGTCGGTTTGACATTCGTTTGGGATGGATGTGTTTGTGTATGATGTGACTTTGAAGTTTTCGTTGTAGCACTTTATAAAACGAGGAGTAATCCTACCATTCAGGTCGTCCGATCGGACGGTCATCCGGACGCATGGCTATCCGCTCGGATGGTGATCCGAGTGGAGGGTTATGTTTGAGTTTGGTTTTGAAATTGCTAAGTGTTGAACACTATAGGTCATCCGTTCGGATTGCCGTTCGATCGGATGACTATCCGATCGAACGGTGATCCGTTCAGTAACCTTGTTCGTTTGAAAACTGGTAGAATTTGCTAAGTTTAGAAGTTTTGGTGTCTGAATAACCCGTTCGGTCAGTTAACTGTTCTTGATGGTTATTCATGTTCAACCTGTGTGTCGGTTGTCTCTTCGATAGAAACCCGTCCTCAGACCGACATTCCACTAGTGAACGAGTAGGAGGCCTAAATGAGCTCAGATTCTATCGGTTTTGAGCTAAAAAGTGTAAAAGAATTGAAAGAAACTTAGATTGATTGAAATATGTTTAGATTTAGGTGGAATCCGTGTTTAAACATGTTGAAATCACTTAGATCTGAGTCGTTCTTGGTGGAATGAGGTCACACTTTGAAGTTCATGAGAACTCATGATGACATCACCCTAGAACACCCCAAATCATATGGATTTCATGGTGAAAAGTAGAGATTTGATGGTGGAAATGATGTAAAAGTGAGTGTAGATGATAGAAGTTCAAGATTTGGGTTGAAAACTTACAGGAATTGCGAGGAATCGAGAGAAAATAGCCTAAAGTGTGCTGGTCGGACGAGAGAGCTGTCACATCAATGATTGTTGATGTGACAGGTTCTATTTATAGGCAAGAGAGGAGAAGAAGTGGTGTAGCGAACAGAGTGTGGTTCGATCGGATGGCCATCCGATCGGATAGTCATCCAGACCGGACGACCATTCGATCGAATGGTCATTCGATCGGATGGGTTTTGGTGAGTTGGTTTCCGACGTTTTGTTTCGTGTGTTGAGCGTTGTGATGCGAGTAAGCGATGCGATAGTATTACACATTAACTAAACAATTATCCTATCTAACAGTCATAAACCTAAACATACCCATTATGCGTTTTGTGTTGCGATTGCATTATGATAGATTTGCGATTGCGTTTGTGAATAACATCCCAAAACAATTATAAACATGCACAAGTAACACATAATAGAACATACATGTAAAACAATATCTAGAACTCACAAGTCGTATTGCAAAGCGATAGCGATGAGATAACGTAAGTCGATTAGCAATAAATTGCGATTATTAGCATTTACTCCACATAATACAACTAAAGTAAACAAAATAGAGTATCGATTACAAGTCAAGGAGTACAATCAATGATTAAGCAAGGAGTGACAGATCGCATTTAGCAATCTTTTCTTCCTTTGACTTTGACTTTGACTTGTACTTTGACTTCAAAAAGCGGGTTGTTACAGCCTCCCCTACTTTAGGGAATTTCGTCCCGAAATTAAGGCGCAGGCGCAACGAATAGCTATGGATACTTAGCCATCATATCACTTTCGAGTTCCCAGGTGAACTCGGCGCCGTGTTTGCCTTCCCAGCGAACCTTCACAATGGGAATGCGTGAGCGTCGGAGCTGCTTGGTTTCTCAATCCATGATCTCGACAGGCTTTTCCTCAAAGTGTAATGTTTCGTCCACTTGTAGATCCTCCAGTGGCACTTGTAAATTCTACTCGGCTAGACACTTTCTGAGGTTCGAGACGTGGAAAGTCGGGTTGACGTTACTAAGTTTCTCCGGTAGTTCGAGTTTGTAGGCCACTTTGCTAATTCTTTCCAGAATTTTAAAGGGTCCAACATATCGAGGTGCGAGCTTTCCTTTATTGCCGAATCTGATCACCCCCTTCCAAGGTGAAACCTTTAGGAGTACGTGATCGCCAACATCAAATTCAAGGGGCTTGCGGTATCTATCGGCGTAACTTTTCTGATGACTCCGAGCTTTCAGCAGGTTGTCTCGGATCTGGAGGATTTTGTCCGTCGTTTCTTGCAATAGCTCATGACCGGTTATTTGCGCATCTCTGATCTCGTGCCATACAATAGGCGATCGGCATTTTCTTCCATAAAATGCCTCAAACGGTGCCATTTGAATGCTAGAGTGATAACTTTTATTGTACGAGAACTCGACTAAAGGTAAGTGCTCGTCCCAAATACCACCGAAATCTATGACACACGAGGGAAGCATGTCTTCAAGGGTACGAATCATTCTTTCAGTCTGACCGTCGGTTTGGGGATGGAAAGCAGTACCTAGATTAAGAGTAGTACCGAGAGCAGATTGAAACGTTTCCCAAAGGCACGAGGTAAACCGACCATCGCAGTCAGAGATGATGTCACGAGGTGTCCCGTGTCGACATATAATTTCGTTGGTGTAGATCCGTGCTAATCGTTCTACCTTAAAGTCTTCTCGTATCGACAGAAAATGAGCAGATTTATTAAGACGATCGACGATAACTCAGATGCTATCGTGACCTGATGGCGTGCACGGAAGTTTCATTATGAAATCCATAGCTATACTCTCCCACTTCCACACGAGGATCTCGGGTTGTACGATTAAGCCAGAGGGGCGTTGATGCTCGGCCTTGACTTTCGAACAAGTCAGGCATTTCGAAACATAGATATCGATATCCTTCTTCATACCCGGCGACCAGTACTTGTAGCGAAGGTCCTGGTACATCTTATCTGCACCGGGATGAATAGAATATCGAGACTTGTGGGCTTCGTTCAGCAGAATCTCTCGTAAATTAGTACGTTTGGGAATCCAAATTCGGTCTAGATAATGAAATATGCCATTCGATTTGTTCACTAGTTGTTCGCCGTTATTGATGATCCTTTCTTTCTTCAAACTGCGTTCGGTGAAACAAGCATGTTGAGCATCACGGATGAGAGCTTCTATATTGTGCTGGGCTTGGGTATTACGAACACTATGCAAATAGCTTTGTCTGCTTAGAGCATCGGCTACGACATTTTCTTTGTCAGGGTGGTAACGAATCTCACAGTCGTAATTGTTAAGAAGTTCAACCCATCGGCGTTGGCGCATATTCAGCTCTTTTTGGCTAAAGATGTGTTGGAGGCTCTTATAGTTGGTGAAGACCGTACACTTGGTACCATAAAGGTAGTGTCGTCAAATCTTTAACGCAAAAACAACTGCACCAAGCTCGAGATCGTGGGTTGTATAGTTCTTCTCGTGGATCTTGAGATGACGAGAAGCGTACGCGATAACCTTGTCTCGTTGCATGAGAACACAACCGAGACCGAGGTTAGAGGCATCGCAATAGACTACAAAGTCGTCGTTTCCATCGGGTAAAGCGAGAACAGGGGCATTGCAGAGCATATGCTTGAGGGTTTGAAAGGCAGTCTCTTGTTCAGTTCCCCAAACAAAAGGCTTGTCTTTATGTGTGAGAGAAGTAAGCGGCACAACGATTTTGGAGAATCCTTCGATAAATCGGCGATAGTAGCCCACTAGTCCGAGAAAATATCGGACTTCAGACGGGTTCTTTGGTGTAACCCAACTCTTAACTGCTTCAATCTTCGCAGGATCGACATGAATACCTTGACTATTGACAATGTGACCGAGGAATTGAACCTCCTCTAACCAGAATTCGCACTTGGAGAACTTGGCATAGAGTCGATTCCCTTGGAGTAGTTCGAGAACCAAACTGAGATGTCGCGCGTGTTCGACTTTCGACTTTGAATAGATCAGGATATCATCGATAAACACGATGACGAAATGGTCGAGAAAGGGTTTACACACGCGATTCATTAGATCCATAAAGATTGCAGGAGCGTTGGTTAATCCAAAAGGCTTAACGATAAACTCGTAGTGACCGTATCGGGTTTGGAAAGCGGTTTTGGGTATATCTTCCTCCTGAATTCGTAACTGGTGATAGCCTGAGCATAAATCAATCTTCGAGAAACACGTAGCACCCTGTAGTTGATCAAATAAGTCATCGATTCAAGGCAAGGGATAGCGATTCTTGATAGTTAGCTTATTCAATTCCCTGTAGTCGATACACATCCAGAACGATCCGTCCTTATTTTTGACAAAAAGAACAGGTGCTAGGGCGAATAAAGCCTTTATCGAACAATTCCTGGAGCTGACTCGAGAGTTCGCGCATTTAAGACGGTGCGAGACGGTAAGGCGCTCTAGCGATAGGATTTGCCCCAGGAATGAGGTCGATTCGAAAATCGATATCACGAGATGGCGGTAAGCCAGGTAAATCTTCAGGAAAGACGTTAGGAAAATCACGAACCACAGGCACCTTTCCTATTGCCTTATCTTTCTTTTCCTTCTCTGCTACTACGATGTGTGCCAAGAAAGCCTGGTATTCCTTACGAAGATACTTACTAGCTTGGACACACGACATGAGTTGTAATTTCTTCGAAGCAACTTCACCATAGACACACAATTGATCACCATTAGCGAGCAAGAAATGAATCATCTTGTCGAAGCAAACGACTTCGGCACGGTTTTCACGAAGAAAATCCATGCCTACTATGATGTCAAAACTACCAAGCAACATCGGAATAAGATCGATAGGGAAGACGTGATTGTTGAGCTCAAGAGTACAATCACGTAGGACAAAACTAACAGTGACGATTCTTCCAGTGGCAACTTCTACATCAAACATGGTAGGGAGATGGGCGCACTTACGATTTAGGAGCTTTTCGAATTCAAACGATACAAAACAATTACCGGCTCCAGTATTAAATAAATACGAAGCATATATACTGTTGACAAGGAACGTACCATTAACAACGTTGTTATCTGCTAGGGCCTGGCGGGCATTGATGTTGAAAGCACGTCCGCGGGCTGCTGGCTGCTGAGGCTGCTGCTGTTGATGTTGTTGTTGTTGATGTTTTTGAGGCTACTGCTGTGGCTCTTGCATCACCACTCTATTGGGGCACATGTTTGCAAAGTGGTTAGGATCACCACATGCAAAGCAGGCTCTTGCGTTAGCAGCGGGGGCATGAGCTGCTTGTTGACCATGTGGAGCAGGAAGGAGAGCTGGTGGTGTAGGAGCTTGACCCTGGGCTTAAGCTTGGCGAGGACCGGTACGACAGTTGGCAGTAAAGTGGCCGTACAAGTTGCAGTGAACACAAAATCGGCACGCGATTCCAGCAGGATGGTGATAAGTACATGTAGGGCACAGCGGGTGTGGAGCAGTATATGCACGCTTGGCCGGCGGTGCATTGCTCACTGGTGCTGCTACTTGGCGGTTTTGGTTTTGAGGCAGAGCGGGTACTGCATTGAGGGGAGCGATAGTGATAGCACAATTCTTGTTGTTGTTGTTGGGGTTCTTGCGCTTGCGGTGAGTAGTCTTAGAGGTTTGTGGTGCGGTGGTTTCAGCGGTAACTTGATGAAGACGCTTGGTGGTTTTATCAAAGTAACCAGCCCGAACTCGCTTGTCGTTAATCTCGGCAGCGAGCAGAAAGGTCTCTTCGATAGTGGTGGTCTTCGCGGCTTGCACGAAATCAGCAATACATTTTGGT
The DNA here is from genome assembly GCA_030545235.1 of Helianthus tuberosus. Lineage (NCBI taxonomy): Eukaryota > Viridiplantae > Streptophyta > Magnoliopsida > Asterales > Asteraceae > Helianthus > Helianthus tuberosus. Next base: position 91,761,218 of record CM060386.1, on the reverse strand, counting down.
AAAGCACGGATGTATTTCTTGATGGTGATATCGGGAGTAGAGACTTGGCCAGGACAGATTATGCTAAGCTGCTTAAAGCGGGCGGTTAGACTAGCGTTGTCGCCACTTTCTTGCTTGATGTGCCAAAACTCATCCTCCAGCTTCTGAAGCTCATTGGGAGGGTAGAATTCCTTCATCATGATTTCCTTCAGCTCATCCCACGTAAGCCCATAGGCTGCATCATTTCCGCGCTTGTTTCTTTCGGCAGTCCACCAGTCCAGAGCCCTGGACTGGAAAACGCTAGTAGCGTTAACAGTGCGAAGATTATCAGGACAGTCTCTTTAGTGCAGAGTGAGTTCAATTGAATCAAACCATTGAAACATGGCAGTAGGCCCGTCTTCTCCGGTGAATTCTTTAGGGCCGCAAGCTTTAAACTGCTTGAAGCTAAAAGTAGCTTTGGGCTGGCCAGTCCTTGATTCCTCAGAGGACTTGCTAGCGTTTTCATTAAGTTCGCTGACAATTTGCGGAATGACCTTAGCCATTTGCTTTGCGACTAGAGCAGCGATGCGTTTGTCAGCATGATTGCGTCGGGCAATCCGGGAATAAGATGACGACATTATCTGCAACAGACAATGTCATAGGTCTCAGACGCGATATATTCGAATCTCACATCACCATGTATTACTACTAAAGCTCAGGAACACATGAATTCACGTAATCACAAAGGCACATAATCCATATAAGCACGTAAGCACATAAGCACGTAGTCCATGTAAGCACAGAGCACACCGAAATTACGCCTTAAGCTATATTTTGCATGTATTCACCTCCATATATTGCACGTATTCACCTATCTTCCACAGCTGCGTAAAGCGATCCGGAGTTGCGAGTGCGAAATGTGAGTAGCGATTGCGAGTATCATAGCATGCGATGGTTCCACGATTTGTTAGCGTATTGAGATAGATGTGCTATGCAAGTTGTGTGTGTTGATCAAAGCGAAGAGCGAAAAGCGTATAAATCACCAAAATAGAACACATAAACACCTAAAATCACATAAAATTCACATAAAATCGATAAATCACAGAGTCAGCGGGTGCAAATCCAGAATCGAAACACATAAAAATGAGTAAGCGTAAAATCAGCGAAGATCAGAATGCCTCGGGTGTGCTAGACTTTGACTACCAAAAGTGATTCGACTATTCACAAGGACCTTGAGTACGCACTTTGGCCTTCTGGACTGTGCTCTCGCCTTGACCTGGGCGAACGACACGCATCCTTCCAGTTACAGCGCGACTCAAGTCATTGGAGTCCGTCGAGACTTTGGTGAGAGCGTTGTAAAACCAAAACAGAGAGTGAAACGAGCCGTGAACATTCGGGTTTCACCCCTAACTTAACAACTGCATTCCTATTTGTTGTGATAGAATCACGAGATAGAGAGAGTTGCGTCGAAGTATGGATTTCACTCCTGATTCAACCCAAATTCTCGTGTTTGTAGTAAAAGGTCGCGTCGGCGAGCGGTTTGATCGAGAGTTTGCGGCTTTCATACCTAGTCTTGACCAAATTACCTGCTTACGCGACTATTTTTGAAAATCGTGGGTGTTGTCAGCCTTAGGAAAGGCTGACCTTGCACGAAGCGGTAGTATGCGATGTTCGCGCAAGAGTGTAGTGCTTAGCGGGTTCGTGCGAGAATAGTAGATAAGCTTGTACAAAACCCCTACCGGATATGCACAAGTCGGTCTATTGGTACTTAGACTATAGACTAGATCATTTCTAAGACTTCGACCTGGACTTGGTCGAGTCTTGCCTAATTCCCTATAGTTATGGCTCTGATACCAATCTGTCACACCCCAACCGATGGCGGAAACATCGGGACGTGGCACTGAGCGAAGTAGATTGTCCAGGAGAAATCCATAACATCTAAATTACCAGATAATTAACATTATGTCCCATACCATAACTTATCAAAATAAAACAGTTATTACAGACATATATATCTCAAGACAAATCATTGTTCCGACAACTCAAAATATTAATTGCTTGTTTCTAGACTCTTCCTAACTTGATTCCACATAGCAAACATCCTAGCATATCAAATACCTGCCACATACGTTTAAATAAAGTCAATACACATAGTGTAAAGGTGAGCATACAAGTTTAATAGTATAACAGTAGCGAAGCGAGTTACGCATAACCAGCATGTAACACGTAATAATACGAAGCTAGTAGGTTATCGACAATGAAATATGCACAGACGTGACTGCGAGTTGTAGAGTGCGCAACACATATCACCACTGTGACACGTGAAGAGATACCCTTAGCAACCCCCGTCCACGACAGGTGCTGAGTCCAAACTATAGTACTATCATTGCTAAGGTGTCAGGCAACAATCACTGTGTAAACATAACATACACGCATTCATCGCGTAACACGTATAACATGCGATAGCGGTTAGCATATAAAATGTGTTTGCGTTGTGTGATCGATGTGGTTTGATATATGTAACGTATGTAACACCCAAAAGTGCTTAAAGCAAAAAGGGAACGAGTATACTCACAGATAGTGTTTAATAAATAAACATCGTCTTGGATTGAAGGGAGCGCTGGAGAGTTAGCCTGATTACAGAACGATAGCATAAACGATGAGCGATGCGTTAAACGGTGCAAGTGATCAACGTGACAAAGGGTCATCCGATCAGATGGCAATCCGGACGGATGGTCATCCGGTCGGATGGTCATCCGGTCGGATGGCCATTCGGTCGGTTTGCCATTCGTTTGGGATGGATGTGTTTGTGTATGATGTGACCTTGAAGTTTTCATTGTAGCACTTTATAAAACGAGGAGTAATCCTACCATTCAGGTCATCCGGTCGGACGGTCATCCGGACGGATGGCCGTCCGCTCGGATGGTGATCCGAGTGGAGGGTTATGTTTGAGTTTGATTTTGAAATTGCTAAATGTTGAACACCATAGGTCATCCGTTCGGATTGCCGTTCGATCGGATGACTATCCGATCAGATGGTGATCCGTTCAGTAACCTTGTTCGTTTGAAAACTGGTAAAATTTGCTAAGTTTAGAAGTGTTGGTGTCTGAACCGAGACGGTATGACTACGTGTCAAACAATGGAAACCCCATCGAGTCCAAGTCATCCGATCGGATGGGAATCACCCCGTCCGGTCAGTTAACTGTTCTTGACGATTATTCATGTTCAACCCATGAGTCGGCTGTCTCTTCGATAGAAACCCGTCCTCAGACCGACATTCCACTAGTGAACGAGTATGAGGCCTGAATGAGCTCAGATTCTATCGGTTTTAAGCTAAAAAGTGTAAAATAATTGAAAGAAACGTAGATTGATTGAAAAATGTTTAGATTTAGGTGGAATCAATGTTTAAACATGTTGAAATCACTTAGATCGGAGTCGTTCTTGGTGGAATGAGGTCACACTTTGAAGTTCTTGAGAACTCATGATGACATCACCCTAGAACACCCCAAATCAGATGGATTTCATGGTAAAAAGTAGAGATTTGATGGTGGAAATGATGTAAAAGTGAGTGTAGATGATAGAAGTACAAGATTTGGGTTGAAAACTTACAGGAATTGCGAGGAATCGAGAGAAAATAGCCCAAAGTGTGCTGGTCGGACGAGAGAGCTGTCACATCAATGATTGTTGATATGACAGGTGCTATTTATATGCAAGAGATAAGAAGAGGTGGTGTAGCGAACGGAGGGTGGTTCGATCGGATGGCCATCTGATCGGATGTTTATCCGGACGGATGACCATTCGATCGAATGGTCATTCGATCGGATGGGTTTCGGTGAGTTGGTTTTCGACGTTTTCTTTCGTGAGTTGAGCGTTGCGATGCGAGTAAACGATCTGATAGTATTACACATTAACTACACAATTATCCTATCTAACAGTCATAAACCTAAACATACCCATTCTGCATTTTGTTATGCGATTGCATTGTGATAGATTTGCGATTGCGTTTGCGATTAACATCCTAAAACAATTATAAGCATGCACAAGTAACACATAATAACACACACACGTAAAACAATATCCAGAACTCACAAGTCGTATTGGGATGCAATAGCGATGAGATAGCGATAAGTCGATTAGCGATAAACTGCGATTATTAGCATTTACTCCACATAATACAACTAAAGTAAACAAAATACAGTATCGATTACAAGTCAAGGAGTACAATCAATGATTAAGCAAAGAGTGACAGATCGCATTTAGCAATCTTTTCTTCCTTTGACTTTGACTTGTACTTTGACTTCAAAACGCGGGTTGTTACAAGCATCCATAAAATTGTTGACCTTGCCGCACACTTTTTCGTCCAACAACTCGAATAACTGCTATAACATCGTGATGGCAGTACACATTACCCTCCAAATCATCCTTAAACAATTTAGGGTTTCTGAATACTATGGATGAAGGCGTAGAAGAGGAGCTCATTTTGATTCAAGAGTAGGGCTTGTTCTTCAGGGAAGTAGTTACCGGATCGTCTGTTGATGATGGATTTGCTCCAAGGTGCGTCTAATTTTGTTAACTGATTTCTAGGGTTTTTCAAATGAAGCTCTGTTTTTAGGGATTGGGTGTTTTAAAGACGATGCATCAGTATAATTGACACGTAGGACATGCCACACCAGCTAAAATTGACACGTAGGCTAATTTTACTAACTTGGTTAGTGATTATTTAACGAGGGGGTGCCATGACACACAATGTGTCTAGTTGAGAGTGGTGTGAGCGAAAGTGAAAGTTGAGAGTGCCAGCGGCCAAATGGCAATAGTTGGGGGTGTTTAAATCCATTAACTCTTATATAAATTGGGTTATATTTAAGAATTAGTGTTTACAGTTTTTTCTTTATTAATTGATAAGTTTTTTTTTTTGAAAAAGGGGCGGTTGAAAATTTGCAAGGGGTGCAGTTGGGATTTTTCCGCAGAATTTAACACTTAAAACTTTGTTTTTCAAAGAGTGCACCCGCCTACCAATGCCTAAGTTTGGGTACGCTCATGCTCATAGGTTAAACAAGTTTAGCTTGAGCTATACCTCAGAGTACTAGTATTTGAAAGTTGAGTTTAGAGCGTTTATTATATAACTAGTATTTTGCCCGCCGCGCGTTGCGGCGGCGCGTGACGTGTGGAAACATATAGTAAGACAAAACACGATTCGTAAAACGCAGTGCCTAAAGGACAATTACAAAAAAAGTGTAAAACACAAAGGTAGACACAAAGTGTAAAACACAATGCCTAAGACATTTCGTAAAACACAATGCATTGGCTTTTGGAAAAGCAGGAGTTGTAGTCTAGGGGTTACAATTGCAATTTTTTTTAAAGTTGGGCAGGTGTAAAAATGGAGTAATAGTGCAAGGGTAATAAAAGCAAAGTCTAAAAATGACAGTGTAAAAGTATAGGGGTGGTGGCGAAAATGTGTAAAAGATGAGGGGGTGTTGGTGGAAATATAAAAGAAGAGGGTTTGTGGCGTAACTGTGTAAGAGCTAAGGGGCTGATGGTGGAAAACCAAAGTAGAGGGTTGGTGCTGGCAAAGTTTGAAAGATGAGGTTATGGTTTTGGAAATTCAAAGTTGAAGGTTTAGGGACTAAATTTGCCATTTTATGAAACTTTAAAGGTAACAAAATTTAAGGACTAAAATTGTAATATCAATAAAGTACAGGGGCTGGAAGGCAAAGCCGGTGGAAAATCCACTGACTTTGTCTTTTAAAATTGTATACAATATATATATATATATAACGAGGAGGATCGTATATGGTAAAATTTTACAAAACATTAAACTGTCAACTTAAATTGGAATTTTACAAAACTTAAACCGTCAAATTAACCGACCTATAAGGCAGATGAGTCCCACAAAACTCCCTTAACTCATAAAAACGGGATAAACCTGGACAGTGTCTCCCTTTGGTAATTAATTGCCAGTTTAAAATTTTAACCCTGCCAGTTCATGTTTTAACCATTATAGAAAACCCTTTTTATTATAAAAGTACCATGTTATCAAAGGATGTTACTGAGCCATGCTTCAATACTTTAAGGGCTTTAGCCCATCATGAATTATAACAAAATTTAAATTTTTACCTAAGAACACCAAGGAGATCTTCAAGTCAGAAGATTTTATTCAAACTTCACAAAAATTTTTACAAGTACAGAATTTTTAGAGAGAGAAGAAGGCTAAAGAGAAGCGTGTCCTCCCCTCAATTACACAAGCTCTATATATAGCCATAGAAAGGAATCAAAACCCGGGTGCACTCTGGGCCCCATAGCAGTAGTGGATTATTTTCTTTACAAAAGGCTAGAGCATTATCATAAACAGACAAAAATAAAAAAGAAAACGGACAAAAGAAAAAGAAAAAGCAAAAGTAAGGGGGCTCTATTATTGCCCAAAGTGCCGTGTATGATGGCCTCGCTTCATTTTCAAAGATGCCCCTTATGAGTGGGGCCCTTGTGTCGACTCTATTATTTGTCTTTTTTCTTTTCATCTTCGAGCTCTTCTTTTGGGGTAAATTGATCTACCACCTTCTGAAGATATTCTTCCAAATCATCATCCAGTTTTATTTCTGGAGTTTCTTCTATCGGCTGGGATTCTCCTGCTAGACATGAGAAACGATTGTGCTCATCTTCTTGACTGGTAGATGAGATTGACATTGCTTTTGATGAGCTTTCGGCAGTTGATTCAAAAAACCTTTTCAACTCCATCTTCATTTCTTCTTTGTATAATTCCAGCATTTCAGCCTTTGATGTTATTGAGGCTGCTTGTTTCTCTTGAATCATCCTTGTCATTTGTTCAAAGGGACTCGGAAGCTGTCTTTGTTGTCTTTTATTGATTTGATTTTTATAATACTCAATTTTATTGGTGATCAATTTTATGGTATCTTGACCTTCCAATTCTTTAGTGGAGTTATTAACTCTTATCATTTTGGACCAGAACTTTGTATAACTAGCTCTTTTGAGACAGGGAATATTATCCCGCAGGGTATGACCTGTTGTAGGTTTCCATTTCCAAATCCATGGTATGGAAAATTCTATAAAAAAAGTACATTGAAGCTATTCCCTCAAACCAAGTTTTGTTATACTCAGCTTCTATAAGGTCTGGAGAAACTGCTACCCATTCTTGGTAGAGACCTTTGAATGGTTCAGGAAGAATTTGAACCGAAGGACCATATAACACAAACCATCTTTGGAACCAACTTGGGATTCCATCTTTATAAATCTTGTCACTCACTTTTATGAACCATGAGTGTTTTGATAAAATAAACATTTTTTCAAAACTTTGAATATAATCCCAATAATTGTATTTATAAGTTTGATTGTTATTATTTGTAAGTTCCTTTTCATTTAAAGTACTTAATCCCCATTTTTTAGGAGATAAAAGATGTTTTATAAAAATCTTGCTAAAATTAAATGATCTCTTATTATCTGCTGGATAAAAATGTCTTATTTCAGCAGACTCAGAAACTTGAACAATACTTTCATAGTATTGCCTTGGTTTATAAGAGGCGGCATCATAAGATGCTGGTTCCAAATATTTTTGCATCAAAAACCAAGGATCATCAAAAAACTTATTATCCTCTTGGTTTAGAAGAATTATTTTCTTCTGTCTGTCGGTTATAACCCATTCATCATCATCATCATCTTCTTGTGCTATATTAGCATAAGAGGGAGCTTTTGCAGCTTCCTGGACTTTTATAATAGCCTGTTCTTCTTCTTGAGCCTTTATTATGGCCATGATTTTGTCATATGAAGGATCATTAGGACTTATTTGAATTCCTCTATTATTATTCGAACTACTGGAAGCAATATCAGAGGCTATAAGCCTTCTACTTCCTTGCTGGACCAAAACTAAATCTTGGCCTCTTCCTCTTCCCCCTGCCTCTCCCTCTATTATTGGGAGAAGGGTATTTTCCTCTATTGTGAGGAATCATTCATGAAAATATGAAATCAGGCAGATGAGATTATTTTCTCATTTTCTTCAAGAACCTTTATTCGATTCCTAATATTATTTAGAACAACATATTCATCAGTTAAATCCTTCCACATATTAGGATTACTATAATCATTACTTAAATCATGAATTCTAAAAACTGTCATTCTTTCCATGATATAACAATTATTTTTCTCCATTTGGATATTATCAAAAACTCTTTTTAATGGACCCTTGGCCTTTGTCATTTTGACACCTGCAATTTTAAACAGAAGATATTATTTTCAAATATTCTCTAGTTAAAAAATCTGGAAGACTATTTCCTTCTCCCTTTTTATATTGTATTTCAAAATCAAAAGGAGCTAATTGAGATTGCCATCTGGCAAACATTTGTTTTGAAACATCATGTTTAAAATCTTTTTGAAACATGAATTTAGCTGCTTGACAATCAGTTTTTATTATAAATTTTTAATTATATAAATCATCTTGAAACTTTAAAACACATTTTAATATTGCTAAAATCTCTTTTGCAATAGTAGCATATTTCTTCTGGCTTTCAAGCCATTTTCCTGAATAAAATCTAACAAGATATTCTTGTTTTGTTTGAGGAGAAATTTGTTTTAATATTCCCCCATAACCTATCTCCGAGGCATCTGTTTCTATAATCTTAGGCCAATTAGGATTAGCAATAGTCATGCAAGGAAGACCTAAAACCTTTTTCTTTATTTTTATAACAGCTTGAGTATGATTATCATTCCAAGGTTTCGGATTCTTCTTTAATCTATCATATAATATAGAAGAATCTTTAGCTAAGTCATGGTAATAAGGAGCTATATAATTTAAACTTCCTAAAAACCTTTGAAGTTGTGTTTTATCAGTTATTTTATCAGGGAATCTAGAAGCAAATTCTATACTTCTATTAATAGGAACTATTTTCCCTTTTTCTATAATATGACCTAAAAACCTGATACTTGTTTGAAAAAGCATCATTTTAGGACTAGATATGACTAATCCATTTTTTGTAATAATTGTTTTAAATATGTCAAGATGTTTAAAATGAGTTTCAATATCTTTTGAAAACACCAAAATATCATCTATATAAACAATTATAAAGCTTGAAAAAGGAATAAATATTTCATTCATAATCTTTTGAAATTCTGAAGGGGCATTCTTCAGACCAAAAGGCATAACATTCCATTCATATTGCCCAAAAGGGACATTAAAAGCAGTTTTATATCTGTCTTTTTTATCAATTTGAATATGCCAATATCCTGATTTTAGGTCAAATTTTAAGAATATTAAAGCATCATATAATCTATCTAGTAAATCCTTTTTATTAGGAATTGGATATCTAATCCATTTTAAAACTTTATTCAGAGGTTTATAGTTTATAACTAATCTAGGGACGCCTCTTTCAATCTCAGAATGTTTATTAACATAAAATGCAGTACATGACCAAGGAGACTTCGAGGGACATATTAACCCCTTTTGTTGTAAAGACTTAATCTCCTTTTTACATAACTCCAGATACTCAGAATTCATCTGACAAGGTCTTGCTTTGGTAGGAATATTACTTTCTATAAAACCATCTTCATAGGGTAAGGAAACAATATGTTGTTTTCTATTCCAAAAAGCATTAGGATGATCATTGCATATTTCTATATTAAATTGATTTTTTAAATTCTCAATTTTTAATATTAACTTAGGATTTTTTAGTTTTTCTCCAATCGTACTAATATTAATTTCTTCTTTAAGAAAATTTATTTGATTGATTTTTGCTTGTATAAGAAATTCATTTAAAAATTTTTCAAAGGGTTGAGTTATAAACTCAAAATATAATTCTTTATTATTATAAAAAGCTTTAAATCCTTTTTTATTAACTTCTTTTAAAGGAAATATTTTTGAGAGAAATGGAGTTCCTAATATAACTTCATTTGTTATATTTTTTACAAGGACAAAAGATAAAGGAATACATTCTCCATTATTGCAAATCTTTGCATTTGGGATTTTATATTCTACTTCCATATCTTGCTTATTAGCTGCTCTAAGAATATGAGTAGTTTTTTCAAAATATTTTGTAGGAATTAATCCTTCCCTTAAGCAGTTTAAATCTGCTCCAGAATCTATAAGAGCAATAAAATTCTTTTTAAAAGTATTTTTTATTAATAAAGTCACTTTAACTAGCCATTTTTGAGAAATAAATTTTTTAATTTTATTAATGTACTCTTCTTCCCCCTTATTTTTAATAATTAGAGGAGGAAAATCCCTATTATAATTTTTAGTAGGACTATCAATAGGAGGAGGAGTTTTATTAGATGTTTCTCCTATTTCATGAGCATAAGATTTATAAAAAGTTTCATTTATAATTTTTCCTTCAAGATTATTAATTCTATTTTCAAAATTAGAATTTTTCTTTTTTAAATAGCTTACTTCCTCTTTTAAATTAGTAATTTCCATTTTTAAATCTTCTGAAGTAGAGGAATTTTTTCTAGTATTTAAAATATTATGAACATGTTTCATGGAATAGGGACCTTCAGGTTCCTCTATTCGAGTATCCTTCTTTACATCTTGAGATTCTTCATTTTTGTATAACATATGAAGAATTTTTAACCTTTCTTCTGGATTTTTAATTTTATCCAAAATACTTTCTAAAATATTACTATCCAAAACATTAATTTCATTATCATTCAAATTATTATCCTGAAATTGAGACATAACTTTATATAACATTTCATTATCAGAAACAATTTTATTACAACAATTCTCTTGACAACTATCAGAACAAGAACTTTCCTCAGAACTATAATTTAAGGATTCATCAGTATCAGTATCAAAAATCTTATATAATTCATTTTTAACATTTTCATCTATGTCTAGATTATTAACCTTATTTTTAAAAATTTTTCTTTGGCTACATTCATTAGCCTTATGACCCTTTTTCTTGCGAATATAACAAGTAGGAACCCATTTTTCTTTTCTTTGGGTTTTTCTTCTTTCTCTTTTTTCCCTACGTTTCTGAAAATATTTTTCCCTTTTAGCTTTTCTATACTTTTTATAATATTTTTCATTTTCAAAATTCTTATCCTTGGTACAATCCATACCAAATTGTTCACAAAATTCTCCTAACTGTCTCTTTTCAGTTAGACTTTGCTTTTTAATTTGTTGATTTAGTTTTAACTCATTACATAAAGCTAAACCTTCTTGCACACAGACTCCTATTAATCTTCCATAAGTATAACTATCATACGGGATTTGAATATTATTACCCCTAAGGACTTTCCTAACTCTTTCAGCAAATAAGGACGGAAGACCATCAATGAATTTGGACTTCCAATGAGAACTATTATTCTCAGGGAGCTCATAAACTCTGCTTAGAAATACATCTTTATACCATCTAAAAGAGGTTAAAGTATGACATTTAAGACCATTTAACAAGGTTCTAATGGTTTCAGAATTATCAGACCATCTTCCTGTAAAATGTTCTATAATAGTTAAAATTAAAGTGTAAACAGCATCAGAAATCTTATTATCACCTTCTTGTCTAAAATGTTTATAAATTTGATCTTGTTTATCGCTTATATAATTATCCCACCATCCTTTTAACTGACCTGTAAAGCCTGCAGTTATCATTTTGCAAACTACTTCATCAGTATTTGAATTATTTTTGGCTATAGTGGCATACATTAACATTCTGTGTGTCATAGTATAAACTTGTCTATCAGTATAACCATCTAAATTCCATTCATAAATGGCTTTTCCATTATAAGAATTATTTATTTCTAATTCTTGTTCTTCATGAAGAACATCTTGAGGAGTAGGCCTAGGATAATAATATAATCTTTGTCTAGGTCTATCAGAATATTTATTATTATAATTATCATAACTCTTATGATTTTTCCCTTTTCCAAATTTATTTATAGAATCAGTAACATAAGCTTCATATGTTTCATTATCCATGTTTTCTATATCACTCAAAACATTCAGTTGGACTTTTGAAAACTTTTCTTTTATAATTTCTATTAAGTCATCCATAGACTTAAGCTCTTCTTCAGGTTTTATTTTATAATTATCTATCTCTGGTGGAGGCTGAATTGTGGCCTTAGCTAATGTAATTGACTCTGGCTCAGACGATTTAGTATTACTAGACTCTCCAATTTCTTTATTTTGATTTTCTAAAACCTTTTCAATTTTTTTTATTTATTTCTTGCATATTATCATTCAAATGTTTAAGACATAAATTTGTATAATTATTTTGTTGTATAATATGATTAACATGGGAAATGGTAACAGTCATTAACCCACTATTTAAAGCTTTTTTAAAAGCAGCAAAATGAATCGTATCATTTTCTTTTGTCATTTCAAAATCATTTTGAGGAGGGAAAACAGATCTTATTATGTCTCCTGTAATAAGTTTATAATTTTTTTCAATAACTGAAATATATTTCCAGGAATATTTATTTATAAACCAAACAGGAAATTCTATAATTTCTTAGACATCATTTAAATCCTTATAAAATTCTTTCCCTATTTCAAATCTTTTTTCTCTAGAGTATGACTCTAAAAACCAATCTTTAAATGGTTGCCAAATAGGATGTCTATATTTTTCACATATTTTCTGTCTTATGACAGATCCGGGATTAAAATCAAGTTTCTCTTTATACATTATAAATTAAAACTCATTTGTGAGACAGTATCATCCTCACTTACAGGTTGGTACACACCTGAAACTAAATTATTATCAACATTTAGATTTTCTACTCTACTATTTCTTATTTGAGAAGTAGAGCCTCTAGATGATTCTGGCAAATCAACTTTATAATCTAGAGGTGAAATATATGATCTAGCAGAAATAGATTTTAAAAGCCTTTTATCTTTTCTTTCTTCTTCAAATTCTATTTCTATATTTCCTTCAGGGGTTTCTATTAATCTCCTTAACTTATGATTTATTTGTGGTGGTATTTTCACAGCCCTATTAATAACCCAATTTTCTGAAAAGGTTATTTCTTCCCATTTAACTGGTCTTCTTATGGAAATATTAGATTTTCCATAGTTTGTCTCTATCAGAATAGTTTCTTCACTAGATTTATCAATCCTTTTACATCTAGCATTCATAGTAGTGAGTAATCTATAATATATTCTATAACAAATACATATAACTTCAGATCCTTCAGCATAATTATAACCATGTGTTTTAACATATAAAGTTAAAGCATCATCAATATTTTGGTCAGTTAGAGATAAATGAACATCAGGATAAACATTAAAATACACTGGACCATGTGCCAGACTGGTTTCTATAATACCCATTAAAGATTGTTTCCAGTTTAAATTACGAGCATCTCGTAAAACAACTATAAAACTTTCTGGTAAACCTTTTAATGTTAAAGGTTTAAAAGCAACTTGAACTAATCCAATATGCATAAAATTAAAATCTTTTTTATGTCTGTTTATATCAGACATATTTAACAATTTTATTATCATTTCTTCTTCTTTTATAGAAACCGATTCTTCAGTGGTTTTAACCACATGCTTATTTATCAAATTATCAAAACTTCCAATTTGGTATATGACCCTAGGATTTATGTGAGGTATGGTCCATTTATTAAGTAGATCTAGATCTTGAGGTATATCATATTCCTCATTTGTACTATTTTTAATAGTACTCTTTTTCCTAAACAAATTTAACATGATTAAAAGTAAAGTATTGAAACAAGGCATAATATATATATATAGGGTCAGGATTTAGAGAAGACGGTGAAAAGTGTGAGAACAGTGACAACGGTTATGGATCGTCCAATCAAAACAATCTATGGACTAGATTAGAATGGTGGCGTTTTCGTAAATAACACCAATTCTATTAAGAGGACGAGCTTCATTAAGGGTAAAAGGGTCTTTAGACTTCTCTACCCAAAATGCCAAACTCATGAATAAAACGCCATTACGGGACAAAATACATCCTATATAAACAAACATCTCAGACATTCATTAAACACACCACCGAACCGCAAACGCCATATTTACTACTAAATACCATTCATCTTAGAAACGCAAAAAACCCAAAACATCAAACACACCAAACTCAAAACGCCATATTTTATTATATATCAATCATCTTAGAAAATGCCAAAAAACTTAAACATCAAAGATTCCAATCAATGTTCTTTTAGATACACTATTTTCTCAGTAAAACGCCAAAAACGGCAAACATCGTTTCTTGTATATTCAATATTGTTCTACGGGAAGTTTCGCAGATTGCATTCTTAGCTGAGGGGGTGTAACATAATAACATTTTGCTGAATGAGATGGACAAATCTTCAAGAAAAAGATGCTGATGTCAGACTTATGTCATTTTCTGTGCTTTGTTCTTCATGAATATTTGAATGGCATGAAGAGACGGATGACACTGATGAGTAAGTTGAAGATAAAAATGAAGATAAAGATAAGATAAAAATGAAGATAAAGATAAACTTCAAACAAAAAACTCACGTCATTTGTGCTTCCAAACGGCAACAAAAATGCTACTTCAACAACAAAAAAAAAACAAAATGAACCATACCAAAGTCAAACTGCCAGTGAACATGTTTCAAAGAAGAAAGACACTGATGACAATAAAGATTTGGAAGATGAATTGTTTCTATTTTTATTTTTTGAATTTTCTTTTTCTGTTGTTTGTTATGTATTTTTCAGCTAAGAACAAAATACATTATTTTAATAAAAACGCCACACAGACAAAATGCTTGTGAAACGCCATCATGTCATAAAACGCCAAAAACTCCCAAACTATAATAAAATTACTTTGGACAAGTATTATTCAAAACTCAAAAAAAAAAAAATGCCAAAAACTACGTAACGCCATTAAAAAACGCCAAACTTGGAAGATGGCACGTCTATCACCCAAAACTCATAAAAAGGTGAACAAAAACAGTAAAAATACACACAGTAACTGAAAAGACGGTTACTTTATTAATATCATTTATTATAATAAAATCTCACCTAAACTACGCGCCAAAAACATCCTATAAGAGAGACGTCTCTACACAATCAATTGATCACACCAAAAAACAACGCCATGTTTCCTAGAAACCACTCACTTTAAAAACGCCAAAAAAATTGTTAAAAAAACACAGATGGGAAACCTCGTTTCTTCTATATTGAGTATTGTTCTTAATGAAGTTTCATTGAATGGATTCTTCTCTGAGGTGGGTATCTCTATATGCTTTTGCTGAATGAGATGGACCAATATTCAAGAAAAAAAGACTGATGACACTGATATGTCATCACATCACTTTGTTCTTGATGGATATATTGATGGCATGAAGAGATCAATACCAGTGTAAAAAATGTTATTTTGGACTCCATTATTATAATAGCATTCGAGCAGACGTTGATCTTCAACATGTCACCAACCAAGTATATATCAAACCAAAATACAGGATGCCACTAAAAATAAGTTTCTTCTAAAGACAGGCATTATGTAGGAAAATTAGCATCTAGGTAAGGTATTTAAAAAGGTTCAAAACGCCAAATAGTTTCAAGAAGAAGAGGCCGATGACAGTGAAAATTTGGATGAGAAATTAGATTAGAAATTTTAATTTTTTTCATTTTCTATTGTTTGTTATCTAATTCTCTGTTTTTTATTATCTAATTCTCCACTAATAAAAAAATTGAGTATAAAACGCCAAAAACTACAAACACCAAAACGCCTAATAGTATGAAAACAGTGAGAACGGATGCGCGTTGTTGCTATATAAAACGCCAAAAAATGTCAAACAATGTATTATTGGAAAACAACACTAATTGACAGATGAAACCGAACGAAACAGTAACTGCAAAACAGTAAAATGAAGAGACGGGAACATTATTGCTAAACATTTATTATATTAAAAGCCACTACATGGGAAATTGAATTTATTTATCTTTTCAAAACGCCATAATTGTCTGTCACATTATAGGCCTGCATCCTACATGGCACAACAATTGATAAAAAAATAAACATAAAGAAAATTACTGATTTTTTACCACCAAAAACAAATATCTACGTGCCCCCACCACCCCCCCCCCAAAAAAAAACTCATTATATAAGTACAACAGCTAAACAAAGGCTTCACACTCCACACATTCACTAAAAACGCCACATCTTGTCTAAAACGCCATATAATTTAAAAAAAAAGGTACATGTTATTGCATGGAGGTTTGAGAGGCTAGAGGACATTTCGTCATTAAGTTATCTGACAAGAGAAGGGTGAAAGTCAAAACAATCAAAGCCATACTTAGTTAAAACGCCAAAATATTTACTATGCTCCTGATCTAAAAAAAACAATAAAAATGCCACGTATTTGTTAAACGCCAAAAAATGGAGAGGTGTTGTGAGACGCGTTTAAAGAAAGAATATAAAAGGACAAAAAAGGCCCCTCCACCCTTCACTATGTCACGTGACACGTGTTAGCCTAGGATCCGTTCTCACACTTTAGGGCGTTTTCCCGTACCTATATATATATATATATATATTAAATTTTATGTTTAATATAATATACATTGTTTAGTTAAATATATTAATTAAAAAAATAAAAAATAAAAATAAAAATAAAATAAAAATATATAACTAACGGACTAGTTTAACATCGCAAGCCTGTTGAACTCGATAATTAATGCTCGGGTGCGAACTAATTTAATAAACAAATTTATTTTTACACTTAAGTTCGAGCTCAAGCTCATTTTAAGCTATTTGGCTCTTCGAAAGTAAGGGACTTGGCCTCCAAAAGTAAACTAAAGAAAATCATCTATAAAAGTAATTACTGAATTTTTATATAAAAATAATTTTTATTTCATGTTTATAAGTATTTATTTTTTCATAGTTAGGTTTGTTTGCGAATTTACTTCGAGATAGTTGGTAAACGAGCAACAAGCTGCACCGCTACCCCTTTTTGAATAGCATAACTAATCCTTTTTAAAAACTACGTCCATAGATCTCGGGGTCATAACATTACTATGCGTGACCCTTTGAACTCGACTAAGTAGGTCCACAGCCTCTGGCACTAGAAAACCAATAGTATCAAAAGCAAATGGGATAAACACGTGCTGGTTGTCAAGACACGCTTTCTCATGTTTGGTCACTTTACCTGAAGCATCCTTTAAAGCAGCTTGACCCACCGTGAAAGCACTACCCCCTAAGCCCACAAGCAGGGAAACTCCTGAATGGTTATTGTTGATGCAACAAATAAAGGACCAAGGATAGTAGCTAGGTTGGTTAGGTAAAATGGTTGAAGGGTTCAACTTCGCCTAACGCAGGTCGTGGGGTCCCCCCACGTTTGCAAGACGTGGAGAGAGGTTCATTAGATTGGTTTTGTAATTTGCTAAAGATCCTCCTCTGAAATGTGTTTAGATTCGGATGTATGAGCAAAAGGAATGTGTGTGTTGAATGTGAAAGAAAGTAACCTGCATGAAGCAAGTACTCGAAGTGAATGACCAGAGATTTCAGGAATCAGAGCTGGCCAGGAATGTCTCGCACACTTAATGAAGTGTCACTCTTATAGGGAGAGCTTTGGCTCAAAGAGGAATGCTTTGACTAGTGAACATGCTTGCAGTGGGGGTTTTGCCCTTTTTGGGGGTTGAAGCCTTTGACCTGCGGGTAAAAGAGTGTATTCTGTGGATCTGTGTTAGTTTTGCGGCTGGTGAGTTGGTGAAGCAATCCAGAGATGTGACCTTTTACTGTTCCCGTATTGCTTTACTTCATCTCCCCAGGGTTTCAACCTTTGAACCGTTTAACCTTTTGAGCATTCATGTATTTAAGTCATCTTTATTTGGTCTTGGGCTACCCCCGTCATCAGCCCCCCAAGTCAGAGGTTTTTAGGAAATGAGCTCAAAGACTTCTAACTTTTATACATGTATTTTACTGCCTAAAGGCTTCAAGGGTTCAAAGCTTGAAGGGTTGGAAACGGTTGAGGTTTTTGAATTTTAAAAACTGACAACTGATTTGATTGATGTGTGGCAGTTCATAGGGCGGCGATTTTTGCAGAGAATAGACTTGTAACTGTTACGCAATTATAACCTCTATTTTGGGCTTATCTTCTTTTATTATTGGAGATAAACCTTCAATTTTTTCAAGTTTCTTCTGCAATTCCTTTCCTCTCTTCAAGGTTAGTTCTGGTTTCTTCCTATTTCCTTACTTTCTGCGTATTTTTCTGTAAAATGGGTGCTCGTAAGGATTTGGCAAAATCCTTTTCTTGATTAACCCAAGAAGAAGTAGAACTGTTTTGTATGGAAAACGGTATTGGGAAGAAGTTTAAACCGACTGCTCCTGCTTGCGATGTTCCAATTGATAAATGTCCGGCTGGTTCGATTGCTCTTTGTTGTCGTTATTTTGAGTTTTCGAACCTCCATCATCCTTTTTCCCTCTTTGTTTTAAATCTGTTGGAGTATTACCGAGTCTCCTTTGGTCAGATTCATCCGAAGGGCATGGCTAGGGTTTTGCACTTCGAGGTTTTGTGTCGTGCCCTTGGTTATGATCCGTCATTGTTTCTTTTTCGTCGGTTTTTTTGTTTGGCCAAAAATGGTGATTGGTTCACCTTTGAAACATCCAAGGTTGATGCTTGTCTTATTTCTTCCATGGTTACCACTCTTGGTACTTGGAAGGATCGTTTTTTTCTAGGTCTCTGATTCTATTGTCCCATTCAAAATGGTGTGGAGGCATCTGGATGCTGTTCTCAATGAACCGGAACCCTCTGAATCTGATTTGAATGATGCTTTTCTTAAAGCCATCCGGGAGTGCCCTTGAAGGGTTCGTCCCTTCCCTGAACATTTGCTAGTTCTGTTAGGGGTTAGTAAATTGTGGGAAAAGGCCAATCGGGATCCGGTTCTAATGAGGAATGGCACTGGTATTCATTTTTTCTTTTTTGCTCCTTTTGCATTTTCTTAATTTATGTCTTATGTGCTTTTGTTTTATGGTTATTTGCAGTCATGTCTGCACTTGATTTCATCAAAAGCGACGATACGTTTGAGGATGCCCCATCTGTCCCTGGTGAAAATGTTGTGGTTAGAAGTGCTGAGCAAAGGTTCGAGGGTTCGGGTTATGTTAGTGTTTCCAACGTCAAAGGTTTTTCCAAATCTTATGTTCCCAAGGCTTCAACCCGTCGATCCACTCGCCGTTTGTTGAAGGGTGCTCCTCAATCCACTTCTTCTGAACCAGTGGATTTGAGTGACGATATTGAGGCTTCTGAAGATCAAGGTGTTGAAGTGGATGTTGAGAAGGAACAAAAACTGGTTGTTCATGGCAAGAAGACTCCAGCTAAGAAGGTTATGGCTACTCCTGTTCAAGGTTCTTCGAGCAGGGACGTTGAAGGGTTGGACCCAGATGAGGTTTATGTGCCTGGCTGGTCAGTGAAAGTTGATGATAGTTTCAAGGATGCTGCTGTTTGTGAAGATGCACTAAGCCACATTGCCCCTCCTTCGGTTCATAACACTATTGCTGATATGGATGACGACATGATGCTGTCCCGCATGATTTTGAGTACTTGTAATCTTGCTGCCATGCTTTCTTAGGGAGTTGCTTGTTTTTCGTAAGAGGATGCATGAGTATGAAGAATTTTCTAAGAAGAAAGATAAAATGAAATCTTCCATAGCTGCAATGAAGAAGGAGATAGGTGGGTTTGCTGAGAAAGAAGAGGCTTAGGCTAAAAAGGTTGGTGAACTGACTAGGAGGCATAAGATTGAAATGGGTGATCTTAAGAAAAGCTTCGAGGCTGATCGGTTGAAGCTTAAGGCTGATAGGGAGGCTTTGTCTGTTCAACAGAAAGCTTTCGATGAAGAGAAGGAAGGCCTAAAGGCTTTGGTTGCTCAAACCAACAGTGACAATAAATGGTTAATTGAGCAAGGTTTCCAGCAAGTTGTTACTTATCTCCTTCACTCCAAGGAGTTCAATTCCGCTCTTGGTGAAGTCTACACGAAATTGCTCAACTTGGGGAAACATCAAGGTCTGATTGCTAGTTACAAGCTTCATGAATCTGGCCATCCTTTGGAAAAGTCTCCCTTATTTCATCCTGAAGCTTCTGAGGTCTTCAAGGGTTCCGTTGAACAGATGGAGAGGCTGACCTACCCGTATGTCAATCAAGTTTCTACTTGTTTTGGTAAGCCTCTTACTGTCTTGCAGGAGCTGAAACCAGAGGGCCTTAATGAAAAAAGTTTGTGCTGAAGTCCTGGGGTCTCTTTCAAGAAAAAGATCTTACTCGGGAGATAGTGATGACACCCTTTCAGGAGGACCATATGCTTCAAAAAATGCAAGCTTGGAGGCTTCAGTAGTAGGTGGTGATGGTGGTGTGAAGGCTAAGAAGTCGAAGAAAGCAAAGAAGGTTAAAGGTGAAGGTTCCGGGGCTTCCAGGCCTCCTGCTGATGCTTGATGGATATTCGTAGCTTTCTTAGCACTCTTTGAAAACAATTTGTGGTGTATGTTAACTAAAACAATATTAGGTTTCACAAGGACCCTTAAGGTTCTTGTTATGTGGTTGTGGTAGGGCCTGTATGGCCGTTTGAACAATTTCTCAACTTGCAAGCTGCTAGGGCTTGCTTTTAACTTTGTTAGGAAGTCTCTCAGACTTTCTTTGATATGCTATTATGTTTAACTATTTGCCTTGTGTTGTGTTGTTTATACTTGTGCCTATTTTGCTAAGGCAGCTTGTTTGGTTTTAAACCTTCAAGCTTTTTGGCTATCCCGTATGTAGGTTGAAGCCTTTAAGGTTTTGGGTTGTCATGTATGTAGCTTGGAGCCTTAAAGGCTTCTTAGTTTTGTGACTTGGTTTGGTTTGTATCTTTGAATTTTTTATAACTTTTTGTTCAAGTTGATGCATTATTTCTTAAGTTATTTCTGTTTCTTGTGACTTTGTCTTTGTCAAGTTTGTGTTGCCTTTATGTTTTTTATACCTTAAAGGGTTCAGTGCTGCAGTCACTTAGCCTTGGTATTTTTAACAAGAAGACATAGCACCTATCCTATTTATTTTCTTGTTTTCATTTGATTTTATAAGCCTGTTTGTTGATTATTTTTCTAAGGCTTAAGGAACATTTCGTGTAGGCTGTTCGAACCCGTCTATGAGACAACTTTGTTTTCAATAATAAGTCCCATGGAGTTGTATTGATTTAGGAACTCACCCCTTATATAGGTTCATTCAACCCTTGAACCTATTGAGCGATGTGGCCTGGGGGCTCATCCCCTTACATGGCCCTTGCCATGGAGTTTTTTGCTAGGTTCTCAACCTGATCTTAGGATAGAAAGACAAATTTGATAAAACAACTTCATTCATTCAAGAGATACTTGTTTTTACAAAAGGTATTCATAGTGCCACTCTTGAAATACAACTTGTGAAATACAAACCAATCTTTCCTGTTTAGACATGGAACCTTTTCAGGGTTTTTCCATTCCAGTGTCTTGGAAGCCTTTTACCTTCTGAGTCTGCTAGCTTGTAAGATCCACCCTTATGTGGTTCGAGGATGGTATACGGGCCCTCCTATTTTGGGCCAAGCTTTCCTTGATTCTCTTTTTTGCTAGCTTCATTGTTTCTAAGAACCAGGTCTCCTGGCTTGAAGCGCTCATTCTTGACTCTCTTGTTATAGTAGGCTTCCATTCGTTGTTTGTACTTGGCCTCTTGAATTGAGGCTTGGTCTCGTGCTTCCTCTAGGAGTTGTAAATTCAACATGGTCTCTTTTTGGTTTGTTTCGGGATCCATGTTGAGAATTCGTTGTGTTACAACTCGTACTTCAGCTGGGAACACGGCTTCGGATCCAAATACCAAGCTATATGGTGTTCTTTTGTGGCTTGTTTTTTCGGTTGTTCTTATGGCCCATAGAACACTTGGAAATTCTTCAAGCCAGTTGCTTTCGTACCTTCCCAATCTGGTTTTGATACCTTCCACTATGCTTCGATTCGTCCTTTCAACTTGACCGTTTGATTGTGGGTATGCCACTGAGCTGAAAACCTGATTGATTCTGTATTCTTTGCACCAAACGCTGAAAGGCTTCTCAGCAAATTGCTTTCCATTTTCAGTGACAAGTACTCCTGGCAATCCATAATGGCAAATAATGTTCTCCCAAACAAAGTCAATAACCTGTTTGCCCATGATTTTTGCGAGTGGTTTAACCTCAGGCCACTTGGTGAAATAATCTATGGCCACCAACAAGAATTTTACTCCACCTTTGCTTGGGGGAAATGGACCGACAATGTCCATCCCCCATTTATAGAATGGCCATGCTGAGGTTATTGGGACAAGATCATGCTTGGGACTTTTTGGGATTGGTGCATGAATTTGGCAGGCATCACATTTCCTTAATTGCTCAGTGGTATCTCGGTGCATTGAAGGCCAAAAATACCCAAGGTTCATTAGTTTGGCAACCACCGACCTAGCTCCAAAATGATTTCCGCATATACCTTCATGAATCTCTTTGATCAAATACTGACTTTGCTCGGGACCAACACATCTTAGCAAGGGTGCAAGATAACCCTTTTTGTAGAGGGTTTCACCTTGTAGTATATACTACCTTGCCTTGATCTTAACCCTTTCAGCTTCTGTTTGATCACTAGGCAATTCATCGTTTTTAAGGAATTTCTTGATTGGAGTCATCCAATTTGGATCTTCTTCGGTGATTACATCTTGAACTTCCAACTCATCGATTGATGGAGCCTTTAACACCTCTACCAATACCTTCTTGGTAAGGTAGGCAAAAGTGAGAGATGCAAGCTTACTTAAGGCATCCGCTTTCTTGTTTTGGGACATGGGAATTTGCTTGATGGTGCATGTTTGGAAGGTATTCATTAGCTCTTTGGATTTTTCTTTGTATATTTTCATGTTGGGATCCTTTGCAACATAGCTATCATTCACTTGGCTTGAGACCAGCAACGAATCTGTGAACACTTCAAGCTTTTGGACCTTTATTTCTTTAGCAAGTCTTAGGCCGGCGATCAGTGCTTCGTATTCAGCTTCATTGTTGGTGGTCTGAAAGTCAAAACGGAGAGCATATGTGAATTCTAACCCTTCTGGGTTGATTAGAATGAGCCCAGCCCTGACCCTTCAACGCTTGAAGCCCCATCGGTTAAAAGCTTCCAGGCTTCAAGGTTTGAGGGTTCAGTGGCATCTGTGTTTACTTCAGTAACTGTTTGCTTTGGGACTTCTACAATGAAATCAGCCAAGACTTGGGCCTTGATGGCTTTTCTTGGGACGTAGGTGATATTATGCTCACCTAGTTCCACTGCCCATTTGGCTAGTCGTCCCGAGTTTTCTGGTTTTTCAAGCACACTCTTAATAGGTTGGTCGGTGACCACTTGTATAGGGTGTGCTTGGAAATACCTTCGAAGCCTTCTAGCTGTTTGAACTAGGGCTAGAGCAAGTTTTTCTAGGGGATGATATTTGATTTCAGCCAATTTTAGACTTCTGGTGAAGAAATAAACGGGTACCTGAACATTGTCTCGTTCAATGGTGAGGACCGCACTTATGGCCTCTTCAGCAACTGAAAGGTATACCGAGATCAATTCTCCCATTTCAGGGGCTGCGATGTCAGGTAGGGAAGCTAGGTGTTGCTTCATCTGGTTGAAGGCTTCTTCGGCCTCCTCAGTCCATTTGAAGTCCTTCTTATCGGAGCAACCTTTGAGCATTTTGAAAAAAGGTAAAGACCTTTCAGCCATTTTGGAGGTAAAATGCTTCAAGGTTGCAAGCTTCCCGTTTAAGCTTTCAACCTCCTTCTTGCTTCTCGGCGGTTTGGTTTATAGAACAGCTTTCACCTTGTTTGGATTTGCTTTAATGCTTTGTTTTCCCACAATATGCCCAAGGAATTTACCTTCCTCAAACCCAAAGGAGCATTTCTCGGGGTTGAGTTTCATGTTGACCTTCCTTAAGTTCTTGAAGGTTTCTTGGATGTCATCGAGCATTTGATATTCCGTTTTGCTTTTAATCACCAAGTCGTCGACATATGCCTCCATGTTCCTACCAATTTGACTCGAAAAGGCCTTGTTAACTAGGCGTTGGTAGGTTGCTCCAACGTTTTTGAGGCCAAAAGGCATCTTTTGGTAACAAAAGATCCCTTTATCCATGTGAAAGGCGGTCTTTTCTTCATCCTCTTCCTTCATGAGGATTTGATGATAACCTTTGTAGGTATCAAGAAAGCATTTGAACGGGTAACCGGTGAGGGAGTCAACTTTGAGATCAATTTCTGGCAACGGGTAACAATCT
The DNA here is from genome assembly GCA_030545235.1 of Helianthus tuberosus. Taxonomy (NCBI): domain Eukaryota; kingdom Viridiplantae; phylum Streptophyta; class Magnoliopsida; order Asterales; family Asteraceae; genus Helianthus; species Helianthus tuberosus. The sequence goes on along the minus strand of CM060386.1, from coordinate 91,737,099 downwards.
TTAGGACAAGCCTTGTTAAGATCCTTGAAATCTATGCACATTCTCCAAGAATTATCTAGCTTTCGAACCATCACCGGGTTTGCAACCCATGATTGATATTTGACTTTTCGTAGAATGTCAGCTGACACAAGCTTTTCAACCTCTTGGCACGCAGCCAAGCTTCTTTCGGGTGCTAAGCTTCATTTCTTTTGGACAACGGGCTTGACACCAGGTGGTATTTTCAATTCATGTTTAGCAATGTTTCGAGGGATGCCTGTCATATCCTCCGGGCACCAGGCAAAGACATCGCTATAATGTGCCAATAATTTTTCAAGGTATGAGAGGGTTTCTTGTGAAAGGCTTGGATTGACCCTTATCTTCTGCTCGGGGTACTTAGGATTTATGACTAGCCTCTGCTTGTCTTCTTCACTTTTGGAGCTTTCACCTTCAACCATGTAGGCCTCTTGAGAAGGTTGAAGGGTTGCTATTCCCCTCTTGGTGGGAAATTTGATAGTGCCATGGCCAACAAACACAGCCATATAAAATGCACACTGTCCCGGCCTTCCGATGATCACATCATAGTTTGAAGGTATATTGATAACCACAAAGGTGAGTGGTTGGACTCTCTCCTTCTGACCTTCACTGAAACGAACATCAAGTGTTAGTTGCCCTAAAGGCTTGAGGGGTATATCGGCAATACCTTTTATGGAGGTCCCAGAGGGTTGAAGCCTTGCACGTTCGAACGCTTCAAGCAGGTAAATCATTGAACCAGATTCTTGCTGATCCGACAAGGGTCTGCATGAACATTAGGCAACATTCAGCGTTTGACCATTTCTCAATCCTTGCAGCACCAGTGAAGATCTGAAGATGGTCTTCAGGATCCTCAATCCCATCATATGTTTTGATGTGGGATGGCATCTTAATCTTTGTCTGAAAATCATAATCGGCTATTTGATGTGAAAAACATGAGAGGTTACTCGGCTTATAAGGCTTGGCCAAATCTTCTTCAGCCCTTGCACCCGCGTTGTTGCAGTTGTTGTTGTTCCCTTGAGTGGCCAACACCTGATTGATAAATTGCTGCCACGGGAAGCTGGCCATCATCTGGGGCATAAGACTTGAAGGCTTCCAGGTGCAACTGGGCAACTAACTCCCAAGGGAGTGCTCATAACAGCACTCCGTTCCAGTGGAAGTACGGACAAAGCTTGCTCCCATGAAGTTGTTGTTGAGGGTGGAAAACTTGTTACTGGAGATTGTAGGAGATGGTCAAGAGTCAGCTCAGGCCCAAGGGAGCCCGTTTATAGCTGGCTGAGACGAAAAAAGAGGATATGCTGTGGGATTCGGCCTCGCGGACAAATATGGGTTAGGGTTTGGAGGAGGATTACTGGGTCCGGCCTCATCCCTGGACACTAAAGGTTATGATTTGTAAAAGGAGGGATAGGTGGTCCAGGAGATAGTGTTGGTTCCGGCTCGTCATAGTCCAAACGAATCCTCACTCCATTGTCCCTCTCCCTACTCACATATTTGTCACGGCCCCCGACCCGGTTTGACCCGTTTCAGGAGCCGCGGGACAGAAATCCCGTGGTATTTAATTAACAGCGGAAGTTTCTTCAGGATCTTTTTAAAACTGAAATATTTCCCGATTATTTTATTTCATAATTCGGGATAAAACCCGATAATTTACAATACTGAGATTTCACGAAGAAATCTTTTATTTTCAAAACATATTTCTTTATTTTATACTGAGCCACTTTCTTAAGCTGATAGTGCTTCACGGCACTTTTCCTGGAGCACAACAGATCACCTGAAACATGTTTGAAAAAGGTTTTGTCAGCGGGAAATACTGAGTGAATCATTCATTTTACTAAAATGACACGTTTGTTATAATTTACAGTATTAAGAGCGATTATAATGTCTCTATCATTTAAATTAACTGATCCAGTTGTCACTTGACCGGACGTGTGACTGTGGACATATCACTTGCTGGGTCCGTTCACCCACAAGTGATAAATAATTAGTAGCTATGTGCACATCCCCCCACATACTGGCAGTAATTTCAGATTACATAGACTTAATCCCTGTAATTATAATCTTTGAAAATAAACATGCTTTTGTAAAGTAATTTGATAAAAAGAGAATGACTCACATTGCAGATTTAACAGAGCTTATTCTACTGATTAGCCTCGATAACCTAGTTTAAATAATCAAGCACACAAACTAGGTTAGTAACTTAATACATCATTTATGACAACTCACGAGATTACAACCTTCACAACGAATGACAAAGTGCGATACTTAAACATCCATCGATTTAACGACGAATGACAAAGTATAAACCCTAATGTGGGCAGCACTTAAACATCCATTGGATAGTTTAATCGATCGGACATTGAATCGTAGCAGCGATCGAGTTATTACCCTGAATTGTGGCAGCACTTCGTGATCAGTGTGTGTTTTTGTAGTAAACAGCGTCTAAGTGATTGTACGTAAAGAATTTTATCGTCGTAACATGCAAACAGTTCAATTCCCAAACCCAGGTATTTATACTGGAAATTTGTTCCCCCCGCGTGTCGCGGAAGGTGTCGCGACTCCTGGCGCGACTCGCCTGGGATGTCGACCTAGCCTAGAGTAGCCTTGTCACTAGTATAGGCCTGCTGAGTTGATAGTTAGTTAATTCTCGTTGTTGACATCGCATTTTTAAAGATAATCGTTAGTTAGGGTTTACCCCCCTTGAGTTTTAGGGGCCCTAATCCTGATTCCAAATGTTCTGAAAATTTTAGGGATTATACAGAATCACTTGGGTTTCTTAATTAGGGTATCCTAATTAGATAATTAAAATAATAAATAGTACTTTTTGATGAGAGTTGTTACATTCTCCCCACCTTAATAAAAATCTCGTCCTCAAGATTTTCTGGAATAAGTGAGGATATTTTTGCTTCATTTCTGATTCCAGCTCCCAAGTGTATTCAGCTCCTCTCTTTGAATCCCATTTGACTTTGACTAAAACTAGTCGTTTATGTTTGAGAAACTTGATCTTTCGATCCTCAATTTGAAGAGGTTTCTCAACAAATTTCAACTTTTCGTTTACCTCTATATCTCGAAGAGGTACTACCAGTGATTCTTCTGCTAAGCATTTCTTGAGATTGGATACATGAAATACATCATGTACTCCTGCTAATTCTTCTGGTAGTTGTAAACGATAAGCAACTGGTCCTATACGTTGGATCACTGAAAATGGTCCTACGTACCTTGGACTTAGCTTTCCTTTCTTCCCAAATCTAACTACTCCTTTCCAAGGAGAAACTTTTAATAGTACTTTGTCTCCAACTTGGAATTCTAACGGCTTGCATCTATTGTCTGCATAACTTTTCTGGCGATCTCGAGCCGTCTTCAGCCTTTCCTTGATTTGAGTAATCTTATCAGTCGTCTCTTGCACTATTTCAGGACCTGATAATTGACTTTCTCCTATTTCTGCCCAACAGACTGGAGTTCTGCACTTTCTTCCATATAGTGCTTCAAATGGGGCAGTTTTAATACTTGAATGATAGCTATTATTATAGGAGAATTCAATTAATGGTAAATGATCATCCCAACTTCCACCAAAATCTATTACACATGCTCGGAGCATGTCTTCTAGAGTTTGGATTGTCCTTTCACTTTGTCCATCTGTTTGTGGATGATATGCAGTGCTCAGATTTAATCGCGTTCCCATAGCTTGCTGGAAACTTTTCCAGAAATGAGAAGTAAAACGACTATCCCTATCTGAAACAATGGAGAGTGGAACTCCATGTAGGGATTCAACTTCATCTACATACAATTTAGCCAGTCTTTCCATGCTAAAGGTTTCTTTCATTGGTAAAAAGTGAGCTGATTTGGTTAATCGATCCACAATTACCCAAATCGCATCATTACCTTTTCTGGTTTTGGGTAACTTAGTAACAAAATCCATTGTTATAAGTTCCCATTTCCATACTGGCATTTCTAATTGTTGTAGTAACCCTGAAGGTTTCTGATGTTCTGCTTTAACTTGTGAACAAGTAAGACATTTAGAAACATATCGTGCTATGTCCTTTTTCATTCCTATCCACCAAAAGTTCTTTCTTAAATCTTGGTACATCTTATTGTTTCCTGGATGCATAGTATACCTAGATTTATGAGCTTCTTCTAAAATCTTAGGTCTTAAGTCTCCCTGCTTAGGTACCCAAATTCTACTTTTGTGGAATCTCCAAATTCCATCTGCTCCTTGTTCTAATTCCTTGATTCGTCCTTTCATTCCTTCAGCATCATCCGTGATTGCTGTAGTTTGAACATTCTTCAATTGTTCCATTAAATCTATTTGTAGATTTAATCTGAGAGCACGAACTCGTCGTTGTTTCTCATAATACTTACGACTTAAGGCATCTGCAACTACATTTGCCTTTCCTTCATGATACTGAATATCACAGTCGTAGTCACTTAGGATTTCCATCCATCTCCTTTGTCTCATGTTTAACTCTTTTTGCCCAAATATATATCTTAGACTTTTGTGGTCTGTGTAGACAGTAAATTTACTTCCGTAAAGATAATGTCTCCAAATCTTAAGGGCAAAAATTACGGCTCCTAATTCTAAATCATGAGTCGTATAGTTTTCTTCGTGCTTTTTCAATTGCCTTGAAGCATATGCAATCACCTTTTTGCGTTGCATAAGCACACATCCGTATCCTAGTTTTGAAGCATCACAATATACTTCAAAATCTTTAGTTCCTTCTGGTAAGGCTAAGATTGGTGCATTTGTTAATTTCTGCTTCAATATTCTAAAGGCTTCTTCTTGCTTAGGTCCTCATTCAAACTTAATAGCTTTACAGGTTAACTTAGTTAATGGTACAGCTATCTTGAAAAAATCCTTAATAAACCGTCTATAATACCCAGCTAAACCTATAAAACTTCTTATTTCCATTGCTGTTTGTGGAACCTTCCATTTGGTAATTGCCTCTATCTTAGCAGGATCCACTTGAATACCTTCGTGATTCACCATGTGTCCTAAGAATTGTACTTCTTTTAACCAAAATTCACATTTCGAGAATTTGGCATAAAGCTTTTCTTTTCTTAACAAAGTTAAGAGTGCATGAAGGTGCTCACAATGCTCTGTCTGACTTTTGGAATAAATAAGTATATCGTCTATGAAGACAATTACAAATTTATCCAAATATGGTTTACAGATCCTATTCATCATGTCCATGAATGCAGCAGGTGCATTTGTTAACCCAAAGGGCATGACTGTAAACTCATAATGACCATACCTAGTTCTGAAAGCAGTTTTAGGTATGTCTTCTTCTTGTACCTTCAATTGATGATATCCGGAGCGTAAATCTATCTTAGAGAAATATCTAGCTCCCTGAAGTTGATCAAATAGATCATCAATCCTAGGTAATGGGTATCGATTCTTAATTGTAAGCTTATTTAATTCTCTATAATCGATACACATTCTCATTGAACCATCCTTTTTCTTCACAAACAACACTGGCACTCCCCAAGGGGATGAGCTAGGTTGTATGAATCCTTTACTTAGTAATTCATCTAATTGCTTTTTCAGTTCTAACATTTCTGTGGGTGCTAACCGATAAGGTGCCTTGGCTATCGGTGTAGTTCCTGGAATTAGATGAATCCTAAATTCTACTTCCCTATCTGGAGGTAATCCCGGTAAATCTTCTGGGAATACATCCGAATACTCTGAGACTATTGGAATCTCTTTAAGTTCTTTACCCTTAGTGCTAATGATTACCGAAATCATATACACTATTCCTTGTTTTCGTTCATAATTAGCAACTTTCATTACTGATATGAACTTCATAGGCTTACGTAGTTTGTCTCCTGTGATCCTAATTATTTCTCCGGTGGGTGATTGAATTTCTATGGAATTCTGATCACAAAGGATTCGAGCATGGTTGGCTACTAACCAATCCATTCCTAATACAACATCAAATTCAGCTAAATTCATCGGCAATAGTTTTGCATAGAATTTATGTCCTAAAAGTTCTATGTTTTCTTCTTGCAAAACTTTATCTATTGTAACTGAATTTCCGTCTGCTGTTTCAACTGTAAAAATCTGCCTAATATTGGTTAAAGGTAAACTAAGAGCTTGACAGAATGAAGTATTTATAAAACTTTGGTTTGCACCAGAGTCAAATAATACTTTGGCGTAAATGTTGTGAACTAAGAACGTACCCGCTATCACATCTGGGATGAGTTCTGCTTCTTGAGTGGTCAGCTGAAATGCCCTGGCATTCTTCTTAGTAGTTCCGTCGGTCGCCTTGGTTTTGTTGTCTGCTGGTTTGATCACTTTAGGACATTCTGTTTTGAAATGTCCTGCCTCTCCACAATTGTAACAAATTATGGATTTCTTCCTGCAATTTTCTTCACGATGCCCTACAGTTTTGCAAAAATTGCAATATACTTGGTATTTTCCAAAATGTTTCTTTTTGCAATTTTGACAGAATGGCAAAGTTGAAGATTGCCCTGTTCCTCTTTTCTTGAAGCTGTTATTATTACCCATACGGAATCCTTGGGTAATTTTATGAGCTAATTCCTTCTTCCTGTGTTCATCTTGTGTGCGTACTAATTCATCGGTTAGGGTATTAGCTAATTCCACAGCATCGTCAATAGTGCGAGGTCTCGCAGCTTTAACAATATTGCGGATTTCACTAATCAGTCCCCAAATGTAGCGAGAAATGAGTACCGGTTCTGGCGAAGCCAGTGTTGGTACCACTCTAGCATATTCAAAGAATGTCGAAGTATAACCGCGACAATCTACACCCATCATCCGATTATTTAAAAACTTATTTGTCATCTGTTCCTTTTTATACTAGGGACATAATTTCCTTTCTACTAAACCCTTAAATCCTTCCCAAGTCATAGCATAAGCTATTATTCTTCCTTTTGATTGTAACACAGTGTTCCACCATTCAAGTGCTCCTTCCTTGAAGAGATTTGATGCGTACATGACCTGATCATCTTTAGCACATTTACTTATTGCAATGACTGCTTCGGTTTTCTCTAACCAACGCAGTGATGCAGTTGCTCCTTCATTGCCTTCAAATTAAGTGGGTTTACAAGCAAGGAATTCGTTGAAAGTGCAACCAGGCGTTGCAGTTTTCATTTTCTTAGGAAATGGAGCTTGATGTGGTTCTGCATTATGATTGACATTATCATTTCCTCCGTTTACACTATTACTGAAGTTATCTTCAGTAATACGTTTACTTGGAACAATTGATTGCGGTTCGATTGGATTCTTTATAGCAGCAACGAATGCTGGAATAGTATTGGCTATCCCTTGAGCAACAATATTTTCGATATCTTGTCTAGTCATATATTGATCTCCTGGATGTTGTTCTGACTGATTAACCTCATTTACTGGTTCATTACCAATGTTTGACATCTGATAATAAATTTTATGTAAATAATTAGTATAAATACAAATATAATAAAATAGTTTGCACATAATCACATTAACATGTATAATTAAAATTATCAATTTCACAAGTTTCATTTTTATATATTATATTATGCCTCGTACACACGATTATCATACAACGTTTTATAGTTAAGTTATTTACACATACTGGTTATTATGTTTATTTATTAACACATATTCCTGCAAACTTCCATTATCTGGTTAGCTAATTTCTTAAAAACGACGCTCCCTTTCGTCATATTTCCAAGTAACTCTTTCTCCCACATCCCTAATCCGATTTCCTGCATCAATCAACTCTTCGCCCCAGAGGCGAAGTTCAGTCAGATTCTCCGGGCTCATAGTTGGGTATATTGGAGGTTCTGGGTCAACTTGTGGGAAAAATGTATTAGGGTTGTTTAAAAGATTTTGGTATTGCCAATCGGTTGTCCACCATTCATCTAATTCTACTGGTAATGGTTGAGGTTGGACAATAGGATCTGGAATAGCAGGTTCCAGATTGATTGGGATTGGAGCTTCTAGTGGGTAACTAAAAAGATCTTCTTCAGTAAATATAAGGTTTGGATTAGCTGCTTCAAGGTTTCCATCTGGCAGGTCCGATGAGATCACTCATTACTAATTTATGATCTAACACTTCCCAGGGAGTCATTTTCTGTTTTTGTCTAGAACTCTCTCCGACTTCTCTTTCTGTTTGCTTAAAACTATTCTCAGTTTCCATCTCTATTTGATTAATATTTTCCTCAATTTCTACCCCCTTTCCTTTGTCTTTTGGTTCTTCAGTTTTGGTAACCTTTCTTGTTGCTGGCTTTTTCCTTCGTACACGCCTCCAGCCCACAAATCTGTTTCTTTTCTTGGGTTTAGGTTTTGCCGGTGGTTTGGATTGAAATTCCATGGGTTCTTTTTATCAGGGAAGTAACCGGTGAATTCCTTGGATACTTCTATCTTAACGGGATAGAGGTTAAGATTTTCTAAACCTTCTGATATCTCATTCATGCTGTTTAGCATATATGCAAAATACATACCAATTGTTAAAACAACATTTTATAGATAACTCGTAATATTATTGCATACATAAAACAACTAACAAGTAAATTATACTACGATTTACTGTAACTTATTTATTTACTAAATAAGGTTTCTGGAAATAAAAGTGCTAAAACTTTTGAGTATTTAAAGATTTGCATTTTCTGCTACTGTGGCTAGCATATAAAGATTTGCCCATTTCTCATCTAATTTGTCCTCCCAAGGTGATTTATTGATTAAATCCTGGCTTTCTTGTTTAACTTTCTTCTCTCGGTTTTTCCTTATTTCCTCCTGACTTTTCCTAATAATCAAACTTCTTTTATTAGGAGAAAGTGGTTTCTCGTAATGTGCCTTACGGACAAATATTCCTTCTTCAGGAATTACATAAGGTTTTGTTTGGGATGAACTTCCTTTCTCGTGAGATGACCTATCTAGTTTAAGATAGATGTTCGACAGCTTTTGTTTACCCATACTGTAATTAACAAATAATCAGTTAATAAACACAGAATCACATAATTGGTAATCAGTAAATTTAAGTATTGCTAAATACTTAATAGGCTTAAATCAGTGGCTCTGATACCACCTTATTTCTGTCACGGCCCCCGACCCGGTTTGACCCGTTTCAGGAGCCGCGGGACAGAAATCCCGTGGTATTTAATTAACAGCGGAAGTTTCTTCAAGATCTTTTTAAAACTGAAATATTTCCCGATTATTTTATTTCATAATTCGGGATAAAACCCGATAATTTACAATACTGAGATTTCACGAAGAAATCTTTTATTTTCAAAACATATTTCTTTATTTTATACTGGGCCACTTTCTTAAGCTGATAGTGCTTCACGGCACTTTTCCTGGATCACAACAGATCACCTGAAACATGTTTGAAAAAGGTTTTGTCAGCGGGAAATACTGAGTGAATCATTCATTTTACTAAAATGACACGTTTGTTATAATTTACAGTATTAAGAGCGATTATAATGTCTCTATCTTTTAAATTAACTGATCCAGTTGTCACTTGACCGGACGTGTGACTGTGGACATATCACTTGCTGGGTCCGTTCACCCACAAGTGATAAATAATTAGTAGCTTTGTGCACATCCCCCCACATACTGGCAGTAATTTCAGATTACATAGACTTAATCCCTGTAATTATAATCTTTGAAAATAAACATGCTTTTGTAAAGTAATTTGATAAAAAGAGAATGACTCACATTGCAGATTTAACAGAGCTTATTCTACTGATTAGCCTCGATAACCTAGTTTAAATAATCAAGCACACAAACTAGGTTAGTAACTTAATACAGCATTTACGACAACTCACGAGATTACAACCTTCACAACGAATGACAAAGTGCGATACTTAAACATCCATCGATTTAACGACGAATGACAAAGTATAAACCCTAATGTGGGCAGCACTTAAACATCCATTGGATAGTTTAATCGATCGGACATTGAATCGTAGCAGCGATCGAGTTATTACCCTGAATTGTGGCAGCACTTCGTGATCAGTGTGTGTTTTTGTAGTAAACAGCGTCTAAGTGATTGTACGTAAAGAATTTTATCGACGTAACATGCAAACAGTTCAAGTCCCAAACCCAGGTATTATACTGGAAATTTGTTCCCCCCGCGTGTCGCGGAAGGTGTCGCGACTCCTGTCGCGACTCGCCTGGGATGTCGACCTAGCCTAGAGTAGCCTTGTCACTAGTATAGGCCTGCTGAGTTGATAGTTAGTTAATTCTCGTTGTTGACAGCACATTTTTAAAGATAATCGTTAGTTAGGGTTTACCCCCTTGAGTTTTAGGGGCCCTAATCCTGATTCCAAATGTTCTGAAAATTTTAGGGATTATACAGAATCACTTGGGTTTCTTAATTAGGGTCTCCTAATTAGATAATTAAAATAATCAATAGTACTTTTTGATGAGAGTTGTTACAATATTGTTCGAGGAGAGACCTCAACTCAAGGAAATTGTTGGCAACCCCCTCAGGGGTAAGTTCAACACGTGATGGGGTGCCAGAGACACCGACATTAGGGGAAGGGACTCCGGATCTGGACGGAGTTGGAGTGTTGAAAGTGAGAAACTCGGGAGTGCTTCACGGAGTCGAGAAAGAAGTTGGTATAGCCACATGAGTTTGGCTAGTACCTGGGGTAGAAGTGTTTGGAACCTGATTTACTTCTCCCGGGGATCCACTTTCTGACATGGTAGTTTCAAGAGAAAGGAGCTACACTACTAGGTCTTTTGAGGAAAAATAGTGGCGTAGCCCCACGGTGGGCGCCAACTTGTTGATGCAACAAATAAAGGACCATGGATAGTAGCTGGGCTGGTTAGGCAAAAGGGTTGAAGGGTTCAACTTCGCCTAACGCAGGTCGTGGGGTCCCCGCACGTTTGCAAGACGTGGAGAGAGGTTCACTAGATTGGTTTTGTAATTTGCTAAAGATCCTCCTCTGAAATGTGTTTAGATTCGGATGTATGAGCAAAAGGAATGTGTGTGTTGAATGTGAAAGAAAGTAACTTGCATGAAGCAAGTACTCGAAGTGAATGACCAGAGATTTCAGGAATCAGAGCTGGCCAGGAATGTCTCGCACACTTAATGAAGTGTCACTCTTATAGGGAGAGCTTTGGCTCAAAGAGGGATGCTTTGACTAGTGAACATGCTTGCAGTGGGGGTTTTGCCCTTTTTAGGGGTTGAAGCCTTTGACCTGCGGGTAAAAGAGTGTATTCTGTGGATCTGTGTTACTTTTGCGGCTGGTGAGTTGGTGAAGCAATCCAGAGATGTGACCTTTTACTGTTCCCGAATTGCTTTACTTCATCTCCCCAGGGTTTCAACCTTTGAACCATTTAACCTTTTGAGCATTCATGTATTTAAGTCATCTTTATTTGGTCTTGGGCTACCCCCGTCATCAGCCCCCCCAAGTCAGAGGTTTTTAGGAAATAAGCTCAAAGACTTCTAACTTTTATACATGTATTTTACTGCCTAAAGGCTTCATGGGTTCAAAGCTTGAAGGGTTGGAAACGGTTGAGGTTTTTGAATTTTAAAAACTGACAACTGATTTGATTGATGTGTGGCAGTTCACAGGGCGGCGGTTTTTGCAGAGAATAGACTTGTAACTGTTACGCAATTATAACCTCTATTTTGGGCTTATCTTCTTTTATTATTGGAGATAAACATTCAATTTTTTCAAGTTTCTTCTGCAATTCCTTTCCTCTCTTCAAGGTTAGTTCTGGTTTCTTCCTATTTCCTTACTTTCTGCTAGTATGAAAACCAAAACGCCTAATAGTATGAAAACTGTGAGAACGGATGCTAGCAAAGCACGTTGTTGCTATATAAAACGCCAAAAAATGTCAAACAATGTATTATTGGAAAACAACACTAATTGACAGATGAAACCGAACGAAACAGTAACTGCAAAACAGTAAAATGAAGAGACGGGAACATTATTGCTAAACATTTATTATATTAAAAGCCACTACATGGGAAATTGAATTTATTTATCTTTTCAAAACGCCATAATTGTCTGTCACATTATAGGCATGCATCCTGCATGGCACAGCAATTGATAAAAAAAATAAACATAAAGAAAATTACTGATTTTTTACCGCCAAAAACAAATATCTACGTGCCCCCCCCCCCCAAAAAAAACTCATTATATAAGTACAACAGCTAAACAAAGGCTTCACACTCCACACATTCACTAAAAACGCCACATCTTGTCTAAAACGCCATATAATTTAAAAAAAAGGTACATGTTATTGCATGGAGGTTTGAGAGGCTAGAGGACGTTTCGTCATTAAGTTATCTGACAAGAGAAGGGTGAAAGTCAAAACAATGAAAGCCATACTTAGTTAAAACACCAAAATATTTACTATGCTCCTGCTCTAAAAAAACAATAAAAATGCCACGTATTTTTTAAACGCCAAAAAATGGAGAGGTGTTGTGAGACGCGTTTAAAGAAAGAATATAAAAGGACAAAAAGGCCCCTCCGCCCTTCACTATGTCGCGTGACACGTGTTAGGCCAGGATCCGTTCTCACACTTTAGGGCGTTTTCCCGTACCTATATATATATATATATATATATATATATACATATATATTAAATTTTATGTTTAATATAATATACATTGTTTAGTTAAATATATTAATTAAAACAATAAAAAATAAAAATAAAATAAAAATATATAACTAACAGACTAGTTTAACATCGCAAGCCTATTGAACTCGATAATTAATGCTCGGGTGCGAACTAATTTAATAAACAAATTTATTTTTACACTTAAGTTCGAGCTCAAGCTCATTTTAAGCTATTTGGCTCTTCGAAAGTAAGGGACTTGGCCTCCAAAAGTAAACTAAAGAAAATCATCTATAAAAGTAATTACTGAATTTTTATATAAAAATAATTTTTATTTCATGTTTATAAGTATTTATTTTTTCATAGTTAGGTTTGTTTGCGAATTTACATCGAGGTAGTTGGTAAACGAGCAACAAGCTGCACCGCTACCCCTTTTTGAATAGCAAAACTAATCCTTTTTAAATACTACGTCCATAGATCTCGGGGTCATAACATTACTATGCATGACCCTTTGAACTCGACTAAGTAGGTCCACAACCTCTGGCACCAGAAAACCAATAGTATCAAAAGCAAATGGGATAAACACGTGCTGGTTGTCAAGACACACTTTCTCATGTTTGGTCACTTTACCTGAAGCAGCATTTAAAGCAGCTTGACCCACCGTGAAAGCACTACCCCCTAAGCCCACAAGCAGGGAAACTCCTGAATGGTTATTGTTGATGCAACAAATAAAGGACCAAGGATAGTAGCTGGGTTGGTTAGGCAAAATGGTTGAAGGGTTCAACTTCGCCTAACGCAGGTCGTGGGGCCCCCCCACGTTTGCAAGACATGGAGAGAGGTTCACTAGATTGGTTTTGTAATTTGCTAAAGATCCTCCTCTGAAATGTGTTTAGATTCGGATATATGAGCAAAAGGAATGTGTGTGTTGAATGTGAAAGAAAGTAACTTGCATGAAGCAAGTACTCGAAGTGAATGACCAGAGATTTCAGGAATCAGAGCTGGTCAGGAATGTCTCGCACACTTAATGAAGTGTCACTCTTATAGGGAGAGCTTTGGCTCAAAGAGGAATGCTTTGACTAGTGAACATGCTTCATGTGGGGGTTTTGCCCTTTTTGGGGGTTGAAGCCTTTGACCTGCGGGTAAAAGAGTGTATTATGTGGATCTGTGTTACTTTTGCGGCTGGTGAGTTGGTGAAGCAATCCAGAGATGTGACCTTTTACTGTTCCCGTATTGCTTTACTTCATCTCCCCAGGGTTTCAACCTTTGAACCGTTTAACCTTTTGAGCATTCATGTATTTAAGTCATCTTTATTTGGTCTTGAGCTTCCCCCGTCATCAGTTATTAAAATTACATTTCGTTTCAAACTTGTGAAAAATTGGGTATATGATCCTAATTGTTTATCGATCCCGATTCATCAGTAATCTAGACTTATTTTCGTCAACTTCAAGTAATTGGTAATTTGGTAGCATGATGAATCATTTAGTGAAATGGAATACGCATTTTTTTTTACTAACCATATTGTATCAAGAGGATAAAATTATCTATGTTGTTTATTTGCTCCATGAGTGAGTGTGTTATGAAATGCTCTACGAGTGAGTTATAAATTATCTTTGGAGGATGATAAGATGATATTCCTTAAATAATTTTTCCGTAATATGAAACTAGGATATTCTCCCTTAAAATATGAAACTCTACAATGATTAAATAATGCTAAAAAGTGTGTATTATTATATAACAAGGAATTTAATTTTGGGAGATGCAAGGCTAAGTGGTATGAGTATAAAGGAGGAGTACATGTTACAACCGGAAAAGTACAACAAAACTACAAAGAAGAAGTAAGCTAAAGTTACAAAGGATGAGTAAAGTAGCGAATGGTCTGCAAGTATGAGGTTTGAGTCTTGCATCCGAAGTGAGTTTTAGTCTCTCTATGGTTTGGTATTTATAAGTGGCAAAATGTCTTCCCTTGTTCTTAAGCAGACCTATGACCTTTCCAAGAGAGGAAGTGCGGTAGAGTCCTTTCTTTTGTTCCAGAGCTCTGTTCTTCTTTTCCATACCATTTCGAGTAATTCTTCGACTTTCTTCCTGTTGAAAGTGACTTGTCTAAGATTGTCTCCTTGTATCGCATTAATTGGCTTTGTCTTCACCTTTTTGTCATTGACCTTTGAGTTAGAGGCTTACCTCGATATTCGTGCCTTATAGTTGTTGCCTTGCTTAGGAGGAGATGCCTCCTCCTTACTCGTTTCTGGAAAAGCCTTGCTGGCTTTGGGCATGTTGCTCCGCTGACAAGGGGATGTCCCCCCTTGTTTGATGTTATCTTACTAATTTTTGTGTCTCCTTCTATTATTATGGGAGGGGAAGTGGGTTTTGACCCATCACCGTCATCACCCCCCAATGCGGGCCGCTCCTGGAGTGGAGGTGTTCAAGAGTGGGCCAAATTCTCATGCATTGCCTTTTTCTTAGGTGCGGTTCGCTCTTTGAAATGGAAAAGTACAAGAGTGGGTCGGACTCGTCGTTTTTTTGAACGGCCAGCTAAATCACCGAATAAGCATCCTGGGATGCCCTCAATTGAGCAAATGCATCCCCTCCTCCATAACGGTCAGAGTTGGATGCATACCCGAGCCACCAAGCCACCAGTTCCGGGGAAAACCTGCCGCCCGAAGGCCCACTTCGGTAAAACCCGGTTCGCCTCAGTTTCAAACTGGCGAAACTTCATTGCCACCACCAACGTCCTTCAAAGTGATACTAGTGGGAGTTGAATTTGAGACCTCAATGAGAGAAACCAAGTGACTAACCACTAGACCAACTTGTCAGGACGAGCCAGACTTATCCTACCTACTCTTCTTTTAGGTGTACAAAGCCTCAGACATTTATCATGACCTAGCTGTCTGTGTAGTTGTATCCTTTCCCATCAGTCAAATCCATTGTGTAGGCGGTTTAGGAGAATCCATAACTCTTCATTATCATCATTTAAAACTGCCATTTTTCGTTCACAAATCCACAAAAACTTCCTTGCTTTACTTTTTTTTCTCTCTCATCAAATCTGATTATGTTATTCATCAAGGTTAGGTAAACTTGTCACACCCCGAATTTCCACGTGTCACCGGTGGGCCCGGTAGGGGAGTATCGTGACGTGGTTGGCAACATAATAGTCAAACAACACAATATATATGAATGCACAGCGGAAGCAAAAGATAAATTATATATTACAAATCCGAATTTAAAGTAATATCCAGTATTACAACGGAAAGTAAAGGATCCACAGGCGGATCTTTAAACATATCATTTGTTCAACAAACTTTAGACGCCTAGAACTTGCAAGATTCCTTATTAGCGCCCTGAGCTTCCAGCCAATTTCGTTCAGTACCTGTCACTTACCCTTTTTGGAAAATACGTCAGTTTTCACAGGTAAATACACTCAACTGACTCATTTGAAAAGAGTTTAAGAAAATTGATTTGGATGCACGTGGCACAAAAATATCTTTTATAATTTGATTAAAATGCACAGAGGCAAAATTAACCTTTTATACTCGGGAAAATTATTTGTATATAATCTTGTATACAGTTTTACTTATTTGTCGTCCGTTAGGGCCGGTTTGTAGGGCCGGACTAGATTAACTGACACGCCACAGGTATAATGCCCACAGGCTATCATCCTCTAAGTGGATTACCAGTTCCGGTATAATGCCCACAAGGATGATACCTCGGAGTGGATTACCAGTTTTTACATAATGCAGCTGTCAGGTGTATGCCTACACCCCGTGCTTAGGTCGTGGCCATTTCGTAAAATGATGCAAAGGATATCCGGGACATGGTCATTAACCCCCAAAGGCCATACACCAAATAATACATATTAAACGGGTTGTAAGTACATCAATCACAATACGATTTAAATAACTACACACCCGACCAAGCGGTACTTTTATAGTGCCGTATCCCAAGCCCGTATAGGGAAAATAAGTTAAGAGTATTTACCTGAGCTAGCTCCTGCCTTAAATAGTAAGAATTTAATAACTCAGCCGTATTCACTTAAGTAAGCGTAGGTACCATTTACCGGAAGACTCTAGTCTGGAATGATGGTATAAATAACTTATTAGAATGCTAACGGGTCTTTAATTAAGCCTAAGCTTAGACCGGTTAGTCTTAAGGGAATATACGGTTCAAACGCATGATTAAGCGAAGACCAGAATAGAATGTGATTTAAACCCGACATGTTCAGAGACTTTTCTTATATGGGTATTTCATACACATTCTGGATTTTGAGATAAAACCAATAAGGTTTGACCCGTTTCGGCTAATTTATGTAAACTTGTTACATAAACCGAACCGTACGCGTAATAAGCGTGACGGGTATTCATGAGAGCCATATACAAGTTTCCTAAGTTAATTATGCCTCAAATATGTTGTGACATAAGTAAGATGTCTTTCATTATGCCCGAACCGTATTTAAACACAAACTTTGCCCCGTAGGGGTAGTTTGGTCATTTAAAAGATTATAAAAGAGTTTAAGTAATTACCTGAGTTACAAGTCTGATATAATCAGCAAAAATACTTATTTTTATAAGTTATAACAGTAGGATATTTTATATATGTGAAATTTATCAATTATTACCAAACTATGCACCGTAGGGGCATTTTGGTAATTTCACATAAGCCGAAAAGCTCAAAACCGGAGTCTGAGTTAATCAACATTTTCTTACTGTTAAAATATCATAATTTACCTCAAATATCAGTAGGTATCAACCCGGGTATGATTAATATAGTTTTAATACATACTATGCGTTAAAAACGCTTAATAAGGCGATTAAAGGCCATTTCCGGGTTCGATACTTAAATCTGATATTTTTATATTTCCAGAAGGCTTAAAATAATTTATTTATCATAACTAATCAGTAGCAAAAGGTTTGGAGTCGTTTTGATATGTAAAACTCATTTTATGGCCCGTAAGGGCAAAACCGACATTTACCGGATTAAGCCTACGACTATGAGTTATGCTCAGCCTAAAATTAATTAAAAATCTTTAAAAATCCCAAAATAATATATTACATCAGTGGGTATTAAGTTTGATACCAAAAAGTATGTTTAAGTAGGCTATACGCTAAATATGCCGTTTAGTTAACATAAAGCTTTAAATTTGCGATAATGAGCATAACTCTAAATCTATATCTCAAACTGATGTCAAACTTTGCATACAAGTTTATATATCAGTAATTAAGGTTTTTACTCTTTTACATTTCCAAATTTCACGTTTTAAGGTAATAAGGGCATAACGGTCAACATATGAGCAATTAACGGAAACAAGCATATTAATTGGATAACTATTGAACCAAGGTGTATAATCACAGAGGGTTGTCCTAACATGTAACCTAGTCCAATTAAAGCTCTGAGGCATTTCTAAAACATGCCTAAACGTGTCAGAACTGAAAGTCAAAGTGAAAGTCAAACTATGTGACTTTCGGTTCCGAACCGGGTCTAAACAGGAAATTGTCGGGTTGAACATGTTTAGACATGTTCTTACACTTATTACCAAGTTATAATAGTGATCAAACAGGTTGTATATGTTCTATAATGCTAATTATGCATAAATTAGAATTTAAGTATCCTGTTGACTTTTTCTTAACAAGTTTGACCCGACATTTGACCTAGTTAGAGTGGGAATCAGGGGGAACCCTCTTAAGGGTTTATTACCCACATAAATACCAACTTATAACTACTTTCGATTCGACTAATCACTGGACCATTTGTGATTAATCGTAAAGTCAACCGTTAATTACGACGGTTTGACTTTTAAGCTAAAACTAAGCTAAAACTCAATTAGGGTTAGGCAAACTTACAAGGGTCCTATGAACGACTAGGGATCACTTGGGAGAGGTCTTGTGCTCCAGAGATGCTCCAAAAATGCAGATGAAGGTGTGAGGAATGTTTATGAACTTGAAGGCCCTTTTATAGTAATTTCAATCACCACAAGGTGTTGACAACAAGGTCTACTACTGCCCACAACATTCCCACATGTGTCCTAGTGCTCTAGGATAGTTTAGGGGTCGCCCACATTGCATTAATGTCGAAAAAAATCGGTTCTCCGCGTTTACAGGCAGCTGCTGCCATTTTCTGGTTCTGGGCGCCTGATGCGGCCCGCCTCCCGTTTGACAGATCTCAACGCGGGCCGCCTGGGCCTGCGAATCAGATTTTAGATTTTCTATTTGTTGCAAAGTTGACCCTTGGCTCTTCGAAAGGGCAACCAAGGTTATTTCTTGCAATTTGACCCCCTTATAATTACCCATAAGGGCTTTAGGACTTATACCTACCTTGCCAAGTCCCTGGACACTTCCGGTTAACCCGAAAAGTCTTAACTTTCAACGTTTGCACTTTAACCCCTCGCACACGAATTTGATCATAACTTTCTCATACGATAACGAAACTTTATGAAATTTATATCACGCATTCTAGTGAGCATAAATAACATTTACAAAGCTTCGGGTTTGTCAAAACGTCACTCAGAGGTATATCTTTAAACATGTTGACACGTTTAACCCCTGTAGTTTGTAATCTCTCACTTTTTGCTTCGTATGATCCATGATTTATTCGTTTGATGTCATAAACATTATGTAGGGTTATTATGAAGTATATTTATTCACTGTTGACATTCAGAACCCGTAAAATCACATACTTTCCATGCTTGTCAACTTTAGTCCTTTTATAACATTCTTTCACACGTTCAAACTTTATGACACGTGTCAACACATTATAGGACGTGAATTTTCGGGGTGTTACAAAACTGAACCATCGATCCTTTGATGATCATTGTGCAGACTACCGTATTGGCCCGAAGTATGGTGTTGCCGGCCCACGATAAGGTTGTGAAAGATCCTCCGGAAGGCTATCTTGCTTTGTATACCATTTACTTTGAATTTTTGAACTTGTGGTTGCGAATAACTCGGTTTTTCTTGCAAACTCTCTAATCCCTTGGTTTGGAGCTTTATCAGTTGCCCCTTATGGGTTGAGTAAGATAACTCATTTCAAAATGTTATGTCATGCTCACGGTATTGAGCCAATCATTCCATTGTTTCGCCAATTTTTCAACTTGCTCGGAATGGCGATTGGCATACTATTGAAATGTTGAAGGAGCGTAACCCTTGTTGTATCATTTGTTCCCAACCATCTTCGAAACATTGGAAAAAGAACTTCTTATGGATTAAAATATATGTCATTCCACTTGAAATGCCCCATCATGATCCTGCCGGTCCATTGGATCTTCCTACACTCCGTGACCCGTCCTTTGATTCTGTCTTGGTTGTTCTTTTACAAAGTCCGCTATCGTATGCATGTCCTTATTGTGAACAAGTGCATGTTCGTTTTGGCATTAGCTGGTTGTGGTCTGATGCTTCCGAGATTCCCATTTTTGTTAAAGGAGACAAAGATGATCATCCTGTCTATAGTTTCCTTATCTTTTTTGTATTCTTGTTGACCATATTTTGATCGTTTGCTATTTTTGTGGTTTTTTGTAGAGATGAGTTTGTTGGATGTTCTTTCAGATGAAAGATTCAAGGGTGTTGAATATGATTCGAGGCGTTTTAGTGATGATGAACAACGTGTTGTGCCGTCGTTTGATTCATTGTTTGTTGGAACTAGACATGGCTTTGAAAGCCCGCTTATTGGTGGTCATTGTCACACCCCCAAAATCCACCATGCGGAGTATCACCGCTTGGAGGCGTGACGTGACCAGGATCGAGCCACCAATCATATTGAACAATTCAATTAAGTAAATAAAACCAAACATAATACAATTGGTGACCAAAGCTAGTTAACCTTGTTTGGTTTAAACAGCGGAAGCATAAACGTGAGTTCAAAACATAAGTTCACAGTTCATAAGTTTAAAGTCTCAACACATAAGTTCCATAAGTTTATAAAGTTCAATTATTAAGTATGGGATATAACAACCCATGTTCCACAACGACTCCTTCCCCGTGCAAGCTCCAAGCATTTAGCGACCTGTAAGGCATGTAACAACTAGTCAACAACAAAGTTGAGTGAGTTCACGTTTGGTTGTTTAGTTTTAAGTTGTTTCTGAAAAACGTGGTTTGACTTTCGTTGGCTTAATTGCCGTGGGGGTTACCCCGTAGTTGAAAGTATGATTAACCAGTTCCTTTTTCATTACCCAAACCTATAACCATAATCAGTGGGGGCTTCCCATTATGTATGTTACTAGACTAGGCATATCCATAAGTGTCCTTCCCAATCCGAGGACGGTGTTAAGTATGAGTGTACGTAGGTTTTACGTACGTGCCCTTCTCAATCCGAGGACAGTAGTAAGTATGTGTGTACGTAGGTTTTACGTACGTGCCCTTCCCAATCCGAGGACAGTAGTGAATATGAGTGTACGTAGGTTTTACGTACGTGCCCTTCCCAATCCGAGGACAGTAGTGAGTATGAGTGTACGTAGGTTTTACGTACGTGCCCTTCCCAATCCGAGGACAGTAGTAGGTAGTCTAGTAGTGTTGATAATATAAATAGCTATTCAATCCCATTCCCAACCACCGGGAATCCCATGCCTTAGTAAGGGTGTGAACTCACCTCGGTTTGCTCGGTTAGATTCTCAATATAGCTAACAGTCAAGGTCGGTCAATCACGTCCTAGTATGATTTACCAGTTAGTCATTTAGTGGCTTTCAAATAGAACATAAAGTTCCTACACGTATCTATCACACAACATGCACCACTGTAACGGTTTACGCCCATCTAAGTTTCCCGTCCATTCCCCACTCAAAATCAAACATACGATAATGCACATAACATATATAACATGTCAAATCATTCACAGATAGCATACTCGACATTTAGACGCGCAAATCACAACTTATGTTATTTCAGCATTAATATTCAAAACCGGCTGTTATCGGGCATTTAAATAAAATAGTTAGATTATTTCAAAAATTCCCAAATTTTTATAGAATGTCAAAAACATTCCATATTTTATTATGTAAAAATATCGGGGTCCGGTTCATTACTCACATTTTATAAAAATTCATATTCGGGACCGAACTCAGATTTATGTATTTCTGACCACAGTCCACGAAACAATTTATTAAAAATTCATCGAGTGTCCGATTTACGAAATTCCAGTGGGGTAATTACAAATACTTCAGTTGTCATCTACAGTAAAATTTTCATGGTCCGACTCTACACAGAATACAAGTTACAACAGAAAATATAACACTCATTTATTGCTGTAAAAACTCAGCCTAAGCTGCTGTTAAGAAACGATGCTTTAAAAATAGTAAACGGAGTCCAAAAATTACGATTCCGGTGCCATTAGAACCGTATCTCATAACAAAATATTTTAGATTCAAAATATCAATTTTTCGTTGAGGTTAAGACCTGTTTACAGCCAACAGAAGTGGGCTGTAAAAGTTGGACAGATTCTGATTTCAAGTGTTTAACCATCTAAATCGTGTTCGATCGATTCCTTTAACAAGTTTAGTGACCACAACAACATCATATACTAATATCATTCAGTAAAGCATCAGATAATCACCCAATCATCATAATCACACAAGATCTACATGATTTACACACATATTCATCCATTAACCACCTTGTTCATTACTTTAGTAAACATTTAGACTTTGATCTCATATGTTCGAAATTTTTAACCGACGAAACTTTTATTAACCACTCTAGACAAGATCAAGAAGAGGTTTAGAGTCACTTACTACTAGCTCGAGGCTAGGGGAGAAACTAGGCGAAAAACGAGTGGTTAAAAGCGTCGTAGTGAGGTCCTTAGCAATCCGCAAGCACCGGGCTTCCTCGTATGAGATCCTTCACACTAGTATATGCTTGGAATAGCTTGATTAATATTTTAAAAGTGTGTGGGTGAATGTGAGTGCTCTCGGCAGTAAGCAAGAGAAGGGAGGGAGCAAGATGTATTGATTTGTTAAGTGATGAATGAAAGAAGTGTTTAACCTCTTGGACCCATTTATAATCCAACCTTCCTAATTACCCAATGGGCTAGATGTCTCCAAGATATTAGACACAAGGGATTTATATAATCAAAAACATGTGGGGTGTCCCCACATGGGGGACCGAACTCGTTCAAGGGGGGGGGGGGGGGCTAATTGGGTTGGATTTGAACTAATTGGTTAAGTAGTTTTTGGTTAGTTAGTTTAGGAGGTTAAACCCTTTTACTAGTGTGTTGTAATTTACCACGGGTGTTAGGGTATTCGGGGACCCTAACTGGCTCAGAAAAGAAAAACAATGTTTTTAATAATATATTTGTGTTCCGGGTAAAGTCCGGTTGTTCGGTTCGGTGTCGTTCCGTTAAACTGCTTAATTAATTCGTAAAGCGTCTTATATATATATTTTTGTAACGTTTTTAATTTCTAACACTTAGGAAATTATACAAGACTATTTAGTAACTTTTCTGTACATTACTAGTATGTTAACAAATACATGTAAGTAATACACAGATATCAGAGAGCAGTCAAATGATTTAGCACAGTCATCAAGCACTTTATTTATCATTAATAAACTGTATGGTTACATGTAATTTGAGGGTTGTCACATTCTCCCCCTGTTAAGAGAATTTCGTCCCGAAATTTAGCGCGTGGTTACTGAGGAAGCTAGTTAAGTT
This sequence comes from Helianthus tuberosus, assembly GCA_030545235.1. Taxonomy (NCBI): domain Eukaryota; kingdom Viridiplantae; phylum Streptophyta; class Magnoliopsida; order Asterales; family Asteraceae; genus Helianthus; species Helianthus tuberosus. The sequence goes on along the minus strand of CM060386.1, from coordinate 91,713,959 downwards.
GCGTTGTTTTCCAGATTTTCCTGGGGTGTCACATCATCCCCCCGTTGATTTGGAATTTCGTCCCGAAATTCTGCGGTAGCTTCAGCCTCAGTAGTGGTTGCGTTTTTCTTAAACAGTTGGGGATACTTGAGTTTCATTTGGTCTTCTCGTTCCCAGGTATACTCTGGGCCACGACGAGCATTCCAACGAACTCGAACGAGAGGTATTCTTGTGTGCTTGAGAATCTTAACATCTCGATCAGTAATCTCTACTGGTTCCTCGACGAATCGCAGCTGGTCGTCGATTGTGAGTTCCTTGAGAGGAACTATGAAGGTCTCATCTGACAGACACTTCTTCAGATTTGATACGTGGAATACGTTGTGAACTCCGCTGAGTTCTTCAGGTAGATTCAACCTGTAGGCGACTTGGCCAAATTTTCTCAATGACTTTGAACGGTCCGATATAACGTGGATTGAGTTTGCCTCGTTTGCCAAAGCGGACTACACCTTTCCAAGGTGAGACTTTGAGTAGCGCTCGATCCCCAACCTGGAGCTCGAGTGGTTTTCTTCCCTTATCAGCATAGCTTTTCTGACGGTCACGAGCTGCCGCCATTCGCTGTCGTATCTGAGCAATTCTCTCGGTGGTGTCTACCACATGTTCTGGGCCAGTGATTTGACTGTCACCAACTTCTGCCCAACAGAGAGGTGATCGGCATTTGCGTCCGTACAATGCCTCAAACGGAGCGGCCTGAATGCTGGTGTGGTAGCTGTTGTTATATGAAAACTCCACTAGCGGGAGGTGCTTTTCCCAGCCATTACCAAAATCGATTACACATGCCCTAAGCATGTCTTCAAGGGTTTGGATGGTGCGTTCAGATTGCCCATCCGTCTGCGGGTGATAAGCGGTGCTCATATCTAAACGTGAGCCAAAGGACTTGTGCATTGCTTGCCACAGTTCAGAAGTAAAACGTGCGTCACGATCAGATATAATAGAGATTGGCACTCCGTGCCTTGACACTACTTCCTTTAGATAAATGTCTGCAAGAGTAGAAAAATTATCCGTTTCTTTGATGGCCATAAAATGTGCAGACTTGGTCAGTCGATCTACGATCACCCAAATGGTATCGTTTCCGCGTTGAGATCTAGGCAGGCCAGTAACGAAATCCATGGAAATTTGCTCCCATTTCCATTTAGGTATCTCTGGTTGTTGAAGTAGGCCTGATGGTTTCCGATATTCAGTCTTGACTCTCGCACAAGTCAAGCACTTACTGACGTAGGTTGCTATGTGGGCTTTTCATGCCAGGCCACCAATATGTGGTCTTTAAGTCGTGGTACATCTTATCCGAACCAGGATGTACTGAATAACGAGACTTATGTGCTTCATCCATCACAAGCTCGCGTAAGTTGCCATAAAGTGGAACCCAAATACGCCCTGTTACATAGTAGACGCCGTCTTCCTTTTGTTCTAGCCGTTGCCTCGATCCTCGTAGGGACTCAGCCCTGATGTTCTCTACTTTCAATGCTTCAACCTGAGCATCGCGAATTTGAGCAGGAAGGTTAGATTGGATGGTAAGCTGTAAAGCACGTACATGCTTAGGTATAGTATCCTTTCGACTGAGGGCGTCGGCCACAACATTGGCTTTGCCCGGATGATACTTGATAGCGCATTCGTAATCATTCAAGAGTTCGACCCATCGGCGTTGTCGCATGTTTAACTCTTTTTGCTTGAAGATATGCTCGAGACTCCTGTGGTCGGTGTAAATGGTGCACTTTGTACCGTACAGGTAATGTCTCCATATCTTAAGTGCGAATACAACTGCTCCCAGCTCCAGATCGTGAGTAGTGTAGTTTCTTTCGTGAACTTTAAGTTGGCGCGATGCGTAGGCAATGACCTTGTCACGTTGCATCAATACGCAACCAAGTCCTTGGATGGAAGCGTCGCAATAAACCACGAAATCATCGGTGCCTTCTGGTAATGAGAGGATAGGCGCGCTACAAAGTCTATCCTTTAGATGTTGAAATGCGGACTCCTGTGCATCACCCCAACGATAGATGGCACCCTTCTGAGTCAGTGAAGTGAGAGGTTGCGCAATCTTGGAGAAATCCTTGATAAACCTTCTATAATATCCTGCCAAACCCAAGAATTGGCGGATTTCTGTTGGTGTGCGGGGTGCAGGCCAGTTCTTGATCGATTCAACCTTGGATGGATCCACATGAATTCCATCCTTGTTTACCACATGGCCTAGAAAGTGAACTTCGCGAAGCCAGAAGTCACATTTCGAAAACTTGGCATACAACTGCTCTTTTCGAAGAAGTTCCAGCATAAGTCGTAGATGCTGCTCGTGTTCCTCCTGACTCTTCGAATAGATCAGAATATCGTCGATGAACACAATAACGAACTTATCCAGGTAAGGTTTACACACTCGGTTCATGAGATCCATGAAGACTGCTGGTGCATTCGTCAGCCCGAATGGCATAACCAGAAACTCGTAATGGCCGTAACGAGTTCTGAATGCTGTTTTGGAGACGTCCTCCTCTTGGACTCTCAGCTGATGGTATCCCGATCTCAAATCAATCTTAGAGTAATAGCTCGACCCCTGCAACTGGTCAAATAAGTCGTCAATGCGTGGAAGAGGATAACGATTCTTCACAGTCACCTTGTTAAGTTCGCGATAATCGATACACATTCTGAAAGTACCATCTTTCTTCTTCACAAACAAGACTGGAGCTCCCCAGGGTGAAGAGCTAGGACGTATAAAACCCTTTTCCAAGAGTTCTTGTAGTTGTGTGGACAGTTCTTCGAGTTCTGATGGGGCTAGACGATATGGTGCTCGAGCTACTGGCGCTGCTCCAGGAGCTAGCTCGATTTGAAACTCAACTTGGCGATGAGGAGGAAGACCAGGTAATTCCTCAGGAAATACCTCGGGAAATTCGCGCACAATAGGGATGTCTTCAATTCTCTTCTCTTCCGTGGATGTGTCAGTAACGAGTGCTAAAATGGCGGTGTGGCCCTTTCGCAAACACTTCTGGGCCTTTAGGAAAGAGATGATGCCTTCGACAACACCACTCTTGTCGCCGCGAATCATGAGAGGTTCTTCACCAGAACGAGGAATGCGGACGATTTTCTCCTTGCAAACAATCTCCGCTTGATGATGAGATAGCCAATCCATCCCAATAACGACGTCGAAACTACCAAGGATGATAGGAACAAGATCGATAGGGAAAGTCTGACCAGCTAAGACGAGGTTACAACCTTTAACTACGTGTGTGGCTTCAAGACTTTTACCGTTAGCTAGTTCCACCGTGTGTTTGGTGTTCAGGAGTGTTGGAGTGCGCTTAAGCATTTGGCTAACTTTTACGGACACATAACTAGTATCGGCACCCGAATCGAATAAAACAGTAACAAGGAAGTCATTCAGAAGAAACTTACCCATCACAACGTTGGGATTGTTCCTCGCGTCGCCCTCAAGGTTTCAGGGAGTGATCACTAAGGATCGAGAGTCGAGCCTTCCAAACTCTCTATGCTAGAGGGTGTTCATTTCAGTGTCTTTGCATGGTGGAGCGAGGACGAAATGTCACTGTGGTAATAGAATGACGGTTTGGTCTAAGGAAATGGTAGAAATTAGACATAACATAAACCAACAATCATGTGTAGGTACAAAAGCTAGTGTAAGGATTCCGCTTATTTAAGAAGACTGTCTCATCAGTAAGGGCATCCATTCGCTAGGTTGGGTTTACGAAGGGGTAAATCAAATAGAGTAAGCATTAACCATCCAATAAGGTAATGGGGGAAATCAGGTGATCGGTGGGAATAGTGGTGTGGTTGTTGGCGTTTCGTTAAATCAATTGCCAATCGAAGAAACAGGGAATCAATGAGGTTCATGCGAAGAATCGAGCGAAAACAGGGGTCCACCAATAACGGAAGAATTCGACCAAGTAATATGTCGCTTAGAAGCAATTCTAGTAGTGAGGTGTGGCGGCATGACACAAAAAAGGAAGTTCGTTGCGTCACGATTCATGGAAGTATATCACTTGTCCAAAATAGAGTTTGGTTGGTAGGGTTGCGAGTTGCAAAACGACAAACGCGTGTAACTGTGGCTGCTTCGTTCCTGGTAACGACGACCAGTGGAGATGATGAGGTCTGTCAAAGGGGGATGCGTGGGTATAGTTCTCCAAAACCCGAGTTCGTTTGAGCCAAGTCTGGTCTTTGTGAATGTTGAAGTACAAGCCGAATGTACGGAGGGTCAGATGGTGACGCCATGTCGAGTTAAGCGTGTAAATAGATAGAATGCATAAACAGTTGTCGTAGCGGGGGTGACGAGAAATTAGAATAGAATTTGACCACCATTTGTCAAATTTCAAGTAAACAATTGCATATCATAAAGAATGCAGTAGGGTTAATAGACAACATGCTACTACCCTAAATAAACACACCATAAACACCACACCGGACAAAAGTAATCTAGCAAGTAAGAAATATAAACTTAAATCATACCACTTATGGTGTCGAGTCTTGCACGTGGAGCGAAGCGTCGTTGTGGATCGTTGAGCACTGTACAGGTTATAGTCTGGTTTTAATGAAAACTTTTCCCTTATTAAAACCAAGTTCTCTATAACCAATGGCTCTGATACCAATCTGTCACACCCCCAAAATCCACCATGCGGAGTATCACCGCTTGGAGGCGTGACGTGACCAGGATCGAGCCACCAATCATATTGAACAATTCAATTAAGTAAATAAAACCAAACATAATACAATTGGTGACCAAAGCTAGTTAACCTTGTTTGGTTTAAACAGCGGAAGCATAAACGTGAGTTCAAAACATAAGTTCACAGTTCATAAGTTTAAAGTCTCAACACATAAGTTCCATAAGTTTATAAAGTTCAATTATTAAGTATGGGATATAACAACCCATGTTCCACAACGACTCCTTCCCCGTGCAAGCTCCAAGCATTTAGCGACCTGTAAGGCATGTAACAACTAGTCAACAACAAAGTTGAGTGAGTTCACGTTTGGTTGTTTAGTTTTAAGTTGTTTCTGAAAAACGTGGTTTGACTTTCGTTGGCTTAATTGCCGTGGGGGTTACCCCGTAGTTGAAAGTATGATTAACCAGTTCCTTTTTCATTACCCAAACCTATAACCATAATCAGTGGGGGCTTCCCATTATGTATGTTACTAGACTAGGCATATCCATAAGTGTCCTTCCCAATCCGAGGACGGTGTTAAGTATGAGTGTACGTAGGTTTTACGTACGTGCCCTTCTCAATCCGAGGACAGTAGTAAGTATGTGTGTACGTAGGTTTTACGTACGTGCCCTTCCCAATCCGAGGACAGTAGTGAATATGAGTGTACGTAGGTTTTACGTACGTGCCCTTCCCAATCCGAGGACAGTAGTGAGTATGAGTGTACGTAGGTTTTACGTACGTGCCCTTCCCAATCCGAGGACAGTAGTAGGTAGTCTAGTAGTGTTGATAATATAAATAGCTATTCAATCCCATTCCCAACCACCGGGAATCCCATGCCTTAGTAAGGGTGTGAACTCACCTCGGTTTGCTCGGTTAGATTCTCAATATAGCTAACAGTCAAGGTCGGTCAATCACGTCCTAGTATGATTTACCAGTTAGTCATTTAGTGGCTTTCAAATAGAACATAAAGTTCCTACACGTATCTATCACACAACATGCACCACTGTAACGGTTTACGCCCATCTAAGTTTCCCGTCCATTCCCCACTCAAAATCAAACATACGATAATGCACATAACATATATAACATGTCAAATCATTCACAGATAGCATACTCGACATTTAGACGCGCAAATCACAACTTATGTTATTTCAGCATTAATATTCAAAACCGGCTGTTATCGGGCATTTAAATAAAATAGTTAGATTATTTCAAAAATTCCCAAATTTTTATAGAATGTCAAAAACATTCCATATTTTATTATGTAAAAATATCGGGGTCCGGTTCATTACTCACATTTTATAAAAATTCATATTCGGGACCGAACTCAGATTTATGTATTTCTGACCACAGTCCACGAAACAATTTATTAAAAATTCATCGAGTGTCCGATTTACGAAATTCCAGTGGGGTAATTACAAATACTTCAGTTGTCATCTACAGTAAAATTTTCATGGTCCGACTCTACACAGAATACAAGTTACAACAGAAAATATAACACTCATTTATTGCTGTAAAAACTCAGCCTAAGCTGCTGTTAAGAAACGATGCTTTAAAAATAGTAAACGGAGTCCAAAAATTACGATTCCGGTGCCATTAGAACCGTATCTCATAACAAAATATTTTAGATTCAAAATATCAATTTTTCGTTGAGGTTAAGACCTGTTTACAGCCAACAGAAGTGGGCTGTAAAAGTTGGACAGATTCTGATTTCAAGTGTTTAACCATCTAAATCGTGTTCGATCGATTCCTTTAACAAGTTTAGTGACCACAACAACATCATATACTAATATCATTCAGTAAAGCATCAGATAATCACCCAATCATCATAATCACACAAGATCTACATGATTTACACACATATTCATCCATTAACCACCTTGTTCATTACTTTAGTAAACATTTAGACTTTGATCTCATATGTTCGAAATTTTTAACCGACGAAACTTTTATTAACCACTCTAGACAAGATCAAGAAGAGGTTTAGAGTCACTTACTACTAGCTCGAGGCTAGGGGAGAAACTAGGCGAAAAACGAGTGGTTAAAAGCGTCGTAGTGAGGTCCTTAGCAATCCGCAAGCACCGGGCTTCCTCGTATGAGATCCTTCACACTAGTATATGCTTGGAATAGCTTGATTAATATTTTAAAAGTGTGTGGGTGAATGTGAGTGCTCTCGGCAGTAAGCAAGAGAAGGGAGGGAGCAAGATGTATTGATTTGTTAAGTGATGAATGAAAGAAGTGTTTAACCTCTTGGACCCATTTATAATCCAACCTTCCTAATTACCCAATGGGCTAGATGTCTCCAAGATATTAGACACAAGGGATTTATATAATCAAAAACATGTGGGGTGTCCCCACATGGGGGACCGAACTCGTTCAAGGGGGGGGGGGGGCTAATTGGGTTGGATTTGAACTAATTGGTTAAGTAGTTTTTGGTTAGTTAGTTTAGGAGGTTAAACCCTTTTACTAGTGTGTTGTAATTTACCACGGGTGTTAGGGTATTCGGGGACCCTAACTGGCTCAGAAAAGAAAAACAATGTTTTTAATAATATATTTGTGTTCCGGGTAAAGTCCGGTTGTTCGGTTCGGTGTCGTTCCGTTAAACTGCTTAATTAATTCGTAAAGCGTCTTATATATATATTTTTGTAACGTTTTTAATTTCTAACACTTAGGAAATTATACAAGACTATTTAGTAACTTTTCTGTACATTACTAGTATGTTAACAAATACATGTAAGTAATACACAGATATCAGAGAGCAGTCAAATGATTTAGCACAGTCATCAAGCACTTTATTTATCATTAATAAACTGTATGGTTACATGTAATTTGAGGGTTGTCACATTCTCCCCCTGTTAAGAGAATTTCGTCCCGAAATTTAGCGCGTGGTTACTGAGGAAGCTAGTTAAGTTGCGTTGTTTTCCAGATTTTCCTGGGGTGTCACAGTCATGATGGAGGTGATGCACCTTCTGTTGATGATATTGTTAATGATCTTCCTATGAATGATAATTCTCTTGTTGACGTAACCCCTTTGGTTGGAAAAGCACCCGCTTCTATTTCATTGGTTCCTCCTGTTGTGGAGACGTCTTCCTCAAAGAAGACAAAGAAGAGGAAGAAGAAACAGGTTGAACCAGTAATGGGAGTGTCAAAGAGGACAAGATCTTCCCTTAAGAAGTCAGAGCCTATTGTTTATGATGGTAACGATCTGAAAGTTAGGAAGGTGAGGGGTAGTCTACTCGTGACCGTTATTCCTCTACTCTCAAAGAATACAATGGAGAAGCCTTTGATTATGTAGCATTCCTGTTTGGTCTATTAAAAACATTAACACATTTTCTGATCTGGTAGTATGTAAGTAGTACTTGAACAATTATATGCCCCCTGCTGAAAAACTTGCTACTTATCGTTTGGGTTTTGAGAAGCTTGTGGATGAAGCCTGTCAACACCAGGCCTACCTAAATTCTATCCTTCCTGAGATTTTTGAGAAGGCTGCTACTTACAAAGGCTTTCAAGACAAGCAGTAGGCTAAAGCTTTAATTTGGCAGAATAGGTACAGTCATGAGGCGACCCAAGTAAAGGAGCTTAAGGAAAAGTCACTTGTGTTGTAGGAGAAGCATGTTGCCTATTTGAAAACTTTGGACGAAGCTCAAATGAAACATCTTCAAGAGCTGAAAAAGAGTTCAGATGAGCTTCAAGTCATGAAGGGGGGATGTTCAAGCTTGGAAGGAAAAGTAGTCAGTCTTTCACTGGAGAAGGAGGTTCTTGCAGAGGATAAGAGGAAACTTGAAGAGCGGATTGTCGAGCTCTCAAAGGAGAAACAATGGTTAATTGGGGAGGGCTTCTCCCATATTGTTGGTTACCTTCTTAGGAGTTCAAAGTTTGTTAGACCTCTCTATATTATGTAGAAAGCTTACCGCCTTGTTGGTATTCATGAAGGTGTTTCCTTGGGTCATGTAACTACTTTAAAATGTATTCATTTATCTCTAGTTAAGGGTTATGATACAGGTGCCAAGGAGAAGTTTATCGATGTTTTGTTCGTACGAGAGGGCATCTTTTCCTTTTTTTAGCTTTGTCTGCTTGTGTTGACAAGCCCTTGTCTGAGGTCAAAGAATTGGAGCTACAATGGCTTAACAAAGAAAAGGAAATGTGACGGATTTCATCTGGAAAGAGCTTTGGTGGTACATCCATCCAGGCTAGTGTTAGCATTGATACCCCTTCTTCAACAACTTTCAAGATTCCTTATTCCCCTTCCCCTAAGACGGTTGAGCATGCTCCCATATCGAAAGGGGGTTTAGGAAGAGACAACACAGGTGCCAAGGCTAATGAAAGGTCTACTGCCAGAGGAGATGGTAATGATGGTGATGCCTAAAGGAGTGGATGCCCCTTTTATTGTGTACTTGAAAACAATACTAACTTAAGTTTTGCTTTGTGAATAATGTCTTAAAACTGCTTTTGTTATTTACTTTGAATATGTTTTGAAAACTTCTTTTTTTGCTTTTGCAGGGTGATCAGTCCTTTGGTGAGGTAAAGCGCGCGGTTCAAGCATTATGTTATTTTCATTTGACCAACTTTTCTTATTAACTTGTTTATCTTTGTCCCTTTTTGTTTGGTGACTATTGATTATTAGGGAGTTTTATTTTTGCGCACATATATACATTTGAGAATGTTTGAAACAAAAGTGCATTGCATTCATTTATTGACTGTTGTCGGCAGTCTCAGTTGATGCGATGGGAAGGTATGGAGGAATGGTTCCTTGTGGGATCCAGATATCTTTTCTATGGTTGAGTTGATAGAAGGTCAAGGTTTTTGTTAACTTCTGGGTTCTTTAATGGTGTGGAAGGACGGGTTAATGTCCTTATTATCTAGGCGCCGAATGACCCTGGGATTTGGGAGACGATTCTTGATATCAAATGCCAATTTGAAGAGTTTTGGGCGTTCTAGGTCACTTCAACGATGTCAGAAGTATGGAGGAGAGGGTGAACTCCAGGTTTGATGCTACGTCGGTTGCCGTGCTTAACTGTTTTACCAATAGAGCAGAGCTTCTAAAATATCATATGTTGGGAGGTAAGTTTACCTTCATGTCAGATAACGAGGAGGTTAAACTAAGTAAGCTGGATACGATATTTGTGTGTGATGGGTTTATGAGAAAATGGTTGCTGACAACCCTCTCGGTTCTGAAAAGAGGGCACTCAGACCATTTCCCAGTTTTGTTATCACGATCAATGATTTTGGCCCATCCCCGTTCACACTTTACAATAGTTGGATTGGATCAACTGAACTGAAAGATATCGTGGAATCAAATTTGGGGATGGCGGGAGGTGGATTGAAAGTTAATTTTGCTCTTGCAACAGTTCTGAAGAAAATTAAAAGTGGGATAAAAAACGGAGAGAGGATATTAGGTTGGTAGAAGACAAAGAGACTATACTTTTTATCTAAGTCATGGAAGATATAGAGAGGGTGGTAGAAACTTCCACCCTTAGCGCAGAGGAGATTAGTATGCGGACTTGAGTGCGGTTAAAACTAAAAACGATTGAGATAAAGAAAGCTAAAGATCACCAACAGAAGGAGCACATTAACTAGATTAAATTTCGGTATGATAATACCGCTTTTTTTCATGGGAAGGTTAAGGTTAACATGGGAAAGAATAGAATTAATAAGCTAAACTTCAGAGGTATGTGGATCACACACCCGAGGGAGTTAAAAAAAGGAGCTTAGACTTCGATTTAAAAAGCATTTTGGAGAACCCATTAAGAGGGGGTCGGCCTTCTCAAACCTTGGGCTCCTATAGCTGATGCAAGAACAGTCCAAAAGCCTGGTAATTCCATATCCGTTGGAACAGATCAAGGGGGCAATTAGAGGCTGTGATGGGTGTAAGGTGTCGGGCCCAAATGTGTTTTTCATGAAGTTTTTTTAAACATTTATTGGATTAACTGCGCCCATTGGTTAAGGCGTTGATGGATGAATTTTATAACACAGGGGAGATTGGTGTGGGTTGTAATGCCTCATTCGTGACTTTGGTCCCAAAAGGTACGGATCCACAAGCGGTCATGGATTTCCAGCCGATCTTGTTAGTAGGGCTGGAAAATCGTGTCTTATCGTATTTAATAGGTCTCTGACGACGCGAACAACACAAGTATTAAACATGAATATAACTTGTTTAACTACTTTATATCTCATGTCTATGATGACACAAACAACACAAGTATTAAACATGAATATAACTCGTTTAACTACTGTATATCTCATGTTTATAACATAGATGTATGTTTTATGTACCAAGAAGAATAAATGATGGATCCTAGCTTCATAATTTTGTTTATTTTTTAAAAAGTAAAAAAATCATGTAGTGTACTTTTTAGTAAACAGGTCTAATTGTGTCTTATACAAGTGACTTATTGCCAACCCTACTCGTTGGTGGGCTCTATGTACAAAATTTTGTCCAAAAATATTGTCGAACAGGCTCAAGATGATTATGGACTCTTTGAGTGGTCCTATGAAATTGACGTTTGTAGGTGGGAGAAATATTTTGAATAATCCTTTAATTGTGATGAGGGCATGTCATGGGTGAAACGGAACAAATCTAAGATGATGATCTTTAAGGTCAATTTCAAGAAGGAATATGACTCGCTCAACTGGAAGTTCCTCTTTGAAGTTATGGAGTCTATGTTGTTCCTTGAGAAATGGATAAGTGGATTAAAGGTTGCCTTCGGTCTGGAAAGGGTTCGGTTATTGTGAATGGCTCCTTTTCGGGTGGGTTCCCTTTTAAACGGGTTATGTCAAGGGACCCTTATTCCCGTTCCTCTTTATTGTGATCATGGAAGTTTTGGATATGTTTATGAAGAGGGTGACAAGTGTGGGATTATTTCATAGGTTTAAGCTTCCAAACGAAGGTCCCACTCTCAGCCACCTTTGCTAAGCCGATGGTGTGTGATGTGTGTAAAATGCAACATATAAATTACATCAAATGAGGCATAAAACTAACCCTTTTTTAGTACTAATGTTGGAAAATGTGTGCTTTTGTCTTCCTTTTGTATTTTCAGGATTAAAGGAGCGTAAATGAACAAAAGAAGCAAAAATGTCACAAGAAAAGGAATAAACGTGGCATGCCCGACCCCTCGACAGCATCTTCCCAAGCAAAAGCAAGTAAACAGAAGGCTGCACACGGCCCCGTGCCCAGCGGACACGGGGGCGTGTTCAGGTGTCTGCAGAAAAGACAAAGCTATAGAAGCTTCTATTCCCATCACGGGGGCGTGCCCAGCTCAAAACGGCCATGGTTAACGCTAAGATTCGCATAATCTAAGCAAATCTTGATAGTACAGATACGCTTCTACACACGGGGCCGTGCCCAGCGGATACGGGGGCGTATGGAGCTAATGCAGACAAATTGCAATTAATGAAGAAAGAGAAAGTGGATGGACACAGGGTCGTGTCTGGGCTTCTATGCAGGCTATAAATAGGGGTGCTTGGTTCACTTCAAAGGCATCCCTTCGCAAACCACCTCTCTCCCACTTCACCCACATTCCACCACCATCACAACCCACATCCACCACCATCATCCACCATCCATCTTGAGTGTGTGTAGTAGTCTCGGGATCCAAGATTGATAGTAAGAGTTCTTGACAATCAAAGGCCATGTTTGCCTAAGTCTCTTACATCACTTGGTAAAGACAAGCATTTAGTGTAATACTTTTGTTTTTTTCAATTTTTTCGCACTTTTTATTTGGTTTTGTATTAATGACTTTAATAACTAGTTTCTTATGTTGAAGGTGGAACTTCCTTATCATTTGTCCGTGGTGTCTTGACATTATTTTATTGTCTATATAAAATAAAAGATTTACACCATTCATATCTCTACGGTCTATATAGAGATATGTTGGCTACCTGGTCGGGGGTTAAGGGAATGGTTTGGTAAGGTTCTTGCCTTGTTCAGTGTATAGATCCTGGAAAGACCTGGGTCAAGCTTACTAGGACCTCCTTCAATACCCACTGGTATTGGATGGCGGGGGTGCGAATGGCTTGATCCCCTCATATGTAAACTACTATTAATACATTAACCCGGCTACTTGGGATTGTATCCCTGCTGACTCAAACCACTTAGCCGAGGGTAACGTCACCTTCAAAAGAGGGGCCTACCACATTATGTATTAATAGCTTAATTAATTATCTTTTAATAATCCAACCCTTTTCGATTGTATCCTTGCTGACTCAGACTACTGGGTTGAGGGTAACGTCACCTTCAAAAGAGGGGCATACTACTATAACTAAGATAATCTCTTAAAAAGTGCAAAAGTGCATAAATCATCAAAGGTTACACTAAAGGCGAGTCAGATCCAAGTGATTCATCTTGTCTATCTGTTTTATTTTATTTTTATTTTCAACATTTTTAGTTTTTATTTTCATATTTAAAACTTTTTCTAAATTTTTGATTTGATTAGACGTTGAGGATAAACCGGTACTAAAAGCACTTGTGTCCTTGGACGTCCTCTGTATCTTACCAACGCTATACTACGCTCACGATGGGTGCACTTGCCCATATGTGTGTTTAGTGTTAGTAAAATATCGTGTTTTATAAATTTAAAACTTGACTAAAGTGTTAAAAAGGGCTTAAAATATACACAAAAATATATCGCACTCGACACGCATCAAGTTTTTGGCGCCGTTGCCGGGGACACAACGATTTTAAGAAAGTTAGGAATCAACGGCCTAATTGTTTTTCTTATTTTTCTGTTTTTTTTAGGATTTTTCTTAAATTTTCAGTTTCTGCAGAGCTCAGCATGGGGCCATGCCTGGTCGGACACGGGCCGTGCCCAACATCGTTACTGGCAGTTTTTATTTTCCGAGTTACAGAGAGTTGAGCACGGGGCCGTGTCGGTGCAGCACGGGGCCATGTTAAACTCTCCAGTAACATGGATCCGGAAAACAATCACTGTAACTCCGACCATGGGCCGTGTTCATCTAAGCACGGGGCCGTGGTGAAACTTCTGACTAATATTCTTTTTGTTTTTATTGCAGAACTTGGAACCCAGGCGCCGCACCTGAACTTTCTACGCAGTGTATGAGCTCCAGTTCCAGTAGAGACATAAAAGAACCTCTAGACGAACCCGAACACTTTCTAAGAAAAAGACATAAAGCTAAAAACCAAGAGAAGGTTTTGGGGGACCCACTTCCAATGGCGGATCAACGTACCCTCATGGATTACCTACGACCCACTGTAGGTAATTTTGGCGCCGCTATTAATGCACCAAATGTCGATGGCAACAACTTCGAACTTCGGCTGCATTTGATCCAAATGCTCCAAAATTCCGCAACGTTCCACGGGCTTGCGGGTGAAGATCCCCATTTACATATTACCAACTTTTTGGAAATATGTGATACTTTTCGGATCAACGGAGCATCAAATGACGCCATCCGCCTCCGAATGTTTCCATTTTCACTAAAAGACCGAGCTAAGGCTTGGCTTAACGCCCTCCCAGTTGGTTCGGTAAACACCTGGGATAAACTAGCCCAAAAGTTTTTGTATAAGTATTTCCCTCCTGCTAAAATGGCTAAATTAATGACTGAAATTAATACATACTCACAAGAGGATGGGGAATCCATATATGAAACTTGGGAAAGGTTCAAGGAGCTACTAAGAAAATGTCCTCATCATGGTCTTGCTGTATGGCAACAAGTATCCACTTTCTATAATGGGTTGTTGCCACACACAAGACAAACACTTTACTCTAGCTTCGGGGGGCTTTTAGGTAATCGTCGCCCAAATGAAATTTACAATCAAATTGAGAAAATTGCTCAAACCAATTTTCAGTGGCACACTCCCGAGGCACAAAATCTATTTCCCTGGGCGCCCATAAGGTTGACGAAAGCACCTCTTTGAAAGCCTAAATCGAGGCCCTCTCTTCAAAAATAAAAAAGTTAGAAATGGCAAAATCGTCCTTGGTTATGGCTTGTGAAGGGTGTGGTGGACCACATGAAAATTGGAGTTGTATGAAAGAAATGGATGATTCAACAGAAAGGGTAAACAACATTGATAATAGACCTAGGCCGTCAGGTCCACCAACAGGTACCTACAACCAAGGACGGCGTAATCACCCTAACCTTGGTTGGAGGGAACCCGGCAATAGTAGTAACCAACAAAATCTAAACCAACGAACAAACTTTCAACAACTAAGAAACGAGTCACAAAATTTCTCTCAACAACAACAAAGGGGACGAGAAAGGCTTGAGGATACCGTCTCTCACCTCATCTCCAACACCGAAAAGAAAAACTCTGATCAATTTCAACAACTAGAATCGAACTTTAGAAATCAACAAGCTAGTATTCAAAACATTGAAAAACAATTAAATCAACTAGCTCAAAATTTCTCCAAGAGACCACAAGGCGCGTTACCCAGCAATACCGAAACCAACCCAAAGGCGCAAGTGCATCTCAACACATTGAGAAACCGTACCATAGGTCCCGAAGAAGCTCCATTCCCTCCAACTGGAAAGAGCCCGTCTAACCAAACCACAACTTCACCAACACTCTAAAAAGAGACAACTCCTCCACCAAATCAAGAGCCTACCAAGAACCCTCCGGTACCGTATCCTGGTCGGTTACTTCACCAAAAGACGAATGAGCAATTCACAAAATTCGTAAATTTACTAAAACAATTGCATGTTAATATTCATTTGTCGAAGTCCTAACTCAAATGCCTAAATATTCAAAATTTATGAGGGACTTCCTCACTCACAAAAGGAAAATCGAATCATGGCAATTAGTAAATTTAAGCGAAGAATGCTGCGCCTTGCTACTCAACAAACTCCCACAAAAGAAGATCGATCCCGGAAGCTTCACCGTCACTTGTTCGATTTGGGAATCACCCATATGCAATGCACTAGCCGATCTCGGGGCTAGTATCAACCTCATGCCCACATCAATGTTCGACCGACTCGGACTAGGAAAGACAAGCCCTATAAAAATGAGCATACAACTCGCCGATAGGTCCATTAAATACCCACAAGGTGTCGCCGAAAATCTATTGGTAAAAGTCGGAGACTTTGTCTTCCCGGCCGACTTTGTCATACTAGATATGGAGGAAGATACCGAAGTACCGCTAATCTTGGGCAGGCCATTCCTAGCTACGACCCACGCAATGGTAGACACGAATTGCGGGACACTGACATTGAGGGTTGGGGATAAGGAAATGAAGTTTGGGGTTGGGAAGAGAGTAGAAGACGACGACCCGGTAAATTACATGAAAGTCATAGACTTAAGTGTGGATGATGCTCTCCGAATGTGCAACATGGGATGCAAAACATCCCACTTGGGTAACATATGACTGACTTTGGGTCTAGCCAAAGACCCTTATAAACGTGGCGCACCACGGAGGCATTCCGCGGAACTATCATTAGTTTTAGTTTAGATTAACTTTTATGCTTTCTAGTTTAGATTTAATTTTCAGTAATAAAACACACTCAGGGTGATGGGGGATACTAAGGGAAAACTTGAACCTACACCCCATGCACAAAAACAGAGCCTCCCGACGATTTTTCTTCATTACAGCAAGTTCAGCACGGGGCCGTGCTAAGCCAACACGGCCCGTGCTCAAGGATCTGCAGAAAATGCCCAGTTCAGGTAACTGGACACGGGGCGTGTTCGCTGAACACGCCCCCGTGCCCAGCCTTCTGTAAACCATGATACTTGCAATCTGAACACGAGGCCGTGCCCGGTCACCACGAGCCCGTGTCCAGATGCCAAGTAACATAAAATTTTGCTTTTTAAACACCCTTTTTACACATTTAATCAACCTAAAAACTTATTTTTGGGACACATTGAGGACAATTTGTAATTTAAGTGTGGGGGGATGCTAAAACCTTGAATTTTGCAAGTCCTAATAACAAGCGTTACACAAAACTCTATTGGAACCGCTAATCACCCCAAATATTTTTCAAAAAACTTTTCATTTTTTACTTGTCTTGGTTTAATTTGGGAATAACAAGTTCTAAAAAAAGGTTATATTTTTAGAAATTTACAACCGATAGCGTCATGATAAAAAGAACCAACATAAGAAAATTATGAAACGACATGACAAATCTAGTTAAAATTTGATTATATATACTTAATCACATTATAAACCCGTTCCCACAAAAAGTGAGTTTTGAGCCTTCATTGAGCATACAAATACACATCTTTAGATTAAATGCTCATTTTTCATTTCTTGTGTGAATAGCCACTTCGTTTCTTACAACTCTAGAACTTGCCATGACAATACATTCCCGGTCATTACCAACTTAAACCCAAGTAAGTAAATGATAGAGGCATTAGGACTAACCATTTTTTTCTGTTCAACACCATTGTTTTTCATTTTTTTTACCACCTACCCAAAAATCCCCCTAGTTAACCCCTTTGAGCCTAAACCTTTTCATTTCTAAACCCACAAAACAAACACCCTTTACCCACCAAAACCTTTTTATTTTTAAACCCTTTATTTTAGTAAAAAGCTCGGTCTTCATGTGACATCCTTATAAAAAAAAATGAATGAAGTCTAGCAATAAACAAACAAGTTCATCAAAAGAAACTTTGTTTGAAAATGCTTCGTTTGAATAAAAAGTCAAAAAAATAAAAAGTTTTACGACGACCAATACTTTTTTACGCCTTTCGCCCTTTCTACTAACCACTAACCCAAAACCACCTTCCTTTAACCCAAGCCTAACCCTTCCCCAAGTCCTCTTGATATTTACAAAGGTGTATAGTTAAAAAGGAGGAGGATTGATTTCTTGGTAAACATATGGTAGAAGCAAGTTCCATTCCGGTCTCCAGTGTTTCACAAAAATACATCTTTGGCCGAGTGTTGAGTGATCTCCCGTGAGGTATGTGAACTTGTATATAAATGGAATTTTAAAAAGGCATGTTATGCCCAAATAAGTAATTTCTCTTATGAAACGTTCTAAATAAATCATAACGAATAGGATCGTAAATAACATAAAAAATAAAGCCTAAATAAAGATCTTGGATTCCCGACACTCAAGACAAGCCCAAAACTTCTCTTCTATTCATTCCATTTGGGAGTGTAAGCCACATTATAAAGAGTTTTGCTTGAGGACAAGCAAAGATTCAAGTGTGGGGGTATTTGATGTGTGTAAAATGCAACATATATATTACATCAAATGAGGCATAAAACTAACCCCTTTTTTAGTACTAATGTTGGAAAAAGTGTGCTTTTGTCTTCCTTTTTTATTTTTAGGATTAAAAGAGTGTAAATGAACAAAAGAAGCAAAAATGCAGCAAAATCTAACATAATCACAAGAAAAGAAATAAACGTGGCATGCCCGACCCCTCGACAGCATCTTCCCAAGCAGAAGCAAGTAAACAGAAGGCTGCACACGGCCCCGTGCCCAGCAGACACGGGGGCGTGCCCAGCTCAACACGGCCGTGGTCAACGCTAAGGTTCAAGGAGCTACGAAGAAAGTGTCCTCATCATGGTCTTGTTGTATGGCAACAAGTTTCCACTTTCTATAATGGGTTGTTGCCACACACAAGACAAACACTTGACTCTAGCTTCGGGGGGCTTTTAGGTAATCGTCGCCCAAATGAAATTTACAATCAAATTGAGGAAATTGCTCAAACCAATTTTCAGTGTCACACTCCCCGAGGCACAAAATCTATTGCCCTGGGCGCCCATAAAGTTGACGAAAGCACCTCTTTGCAAGCCTAAATCGAGGCCCTCTCTTCAAAAATCAAAAAGTTAGAAATGGCAAAATCGGCCTTGGTTATGGCTTGTGAAGGGTGTGGTGGACCACATGAAAATTGGAGTTGTATGAAAGAAATGGATGATCCACCAGAAAGGGTAAACTACATTGATAATAGACCTAGGCCGTCAGGTCCACCAATAGGTACCTACAACCAAGGACGGCGTAATCACCCTAACCTTGGTTGGAGGGAACCCGACAATAGTAGTAACCAACAAAATCTAAACCAACGAACAAACTTTCAACAACCAAGAAACGAGTCACAAAATTTCTCTCAACAACAACAAAAAGGACGAGAAAGGCTTGAGGATACCGTCTCTCGCCTCATCTCCAACACCGAAAAGAAAAACTCGGATCGATTTCAACAACTGGAATCGAACTTTAGAAATCAATAAGCTAGTATTCAAAACATTGAAAAAAAATTAAATCAACTAGCTCAAAATTTCTCCGAGAGACCACAAGGCGCATTACCCAGCAATACCGAAACCAACCCAAAGGCGCAAGTGCATCTCAACACATTGAGAAACCGTACCGTAGGTCCCGAAGAAGCTCCGCTCCCTCCAACTGGAATGAGCCCGTCTAACCAAACCACAACTTCACCAACACCCCAAAAAGAGACAACTCCTCCACCAAATCAAAAGCCTACCAAGAACCCTCCGGTACCGTATCCTAGTCGGTTACTTCACCAAAAGACCGATGTGCAATTCACAAAATTCGAAAATTTACTAAAACAATTGCATGTTAATATTCCATTTGTCGAAGTCCTAACTCAAATGCCTAAATATTCAAAATTTATGAGGGACATCCTCACTCACAAAAGGAAAATCGAATCATTGCAATTAGTAAATTTAAGCGAAGAATGCTCCGTCTTGTTACTCAACAAACTCCCACAAAAGAAGATCGATCCTGGAAGCTTCACCATCCCTTGTTCGATTGGGGAATCACCCATATGCAATGCACTAGCCGATCTCGGGGCTAGTATCAACCTCATGCCCTCATCAATGTTCGACCGACTCGGACTAGGAAAGACAAGTCCTACAAAAATGAGCATACAACTCGTCGATAGGTCCATTAAATACCCACATGGTGTCGCCGAAAATCTATTGGTAAAAGTCGGAGACTTTGTCTTCCTGGCCGACTTTGTCATACTAGATATGGAGGAAGATACCGAAGTACCGCTAATCTTGGGCAGGACATTCCTAGCTACAGCCCACGCAATGGTAGACACGAATGGCGGGACACTGACATTGAGGGTTGGGGATAAGTAAATGAAGTTTGGGGTTAGGAAGAGAGTTGATGACGATGACCCGGTCAATTACATGAAAGTCATAGACTCAAGTGTAGATGATGCTCTCCGACGGTGCAACATGGGATGCAAAACATCCCACTTGGGTAACATATGACTGACTTTGGGTCTAGCCAAAGACCCTTATAAATGTGGCGCACCACGTAGGCATTCCGCGGAACTATCCTTAGTTTTAGTTTAGATTAACTTTTTTGCTTTCCAGTTTAGTTTTAATTTTCAGTAATAAAACACACTCAGGGTGATGGAGGATACTAAGGGAAAACTTGAACCTACACCCCATGCACAAAAACAGAGCCTCCCGACGATTTTTCTTCATTACAGCAAGTTCAGCACGGGGCCGTGCTTAGCCAACACAGCCCGTGCTCAAGGATCTGCAGAAAATGCCCAGTTCAGGTAACTGGACACTGGGCGTGTTCGCTGAACACGCCCCCGTGCCCAGCCTTCTGTAAACCATGATACAGGCAAACTGAACACGAGGCCATGCCCGGTCACCACGGGCCCGTGTCCAGATGCCCAGTAACATAAAATTTTGCTTTTTAAACACCCTTTTTACACATTCAATCAACCTAAAAACTTATTTTTGGGACACATTGAGGACAATGTGTAACTTAAGTGTGGGGGATGCTAAAACCTTGAATTTTGCAAGTCCTAATAACAAGCCTTACACAAAACTCTATTGGAACCGCTAATCACCCCAAATTTTTTTTCAAAAAACTTTTCATTTTTTATTGTCTTGGATTAATTTGGGAATAACAAGTTCTAAAAAAAGGTTATATTTTTAGAAATTTACAACCGATAGCGTCATGATAAAAAGAACCAACATAAGAAAATTATGAAACGGCATGACAAATCTAGTTAAAATTTGATTATATATACTTGATCACATTATAAACCCATTCCCACAAAAAGTGAGTTTTAAGCCTTCATTGAGCATACAAATACACATCTTTAGATTAAATGCTCATTTTTCGTTTCTTGTGTGAATAGCCGCTTGGTTTCTTACAGCTCTAGAACTTGCCATGACAATATATTCCCGGTCCTTACCAACTTAAACCCAAGTAAGTAAATGATAGAGGCATTAGGACTAACCCTTTTTTTCTTTTCAACACCATTGTTTTTCATTTTTTTTACCACCTACCCAAAAATCCCGCTAGTTAACCCCTTTGAGCCTAAACCTTTTCATTTCTAAACCCACAAAACTAACACCCTTTACCCACCAAAACCTTTTTATTTTAAAACCCTTTATTTTAGTAAAAAGCTCGGTCTTCATGTGACATCCTTATCAAAAAAAAAAAAATGAATGAAGTCTAGCAATAAACAAACAAATTCATCAAAAGAAACTTTGTTTGAAAATGCTTTGTTTGAAAATGTTTTGTTTGAATAAAAAGTCAAAAAAATAAAAAGTTTTACGACGACCGATGCTTTTTTACGCCTTTTGCCCTTTCTGCTAACCACTAACCCAAAACCACCTACCTTTAACCCAAGCCTAACCCTTCCCCAAGTGCTCTTGTTATTTACAAAGGTGTATAGTTAAAAAGGAGGAGGATTGATTGTTTGGCAAGCATATGGTATAAGTAAGTTCCATTCCGGTCTCGAGTGTTTCACAAAAATACATATTCGGTCGAGTGTTGAGTGATCTCCCGTGAGGTATGTGAACTTGTATATAAATGGAATTTTAAAAAGGCATTTTATGCCCAAATAAGTAATTTCTCTTATGAAACTTTCTAAATAAATCATAACGAATATGATCGTAAATAACATAAAAATAAAGCCTAAATAAAGATCTTGGATTCCCGACACTCAAGACAAGCCCAGACTTCTCTTCTACTCATTCCATTTGGGAGTGTAAGCCACAATATAAAGAGTTTTGCTTGAGGACAAGCAAAGATTCAAGTGTGGGGGTATTTGTTGTGTGTAAAATGCAACATATAAATTACATCAAATGAGGCATAAAACTAACCCCCTTTTAGTACTAATGTTGGAAAAAGTGTGCTTTTGTCTTCCTTTTGTATTTTTAGGATTAAAAGAGTGTAAATGAACAAAAGAAGCAAAAATAGAGCAAAATCTAACATAATCACAAGAAAAGAAATAAACGTGGCATGCCCGACCCCTTGACAGCATCTTCCCAAGCAAAAGCAAGTAAACAGAAGGCTGCACACGACCACGTGCCCAGCGGACACGGGGGCGTATTCAGGTGTCTGCAGAAAAGACAAAGCTATAGAAGCTTCTATTCCCAACACGGGGGCCTGCCCAGCTCAACACGTCCATGGTCAACGCTAAGGTTCAAGGAGCTACTAAGAAAGTGTCCTCATCATGGTCTTGCTGTATGGCAACAAGTATCCACTTTCTATAATGGGTTGTTGCCACACACAAGACAAACACTTGACTCTAGCTTCGGGGGGCTTTTAGGTAATCGTCGCCCAAATGAAATTTACAATCAAATTGAGGAAATTGCTCAAACCAATTTTCAGTGGCACACTCCCCGAGGCACAAAATCTATTGCCCCGGGCGCCCATAAGGTTGACGAAATCACCTCTTTGCAAGCCTAAATCGAGGCCCTCTCTTCAAAAATAAAAAAGTTAGAAATGTCAAAATCGGCCTTGGTTATGGCTTGTGAAGGGTGTGGTGGACCACATGAAAATTGGAGTTGTATGAAAGAAATGGATGATCCAACAGAAATGGTAAACTACATTGATAATAGACCTAGGCCACCAGGTCCACCAACAGGTACCTACAACCAAGGATGGCGTAATCACCCTAACCTTGGTTGGAGGGAACCCGGCAATAGTAGTAACCAACAAAATCTAAACCAACGAACAAACTTTCAACAACCAAGACACGAGTCACAAAATTTCTCTCAACAACAAAAAAGGGGACGAGAAAGCCTAGAGGATACCGTCTCTCGCCTCATCTCCAACACCGAAAAGAAAAACTCGGATCGATTTCAACAACTGGAATCGAACTTTAGAAATTAACAAGCTAGTATTCAAAACATTGAAAAACAATTAAATCAACTAGCTCAAAATTTCTCCGAGAGACCACAAGGCGCGTTACCCAGCGTTACCCTCCAACTGGAAAGAGCCCGTCTAACCAAACCACAACTTCACCAACACCCCAAAAAGAGACAACTCCTCCACCAAATCAAGAGCCTACCAAGAACCCTCCGGTACCGTATCCTGGTCGGTTACTTCACCAAAAGACCGATGAGCAATTCACAAAATTCGTAAATTTACTAAAACAATTGCATGTTAATATTCCATTTGTCGAAGTCCTAACTCAAATGCCTAAATATTCAAAATTTATGAGGGACTTCCCCACTCACAAAAGGAAAATCAAATCAGTGAAATTACTAAATTTAAGCGAAGAATGCTCCGCCTTGCTACTCAACAAACTCCCATAAAAGAAGATCGATCCCGGAAGCTTCACCATCCCTTGTTCGATTGGGGAATCACCCATATGCAATGCACTAGCCGATCTCGGGGCTAGTATCAACCTCATGCCCACATCAATGTTCGACCGACTCGGACTAGGAAAGACAAGGGCTAAAAAATGAGCATACAACTCGCCGATAGGTCCATTAAATACCCACAAGGTGACGCCGAAAATCTATTGGTAAAAGTCGGAGACTTTGTCTTCCCGGCCGACTTTGTCATACTAGATATGGAGGAAGATACCGAAGTACCGCTAATCTTGGGCATGCCATTCCTAGCTACGGCCCACGCAATGGTAGACACGAATGGCGGGACACTGACATTGAGGGTTGGGGATAAGGAAATGAAGTTTGGGGTTGGCAAGAGAGTAGAAGACGACGACCCGGTCAATTACATGAAAGTCATAGACTCAAGTGTAGATGATGCTCTCCAACGGTGCAACATGGGATGCAAAACATCCCACTTGGGTAACATATGACTGACTTTAGGTCTAGCCAAAGACCCTTATAAACGTGGCGCACCACGGAGGCATTCCGCAGAACTATCCTTAGTTTTAGTTTAGATTAACTTTTATGCTTTCTAGTTTAGTTTTAATTTTCAGTAATAAAACACACTCAGGGTGATGGAGGATACTAAGGGAAAACTTGAACCTACACCCCATGCACAAAAACAAAGACTCCCGATGATTTTTCTTCATTACAGCAAGTTCAGCACGGGGTCGTGCTTAGCCAACACGGCCCGTGCTCAAGGATCTGCTGAAAATGCCCAGTTCAGGTAATTGGACACGGGGCATGTTCGCTGAACACGCCCTGGCGCCCAGCCTTCTGTAAACCATGATACTGGCAATCTGAACACGAGGCCGTGCCCGGTCACAACGGGCCCGTGTCCAGATGCCCAGTAACATAAAATTTTGCTTTTTAAACACCCTTTTTACACATGCAATCAACCTAAAAACTTATTTTTGGGACACATTGTGGACAATGTGTAATTTAAGTGTGGGGGGAAGCTAAAACCTTGAATTTTGCAAGTCCTAATAACAATTCTTGCACAAAACTCTATTGGAACCGATAATCACCCCAAATTTTTTTCAAAAAACTTTTCATTTTTTACTTGTATTGGTTTAATTTGGGAATAACAAGTTCTAAAAAAAAGGTTATATTTTTAGAAATTTACAACCGATAGCGTCATGATAAAAAGAACCAACATAAGAAAATTATGAAACGGCATGACAAATCTAGTTAAAGTTTGATTATATATACTTGATCACATTATAAACCCATTCCCACAAAAAGTGAGTTTTGAGCCTTCATTGAGCTTACAAATAAACATCTTTAGATTAAATGCTCATTTTTCGTTTCTTGTGTGAATAGCCGTTTGGTTTCTTACAACTCTAGAACTTGCCATGACAATACATTCCCGGTCCTTACCAACTTAAACCCAAGTAAGTAAATGATAGAGGCATTAGGACTAACCCTATTTTCTTTTCAACACCATTGTTTTTCATTTTTTTTTATCACCTACCCAAAAATCCCCCTAGTTAACCCCTTTGAGCCTAAACCTTTTCATTTCTAAACCCACAAAACAAACACCATTTACCCATCAAAACCTTTTTATTTTTAAACCCTTTATTTTAGTAAAAAGCTCGGTCTTCATGTGACATCCTTATAAAAAAAAATGAATGAAGTCTAGCAATAAACAAACAAGTTCATCAAAAGAAACTTTGTTTGAAAATGCTTCATTTGAATAAAAAGTCAAAAAATAAACAGTTTTACTACGACCGATGCTTTTTTACGCCTTTCGCCCTTTCTACTATCCACTAACCCAAAACCACCTACCTTTAACCCAAGCCTAACCCTTCCCCAAGTCCTCTTGATATTTACAAAGGTGATTAGTTATAAAGGAGGAGGATTGATTGCTTGGCAAGCATATGGTAGAAGTAAGTTCCATTCCGGTCTCGAGTGTTTCACAAAAATACATCTTCGGCCGAATGTTGAGTGATCTCCCGTGAGGTATGTGAACTTGTATATAAATGGAATTTTAAAAGGGCAGGATATGCCCAAATAAGTAATTTCTCTTATGAAACGTTCTAAATAAATCAAAACGAATAGGATCGTAAATAACATAAAAATAAAAATCTTGGATTCCCGACACTCAAGACAAGCCCAAATCTTCTCTTCTACTCATTCCATTTGGGAGTGTAAGCCACATTATAAAGAGTTTTGCTTAAGGACAAGCAAAGATTCAAGTGTGGGGGTATTTGATGTGTGTAAAATGCAACATATAAATTACATCAAATGAGGCATAAAACTATCCCGTTTTTTAGAACTAATGTTGGAAAAAGTGTGCTTTTGTCTTCCTTTTGTATTTTTAGGATTAAAAGAGTGTAAATGAACAAAACAAGCAAAAATGCAGCAAAATCTAACATAATCACAAGAAAAGAAATAAACGTGGCATGCCCGACCCCTCGACAACATTTTCCCAAGCAAAAGCAAGTATACAGAAGGCTGCACACGGCCCCTTGCCCAGCGGACACGGGGGCGTGTTCAGGTGTCTGCAGAAAAGACAAAGCTATAGAAGCTTCTATTCCCAACACGGGGGGCGTGCCCAGCTCAACACGGCCGTGGTCAATGCTAAGATTCGCAGAATCCAAGCAAATCTTGATAGTACAGATACGCTTCTGCACACGGGGCCGTACCCAGCGGACATGGGGGCGTGTGGAGCTAATGCAGACAAATTGCTATTAATGAAGAAAGAGAAAGTGGATGGACACGGGGCTGTGCCCAATGGACACGGGGTCGTGTCCGGGCTTCTGTGCAGGCTATAAATAGGGGTGCTTGGTTCACTTCAAAGGCATCCCTTGGCAAACCACCTCTCTCCCACTTCATCCACACTCCACCACCATCACAACCCACATCCACCACCATCATCCACCATCCATCTTAGAGTGTGTATAGTAGTCTCGGGATCCAAGATTGATAGTAAGAGTTCCTGACAATCAAAGGCCATGTTTTCCTAAGTCTCTTACATCACTTGGTGAAGACAAGCATTTAGTGTAATACTTTTGTTTTTTCAATCTTTTCGCACTTTTTATTTGGTTTTGTATTAATGACTTTAATAACTAGTTTCTTATGTTGAAGATGAAACTTCCTTATCATTTGGTTGTGGTGTCTTGGCATTATTTTACTGTCTATATAAAATAAAAGATTTACACCATTCATATCTCTACGGTCTATATAGAGATATGTTGGCTACCTGGTCGGGGGTTAATGGAATGGTTTGGTAAGGTTCTTGCCTTGTTCAGTGTATAGATCCTACAAGGACCTGGGTCAAGCTTATTAGGACCTCCTTCAATACCCACTGGTATTGGATGGCGGGGGTGCGAATGGCTTGATCCCCTCATATGTAAACTACTATTAATACATTAACCCGGCTACTTGGGATTGTATCCCTGCTGACTCAAACCACTTAGCCGAGGGTAACGTCACCTTCAAAAGAGGGGCCTACCACATTACGCATTAATAACTTAATTAATTATCTTTCAATAATCCAACCCTTTAGGATTGTATCCTTGCTGACTCAAACTACTGGGTTGAGGGTAACGTCACCTTCAAAAGAGAAGCCTACTACTATAACTAAGACAATCTCTTAAAAAGTGCAAAAGTGCGGAAATCATCAAAGGTTACACTAAAGGCGAGTCGGATCCAAGTGATTCATCTTGTCTATCTGTTTTATTCTATTTTATTTTTATTTTCAGCATTTTTAGTTTTTATTTTCATGTTTAAAACTTTTTCTAAATTTTTTATTTCATTCGACGTCGAGGATAAACCGGTACTAAAAGCTCTTGTGTCCTTGGACGACCTCGGTATCTTACCAACGCTATACTACGCTCACGATGGGTACACTTGCCCATATGTGTGTTTAGTGTTAGTAAAATATCGTGTTTTATAAATTTAAAACTTGACGAAAGTGTTAAAAAGGGCTTAAAATATACACAAAAATATATCGCACTCGACACGCATCAGTGTGCTTTCCACAGGCGAGTGGTCGGAGCATAATGTTATTAGTCTCTTCTGATTCCTCCGATGGTTAAATCTTGTCTCGGGGTTAGAGGTTAACCATTGGAAGTGTTAGTTATTCGGTGTATGTGCGGAGGAGGAAGAGGCGGCCTGGTTCGCTCAAGGTTTGAACTGTGGGGCTGGTAAGTTACTGTTTACGTTTCTCGAGATCCCCACTAGGGCGAACATGAAACATGTGACGACTTAGTAGCCTATAGTTGACATGTTAATGAAAAATCTCTCTACTTGGAAAGCTAGGACTCTTTCTTTTGCTAGGCAAGTGACGTTGGCAAAAACCATTTTGGGGAGCCTCCCCTCCTATTACTTATCGCTTTTTTCAGCTACTAAAACGATCATAAAGAAGCTCGAAAGGATTAGGCGGGACTATGTGTGGGGTAAGTCAGGCTCGGGGTACAAGATAAGGTGGGTTCGGTGGAAAATTTTAATTATGCCTAAGGAGATGGGTGGTGTTGGGCGATATAGGGATGAACCGAATCACTTCTGGGCTTCGGTGGTGTCGGTTATACACAAGACAAGGTATGATAATAAACTTATCCCGCTTAAATAATCCATCACGGGTACATGGAAGAATATAGGATTTGTGGATGGAGAGTTGTTGAAAATTGGAATTAGGATTCAAGACAAGTTAAAGATTTCAATGGGGGATGGGGGGAAATACAAGGTTTTGGAAGGATGTGCGGCTCACTCAAGAATTGTTCAAAGATATGTATCCAGATTTGTTTCGCTGGGCAAAAAATAAAAATGGGAGCATAGCCTCTGACGAGGTATGACCCGGATTGGCTAAACCGACCCGGTCATTACCTATTGTTTTATTATACATAATTAATTATAAACATTTATTCTAGAATGTTCCATTCTGCATGGATAAATCATGTAACTAAATCCCCATCTTTTTGGGAAGATCATGCAAATCCCTAACTTATCGGAGCCCATCCTAAGTTAGGAAAAACCCTAATGGTAAACTATAAATAGAGGTAAACGTCTAAGGTATGATTCATCTTGCTCTCCTTTTACTCTTTCTTCTCAACTCACTTATATCTTTCTCCCAAACCGAGACTTATTCTCACGCCGGAGGGTGGTTACAGGAATAACCCCATTCCTGTAACGAGTCCTAACGGTGTTCTGTTTTGCAGTTAGCAGTTCGGATCGCCAAGAGTTGAAGTCCTAGTTGGATACTACCGTGAAGGTCAGTGTTTCTTCATTGGCGCCATCCGTGGGACCCATCAGTAGCAACAACAAGACTGAACCCAATGGCAAGCGATCAGAACATAGCAGTAACACCAAGCCAGGCGATGCTAACTAGCAATCCATTGTTAGAAACAAGCCCTGTCATCACCATGCCAGTCTCACCGGTTGTGACCAGGTCTCTCGACTTGGAGTTCGAAGCAGAAGGGCCCCCACCAGGTTTTACTGGCACTACCGCTATTTCTTCTGGGACGACAGCAACCGACCTATTTTCGTACACTTCTCTACAGTTCCAATCAGTTGGACCAATCACAACCGGCGTGAATGCTTTCGCCTCAGCGACAACCTCCAGTGCACAGACTATACGTCATAGCACTATGCCAGTTATTACATCGGCCAACCCAAGCACCGTCATACCGCAGGTGGGCGCGCCTCAATACTATCAGCCCTCGGTCACTTACGCCATGCCACCTCTATACTCGGCATCACTAACAGCGGCTTTATCCACACCACCCCATCAGCCAGTGGTCATGCCGGCGGGAATCTTGAACGCCCCAGTTACACCGGGAAATCAGGCTTACTTTCCCGGGTATTATTTTGCACCCCCATACGGGTACTTGCCCCCATACAATACTCCAACGTATACTCCCCAGGGGGGGCACAAGGTTATTCTCAACAATCACCACACGCAACTTACATGCCGCCTGGGTGGACTTTCCCAGCGTCACAGCCCGTTTACAGTCAAACCCAGCCAGCAGCGGAACCCGCGTATGACAGGGGAAATACGTCTAAGCCTCTCTTTTCTCCAGGAAGAGGCCCCAACTCAACACTGAACATTACCCCGACTCAACCCCCTGTCACCCAGGGTATCAGCCATGGTGGGGTAACTCCCCCAACACAGCCCATCAATGTCGAAGAAGACGAACTTACCAGACCTTACAAGCCAGTGGATGCTACTTTCAAATCCAAGTTTACCAGAAGAATAGCGGAAGCTCCTATCAAGGAAAAGCCCAAGATGCCTCAGACCGTAGGCAAATATGATGGGCTAGGCGATCCCGAAAACCACCTCAACCTATTCAAAAGCGCTGGGGAAGTAGCCTGTTGGCCTATGCCCCTCTGGTGCAAGATGTTTGTCCAAACGCTGGTAGGCGCGGCTCGGGTCTGGTGGGATAGTTTGCCCGCTGGGGAGATTGACAGTTTTGAAGACCTAGAGGCTAAGTTCATCTTGCAATTCAGCCAACCGCGCAGGCACACTAAAGATCGAAACGAGCTCCTTCACATCCGCCGACGAGACAATGAAACGGTGGAGAGTTTCATCGTTAGATTCAATAAAGAAAGCCTGGTAATCCCGGGTTTCACAAACGATCTAGCGTGTGGAGCTTTCCTACAAGAAGTGAATGATGATGAGCTATTAAGAACACTTCACGGAAGAGATGGTGTGCCTCCCACCATCGATGAAATCTTGAGGACAGCTAAGGTGTACGTTTTACAAGAAAAAGTTGTAGCCGCCAGTCATGCTGCCAATAGAAAAAAGGAGGCTCAGAAAAGCAAGAGGATAGAGAACAGCGGGGTTCTAAAAATAAAGGTAGAGGAGACCGATACCAAAAAGGTGATAGAACGGATTCGCGGTATGACAGGTCTAGAAATACCTACTCAAGGAATGAATCCTCTAGGCCGCGATCCGATTACCCTAACCTGAGCAAGAGGCCAGCGGAAATCCTAGCTTCTGAGAACATCAAGTTTAACCCTCCAAAGCCGCTAAAAGACAACCCTAACAAAGATACAAGCAAGTACTGTGAATACCACAAAGGGATAGACCACGATACTAATGACTGTTTTCAGCTAAAGAAGCAGATTGAATACTTCATGAAAGCGGGTAAATTGGCACACCTGGTGAGAGATATCAAACAGGGCCCGCCGCCCGTCAAAGAAGAAAATGACAAGGCGGCAGGTAAAAGGCCGCAAGAGCTAAACATGGTACACGCGGATAAAGGGAAAGGGGCCAAGCGGAGTTTCTCCATGCTCGAACCCTGGATGCTAGCAACTATGACAATCGAGCCTCGCGTGGAAGATTTGCACCTCACTACGGATGCCTTGACATATCTGCTGTGGTGGGTGATTATCATATGAGGAGGATCCTGGTAGATACCGGGAGTTCAGAGGATACTATCTATGAGCATTGCTTCAATAGAATGCAACCAGAAGATAGAAGACTGCTCGAGTCAGTACACGCCCCCATAAAAGGGTTCACAGGGGAAAAGGTGGACCCCATCGGCCAAATTTGTGACAATCCTCAAAATTACAGGTACTGTACAAGTAATTAATTTTAATTACGTGCTTAATGACTGTGCTTGATTACAACTGACAATTTAAACTGCTCTATGATTTTTATATCGTACATACACATGCATCATATTTTATACAGTCACTCCATTTATTACACACAAGCTTTAGTGATAAATTTGATGCACAAAACACAGTTAGCACAAGTTAACGGATAACTCAGAAACATGCTGACAATATCAACACATAGACAAACAATAGGTTGAGGGACCTATTTGACATTCTTTGAAACTGGCTTGAAATTATTACTTTTTAATTTCGAGGACTAAAACCTTCATTATTTGAAAGTACAAAGTTTAGGGACTAAATTGTCATTTTTAAAACTTATATTTTAAATAAAGTAAATATATAGTTTTGGTTTAAAAGTACAAGGACCATTGGGTCATTTTCTCAAACTAGTAGTTCAGGGACCATTATGGTCACTTTTAAAACTATTTTGACCGAATTTCCTAACCAGGTTAGTTATTATATAAAGGATTTCAAAATAAAAGTTAACCTAGTTAACTATATGAGTTAACTGTTACAAGGACCATTTTTGTACAAATGAAACTACAGGGACCAAAGTGTAAATTATCACTAAATCGGATTAAAACGTTTGAATCGGTCAGAAGCCGGATTCGAAATCGCGCACCTCATACACACACAAACATACGTAACCGGCTGGATTACCACCATCGTTGGATATTATCTTAGATTTAATTATATATATATACATTATTTAGGATTTAAGTATAATTAATATTTATGTCTGAAAATAAAAAAAAAGGTTTCTTTAAACCTCAAAACCGGTCACCACCCGGGACTCGAACCCGCGCTTCTCCCAAACCAAACACGCGCACAAACCAGCTGGTCTATCAGCTGGAATGTGGTAGATATTAGGATATATTATATATAAATATTAGTTAAAAATTATGCTGAATTATATACCCAGCATACCAGCTCACGGATCCGACCGGAATCAACCAAAAATCCACCAAAACGAATTTTAAACACTTCTTTTGAGTTGTCCCACTGATCTATATGATCTACAACCCATACCCAACTAGTTTTAATCATGATTCGACACATTGAGTGCCTAAAACACTCAATAAAAAGAATTTTTATAAAAATGAAAAGTAGATCAAACCACTATTTTATGTCGAATCTGAAACCCAAACTCCGTGTATTTAAGTCCTTGCATTCCTAACGACATTCCACACCTTTTCACAATCACTCAAACACTCAAACTCGTCGGATTAAAACCTGCAACTCGCCGGAATACTTACTTTTTCGCCGGAATTTTTCAATCCGATCATCCTTTCAATACCGGTTAGTTTTTCTTGTGTAAATTAGTTAGTTTATGCCTATAGAACGATTCCTAAAATTTAATTTAGATATAACATAGGTTTGCCCGTAGAAATCACGAGTTTGACTTTCTGTTTGACTTAGTCTTCTGACTTTGACTTCTCTTTGGAGAAGATGACCAGTTACTGTTTGGTTATAAGTTTAGCATTCCTAAACCAAACACAGACAGACGCTTAGCCCAGTGGTTAGGACTCTGTTTGGTTTCCATACAGACCCGGGTTCGAATCCAGGGGTCTGCATTTCTTTTTAAACGCTTTATTTTTAATATTTGTAACATTTCAATAATTTTTATAACATTGTTAGACACTGTTACTTTTATTAAAAATATAAAATTTGTCAATTTATTTATAAAACTAATTATTTTAATTAAAAACAGTTTATTTCTTAATAAATTCTTAATAAATAATTTATAAGGAATAAAAATCCGAAATTTTTACAATAATTATTTTAAATGATTAACTTCACAAAAATAATGTTGCTACTGATAGTTTATATAATTTTGATATTTATATAAATAAATCAGTGTTATTACTTATGAATATAGTTTTAATTTAATTAGATTAAATTATATAACTATATAAATTGTATCCAAAATTATTTTTTTAGACTTCATACTGAGTTTATATAAATTAATAATCTGAATTTTTATTATATTCAATTATTTAGATAATTAAACTTATATAAACTTACTTATTGTTATTTTAGACAAATTAATTCATTTTAACTATTTAAAATGAATCAAAAATCATAATAATTATTTTTAATCAGGAATATTCAGGTTTGATAATTAAAAATATCATTTTTAATTATTTTGATTAATTTAATTATTTTGATAATCAATTATATAATTTTGCAAATTAATTATTTATGTTAAATAAATATTCTTCATAAATAATTCCTTTATATCATATTCATTTTCCAAGTCCCCTTGTAGGGTTATCCAAACCACATAGTTACCATTTAGACAAACCCTACCGAATCCTATAGACATAGGATTTCCAATTATCCAATTAAACATTATTGTTGATACATATCCCATATTGTTGCATGTTCAATCAATTAGAGTGACGTGAAATCTTATTTCCAAGAACTCTCACATTTGCTTACTCGTTAGGACTTACTCGTAATCAAGGTGAGTTCATGTCCCCCTTTTCTTTTAACTGCTTTCAGTTTTATACTTCGGGGGTGGAATACATGTTACAAATATTACAATGTTTACAAATGGTACAAATACAAGAAACACTCTTGGTGAGAACGAGTACCAAGTATGGTGCAATTTGAGAATACAAAAAAAATACAAGAAGCACTCTTGGTGAGAACGAGTACCAAGTATGTTACAACTATTACAGACATTATTATACATGGTATGGTTAGCTTAAGGAGGGTTTACTAACTAGACTGTGAAAGGTGGGCACAACACTTAAAGCCATTAATCCTCGTCATAGGACCGAGGGACATGAGTGATAGATCTATTTAGGTATAGCAAGCCCACACCCATGAGGCCGGGGCGGCCCATAGAGGTGACTATGTCTTCCAGCCGGAAGCCCGGTACAAATATGCTAGGTTTGAGTTTTCCTGCACCTTATGACACTTACCTTTGGCTTTGCAAACCACTGGTGATCTCTTTATTTCCTTATTGCTACATACCAGGGACTTTCATACACCGTTTACAAAGGACTATACATACATCGTTACAAAGGGACATTTATACACACAAGACATATTTTAAAGGCTTATACACACAGACTTACACATGAACTCGCTCAACCTTTTGTTGATTTTTCAAACTACATGTATTTCAGGGAACTAGCGGATCTGGCAGGGTATGCATGTGTCTAGCTGCGTTGGTTATTAGATGTCATCCAAGAGTTGTGAAGTTTGAGTGGTGTAACCTACTCCTGGACGGGTTACATGTCTCTAAACCTCGGCTTATCCAAAGTCTTTTAGGTGTCTTATGAACACGTTTTAAATAATTTATGGTTTGTAACTTATTTCAAGGGTCGATGTTTTTAAACAATGATGTTGTGGTATTTTCTCATTTTAATTAATGGATGAACATCTCGTATTTTTATCATATAGCATTGTTGTGATTGTTGCTATGGTATTAAGAAGTCACACCAAATAAACCCACGCTTCCGCAAAAGCCAGGGTGTGACAGCTTGGTATCAGAGCCTCGATCATAGCGAACTAGGATTCTTTCTCGAGTCTAGACTATGATCATCAGGGCTCTCACGAAAACATTTTTACAGTGCATACACAAGTTTTCAGATCCAGGGTATAAACGTTTCTTTTAAAAACATGTGTTTTCCGTGTCGGACATGTAGTAACTGGAAGGGTTAAGTATCGTTAGTTGAGAACTCCTGTCTAGGCTGGCATGCGTACAAATCCAAATAAAAGGACCCGTTGCCTACCTGGGGACCTATCGGCGAGAGTACCGATGCCTATTAGGCCAAAGCACGTCCAAAAAGTTTAGTTTTGAGTCAGTCTTTATTTAACCAACTTTTACAAGTTTTTAACATACCGTATCCTACACATCAAATCTTAGAGACTGAGGGGTTCAATCTTAAAGATTGGGAAGGTTTGGTCTTAGAGGCCAGGGAGTCAATCTTATATATTAGGAAGGTTTGGTCTTAGAGGCCAGGGAGTCAATCTTAGAGATTGGGAAGGTTTGGTCTTAGAAGCCAGGGAGTTAGTCTTAGAGACTAGGAATGTTTGGTCTTAGAGGCCAGGGAGTTAGTTTGAGAAACTAAGGAGTTCAGTCTAGGAGACTGGGTGGGATAGTCTGGGGAAGACTAGGATGATTACTTGCTTACATTGATTGTGACTTACATGCGTTGTTGAACTATTTATTTTGCGTTATGACATGGGATGTTATGAGTTATTGTATTATTACATAAGCATATTACTTACTTACTATACTTACGACGACCGAACCAATACGATCTTCTTTTAGAATATGCCTCCGCAACGAGACACACGTTTTGCCTACCACTGAGGCAGAATTACAGGAACGTATTTCAAAAGCAATAGCAGATTATGAGGCAATAATCGAGCTGGTAATGGGAACTCTTGGGACGAGTGTCCACTTATAGGCTAAAGCATGACTTCACTAGGTTATAAGAACCCAACTACTTTGACTTGTCATTGATGTCATTTGTTCGATATCCATCTTATTATGTGTTTCTATTCTCTTCGTTGATTTTTATGAAACTATTCTACCAACAACATTTCATTCAGATTCCTATGACCTTATGTTTTCCCCTACTTCTTGTAGATACTTAATTGGTCCAATGACTCTCTTGCCCATAAAATTCCTATTTAACATAGTTATTAAAACACGATCACACTACATCATTTTACTAAAAGATGTCCACTATCAAGCAGAAACTAAACCAACTTTTATCGTATGTCTACAAGATTTTATAAATAATAGAAGATTGTTTTACCAAAACTCTTTTCAAATTCAAATTATTTTCGGGTTTTACACCTAACTTACCAAGACACTAACCATTCCACCACTTGATCCCTATTCCTTTCTCTCTCGCTGAATTATCGTGCCGACAAAATTGCTTGTTTCCTTCCATTTCATTTCTTCCTTTTCATCATGTCGCCAAAACACGACTAAACTTTCACCCTGATTTTCAGGGATTAAACCAACACACGCGTTTCTTTTTGGTAATTGAAACATGCTACGCTCATACTTGCATGTAATTTATCACAAGTTTACCCTCAACATTCAAGAGACTCGAACTCTATAAAATCTAGTCATTCATATAGTATTTTCTCACACCATCATCATTTCTTTCACTCCCGGACTTTCCTCTGTATCGATCTAGCCCACCGCCGTCGCCTGAAGTACCCAAAGTAACCCATACTCAAACTTTTCTTAGTTCAACAGAACCCAACATTCAAATGGCTAATTTCCAAATAGCACATGCTAAATCCTCAACCGCAGCAGGAACTCATCCATTCCTTCGGTTTGCTGAGCTACCCATTCGTGAGAAGTATCAGAACCTCAAGGATCTTGAAGTTTTTACCATTAGTGGTATTGATTGGCCTCGAATAAAAATGGTTGACCCCAGTGGTTCACTGTCAATATTACTATCACACAATACACCTTGGCGCCGTTTCTTCGACATCCTAGAGCCATCATATGATGAACTGGTATATGAATTCTTGTCCAGTTTCTATTACAAACCTAAAAGAAGTTTTGCCGATTAATCCATTCACTTTCGGCTTTGTGGACAACTTTATAACATGTCATTAACAGAATTCGCAGTTCGTCTGGGTATATATACCGATGAAGAAGTTAGACAACCCATTTTTACGAGGGCATCAACCTCCTATACCTATGTGAAAATGAAAGAAAATTGGCAACGCCATGCATCAAAAGCATGGTGCGGCAACAATAATTCTATAAACTTCAAAGACCCTCGTTATCGGTATATGCACCTTGTTTTAGCCAACACTATCACGGGGGGGCGCCAAATTTGTCAACAAAGGGTTAGTTCAACCGGACTCTTCCATCTGCATAGTATTTTTGAGCAAGTTCCTTGTAATATTGCCCACGAGCTTGCTAAATATTTTTCTAGTCAACAATCAAATCCTCTGAGAAGTCTCATGGGAGGATCCTACATTACAAAAATAGCACAATCATTAGGTGTCTTAAGTGATCAGATTATCCAGGGATTATCTCCACCAAAGGCACCTGGGATTGTAAATCCTTACACCATGAGGCTAACCCCTGTTCATATTGGTACACTAACACAACCATCACAGTCGGAGGGATCTCCAGTTATCTTAGAGAATACCTTTCCACAAAATTTACAACAAACATTTTTGCAGTTTCCTCAACCGTCTTTTTATCGGTTTGATAGGCAACCACCGCTGCCATACATACAAGAACATATTACAATTAACTTATCCCAACCTTTAACACCGAACGTCTTACCAAGCTTCCCACCGTTATTTTTCGAGGAGAATTCAACGATGCAAGAAACTTGGTTTGATGAAAACATGATGACTCAAGAACAGTTAGCATCAGAACTTATTTTGCAAGTACCATTAGTGCCACATTCTTTCCAGTCACTGATGAACGAAGTAGAACAACTGCCACCAACTGATATAGCAGGCCCAAGTACGGTGCCTCAAATAGATCCACATCTAGATCAAATGGTAGTTGAAATGGCTAGGTTAAGTAATCAGGTCCAAGACTTGTCACGGCAAGTACAATGGCTGACAGAAAGGAATCAATGGCTGGAAAGTATGCTAGCTGCTCGTATGCAACTGGATCCACTACCTCCACTACCTGATAACTTTGGACTTGAAATTGATCCATTGCATGACTTGTTTCAAATGTAACTTGTTCACTACATATTAGACTGTCAAACAAACAATGCTATGTTTTGATTCAATAAATGTTGTGTTGCATTGATGCTTATTTGATTTAAACAATACCTTAATCTTATTGTTTCTCACTTAACTAGAAGTGCTGTGTGGACCATGCAACGAAACACGTAATTTTGGGTGCACACTTAATTACGGGGTTCGACGCATGAGAATCATAGTAGGCCTTGTTAAGTAAGGTGGCATACAAAAACATTATGTGATTATGTGTGTTAGAGTATATGTCTGTAGCTTCCGTCAACACCTAGTCATGTTTTGTGTATTTGTTTGCATAATATTTACATTACAAATCCAGCATAACATAGTGCCATGCAAAATAATTTCTATACAATGATAATTTCCTCAAAATTATCAGCACCAAACAATGACTTGCTTATATTTTTAATCATTACAATTTCATTCTACGATCTCTTTCGAATAAATTTCGGGACGAAATTTTTTTTAACGGGGGGAGAATGTGACAATCCTCAAAATAACAGGTACTGTACAAGTAATTAATTTTAATTACGTGCTTAATGATTGTGCTTGATTACAACTGACAAATTAAACTGCTCTATGATTTTTATATCGTACATACACATGCATCATATTTTATACAGTCACTCCATTTATTACACACAAGCTTTAGTGATAAATTTGATGCACAAAACACAGTTAGCACAAGTGAACGGATAACTCAGAAACATGCTGACAATATCAACACATAGACAAACAATAGGTTGAGGGACCTATTTGACATTCTTTGAAACTGGCTTGAAATTATTACTTTTTAATTTCGAGGACTAAAACCTTCATTATTTGAAAGTACAAAGTTTAGGGACTAAATTGTCATTTTTAAAACTTATATTTTAAATAAACTAAATATATATATTTTTGGTTTAAAAGTACAAGGACCATTGGGTCATTTTCTCAAACTAGTAGTTCAGGGACCATTATGGTCACTTTTAAAACTATTTTAACCGAATTTCCTAACCAGGTTAGTTATTATATAAAGGATTTCAAAATAAAAGTTAACATAGTTAACTATATGAGTTAACTGTTACAAGGACCATTTTTGTACAAATGAAACTACAGGGACCAAAGTGTAAATTATCACTAAATCGGATAAAAACGTTTGAATCAGTCAGAAGTCGGATTCGCACCACATACACACACAAACATACGTAACCCGCTGGACTACCACCATCGTTGGATCTTATCTTAGATTTAATTATATATATACATTATTTAGGATTTAAGTATAATTAATATTTATGTCAGAAAATAAAAAAAAGGTTTTATTAAACCTCAAAACCGGTCAACACCCGGGACTCGAACCCGCGCCTCTCCCAAACCAAACACGCGCACAAACCAGCTGGTCTATCAGCTGGAATGTGGTAGATATTAGGATATTATATATATATATATATATAGTGTGTAAGTATCTATGGAAAACCCATTTAATCTAGAAAACTTAGGAAACCTTAATTGTGTGGTCAAGATTGATCCACATCATATCTTTAAACACATGTTAAAAGGGCAAATTAGTCATTTGTTCAAGCCATCATTTCACTCTCTCCCCCATCCCATCAAGTCATTTATTACCCATCATTTCATCAATTCTCTCTCTTTCTTCTTTCTTCTTCTTTTAGAATTCAAAATATATAATTCTGTCTCTTTCTTCTTCTTCTGTAAATTCACCATCATCATCATCATTCATTCTCTCCCTCTCTCCATGTTTCAAAAATAAACACCAAGAACACACACAAGTGTGTGTGTGAGAGTTCAGGAGGTAGAGAGAGAGATTTAAGAGAGAGAAGAAGACGACGATGGACGACGGACAAGCCGTCGTCTACAGCGGTGGAGGTTCTCCGACGAACCGTCGGTGCCGACGACGGTGTTACAGGCAACCGGAGTGGGGATTCTGATTACAAGCCGTCGTCTACAGCGATGGATGTTCTCCGACGAACCGCCGGTGCCGACGACGGTGTTACAGGCAACCGGAGTGGGGATTCTGATTTTAGCTCTGTTCAGATTCGAGTCAGCCTGCAGATCGGGACTCGGTTCAGGTTTCCGGTTAATGATCCAGTCCAAGTATGGTTCAGTCTTTTTGGATTCTCTTGTTTTATTTTGGTTTGGATTCTCTGGTTTTATACTCGGTTAGGTGTCATTTGGTTTGGATTCTCTGGGTTTTTTTTTCAGTCTTTTTTAATTTGTGATTATTGTTTGTTTAGGACTGTTCAAATGTTATTTTTTTCTCTATTTAAGCGGTTTGGTTTGGTAATGTTGTTAGATTTAGTATTGAGATTGTGTTTTTAGTGTCGGATTAGCTGAATGTGGGCATTTTTTGTTAAAATGTGAAGGCGTAGGGTGGAAAGGTGTGTGCAGAAAAAATGCAGCGTCCCAAGTGCATCAGAGAGTGTGATTGTGTAGTTTCGGTGCAGAATACAGTTTCAGGTAACACTTTGTAGTGAGGGCGTTGCTTGACGAAAAGAAGATAGTTGTTGACGATTGTGTAGTTTCGGTGCAGAATACAGTTTCAGGTAACATGTGTTACCTATCTCGTACCTGTTTGTTGTGTTAAATAACTCCGGAAATATTACTTGTGCTATTATATATTTACTATGGCTGTTGTATTTGCAGGAGTGAGGAGAATGACCAGGTCCGTGACGGGTAGGCTGGCTAATAAGCGAAGGCAGAACGATAAAGAAACAGAACGATAACGAAAGAAGGTAGATGGAGAAACCGATGAAGAATGGGAACAAGAAGTCGATGAAGGGAAAGTGGTGGGTACCTTTGATGTTGTACAGAAGTTACCCTCCAGTGTAACACATGTTACAAACATGTGTTACATATGTTCAACCTCTTTGTTACCAAAAATCGGGGCTGCACATATGTAACACGTGTTACAACAGGTTTTTACCTACTTGCACGTCTCTATTACAAATGGATGAAAACAGTTTTTTTAAAACATCCACGGTGTAACACTTGTTTATTTGAAAGTTCTTAAAACAACCGTTGTAACACGTGTTACATCTTTTTACTCAGCTGTGCATTTTCCTTTTTATAATCCCATCCTCAACGTAAAGATACATCAAATGTAACACGTGTTACAAAAGGAAATTACCTACTTACACATCTCTATTACGTTGATTTAAACAGTTATTTAAAAACATCCACTTTGCAACACTTGTTTATTTGAAAGTTCTTAAAACAACCGTTGTAACACGTGTTACAACTTTTTTAGTGTTGTGCATTTTCCTTTTATAATCCCATCTTCAGCTTGAAGATACATCCAATGCAACACGTGTTAGGTTTTTTACGTGTTACAAAAGGTTTTTACTTAATGTAATAGTAAGTTTAAATGTTAAAATGTTTTTTTAAGATTGGTTGTTAAATGTTAAAATGTATAAACTTCATAATTTATTCGGAATATCTCGTTTATTTTACAAATAAAAAGTCGTGTTTTTTTGGTGGGATAATTAGCTACATATGTAGTAAACGTTACCCAAGTTACTTGTAGTTACCCCAACCCTTTTTTGGACACAAAGGGGGGTTGCACATATGTAACACATGTTTGTAACATGTGTTACACTAGAGAGGTAACACATGTATAGCCACGTTACACATGTTACATAGGAGATTAATAAGTTTTAACTATAGAAGATTAATATTGATGTACTTATTTTGTTCACAGGTGAAAAGATGTTTTGTGTTCAAGATGAAGATGGTTATCAAGAAGCGAAGCCCGCCGAAGGATTACAACGCATCATCAGGTTTTCGTGGTGATGATGGTGTGTTTTTTGGTTGGCTGCTATGTGTTGTGAAGATGGATGTTGTTGTGAAGACCATTTTTTAGAAGCATTACAACTATTGATATAAAATTCATTTTTATTTTCATTGTTAGTATGCCCATTTTTGGATGAATACGGATGTTGATGTGACGGCAATTTTTTTTGGGATGCAACAACTATATGTAACATGTGTAACCTTGACGTTGTAACACATGTAACACCTATATGTAACATGTGTAAGATGGCTATACATGTGTTACATTTGTTGCCCCATAGTGTAACATATATTACATATGTCAGTCCCTTTGGTGTCAATTTAAACTTAGTAAAATTACATATGTAACAACATTACGTCATCCAAAATGTCATATCAATGAACAAACAAGTAAAATGTCATATCAATTTAGCACCCTAGGGTAACAAAAAAAGATCACACATGACACTTGTCGCCATGTTACACATGTTAATTGTGTGTGCACATGTAACATCTTATCTACAACGTTTGTAACATCCTTAAAAGTTGTGTTCCTACTATGCTTTATATTTTTTAAGTACTTATAGGTAAACATGTTTTTTAAGATACAACATGTAACATGTGTTACACCGAAATGTTACACAAGTGTTTCCAGTTTACACATGTTACATCTTGTGTAACTCTGCTTTATATTTTGTAAGTGTTTCCAGTTTCCAGTTTAAACATGTTTTAAAGATACAACCTGTAACATGTAAGTATTTATAGGTAAACATGTTTTAAAGATACAACCGTATCACCTTACAAGTTATTTGTTTTGCTGACAAACGCCATGTCACACATGTTACACACTATAGAGTGAAACAACAGTATTGAACGCTGCTACACATTTCCCATTCTGTCATAACATGTGTAACCTTTTTGGGGGTTTCGATGTTGTAGGTTTATACAGACTTAAATATATACAAATGATCCAAAAGTGATCAATCATGTGTTACCCTCTAGTGTAACATAAGTTACAAACATGTCTTACATATGTGCAGCCCCGATTTTTGGTAACAAAGGGGTTGAACATGCGTAACACATGTTTGTAACATATGTTACACTAGAGGGTAACTTATGTGCAACGTCAAAGGTACCCACCACCTGCCCTTCATCGACTTCTTGTTCCCATTCTTCACTGGTTTCTCCATCTAACATATGTAACACATGTATAGCCATTTTACATGTGTTACAACGTCAAGGTTACACATGTTACATATAGTTGTTGCATCCCAAAAAAATTGCCGTCACATCAGCATCCGTATTCATCCAAAAATGGGCATACTAACAATGAAAATAAAAATGAATTTTATATCAATAGTTGTAATGCTTCTAAAAAATGGTCTTCACAACAACATCTATCTTCACAACACATAGCAGCCAACCAAAAAACACACCATCGTCACCACGAAAACCTGATGATGCGTTGTAATCCTTCGGCGGGCTTCGCTTCTTGATAACCATCTTCATCTTGAACACAAAACATCTTTTCACCTATGAACAAAACAAGTACATCAATATTAATCTTCTATAGTTAAAACTTATTAATCTCCTATGTAACATGTGTAACGTGGCTATACATGTGTTACTTCTCTAGTGTAACACATGTTACAAACATGTGTTACATATGTGCAACCCCCCTTTGTGTCCAAAAAAGGGTTGGGGTAACTACAAGTAACTTGTGTAAAAAGATGTAACACGTGTTACAACAGTTGTTTTAAGAACTTTCAAATAAACAAGTGTAACATGTGTTACATATGTGCAACCCCTCTCTTTACGTTGAGGATGAGATTATAAAAAGGAAAATGCACAGCTGAGTAAAAAGATGTAACACGTGTTACAACGGTTGTTTTAAGAACTTTCAAATAAACAAGTGTTACACCGTGGATGTTTTAAAAAAACTGTTTTCATCCATTTTTAATAGAGACGTGCAAGTAGGTAAAAACCTGTTGTAACATGTGTTACATATGTGCA
This sequence comes from Helianthus tuberosus, assembly GCA_030545235.1. Lineage (NCBI taxonomy): Eukaryota > Viridiplantae > Streptophyta > Magnoliopsida > Asterales > Asteraceae > Helianthus > Helianthus tuberosus. The sequence continues at coordinate 91,670,719 of CM060386.1, read as the reverse complement.
GCCCTGATTTTTGGTAACAAAGAGGTTGAACATATGTAACACATGTTTGTAACATGTGTTACACTGGAGGGTAACTTCTGTACAACATCAAAGGTACCCACCACTTGCCCTTCATCGACTTCTTGTTCCCATTCTTCATCGGTTTCTCCATCTACCTTTTTTCGTTATCGTTCTGTTTCTTTATCGTTCTGCTTTCGCTTATTAGCCAGCCTACCGTCACGGACCTGGTCATTCTCCTCACTCCTGCAAATACAACCGCCATAGTAAATACATGTTTTTGATAAAACAATATGTTGACCACCCAATGCTCGTCTACTACTTTTCTTACAATTGGTAATGAATAAAACATGTTAACTAATAACACATGTAACTGATAACTGGTAACCAAATACATTTCCCACCATAATTATTTAACATCCAGACACCAACATATTACAGAGAAGACCAGAATGGTCATATTGTATTTTGGGTTATGGCCATAATTTATCCCATTCATCGTCCGTTTCTTCTCTTTCTTCATCCCATTCATCGTCTGTTTCTTTGTCTACTTTCTTTCACTTTTTCGGTATCTTACCAGTTTGCGATCTTGTTACTCTCTTTGTTGCTGCAAATAAAACAGGTTTAACACATGTTACTTAATTTCATTAAAATAAAACAGGTTACATAATATGTTTTTGATAAAATAAAGTCAGGTTTAACATATGTTATCTATTTTTATAAAAATAAGACAAGTTTAACACTTGTTACATAACTTGGAAAAAATATGAGAGCTTAACACATGTTAACTAATCTGATAAAAATAATACAGGTTTAACACATGTTACATAATTTGATAAAAATAAGACAGGTGTAACACATGTTACACTAACATGTTTACCTAATAGGAGAGGTTTAACACATGGTAATAAGACAGGTTTAACACATGTTTACATCATTTGATAAAAATGAGACAGGTTTAACACATGTTACACTAATATGTTTACCTAATCAAGGAGGTTTAACACATGGTACCCTAATAAGAAGGTTTAACATATGTTACGCTAATATATTTATATGCTTTTGAGCCCTTGGACTTGTACCCTAATATCAGAGGTTTACCTAATTTGTTCTCCGGTGGGTTTTGGATAACTTGGGAAAAATATGAGAGCTTAACACATGTTAACTAATCTGATAAAAATAATACAGGTTTAACACATGTTACATAATTTGATAAAAATAAGACAGGTGTAACACATGTTACACTAACATGTTTACCTAATAGGAGAGGTTTAACACATAGTAATAAGACAGGTTTAACACATGTTACATCATTTGATAAAAATGAGACAGGTCTAACACATGTTACACTAATATGTTTACCTAATCAGGGAGGTTTAACACATGGTAACTTAATAAGAAGGTTTAACACATGTTACGCTAATATGTTTATATGCTTTTGAGTCCGTTGACTTGTACCCTAATATCAGACAGGTTTAACACATGTTACGCTAATATATTTTATATGCTTTTGAGACCGATCAGACCAACATTAACACTTTAAAAAAAAACCCATCCCGATCGGACCAACATTAACACTTTCAAAACAAAAACCCCACCCCGATCGGACCAACATTAACACTTTCAAAACAAAAACCCCACCCCGATCGGACCAAAACACCGATCGATCAGAGAAAGCAGAAAACCCAACATTTCGGGCGTTCAAAAAAAAAACATGTTTTAAACCTACATTTCGGGCGTTCAAAAAACATAAGAATATAAAACACCGAATCAAACTTACTTGCTTCTGCATGTTCTTTCTTTCTTCAATTTCCGGCTACCGGACGATAACAACTGAAAGCAAGATCTCATATCTATTCTTCTCCTGTGGGTTTCCGCACCTTCTTTTCCGGCGATTTCGATTCACCGCCGTACCTTCTCAGCCGTACCTTCTTTCTTCTCCGGCTTCTTATAGTTCTTGTCCGGCTTCTTTCTTCTCCGGCGAATCAAACTTATAGTTCTTTCTCCGGCTTCTTTCTTCTCCGGCTTATAGTTCTTCTCCGGCGAATCAAACTTATAGTTCTTTCTTCTCCGGCTTCTTTCTTCTCCAGCTTTTTTACCGGTCAGATCATCTTCTCCGGTGCCCCTTTTCTTCTCCGGTCAGATCTTCTCCGGCCAGATCATCTTCTCCGGTGGGTTTTGGGGTAGAAGGAAGGTCTGAGAGAGAAAGAGAGAAATGGTTGGATGAGATTTTTGAAATGAGTTGGGGAGTATTGGTTATAGGTAATTGTGCTTCTCTCTCCTTTTCATATCATGCATGTCTAATCAATATGAATATAATATATAATATCATAGGTAATTTTACCCATATGCCCTTGAAGTAACTTTATTGACTTTGTCCCTCTATTTAATTTAATTCACAAAGGCTTTAAATTATGTGAGCCATTGGATGATGTTGATCAATGGTCTAGATTGGGTTTCCTAGGTTTTCTAAGTAGAAATAAGTTTTCTATACATCCATGCCCTATATATATATATATATATATATATATATATATATATATATATATATATTAGTTAAAAACTATGCTGAATTATATACCCAGCATACCAGCTCGCGGATCCGACCAGAATCAACCAAAAATCCACCAAAACGAATTTTAAACACTTCTTTTGAGTTGTCCCACTGATCTATATGATCTACAACCCATACCCAACTAGTTTTAATCATGATTCGACACATTGAGTGCCTAAAACACTCAATAAAAAGAATTTTTATAAAAATGAAAAGTAGATCAAACCACTATTTTATGTCGAATCTGAAACCCAAACTCCGTGTATTTAAGTCCTTGCATTCCTAACGACATTCCACACCATTTCACAATCACTCAAACACTCAAACTCGTCGGATTAAAACCTGCAACTCGCCGGAATACTTACTTTTTCGCCGGAATTTTTCAATCTGATCATCCTTTCAATACCGGTTAGTTTTTCTTGTGTAAATTAGTTAGTTTATGCCTATAGAACGATTCCTAAAATTTAATTTAGATATAACATAGGTTTGCCCGTAGAAATCACGAGTTTGACTTTCTGTTTGACTTAGTCTTCTGACTTTGACTTCTCTTTGGAGAAGATGACCAGTAAGTTACTGTTTGGTTATAAGTTTAGCATTCCTAAACCAAACACAAACAGACGCTTAGCCCAGTGGTTAGGACTCTGTTTGGTTTCCATACAGACCCGGTTCGAATCCAGGGGTCTGCATTTCTTTTTAAACGCTTTATTTTTAATATTTGTAACATTTCAATAATTTTTATAACATTGTTAGACACTGTTACTTTTATTAAAAATATAAAATTTGTCAATTTATTTATAAAACTAATTATTTTAATTAAAAACAGTTTATTTCTTAATAAATTCTTAATAAATAATTTATAAGGAATAAAAATCCGAAATTTTTACAATAATTGTTTTAAATGATTAACTTCACAAAAATAATGTTGCTACTGATAGTTTATATAATTTTGATATTTATATAAATAAATCAGTGTTATTACTTATGAATATAGTTTTAATTTAATTAGATTAAATTATATAACTATATAAATTGTATCCAAAATTATTTTTTTAGACTTCATACTGAGTTTATATAAATTAATAATCTGAATTTTTATTATATTCAATTATTTAGATAAGTAAACTTATATAAACTTACTTATTGTTATTTTAGACAAATTAATTCATTTTAACTATTTAAAATGAATCAAAAATCATAATAATTATTTTTAATCAGGAATATTCAGGTTTGATAATTAAAAATATCATTTTTAATTATTCTGATTAATTTAATTATTTTGATAATCAATTATATAATTTTGCAAATTAATTATTTATGTTAAATAAATATTCTTCATAAATAATTCCTTTATATCATATTCATTTTCCAAGTCCCCTTGTAGGGTTATCCAAACCACATAGTTACCATTTAGACAAACCCTACCGAATCCTATAGACATAGGATTTCCAATTATCCAATTAAACATTATTGTTGATACGTATCCCATATTGTTGCATGTTCAATCAATTAGAGTGACGTGAAATCTTATTTCCAAGAACTCTCACATTTGCTTACTCGTTAGGACTTACTCGTAATCAAGGTGAGTTCATGTCCCCCTTTTCTTTTAACTGCTTTCAGTTTTATACTTCGGGGGTGGAATACATGTTACAAATATTACAATGTTTACAAATGGTATAAATACAAGAAACACTCTTGGTGAGAACGAGTACCAAGTATGATGCAATTTGAGAATACAAAAAAATACAAGAAGCACTCTTGGTGAGAACGAGTACCAAGTATGTTACAACTATTACAGACATTATTATACATGGTATGGTTAGCTTAAAGAGGGTTTACTAACTAGACTGTGAAAGGTGGGCACAACACTTAAAGCCATTAATCCTCGTCATAGGACCGAGGGACATGAGTGATAGATCTATTTGGGTATAGCAAGCCCACACCCATGAGGCCGGGGCGGCCCATAGAGGTGACTATGTCTTCCAGCCGGAAGCCCGGTACAAATATGCTAGGTTTGAGTTTTCATGCACCTTATCACACTTACCTTTGACTTTGCAAACCACTGGTGATCTCTTTATTTCCTTATTGCTACATACCAGGGACTTTCGTACACCGTTTACAAAGGACTATACATACATCGTTACAAAGGGACATTTATACACACAAGACATATTTTAAAGGCTTATACACACAGACTTACACATGAACTCGCTCAACCTTTTGTTGATTTTTCAAACTACATGTATTTCAGGGAACTAGCGGATCTGGCAGGGTATGCATGTGTCTAGCTGCGTTGGTTATTAGATGCCATCCAAGAGTCGTGAAGTTTGAGTGGTGTAACCTACTCCTGGACGGGTTACATGTCTCTAAACCTCGGCTTATCCAAAGTCTTTTAGGTGTCTTATGAACACGTTTTAAATAATTTATGGTTTGTAACTTATTTCAAGGGTCGATGTTTTTAAACAATGATGTTGTGGTATTTTCTCATTTTAATTAATGGATGAACATCTCGTATTTTTATCATATGGCATTGTTGTGATTGTTGCTATGGTATTAAGAAGTCACACCAAATAAACCCACGCTTCCGCAAAAGCCAGGGTGTGACAAAATTACTTTCCCAATCACATTCGGACAACCCCCCTGGGAGAGAACCATACTCCTTACATTCCTTGTGGTACGCGCTGAGTCCTACCACAATGTAATCATCGGAAGGTTCACCCTGGGGAAATTGGATGCCATCGTATCTACAGCACGAGGGTTCATGAAATTTCCCACCCCACGAGGCATTGCTACAGTATTTCGAGATAGGGTGGGGGAAGTATTGAACACAAAAAGATGCCGACAGGGACCCACCGGCGCCATCGGCCTGGAAAGGTGGGTATTAAGCACACGCCATCCGGATCAGACAGTGACAATAGGGGACAGCCTCTCTCCGGAAGTCAAAAATAACTTGAAACAACTGCTGAGAAGAAACGCCGATATCTTCACTTTCGAGCATTCTGATATGACTGGGATACCCCGGGAAAGGGCGGAGCACAGGCTAGCGACACTCCCAGGCATTAAACCTGTGGCACAGGGCAAACGCAGTATGGCTCCGGATCGAAAGGCGGCGGTAGTCAAAGAAGTACGAAAGCTAGTTGAAGCTGGAATACTTAGAGAAAGAAAGTACCACACTTGGGTATCAAACCCCGTGATGGTCAAGAAGCCAGATGGCACATGGCGGATGTGCATAGACTTTAAAGATCTGAATAAAGCATGCCCCAAAGATGCTTACTCGCTACCGGAGATGGATTTCAAAGTTGATTCCCTGGTCCCTTATTGGTACAAGTGCTTCTTAGACACCTATAAGGGTTACCACCAAATCAAAATGTCCAAAGATGATGAAGAGAAAACGACGTTTCATACTGATGTGGGTATCTTTTGTTATACCAAAATGCCTTTCGGGCTGTGAAACACTGGAGCTACTTATCAGCGGCTTATGGATAAAGCTTTTGAAAAACAAATCGGCAGAAACTTAGAAGTATATGTTGACGATTTAGTAATCAAGAGCAGGGAAGAAAAACAAATGCTTATAGACATTGAAGAAACTTTCCAAACGCTCAGAGAATACAATATCAAGCTCAACCCCAAAAAGTGTTCATTTGGGGTGGAAGAAGGCAAGTTCTTGGGGGTATTAGTCATCCGGGACGGCTTTAAAGCTAATCCGGAAAAGGTAGCCGCCATAACGCGGATGCCCTCCCCCAGAACTTTGAAAGAAGCGCAAGCATTAAACGGGCGTTTAGTGGCTATAAATAGATTCCTGGCAAGGCACACTGAGAGGTCTTTGCCATTTATAAAAACACTAAATGATTGCCTTAATAAGAAAAACTTCAAATGGACCAGCGAAGCGGAAGAAGCCCTGCAAGACATGAAGCGTTTCATTCAGAAACTACCCATGTTAACTGCGCCATACCCAGAAGAATTACTAAAAATGTAGTTGGCAGCTGCTCATAATGCGGTAAGCGCAGTATTAATGGTGGAGAGAGATGGGAAACAAACGCCCATTTACTACATCAGCCGAGTTTTAGCGGAACCCGAAACGCGGTATCCAACTCTCGAAAATTGGTACTTGCCCTGGTACACGCTACCCGGCGGCTACAAAGATATTTTCAAAGGCACCGCGTACAGGTTTTAACAAACTACCCGTTACAGCAAATTTTGCACAAGCCAGAGATTTCCGGAAGATTGGCTAAATGGGCAATTGAGTTGGGAGCTTTGGATATCGAGTACCGAAAACGAACAGCAGTTAAGGGGCCGGTAATCGCTGACTTCTTGGCCGAAATTCCTGATGGAGAAACCATACAGGATCCTGCTATTTAGGATATCCCGGAATCCAGTACAGCTACGCAAACCTGGAAACTTTACACCGACGGATCATCCAGCGGGAAAGGTTCGGGAGCAGGTCTAATGTTGATAAGCCCAGACGAAATAAGACTGATGTACACTTTACGTTTTGATTTTGAATGCTCCAACAAAAGAGCTCATAGCTTGTTTTGACAACGTCACACTCAATCACGTCCACAGAGGAAAAAACCAAATAGCAGAGGCCTTGAGTAAACTCGCTACTTCGGACATGGAAAGAGAAGTAAAAGTAGAAACCTTGCAAATGCCCTCCATTGAACCACGAGATGTCTCCGCCGTGACGGCGGAAGAACCTTGTTGGTACACGCCCATAGTAAAATTCCTTACAAAGGGGGAACTACCCCTGCTAGAGGCGAAGCTCAAAAAATACAAACTAAAGCATTGTTGTATGACGTGAACAACGACGTCCTGTACCGAAAGTCGTATCTGGGACCACTGCTGTGATGTGTATCCCCAGCGGAAGCTAAGTATCTAATTCAAGAAATACACGCGGGTATATGTGGTATCCACGCTGGACCACGGGCAGTGGTCGCCAAAATTCACAACGCCGGGTATTATTGGCCTGGTATGCATGAGGATGCGGTAGAAGAACTCAGAAGGTGTCATAGCTGCCAAAAATTTGCTCCCCAAACACTCCGTCCAAAGAACAACTTAATCCCGGTCACGGCGGCCTGGCCTTTCCAAAAATGGGCGGTGGACATTGTGGGGCCATTTCCGATGGCCCCCGGGAAGCTAAAATACCTTATTGTGGCAATTGATTATTTCACCAAGTGGGTTGAAGCCAAACCCTTGGCCAAAATATCCACGGAGAATGCCAAGAAGTTCCTCTGGGAACATATAGTGTGTCGATTCGGGCTGCCGCTATATCTGGTAAGCGACAACGGGACGCAATTCACCGATAGGGTCTTGTAAGATTGGTGTGCAGAACTTCAAATTCAACAAATCTTCACATCTGTAGCACACCCATAAGGAAATGGCCAGGTGGAGCGGGCAAATCGAAGTCTGTTGGACGGTATAAAAAGAAGGCTAGGTTACGAAGTAAGCTCCTGGGTGGAAGAATTGCCAAATGTCCTATGGGCACATCGAACAATGCCTAAGACAAGTAACAACGAAACTCCCTTCAGCCTAACCTATGGCGCGGAAGCAATGATACCCGCGGAAGTCGGCTTGCCCTCGCTAAGGCGTCTTACTATTGATAACGATAATGACAGGCTCCTAAGGGAAGGCCTGGATATGCTCAAAGAAAGGTGCGAGGCAGCCACCATCAGTGAGGCAAAGTACAAAAAGACTCTGGAGAAATACTATAATCAGCGCGTGGCTCAGCACACTTTCAAGGAGGGCGAGTATGTCATGCGTGATAATGAAGCCAACAGAGTGGTACCCTCGGGTAAATTAGGACCCAACTGGGAAGGCCCCTACGTCATCCAAGAAGACTTAGGCAAAGGGGCCTATAGCCTATCCAGCTTAGACGGTACCGCGGTTCCGCATAGCTGGAACGCGGCCAAGTTAAAAAAGTGTTATATGTAGTGCCTTGCTCCTAACGGCGGGTGTGATTACTTTTCTTTCTTTTGCAAACAAGTGTAATTCATCTATAGCGATGTCTCTTTCTTTTCCTAAATTTTGAGTTAATAAAAGTTACTCCTTTTTGTTCTTCCTCATTACTTAAATACACAATATAATCTACCATCGCATTTTATACTGCACTATACGGTACAAAAAATTACCATCGCATCTACATTGCACATAACGGTAAAAAAGTATCCTTTGACACAAAGCATTTTCCATATATATAAGTTAAAAGGTCACAATATACAGCGCTAAGAGCAGGTATCTTGGTAATAGATACATTAACCGCTACAAAAAGATAGGTATTTTGGTAATAAATACATGCAACTATCTTACAAAAAACCAAGTACTTGTCCCTGTTGTTAAAATACCAACATACGGGAACCAAAAACGAACATGTTCTAATACCTACTTCTAGGAAAGGGTTGCCATCACCTCTGCAGGGGTATGCAACACTTCACCATAATACTCCAACGGATGAGGATCAATGATCAAATCGTTAGCATCTTCCTCATCCACCGGAGCAGCCGTCACCTCCTGTTCCTCAACCGGATTCTTGCCAGAATGGCCACCACGACGTCTTTCATATACTAATCCACAACATTGAATGTGATCGGAGGGAAAGGATTTCAACAAAGTATCAGTAGATAAAGCAGTAGCACTTGCTTCAGTACGGGAAGGCTCCCCATATATGATGCTCTTACAGGACCGGCTAACCCGGGGTAAGACATCACCAGGAGGCACCCCCTCACCTCCGATCATCTCTTCCGTCCCTAGAATTTGGAGACGGACTAAACCATCGGTGGCATCTAAACGCCAGAAAATATCAGAAAGTCTCTGTTTATAACTCCTCCGACTCATCTTTTCGAATTACCAAATTTGGAAAAAGAAGCCAATTTATAAGGGGATAAGCAGTTTTGACAGGGATGACGACAACATAATTAATGAAAAACAATCATCACATGTCAAATCGCCACATTTCAGAGGAACGGCGGCGTTATCAATCATGACATTAGCATTAAATGTCTGACAAACCAATCAGATATTTGCACAAAAAACGAGTAAAACAGTGTTTATACAAAATGTCTTGAGGAAATAGCATACATGATAAACAAAATGAAAGTACTTATTCCTCTTCTGACTCCTCCGCGGGGTCAAGCAATAGGCGTAAGGATTCTATGCCATCCTCGTTCACCTTGTCCATCAAATCCGCATACGCGGGCAGCGGTTCATTGTATGCTGCTTCGAGTGCATCCGCCATGTCACCCTGGAACTTGCCCCTCGCCGCATGGAAATCGGGAGTAATCTTCTCCGATTGCTGACACTCAAAGTAACCCTTGTAGACACCATCATGGTGACCAGACTGATATGTGGCGGCAGAAAGACGATCTATCAACGCTGTGAAAGGTCCCGACTAGCGAAGATACTCAAACGCCCCAACTAGGCCGTTAGTTATCAGCCAATTCCTATCGCCTCGTAAGGCAACCAGTTGGCTAGTTAAGCTGTCCACCTCAGCGTTTGATTGCTCCAGGGAGCTTTCCACCTCTTTTAGGTGCGTGGCAGAAGATTGTGCAAGTTTATTCCTTTCAGAGACAAGGGAATCGCAATGATGCTGGAGTTTCCTAAGAGGATCTTCCCGCTCCTCCAGCTCCGCTTGTTTAGCCCGGGCTTTAGCATTAAATGCTTCTATCTCAATAGTTAAAGCCTGGTATCGCTCCTGCACCTGAGACACAAAGTCAGTGTCAATTCGGAATTTTTCCACCTGAGCAGACATTTCAGATCTCACCTTTTGGGTTTCAGTAATAGCTTTACGCTCTAATTCCTCCTGCACACTCTTAGCATGAGCAAGGACCCGGTCCTTCTCCGCTATGTCGCGAGCCCATATAATCCGCTCCTCAGCAAGGTGGGCGGTCACCCTTTTCAAGTCATCCTCAGCCTTGTTTTTCTCCGACAAAAACCTGCTCTCCCTCAACCCAGCAGCTTGGAGCTGACTCTCTAAGCGGTACTTTTCATCCTTCAGCTCTTGGATAGCAGCCCGCGCTTGGTGGAGCTCATTGTTGCCGTGCATCCACCTACGCCGGATCTCTGCAAGCCTCCGGGGCTGAATAACGGAGTCCACCATAGTGGAATTCATTAAATTCTCATTGTTCAACCCTTCAACATATGCCGACTCAGCCCGGGGGTAAGCCCGCTCAACCTAGTGCTGAATCACAGGGGGAAAAATCAGTCTAGAGGAATCAGCAATTTTCCACTGGGGTTGATAGCGTTTATCTTGCATATGGGGATCCCAGGTGATGGTAGGCAAATAAAGATCGTCACCCAAACGGGCCCCATCATCAGCAATTCCACTACTGGACCCCCCCAGCGTCGCTAACAGCGGCAATACCAACGCTAGTCGCCTCATGAACGGCAGACACTGTAGGCATCTCCTTTTCAGTGGCAGAAAAACGGTCACGGAAGAATCAAACAAAGAGGATGGTGCGACACTTGAAGGCAGTGGCGTGGATATGGGACTGGCTGTCATAGTCACAGCAGCGGTAGGCATGGATGGTGGCATAGCACAACTAACTGTGGCGGTAGAACTTGCCTTAAGTATAAGGTCAGACACATCGGTTTCACCAACAGTGGAAGGCATCACTCCCATAGATGTCAAGGGGGTGGGCGTCACACCCTCAACCTGAACTCCACCGGTAGTACCTGTATCAAACAAAAACATTCAGCAGTATGAATCACATAGCGCACAATAACAGTCGCAGACAAAATTACATACCAAGGGGCAGGGCGTAAGCGGCTTGCATGGCCTCGAACGCAGTCAGGGTAGGTACAGCAAACGTCTTGCGTTTTTTCGACACGTGGGTCGGACTAGTCAATTCAGCAGCAGCAGGGGTAGCACCCCTGGCAGACGCAGCCGCACCAGCGGAGGAGGTTGCGACACCGCCCGCCATATATTTCCTCCCGGTAATTTTTATCCGGGTTGGTTTCTTCTCTGGAACAGCCACACTACTCCCTCCACTGGGGGGAGGATGAGATATATACAAAGCTGGCTCCACCGGCACAGCGGGCAGCAAAAACTGATCTAGGTGGACTTTCAAAACATCCGGCTCCTGTTCACCAAGCACGAGATCCGCGGCTCTCAACGCAACATGCCGTGGGGGGTCGACAAAGTCAAACAAACTCCATTCCCCTGCAATATGTACACATATTATTCCATACATAGCTAACAAAATATATGAAAGGCAAAAAGTAGGTATACCTTCATCATCCCTCCGGAACGAAGGGTACAACTTGATGTCATGCCACAGCAGGCTCATCCCTGCCATTACCAAGGCCCCTTCTGGGATTACCGTACACTCGAAGGGGTGCCCACACAACATTGTATATAGGGCGTTTGCCACGAAAGCATCCTTTGGGGGACCTTCATCTTTAACTTTCTCTTTTTGCCCCATCTCCTTCCAGTGCATCTCTCCAGGTATAACACCGGAATCAATATAAAAGAATTTTGTCTTCCAATCTTCGTCCTTAGAGCTGGTAGGGATGTCTCTCAGGCAAGACACTTCGGGGTCTCTTCTGTCGAAAGTAAAGAAAGGGGATTTCCATACAAGAACGAAAAAAGCCCTAAAAACGACGAGTTCAGGAAGATGCCCTAAGGCGATACAGGCAAACTCGAATTGATGGAGTTTGATCAACCCCAACGGGTGGAATTGAGAAATGTGGTTAGGGTAATGATCCAAAACAAACTTGCAGAAGTTGGTGATTGGCAATCGAAAGTTACAAAACTTGAAAATTAGCTTTCTTTAATGGAAACGATGTATCTGTCTTCGACGGCAGTACCAGATTCCATTCTGCCCTAATACCATAATCATGGATGAGATTATTGTACGACACAAGTCCCCATTTGCAATAAAGGGCATCGGTACTGGTTTGGGCAGAAGAAGATGGTTCGTCAGCTTTGGAAGCCATTTTCGATTTCAAGAATTGAAGGACGCAGTTGTAAACAAAGAGAGAAATGAAATTTCAAAACCCTCAACGGGAACACTACTTATACGGAAAATGGCAACTTTTCGAATTCAAAAAGACAAACGGATGGGAGCACGCGTCAGATTAGGGAAGGTACAGCTGTCACTCTAATGATGATCTAACTGTCACATCTTTTTCCATCGCCGCCATTTTTCAAAAAGCATAATGGTACCCCACTTGAGAAACTTACACTTAATGGGGAAATTTTGACTTTTCCTTTTTTTAGTCCGATTCCATGAATTTCATTTCATAACTTCGAACTGGGGGACATGACGAGGTATGACCCAGATTGACTAAACCGACCCGGTCATTACCTATTGTTTTATTATAAATAATTAATTATAAACATTTATTCTAGAATGTTCCATTCTGCATGGATAAATCACGTAACTAAATCCCCATCTTTTTTGGAAGATCATGCAAATCCCTAACTGATCTGAGTCCATCCTAAGTTAGGAAAAACCCTAATGGTAAACTATAAATAGAGGTAAACGTCTAAGGTATGATTCATCTTGCTCTCGTTTTACTCTTTCTTCTCTACTCACTTATATCTTCTCCCAAACCGAGACTTATTCTCACGCCGGAGGGTGGTTACAGGAATAACCCCATTCCTGTAACGAGCCCTAACGGTGTTCTGTTTTGCAGTTAGCAGTTCGGATCGCCAAGAGTTGAAGTCCTAGTTGGATACTACCGTGAAGGCCAGTGTTTCTTCAGCCTCACATTGGGTGGGTCGGGGGATAAGGTTCGTTGGGGCTGGATACGGGATAGAGATCCCTGCACATCAAGCGAACGAGAGCATATTGGTGCACTTATGGATCTTTACAACAATTCAAATTCAAGGGTGACAAAGATGAATTGAGGTGGGAGAATAATTTTGGGGATAAGTCGTATGTGAAGGGCCTTAGAGTTGAGATTGTTGCTACAGGTTCGGCTCAGGATAACGATGTTGGTCAGTTCTGATGGAACTCTTGGGCCCCTTCAAAGTGTAATTTCTTCCTTTGGAGGGCGCTCATAAGGAAGATTGCTTCAGAAAAGGCCATCGTCTCGTGTGACATTACCCTCTATGATTCCTGTTGCCCTATATGTAGTCTATGCGAGGAACGCTCGGAACATATTTTTGCCAGATGCCTCATGGTCGGGAGTGTCTAATGGAATATTTGTGTTTGGATGTAGATCGACTTTCCAGCTAATGTGAATTCTCTTAAGGAGATTATGGATTATCTCATGCGATGTCTTGGAAGCAAGAGATGGAAAAGATTGGTCTAGATAGTTTCTATGGCAACCATTTGGAGGATTTGGCACGCAAGGAACCTCAAGGTTTTCAAAGGGAAGTTTCATCCTATCCGAAAGTCTGTGGAACTAAGTAAGATGCGTTTTTATGGGTTTCTAATAAAGCTAAGATCCCTAGTATGAGATAAATGGGTAGATGTCGATATATTAGACTTGCTTTAGAGTGGCCTTTTGTTTTTCTTCTTTTCTCGTTGTTTTTTGTTTTACAGATTTTTGTGGGCGCACACGCTCTTTCTTTCTCTCTATACATATAGTTGTTGACGTTATTAAAAAATATTAATTTTAAAATATAACCTAAATATCCTTTTCAGACTTGTATTTGTTGATTTTGATTTTATAAAAGAATTTAAGGAAAACACGCCTCATGCTTTTATAAAACAACATAGATGTTTTAAGTGTTATTAATAAAGCCACTTAAAAGTCCATGACTAATATATAATTTGTGTTAGACTATTCAGTGTGGAGGAGCTTGAAGAGGGGGCATGAAGCGTCACATAGTAGCTACATCAGTAGAGGGGTAAGCCCAAAAAAGCACAGGGAAGAACAGGCTTGAAAGTGGAGTTTTAAAAATAATTAAACAATAACCAATCAAAATAAAGCCAAACAACAACAACCAACCACATCGCGCCACATAACCTCACATTTTGCCCCCACGCTGATGGAAATCCCCACATCACTTCCACCAAGCCACTGCAGAGGGCGGTGTTCCGGTGTGGAAGAAGGCTTCATGCCATTTTGCCACTCCCACACCGTTCGGTCTTGAAGTTTATGGTATCGATCTGTCCAAAAGACCTTTCTTATTTTCCACTTGTTAGGAAATAGTTTATTTTATTTTATTTTTGGACAGAAAATAATTAATTTAAACTTTAGTAATACCTGAATTGATATTTGACATTGTTAATCAAACTAGGTTGTACAACCTGCGCGAGTTGCGGCGCGCTAAACTGTGTTATATAATAACGGCAATCAACGTGTTAAACTGTGTTATATGAGAACGGCAATCAATCGACACCGTAAACTGTGTTATATGATAACGGCAATCAACCGACACCGGCATTCATATTAAATTCATGATTTAGTATCGGCACTCACATTAAAGACGTGAGATAAAAATATATATCTAATCAAATACCAAGATTTGTACGGTTGTTTTTGCTCGACGGATTGTTGTCTTAAGTAAAGCTGTTTTAAGTAAAGTTGTTTCCACTGCTTTGCATAAATAAATGATTTGGTTAAATATTACCAACAGTCTTTACATCAAGTATGGGTTCTTCAAGACAAACTTTGTTGCAGCTTGTTAATAGTGCACAATGTGTTTGTCTAAAACATATTATCTTATTAGCCAATATCAAGTAACACTACTGATGTAGTCGGAATATATCCAGCAATCTTAATCAGTTTATTGATTTATTCAATCTTTGTATATATCATGTGTTCAACCATCTGCAGAAAATCATCTCTTTTATATTCATTTCATCAATATCAAGTAACACTGGCTAACAACATAACCATTAGGCTGGGTAGGTTGGAAACCAAGATTTTGACTTCTAGGATTTTTTCCACCCGTGATCCACAATGGTTTTAATCGGCCTTTAATACAAAGGCAACGACCACCATGAACGTCATCTAACAAAGACAATGCCGGATAGCATGCTTTGAAACGTCAAACTCAATCCAAAAAGATGTACATTAAGCGAAAAAAAAGGAAAACTACAAACCCATTCGGCTCATATTAAAGTTTATTATCATTGTTGTCACAAAGAGAAATAGGCTCAGAATGATACACCATCATCGCCGGCAACAACAAAATACGGCTCAGTGTCGCTGATGCGTGTGAAGTGTGTATATAAGTTTAAGTATATTTTAAGCCCTTTTACACTTTTTTTGTCAAGTTTTAAATTTATAAAACATGATATTTACTAACACTAAACACACATATGGGCAAGTGCACCCATCGTGAGTGTAGTATAGTGTTGGTAAGATACTGAGGTCGTCCAAGGACACAAGAGCTTTTAGTATCGGTTTATCCTCAACGTCTAATCAAATCAAAAGTTTAGAAAAAAGGTTTTTAAACAAGAAAAATAAAAACTAACTAAAATGCTGAAAAATAAAATAAAAATAAAAACAGATAGACAAGATGAATCACTTGGCTCTGACTCGTGTTTAGTGTAACCTTTGATTATTTTCGCACTTTTGCACTTTTTAAGAGATTATCTTAGTTATTGTAGTAGGCCCCCTCTTTTGAAGGTGACGTTACCCTCAACCCAGTAGTTTGAGTCAGCAAGGTAACAATCCTAAAGGGTCGGATTATTTAAAGATAATTAATTAAGTTATTAATGCATATTATGGTAGGCCCCTCTTTTGAATGTGACGTTACCCTCGGCTAAGTAGTCTGAGTCAGCAGGGATACAGTCCTAAGTAGCCGGGTTAAAGTATTAATAGTAGCTTACATATGAGGGGATCAAAGAGTTTAGACCCCCGCCATCCAATACTGGTGGGTATTGAAGGAGGTCCTACTAAATTGGACCCAGGTCCTTGCAGGATCTATACACTGAACAAGGCAAGACTCTTATCAAACCGTTCCCTTAACCCCCGACCAGGTAGCCAACATACCTCCATATAGAACGTGGAGATATGAATGGTGAAAATCTTTTATTTTATATAAACAGTAAAATAATGCCAAGACACCACGGACAAACGATAAGGAAGAATCACCTTCAACATAAGAAACTAGTTATTAAAGCAATTAATACATAACCAAGTAAAAAGTGCGAAAAGATTAAAAATAAAAAGTATTACACTAGACACTTGTCTTCACCAGGTGATGTAAGAGACTTAGGCAAACATGGCCTTTGATTGTCAAGAACTCTTACGATCAATCTTGGATCCCGAGACGACTCACACACTCTATGATGGACAATGGATGATGGTGGTGGATGATGGTGTTGTGATGGTGGTGGGTGGTGGGTGAAGTGTGAGAGAGGTGGTGTGCCAAGGGATGGTTTGCAAATGAGCCAAGCACCCCTATTTATAGCCTGAACAGTAGCTCGGGCACGGCCTCGTGTCCATACTCTTCTCTGTCTTCATTAATTGCAGTTTGTCTATATTAGTTGACCACTACCCCGTGTCCGCTGGGCACGCCCCCGTGTGCAGAAGCATATCTGTACTATCAAGATTTGCCTGGATTCTGCGAATCCTATAGTTGACCACGGCCCCGTGTCCGCTGAACACGGCCTCGTGGTGGGCGATAGAAGCTTCTATAGCTGTCTTTTATGCTGGCACTTGGGCACGCCCCCGTGTTCACTGAGCACGGGGCATGTTCAGCCTTCTGTTCTCTTGTTTTGCTTGGGAAGATGCTGTCGGGGAGGTCGGGCATGCCACGTTTGTTCCTTTTCTTGTATTTATGTTAGATTTAGCTGCCTTTTTGCTTCTTTTGTTAATTTGAGCTCATTTAATCCTGAAAATACAAAAGGAAGACAAAAACACACTTTTTCCAACATTAGTACTAAAAAAGGGTTAGTTTTATGCCACAATTGATGTAATTTATATGTTGCATTTTGTGCACATCAAATACCCCCACACTTGAGTATATGCTTGTCCTCAAGCAAAACTCTTTATAATGTGGCTTTACACTCCCAAATGGAATAGGTAGAAGAGAAGGTTTTTGGGCTTGTCATAGAGTGTCGTGATTTCCAAGTTTCTTTATCAAGTTTTATTTTTATTTATTTACAATCCTATTCGTCATGATTTATTTAAAACATTACATAAGATAAATTACTTAATAGGGCATAACATGCCTTTTTAAAATTCCATTTATATACAAGTTCACATACCTCACGGGGGATCATTCAACATTCGGCCGAAGATGTATTTTGGTGAATCACTCGAGAGCGGCATGGAACTTACTCCTACCATAAGCTTGCCAAGCAATCAATTCTCCTCCTTTTTAACTAAAAACCTTTGTAAATATCAAGAGGACTTTTAGGTGAAGGGTTAGGCTTGGGTTAAAGGTATGTGGTTGGGTTAGTGGTTAGTAGAAAAGGGCGAAAAGCGTAAAAACATCAGTTTTCGTAAGACTTTTTATTTTTTCAATTTTTTTTTATGAAGCCATTATTCAAACAAAGTTATTTTTTATGATTTTGCTTGTTTATTTCTTTTGCTTCATCATCAACATTTTTTATGATTTTTCTTATTTATTTCTTTTGCTTCATCATCAACATTTTTTTTTGAAAAGTCATACGAAAAACCGAGCTTGTTACTAAAACAAAGGGTTAAAAATAAAAAAGGTTTTGGTGGGTGAAAGGGTGTTTGGTTTGGGTTAAGAAATGAAAAGGTTTAGGCTCAAAGGGGTTAACTAGGGGGATTTTGGGTAGGTGGTAAAAGAAAGAAAAATAATGGTGTAGAAATAAAAAGGGTTAGTCCTAATGCCTCCATCATTTACTTACTTGGGTTTAAGTTGGTAAGGACCGGGAATGTATCGTCGTAGCAAGTTCTAGAATTGTAAGAACCAAACGGCTATTCACACAAGAAACGAAAAATGATCGTTTTGTTTAAAGATATGTATTTGTATGCTCAATAAAGGCTCAAAACTCACTTTTGTGGGAATAAGTTTTTATGTGATCAAGTATATATAATCAAATTTTAACTAAACTTGTCATGCCTTTTCATAATTTTCTTATGTTGGTTCTTTTTATCACGACGCTATCGGTTGTAAATTTGTAAAAATATAACCTTTATAGAATTTGAAATTCCCAAATTAAACCTAGACAAGTAAAAAAATGAAAAAAAAAATTTGGAAAAAATTTGGGGTGATTAGCGGTTCCAATAGAGTTTTGTGTAAGGCTTGTAATTAGGACTTGCAAGATTCAAAGTTTTAGCATCCCCCCACACTTAAATTACACATTGTCCTCAATGTGTCCCAAAAATAAGTTTTTAGGTTGATTGAATGTGTAAAAAGGTGTGAAAAAACAAAATTTTATGTTACTGGGCGTCTGGACACGGCCCCGTGTCGGATGGACACGACCCCGTGTCAGAGTGCCAGTAACAAAAACTTACAGAAGTTAGACACGGGGGCGTGTCCACTGGGCACGACCCCGTGTCTGGCAAAAGTCTGCATATTTAGACAAACAGCAGGTCTGGGGAAGTGGACACGGGGGCGTGTCGGCTGGACACGACCCCGTGTAGACAATCTGCAAAGTTGAAAAACAGGTTTCTAGCTCCGGTTTTTCTGTCCCGGCTTTAGTAGCACTAATGTTTAGAGCTCTAAGCCTCGTATGTACCTGTTTTATCAATAAACACTACACCAAACCATAGCAAACATCCTAAATTACCAAGTTCAACATCCACATCCCAAAGTTAAAAAGAAAAACAAATGCAGAAAGTAAAAATAGTTAAGTAAATTGTTCAACACACGGAACGCAGGCTGGAAATTGTTCAAGATAAAGGGGGGGTTAACCTGTGGGATCACCAACCAACCGCTTCTGCCTCCGCTCCTCCTGCCTAGTCCATGTCCTCATCCTCATCATCATCTCCTCCTCCACCATGCCCCGCTATGTATTCCCGGATGTTCCCAATATCATCATGGATATCGGATATGTTTCTCTCGATTGCTCCAACCCGGGCATACGTGTTGCTTGCCATGTTATAGGTGTTCCTGGTGCACATGAGGTTTTCCTGCAATAAATCATGTAAACTTTGGAAGTTAGGAAAACCACCTCCTTATGCGGAGGACTGGCCCGGATCACTGTGGGGCTGGTACTGGTATTGATGATGGTGTGGAGCGTGAAGGACGAGTGCCTCTTATGGGTTCCATGCATGCCCCTGCATCCTTTGGAAGCTAACTGTCCCGTCTTCAGCCTCATAGATCAAGCTCATGGAGTGGCAAATGTGTATGTCTAATCTTCCCGACCATGGACTCCTTTCGAAGGACCTAGGTATGTTCACGAAGTGCTTGAAGAGACGGTATATCCACCCCCCGAAGAAGATAGGGGTTGGTGAAGTAGCAAGCCGGTTCAAATGCATGTTACAGAGCAGGAGGTACGGAACATCTAGGTGTCTGCGGTTATGAATGCAATGAAGGACCACCAAATCTCTCAACCCAACAACGCCACTGCTATCATGCCTTTGGCTAAGAGAGTAAGCGAGGACCCTATGGATGTAACAGTAAAGTGGGTCCCTCAGCTTAGTGCTCTTAGTGCTGCTCGGGTTGTAGTGCCCTTCTCCAATTTGAGCCTAAGCGACTTGGCGCTCGTTTTCATCCAAATCTCGCACCCCTCCGGTGTTTTCTTCATTACCCGCATCTTCCTCCGCATACAGCCCGACTATCGACCCAAATTGTGCCATTGTAATCGAGTACCTAGTTCCACCACATCGGAATGCTACCCCATCATTATCAAATGGGTCACACCTTGAATTGAACGTGAAGGTGCTATAGAATTCCATAGTGCAGTCGTGGACTGAGCGAAGTCGAGTGGTTAGTTGGCCGGTAACGAGGTTGTTAAACCAGTCAAGTTGGTTCACCATTGCTAACAGATCCATGCATGCTTGTCTTGGGTATTCTCCCGGTCTTGTTTGAAGTACTTCGTATCTAGCCCTAGCATCGAGCTCATTTGTGTTGAACCTCGTGAATTTCTTCGACATCTGAAAGAATACACCAAAAGTTAGTATGAAACAGTGGAATTTTCGGACAAAACTGCAAACAGCGAGCTGGACACGGCCCCGTGTTCAGCGGACACGACCCCGTGTCTAGGCATCTGTTACTCAAAAATTTCATTTTTCGACCCGGTCCCGAAAACTTGAAAATTTTTGGTCCACTAGATGCGGTTTTCCGCGAAAGTGAAACCCCAAGTGCCGTTTTTCCCAAAACAAACTGTTTACCCATTCAATTTTATCTTTTTCGGTTAAAAAACAAGGGTTTGAGGTTTTTGTGAGAAATCGGGCGAATCTTTGAACAATACAAGTGGATTTACTCCCTATAACACTAATCTAAACTAATGCTAACAGATTTAAGCAAAAATTTGAGGTTCGATCTGGATGAAGTTCAGGAACCCTAGATTTTTCCCCAAATTTTTGAAGTTTTAACTACATGCAAATGCTTAATCTAACTACTAATGATGATAGAATCATACCTTGGTGTTGTTAGAAGTAGAGGAGACGTCGAAAATCTGCGGAAAATCGCCTTGAACCAGAGCGTTTTTGGGGAAACGGGGCGTGTGGAATGGTGTAACTGTTATGAAAAAGGGGATTTATCCCAACAGTCGCGCGGACACGGCCTCGTGCCGAGAAAAGTTGAAATATATATATATATATATATATATATATATATATATATATATATATAGGGGAAGGTTCATTGGGGAACACTAAAAAAGTGGGGAACAGCGGGGAACTGGCTCAAACGAACTCCGATTGGACTCATTCCAGCGGCGTTGGAACCGGCTCGTCGAACCCTAACTAAGATCTCTTAACCCTAAACCCTAAATCCTAACTCCAAAACTCTAAACCCAAAAGTTAAAAAGTAAGGCTAAAACCTAAGCTAAACCGTAAAATCTAAACTATAAACCCTAAAAGCTAAACCCTAAAGGCTAAACCTAAAGCTAAACCCTATAGCTAAACCCTAAACTCTAAAGCTAAACTCTAAACCCTAAAGCTAACCCTTAAAGCTAAACCCTAAGGCTAAACCCTAAAGCTAAACCCTAAAAGCCAAAACCTAATATATTTAGGGTTTAGGGGTTATGATTTAGGGTTTAGGGTTAAGAGATCCTAGTTAGGGTTCGATGAGATGGTTCCAACGCCGCTGGAATGAGTCTAATCGGAGTTCGTTTGAGTCAGTTCCCCACTTTTTTAGTGTTCCCCAATGAACCTCACACTATATATATATATATATTTTAAGTGCTCATGTGAGTGCCCTTGTTTTCCCAAAACTTGGTTAGAAGACTTACCGATTAAGATGTCATCCCGTTGGTTCGTAACTTACCAGGTATGTTGTTGATGCTTTTATTCTTCGATTGTTTGAAGCGAGATTTCTTCCTTTTCATCCTCAATAAATCCTTGATAGAGTTTCAGCCGTTGGCCATTGAATTTGAATAGAATTCCATTCCGAGATTTAATTTCTACTGCACCGTGTGGGAAAATATGGGTGATGGAAAAAGGTCCTGACCACCTAGACTTTAATTTACCAGGAAATAATCGTAGTCGTGAATTAAACAAAAGAACTTGGTCTCCAACTCGAAATTCATTAGGTTTAATATGTTTGTCATGCAAGTTTTTCATTCTTTCCTTATAAATTTCGGAGTTCGAGTATGCATAATTCCTAAGTTCGTCTAATTCATTTAATTGACAGAATCGATTTCTACCGGCAAATTCTAGATCTAAGTTTACATTTTTAATTGCCCAGTAGGCTTTGTGTGCAATTTCTACTGGCAAATGACAACTTTTTCCATAGACTAGCTTATATGGGGTTGTACCTATTGTTGTTTTATAAGCAGTTCGAAAAGCCTATAAAGCATAATCTAATTTATCTGCCCATCCTTTTCTATTTAACCCTACGGTTTTTTTCAAGTATTCATTTTAAACCTCTATTAGTCACTTCGGCTTGTCCGTTTGTTTGAGGGTGATATGCTGTTGAGACCCGGTGATAGACCCCATATCTTGTTAAAAAAAATTCAAGTTGATGGTTGCAAAAATGGGTACCTCTATCACTTATTAATGCTTTAGGTGTTCCAAAACGAGAGAATATTTTTTTCAGAAATCTTACCACGACTCTTCCATCGTTTGTTCGAAGTGCCTCGGCCTCGGCCCATTTAGACAAGTAATCTACTGCCACAAGTATATATTTGTTTCCTTTTGACGGTGGGAAAGGTCCCATAAAGTCGAGTCCCCACACATAAAAAATTTCACAAACAAGAATGCCATTTTGTGGCATTTCGTTTTTGGAAGAAATATTACCTGTTCTTTGGCAAGCATCACATGTCTTGATAAGACTTTGGGCGTCTTTGTAAATAGTTGGCCAATAAAACCCTGAATCAAATACCTTTTGTGCGGTACGAGCGGCACCATGATGTCCTCCGTATGGACTTTCATGACAATGGCGGAGAATTCTTCGTGCTTCGCTACCATGTACGCATCGTCGGATGAGTTGGTCAGCACACATTTTGAAAAGATAAGGGTCTTTCCAAAAATAATGCTTCACATTAGCAAAGAATTTTTTTCTTTGATGATGTGGCCAACCTTTTGCGACTATACTGCTAGCTAAGTAGTTAGCATAGTCGGCGTACCATGGTTCTTCTTTGTATTCCACCATTTCTAGGGACTCCGTCGGAAATTTTTCGTTTATTTGCTCGTCCCTGGTTGCCTCCAAAGCTGGGTCTTCTAAGTGTGAAAGATGATCTGCTGCGGTGTTTTCTGCTCCTCTTTTGTCTTTGATTTCAATATCAAATTCTTGTAGGAGTAAAATCCACCGAATCAAACGTGGTTTTGCGTCCTGCTTTTTGAAGAGATATCGAATGGCTGCATGATCTGTATAGAGTATAGTTTTAGAAAGAACAAGATAAGAACGAAATTTATCAAAAGAAAATACCACAGCTAGTAATTCTTTTTCAGTTGTTGTGTAACTTTCTTGTGCATCGTTAAGTGTTTTACTAGCATAATAAATTGGGTGAAAATGTTTTTCTTTTCTTTGTCCCAAGACAGCTCCAACTGCAAAGTCACTTGCATCAAACATGATTTCGAAAGGAAATTTCCAATTAGGCACTATCATGATAGGTGCATTGACTAGCATTTCCTTTAGGGTTAGATATGCTTGATAGCAATCCTTGTCAAAGATGAAAGGAGCATCTTTTTCAAGTAATTTTGTTAGAGGCCTTCAAATTTTAGAAAAGTCTTTGATAAACCGCCTATAAAATCCGGCATGCCCTAGGAAACTTCTGATAGCTCTAACGGAGGATGGGGGTGGTAATCGAGAAATAGTGTCTATTTTTGCTCGATCAACCTCCATTCCTTCGCTTGAGATTTTGTGATCGAGTACTATTCCCTCAGTTACCATGAAATGGCATTTTTCCCAATTAAGGGCGAGGTTAGTTTCCTCACATCGGGATAGCATTTGTTCAAGGTTATCGAGGCATTGGTCGTATGAATCCCCAAAGATAGAAAAGTCGTCCATGAAGACTTCCATTGTCTTTTCTATCATGTCATGGAAGATGGCCACCATGCAACGTTGGAAGGTTGCGGGGGCATTACATAGACCAAATGGCATGCGTCGATAAGCAAAAGTTCCATAGGGACATGTGAAAGTTGTCTTTTCTTGGTCTTCGGGTGCTATTGGGATTTGAAAGTAACCTGAAAAACCATCCAAGAAACAGTAAAATTTATGACCAGATAATCTTTCTAACATTTGATCAATGAAGGGCAAAGGAAAGTGATTTGCTTTATTTAATCGTCTATAATCTATACATACTCTCCATCCTGTGACGGTTCTCGTTGGTATTAATTCATTCTTTTCATTAGTTATACCGTCATACCTCTTTTCTTTGGAACAACTTGGACGGGACTTACCCAAGGACTATCGGAGATATGATAAATAAGTCCGGCGTCAAGTAATTTGATGACTTCGTTTTTAACCACTTCTTGAACATTTGGATTTACTCGACGTTGTGGTTGTATTACCGATTTGTAGTCATCATTCATTAAAATTTTGTGCGTACACATGGAAGGACTTATTCATTTAATATCTACAAGCTTCCAAGCAATCGCATTTTTATGTTTTTTCAAAAGGTTAATTAATTTTTCTTTTTCTAAACTATCTAACTTAGATGAAATAATTACAGGTGATTTACCATCTTTGTCTAGAAAAGCATATTCCAAACCTTTTGGAAGTTCTTTGAGCTCAAGAGGTGGGTCTTTAGGAGACTCCTTATTTGGTTGCTCATTTTGATCAAGAACTTTAAAAGTTTGTTCTATGGCGACCTCTTCTTCAACAAAGTGGTCAAAATTTTCACTTGTATCGGGTGGTTCATCTTCATCTTCAATTAGGGGGTCATTATTGCCGAATGGATATTTCATTGAACGCTCAAGATCGACACTCTTTTTAAATGCCCCTAACTGAATAGGTAGATTGTTATACTTCCGGTTCTTCAAAGCTTCGTGGGTTTTTACAAAGGGTCGTCCCAACACTAGAGGAGCGTCATCGAGGATGACAAAGTCGGTTGGGATTACCATTTGATTTGTTTGAACCAAGACATCCTCAACTACACTGATTGATTTTATTACTTTCCGATTAGATAGAAAAATGGGTATTTGAAGTGGAGAAAAATCACTAATACTTAATTTTTCGAAAATGTAAGTGGGCATTATGTTAACGCAAAGATCTTTATCAATTGTGATATTACTAATAAATGAATTTTGAAAAAAACATGGAACCGGTGTAATGTTGATTTCAAATGGGTCTTCTTTTATTTGCGAGGTTTGATCTTTAGTTAACTTAACACTTACCGTTTCGTCAATTTTAGTGTTAGTGTTTAACTCTTTTAAAAACTTAGCATGAGTTGGTACCAAACAATGATTTTCAAAAGAAGGTGACAAGAGATTAATTTCTTCAAAATTAGACTCTTTTTGAATTTTAGCGTTGTCGGACTCACCTTTTTCGTTGTTTAACTCATGTGTCGGTTTTTCACTTATTTGTTCTTCCATTTTTACACTTTCAATTATCTCTTCTTTATTTAATTCTTCTCTTGCGCGGGACTCCTCTTCCCTTGCGCGAGATTCTTTTATATAGCGCTCGATAACTTTAAGGTGTTCTAATATCCTATCAGTCACTTCGGTTATAGAAAAAGGATCGGGATTTTCAAAGCTTGAATCCGGTTGTTCGATCCTTTGTTCCTCATAATACCCATATGAAGTAGATGGTTCACACCAGTGTTCTTCATTGTAAGCATATGATGGATAAGGGTCGTAATTTTGTTCTTCATAATACTCATATGAGGTGGGTTGTTCATGCCATGGTTCCTCATAATAAGCATATGAAGGTGGTGGCTCATATCTTGGTTCCTCAAAGTAGGAGTAAGAAGGCTCATACCTTGGTTCATCAAAATATGAGTATGAGGGAGGAGGTTCATACTTTTGGTCTTCAAAGGATGTGTATGAAGTTGATGGCTCGTACATGGGCTCCTCATAGTAGGTGTATGAAGTGGACGGTTGATATAAGTTACAATATTGAACCAAGTGCGGGTCACTACAATTAGTGCAATAGCTACTCCTATAATCATCCTCCTCATAGGTGTAGTTGTAACCTCCTGAGTATTGATCCATAAGAATCACTCAGCAGACCGCAACAAAGTCTCGAGATCAGAAAACAAAAATAAAAACGGAAACAGAGGCTGGACACGGCCCCGTGTTCAGTGGACACGGCCCCATGTACAGAATCTGTATCTAGGCGTTTTAATTAAAGTTACTGATTTCGTTGAGCACGGGGGCGTGTTCAGTGAGCACGACCCCGTGTTCAAGCTACTGTTTCTGGGTGTTTAATGAAAAATATGCAGCACGGCCCCGTGTTCAGCGAGCACGGCCCGTGTTCAACCTACTGTAAATGCAAAACTAAACTAAAATGCAGAAAAATGTGCGCGCGTTTTGAACAGGTTTTGAAAAACTGATTAGGCCATCGATTTTAAGCTTTCTTAAAATCCTTGTGTCCCCGGCAACGGCGCCAAAAACTTGATGTGTGTAAAGTGTGTATATAAGTTTAAGTATATTTTAAGCCTTTTTACACTTTTTTGTCAAGTTTTAAATTTATAAAACATGATATTTACTAACACTAAACACACATATGGGCAAGTGCACCCATCGTGAGCGTAGTATAGTGTTGGTAAGATACCGAGGTCGTCCAAGGACACAAGAGCTTTTAGTACCGGTTTATCCTCAACGTCTAATCAAATCAAAAGTTTAGAAAAAAGGTTTTTAAACTAGAAAAATAAAAACTAACTAAAATGCTGAAAAATAAAAACAGATAGACAAGATGAATCACTTGGCTCTGACTCGTGTTTAGTGTAACCTTTGATTATTTCCGCACTTTTGCACTTTTTAAGAGATTATCTTGGTTATTGTAGTAGGCCCCTCTTTTGAAGGTGACGTTACCCTCAACCCAGTAGTTTGAGTCAGCAAGGATACAATCCTAAAGGGTCGGATTATTGAAAGATAATTAATTAAGTTATTAATGCATATTATGGTAGGCCCCTCTTTTGAAGGTGACGCTACCCTCGGCTAAGTAGTCTGAGTCAGCAGGGATACAGTCCTAAGTAGCCAGGTTAAAGTATTAATAGTAGCTTACATATGAGGGGATCAAAGAGTTTAGACCCCCGCCATCCAATACCGGTGGGTATTGAAGGAGGTCCTATTAAATTTGACCCAGGTCCTTGCAGGATCTATACACTGAACAAGGCAAGACTCTTACCAAACCGTTCCCTTAACCCCCGACCAGGTAGCCAACATACCTCCATATAGACCGTGGAGATATGAATGGTGAAAATATTTTATTTTATATAGACAGTAAAATAATGCCAAGACACCACGGACAAACGATAAGGAAGAATCACCTTTAACATAAGAAACTAGTTATTAAAGTCATTAATACATAACCAAGTAAAAAATGCGAAAAGATTAAAAATAAAAAGTATTACACTAGACACTTATCTTCACCAAGTGATGTAAGAGACTTAGGCAAACATGGCCCTTGATTGTCAAGAACTCTTACGATCAATCTTGGATCCCGAGACGACTCACACACTCTATGATGGACAATGGATGATGGTGGTGGATGATGGTGTTGTGATGGTGGTGGGTGGTGGGTGAAGTGTGAGAGAGGTGGTGTGCCAAGGGATGGTTTGCAAATGAGCCAAGCACCCCTATTTATAGCCTGAACAGTAGCTCGGGCATGGCCCCGTGTCCATTGGGCACGGCCTCGTGTCCATCCTCTTCTCTGTCTTCATTAATTGCAGTTTGTCTGTATTAGTTGACCACTACCCCGTGTTCGCTGGGCACGCCCCCATGTGCAGAAGCATATCTGTACTATCAAGATTTTCCTGGATTCTGCGAATCTTATAGTTGACCACGGCCCCGTGTCCGCTGAGCACGGCCCCGTGGTGGGCGATAGAAGCTTCTATAGCTTTGTCTTTTATGCTGGCACTTGGGCACGCCCCCGTGTTCACTGAGCACGGGGCGTGTTCAGCCTTCTGTTATCTTGTTTTGCTTGGGAAGATGCTGTCGGGGAGGTCGGGCACGCCACGTTTGTTCCTTTTCTTGTATTTATATTAGATTTAGCTGCCTTTTTGCTTCTTTTGTTAATTTGAGCTCATTTAATCCTGAAAATACAAAAGGAAGACAAAAACACACTTTTTCCAACATTAGAACTAAAAAAGGGTTAGTTTTATGCCACAATTGATGTAATTTATATGTTGCATTTTTGCACATCAGCCGCTACGGCTGCAACCGGAGTTACCACGCCAAGTAGCAAGCTAACATCATCACCGGAAAACACTTTAAATCCACAATAAATCGACATACACAGTCTATGCTTTTCACCACCAACATAAAAAAGCATGGCGTTTCATAACTACTGTTAGTACCACAATCACTAAAATAAAAGCTACCTTTTCATCAAAACCCTCACAAAAGCCATTACACCATTGGAACTTCAAAGAAGCAAAAGCCAGTAAAAAAACTAACCACAAAATAACTAACCACAGATTGATCAAATATCCTCTTCAAGTGTAACAACTAACAACCATATCATTCAAAATTGCAGAAGCAAAAACTACAAACATATTGATTTAAAAAAACACATCGAACTATATAAATCGACTCAGATCCGAAAGGATCATCATTGTTGTTGAACCCGCTCAGTGCCGCTACGGCAAACCAACATCATTGTTGGGTTTGAAAATCGTCGCAACTAAAGAGGTCTCAAGAAGCAATGATCATCCAAATAGGTCAATCGGAACAAACCAAGAACAAAAAACATTGTTCATGTCCCAATCATCGAGAGAGATAAGAGAGATTTATAAAGCGAGAAAGAGTGGTGGTCGTACGAAGGTTAAAAACCCCCCTACAAAACAAAAAACATGGTGGTTATCGAGGTAGTGGCAAGACGGTGGTGACCCTCCGGTTACTGCCCCTCACCCTCCTCCCTCCCTTTTTCCTTTCTCTCTCTCATGAGCCAAAAACCCCAAAAAGAGAGACACCACAGCGACGTCGTTACCGTGGTGGTGGTTTAACGGCGGTGATAGGTGACCTTCCGGTCACCGCCCCGCTCACTTCTCTCTAATCCTTTTCCCTTTCTCTCTCTTCAAGCTCCATCTCTCTCTCCCTCTGTCTCTCTTGTTGGGCATAAAAAAACCCCATTAACAGAAACACCATTGCGACATGACGGCGGTGGTGGTGTCACGGTGGCTTCATGGTGGTGGAGAAACGGTGGTGACCCTCCGATCACCGCCACACCCTCTTCTTTCCCCTGTTTTCTCTCTTCTCCCTCTCTCTCCTGAGATGGTTATAAAGGGGTAAGGGCCATATGGTACACGCGTCTAAAGGGTGGAATGACCGCCCAAAGACATCAATCAGAGGAAGCCAGATTTAAAACACTATTCATTCCGATTGCTTAATTAATAGATATTAGAAAACCCCATTAACAGAAACACCATTGCGACATGACGGCGGTGGTGGTGTCACGGTGGCTTCATGGTGGTGGAGAAACGGTGGTGACCCTCCGATCACCGCCACACCCTCTTCTTTCCCCTGTTTTCTCTCTTCTCCCTCTCTCTCCTGAGATGGTTATAAAGGGGTAAGGGCCATATGGTACACGCGTCTAAAGGGTGGAATGATCGCCCAAAGACATCAATCAGAGGAAGCCAGATTTAAAACACTATTCATTCCCATTGCTTAATTAATAGTTATTAATAGATATTAATAATATTTCTTACTAGAGATAAGTCCCATTGCTTAATTAATATATATTAATAATATTTCTTACTAGAGATAAGATCACACGACATGATGAGCACCCCTAAACGACATGATGAGCACCCCTAAACGATTTATTTCCCTCTTCTAAATCAAACATTATGCATCACCGTCCATAGACCCTTTCAATGCCTTTTGAGATCTATTTTAGTTTATGTATTCTTTCAAGTATTTCTAAATGTATCAAGTTTTAATATTATTTATTGTAATTAAGTGTATAAAGAAATTAATACAATTATCTTTTTGCTTAAAAAGAGAGTTAGTTTTGTATAACAAGTTTAATTAATAAGAAAGTCGAAGTCAAAATTGATAAAATACGTATTTGATATATTCTTTGATCTAAATGCAGTATCAAACAAATTGTTTTAATATAATTTCACCCGGTATATATTCTATATATCTTATGGGGAAAGTGAATACGGTACTATTAGAGGCCTAAGCTTGTACGTCAAACTTATCAAAACTACGTAGTTTTAATTAAAAATCTCATCAAGTTCAATAGAATACATTGATGTTCACAAATCACGTCCCTGCCATCCCTCGTTCGTATGCTTTTCGATTTTTTTCTGGTAAATCTTGAATCTTTTCCATTTATTCAAACGTTGAAATCAAAAGTATAGTTTGTGTTGATATCCTAATACGCTTATAACCCTCTGTTTTGTTTTTGTTTATTGATGAGCCTATGTTTTCCTTGATTTACTGCTCGTTTGTCTCATTATAAATATTTATCCCTTTTGTTCTCTTTAATTAGAATAATTGAGAGTACTAAAATACCCCAAAATTCTACCATGATTTAACAATTGAGAAAAATGCCCGGATAGTCCCTATGGTTTCGTCTTTTTTCACCTATAGTCTCCAACTTTCTAAAACTACCTGAATAGTCCCCAAGTTTTCATTTTTTGTTCTCGGATAGTCCCTGAGTCTAACTTCAGTTACTTTTCTCTGTTAAAATGATGTGATATGACAAAAATACCCTTAACTTCAGTTTTTTAATTAAAACCTTAAACAACTCTACACCCTCTTTTCCATAACCACACCTCCTCCCTCTCAACCACCACCTCCACCCTCCACCGCCTCCAACATATCCCCTGCAAATCCACACAAATCCCCTGCAAATCCACACAAATCCCATGTAAATCCACGCTCGGCCATGTGAAATCCACAACCATTTAAGCACCTCTATCTTTTCTCTTTCATTGAAAACTCAACACTTTGGTATTACTCATCGGAAACAACCGCCCTCACAGCCGGACTCATCGGAAACCACCGCCCTCACCATCTCAAAATCTCACCCTATTCCCACCCTTACTTCCCCCACTTCAATTCGAGTTTGAATCCAGTGCACCTGCTTGAATTACGCAAGTTACCTTCAAATTCAAGGTAAATATCAAAAGAAATTCGTTTTACCGTTCACTCCGGGATCCTGATGATGTCGTCGTTAGCCGCCGGTGGTTCGTTTTTCCGGCAGAGAAGATCAGATCTGATGTAAACATGAGTCAAAGATCATCGTGTTATAGTTCAGATCTGATGTAAACATGTGGTGGTATGAAGCATAGTCACATAATTCGCTCAAAAAGAAGCGAATTTCGTTTTGGTACGTTTCGTACCATACGGAATTCGTATGCGTATAATACGATGCCAATTCGCGTATCATATTCTTCAATTCAGCGCATCATGTTCATCAATTCAGCGAATTTCCTTTATCAATTCAGCGAATTTCTTTTATGTACAAAGATGTGAAATTAAAGTTTTATGCTCAAGAATGGTGACGAAGATGAAAAAATTAAACCTTACCTGTGATGTGATGATGAACCCTAGTGAAAATGGAGGAGACGATGGAGATGGAGGCTGTACATAATATGACGGCTGCGTTTCTTTAATCTATTTTAACCTAAACCTCTTTTATTTACATATTTCATCCTTTATGTTTGTGTTATTATAATTTTTAACCTAAAGCTTTTTTTATTAAGTTGCATATTTCATCCTTAGACCTCAATACTTTTACTTTTTTTCAACTTTAACCTAAAACGTTTTTTAATTGTTTACTTTTTTTTCTTATTTCATTAAGAAATGTGTATACCGAACCAGACGGAATGGTACACCGAACCGAATCGTACCGGATCGTACCGAAATGAACCTACCCCCTCCGAACCGAATTCATCCCAACTAGCGAATCGCGAACCTGAACCGCGTACCCGAACCGGAGCGAACCACGAATTATGTGACTATGGTATGAAGCTAATCCAACCTCCACCATTGCAACCTTTGTCGCGCCATCCACCAGCACCATACATGTGTTCAACAACGACCTGCACTAAAACGAAACCGTAACTGCTTTGATTTTTTTTTCTTTTTCTGAAGAATTATTGATTGCAGCCTATGCTTTGATTTTTTTTTCTTTTTCTGAAGAATTATTGATTTTGTTTACTAGATGTTGGCATAGTATTCAACAATGTAAAGGAATTACAGCCTCCTTGTTTCTAGATGATGATGAAATTGTTGGAATTGTAATTAATGATAACTTGGATATCTCTAAAATACTTTCAGATTAGTTATTCGTTGCAGGGGATATCTCTGAAAATACTTTCAGATTAGTTATTTGTTTTGGTTGAAGATGATGTGGGTGGTTGGAGGTGTACAGTTGTTTAAGGTTTTAATTAAAAAACTGAAGTTAAGGGTATTTTTGTCATTTCACATCATTTTAACAGAGAAAAGTAACTGAAGTTAGACCCAGGGACTATCCGGGAACAAAAAATGAAAACTTGGGGACTATTCAGGTAGTTTTAGAAAGTTGGGGACTATAGGTGAAAAAAGGCGAAACCACATGGACTATCCGGGCATTTTTCTCTTAGCAATTCAATTATGTCTTTCAATCATATTACAACCAAGACGAGTAAAACTACCTACTAATATGAAAAAAAATACAACAGATCACGAGAGCATAAAATCATGAAGAATAAGTTGATTTAATAACCAACAGTTGAAGAGTGTGATCAATCAACAAAAAACATGTAATACATGAAATATACATGAAATCAATATATCAAGCTTGGTGAATATTCTTAACTTTTTCTACCTTGAGTGTTTCGGATGTGGCTTGGATTCCATCAGAGGTAGTGATGTTTAGGTTTTAGACTTATGTGTAATGATTCGCAAGGAAGCAAAAGTAGGGTTCCATCAACAAGTTTAAAAGCAGACGAATGAAATCTGTCTCAAGTTCGGTTTATACTTTTGTTATATACCCTTGAATAAATGGTGAAAGTTTGAGGTCCGCCCTAGCAATTCTAAAGCTAATGAATGAAACAGGGATGTCATTTATGAAATGGGTATAAACATTGATGTATTCTAATTGAACTTGATGAGAATTTAATTAAAACTACGTAGTTTTGATAGGTTTTACGTACAAGTTTAGGCGTCTAACAGCACCGTATTCACTTTCCCCATATCTTATTTAGCAAAATTGGTGCTATTTTGCTTTTTACCATCAACTTTGCATAATATCAATTTTACCCTCTCTTAGTGCTATTTTGCTTTTTTACCCTCAACTTTGCATAATCTCAATTTTACCCCTCTTAGTGCTATTTTGCTTTTTACCCTCAATTTTGCATAATCTCAGTTTTACCTGCTCTTAGCCCTTAACTTTAGAAAATATAATTTTCAACCCTTTCACTTTTTATGAAGTTTCTAAAATGTTACTTTGAGCCCCTCAAGAGTATATATAATCTGATTTTTTCTTAATACCTTCGTGCATTAAATTAAAAAAGTTAAATTGTTGCGTGCTTATTTATACGTGCGTGTTGATATAAATTTCAAGTTGGTCTACGTTTCGATGAAAATTTAGTTTGAAAATGAGTCGGGTCAAATATAATACATTTTGATTCGTTGATTAAGTTCGAGTTGATCTGCGTTTTAAAGTAAAAGGTCGATAATAATCTATACATAATCACGCCGCTTAGTTGGTACAATATTCAAGTTCGTCTAAATTTCGACATTAAGTTGGTATGCTTTTTCATATAAATTCTAGTTGTCTACGTTTCAACGTAAATTTGGTGTACACTTTCGTGCTTTAGCTTACATCTTCCTATGTATTAATCGGGTCGCATATGATACATTTTGACTTGACGGTAGAAATTCGAGTTAGTTGACTCGCATATGATACATTATGTTTGTACGGTATAAATTTGATTTACTTGCGTTTTGATCCAATCACAATGCTTATATAGGTTACATTGAGTTCAATAAAATGCGTCCGAAATGCGCGTTCTCGTATGGTTAAGTATCACATAACACTTAGCCGATGTACCCGCGCTGCAACGCAGATGGGCCTTATTAATAGTATTTATTAAATGGTTGATTCTCCAAATTTCCCACCCCGGTTTGAAACTTATCTTTGTTTTTTGGACGACAATTTCTTCTTAATCCCAGTCGTCTATGGGACTTGAACCCAAGACCTCCCCTTCTCAAATCTAGGTGTTAAAGACTTTGCATTTGCCAATAGACCACCACCCCAATAGTGGTTCGGACCTTGTCTTCCTTTTATTTTTGTTGTTCTTAAATAACAATAGACTATTATATAATAAAAAAAAGAGTAAATTAGAAGTTTTGTCCTTTATCTATGTACCATTTTGCAGGCGGTGTCCTTTAGCACAAAAGTTGACAAGTTTTGTACTTAACATTTCAAAATCTTGCACGTTATATCCTTTAGCCCTAACTCAGTTAGATTTTTTGTTAAATCTGGTCATGTGCAAGGGTATTCTTGTCATTCCATCTCTCTAAGGACTGTTGAGTAAATAACTTATATATCAAGGGACTAATTGTGTAAAAAATAAAAAAATATAAAATATAAATATAAATAGGAATATCCCTGAACTCTCTATCTCTCTAACTCTCCCCCCTATCTTCTCTCTCTCACGTTCTCTTCTCCCTCCTCTCACTATCTCTCTTCACCCTCTTAGTTGCACCGATAGTTGCATAATATAATACAGTTGACTCTCATGAATTTACCAAACCACTAATATCACCCAATTGGCAAAAATACCCATTTTCTTCTCCTAATTTAGATTCTCTTTTCAGAATACAGATCCAAACCTCTTAAACGCCTTTTCAAGATCACAAATCCAAAACTACCGCTAACAACCACCATCAACGACCCACCCATCCACCCACCTTCAATTTAATACACCACCACCCACTTCCACTGCCGCTAACAACCACCATCAACCACCCACCCATCCACCCGCCTTCAATTTAATCCACCACCACCACCAATCCCGTCACCACACAAATCTTCACCACCGCCACTCTTTTCAGCCTCCCAACCAACAAAAATCCAGATCTACAAAAACAAATTCAATCCTTCTCAAACACCTTCACCATCGCCGTCGAATTAAGTCCTTCTCAAATACCTCCACCATCACCGTCGTTCTCAAACACCTCCACCATCGCCATCGGATTCAGTCCTTCTCAAACACCTCCATCATCGTCGTCGTTCTCAAACACCTCCACCGTCACCGTCGTTCTCAAACACCTCCACCATCACCGTTAGATTCGTCGTCACTATTGGATATATATACAGAGAGAAGAGAGAGAGAACGTGAGATAGAGAGGAGAGGGCATATTCTTTTTTATAAAATCTTTTTATTTTTTTACAAACTAGTCCCTAAACATAAGTTGTTTTACACAATAGTCCCTGAATATATGAAATAACAAGAACACCCTCATGTGCAAGGCACATGACCAGATTTAACCAAAAAATCTAACGGGTTTTGGCCTAAGGACATAACATGCAAGATTTTAGAACATTAAGTATAAAAATTGTCAACTTTTGTGGTAAAGGACACTGTCTGCAATTTGGTGTAAACATAAAGGACAAAACTTGTAATTTTTAAGATATGATGTTCTATAAGATTATGAGTAAGCCATTTTTAAAATCAAATTTTACAGTAGCTATTTTATTTATTTATTATTTTATTATTATAAATAATTTTAGCATATATTGTTCTTCTCTTATAATTTTTAAGATATGATGTTCTGTAAGATTATGAGTAAGCCATTGTGATCTACGTATTTTGATTTATGTATCTGTTAGGAAGGATCTGAGTTTGAATTGTTGTGAAAGTTAAAGATGGAAACAATGATATAAGATAAACAAATAAGGAAATATGCAGCGGAAAGTAAACTTTTAATCACAACAATGGAAGATTTGCTTTCATCATCATGCTTTTCATTGAAAGATTGAAATTACAATGATTCACGTATGCATGAGAATTACAAACTCCCCCTCAGTCTGATCACTCCTATTTGTTCGTACAAAATGTCAAGAAGGAAAGTGATAAATAGAACAGTACATGCACTGTTCTATTTATAGTACAAATCAAACATCTGAAGCATCTTGGCTGACGTTACCTAGACAGTGATATCTAACAATCTCTAACATCTGATAAATGCCTAAGTACTATTACATTGAAAACTCTGTTGATCAGCATCTGTTGAATAATCATATGTTGAGCTTTAACCTCTGTTGAGCCTCAGCAGACCTTGCCTCTTCAGACTTTGTCTTCATCAGCAATCGATGATCAGACCTTTGCTTCAATAGACTTTGTCTTCAAGCAGAGGTTCACTTTGGCAGACCTTTGTATCAGCAGACTTTGTCTTCAACAGACTTTCTCTTTGGCAGACTTTGGCTTGAGCAGACTTTTGGAGTAGCAGATGTTGATGCCATTGTCATTAGAGGGAGCAGATCTTCTAAGCACCGTCTATTGTTGATCAGGTGATGTAAGATTATTTTGGCTTTCCAATCATCTGTTCTTTTGGCAGGGTCCACATGATCCAACAGTATGTATATAACTTTTACTCAAAACCGATTTATGGATATTAACATACAAGTGAACCAAGCACAAACGTGTACGTTATCAAAGCTTGTCTTTTTCGTTATTTTAGCAATATAAAATATAATATAGCGTCTTTTTTTAATTCTGAATATATTGTTGCGACGTGCTTAACTATATCTACAATTTGATTAGAGTTTTCTTCGAATCGGAAAAGTATAGTTGACTGTTTTCTCTACTATGATGAACTGAGCTGATGCCATATGCATTTTTATGGTTCATATTCGTTGAAAAGAGAGTTATATTCGCAATAGAGTATTTTTTGGTATCGTAAGCTATATAGAGGGCCGGTACAGTAATAATACCATAACGAACTGAATCGATATAGGCCAAACAACATTGGTACCCTTTCCGGTATCCCTTTTTATGGTATGCATTTATTGTAAACACGTCACATGTCGATATCATCTTTTACATGTCTTTATCAATTGCTATAGAGAGTGTGGGTGCCGTACCAAACCGAACCTATATCTACCAAAAGTCCGCAGCGAACCGCGGATAATCTAGCTAGTTATATTTTTTTGAACAACAAATTTCTTTTAATCCATGTCGTCTATGGGACTCAAACCCAAGACCTCCCCTCCCAAAGGTGTTTAAAAACTTTGTCTTTACGAATGGACCACGACCTCATTGGTAATCCTACTAGTTATATATATAAGACTATCTCCAATGTAAGATCAAGATTGTTACAATTTTTTTTCACATTATCTCCTTATTCACCGTCTTTCTTCTTTTTCTTTCGTCATTTAATAACTTATACTCACAAACCTCATTCTATCTATACAAATAAATGCATGCAATTAACCAAAAACATTTTTATCCACTCTCTACTTTCTCTTTCATCCAACTTATCAAGGCCGGACCTATAGTATAATTAAGCTAGGCTTGGGCCTAGGGCCTTCAAAAAAATAGGGCCTCCACTTAAAAGAAAATTAATTTGATAACTATTAATATTAGTGCAAATTTAGTGTTTCAGATTTGTTCGATTCCTTATACAAGCAAACCACTATGTGTTATAATTGTGCTAGATTTTTGTTTGGTTCCAAACACGGATAAAAGAGTATTGTTTATAATAAACAAAGAAGAGACATGGGACTCAAAATTTCATTTTGCCTTTAGGCCTCCGAAAAGCTTGAAACGGCCCTCCAACTTATCATCCATATCACAAATACATCTCAAATGCATTATGGGTTTGTTCTAACAAAAAAAAAAAAAAAAAAAAAAAAAAAAAAAAAACAAGCGCAAGCATTACTTTCTCACCTAATCAAAAAGTTTTTTTTTTTTTTTGTCAAGTATAACTCTTGAAAGGTAACGTACATGTTGATTCCAAAACGAAAATACTATTGGCACACCGGCCCTGTCTATTCACACACTTTTCCAATTCAATACGCATCGTTTAGGCCTATACGATGCGTATTGAATAAAGTAAAAGACATGGCAGACTGGCAGGTGCAGGTGTTGTCTGGCGGCTGGCTTAATACGCATCATGTAGGCCTATACGATGCGTATTAAAGCACTGAATTTTTGAAGTTTATTTTTTGGTGTGCTGTGTTTGGTTTTTGGTGTTTTGTGTTTGTTATTGGTGTTTATTATTGGTTATTTTTGTTTTAATGAGTTTTAAAATGTTTATTATTTCTTTATCGTTAAGTATTGATTATAGCGTATCGTGTTATTTTTAAAATTTTTGAAGTTTGTTTTTTTGGTGTGTTGTGTCCAATGCAAGGATCTTCGAATGCGAGCCCGAGAAACGAAAGGGATTTCGAGCAGTTGGTCGATGACATGATAGATAAAGATCTTGCAATGAAAGCCAGTGCAAAAAATGTGGAAATGTTGCATAATTCATTTAGTTTCTATTCGGTCATCTTTCCAAACTGCAACACACAAATATGTGGTTTCAACGAATTGGTGTGATTCGGTAGTTACCTTAATCACATCTTCCATGGAGTCACAGATCTGACATAGCCGATATCTCATCCTTCATATCTATACGATGTGTATTAATCTGCTATACGATACAACATAGGCCTATACGATCGTATATGGCATAATAAGAAAATTTGTTTTTATCGTGTTTCCTCCGTTAGACGCGTACACGTGTCGTTTTTTTGACGAACTTTCACATATTTTGTCATTTTGTGACGTATACCATCAACATGCGTCGTTTCGGTGATGTTCGGTTGCGTGCGATTATCGTATTCTATTACGTACAATTTTGTTTGAAAACCACTTGTATTGTATAGTGCTGTGTTATATGTGTACGCGTGTGGAAATATCATTAGTTGCGTATTTTGTCGTATTTTATCGTATTGTTGCATATTTTAGAGTATTTTGACATATTTTAGTGTATTCTGACGTATTTTAGCTTATTTTAGCCTATTTTTAGGTTATTTAACGTATTTCGGCGTGTTTTAGCGTATTTTAATGTATTTTATCATAATTTGACATATTTTAGTGTATTGCAACATATTTTAGCATATTTTCATGTATTTTATCGTATTTTAATATATTTTTGCGTATTTTAGAGTATTTTAGTGTATTTTCGCATATTTTAGCGTACTTTAGAGTATTTTAGCGTATTTTGACATATTTTAGCGTAATTTAGAGTATTTTAGCGTATTTTAATTTATTTTAACGTATTTTAACATATTTTAGCGTAGTTTAGAGTAATTAATTTATTTTGGCGTATTTTAATGTATATCGGCGTACTTTAGCATATTTTAAAGGTCTCTCTCTAAAAGATGCAACTTTACGGCACGCTTACCTTAATCACATCTTCCATGGAGTCACAGAGACAATAGGGCCCACGGATCTTATGCCCACCCGAGACCGACCTTTGGGTTACACGTTTTTCGAAATCGATTCAGGTCATGCATTGAATGATAATAATAAAAACTGACCATCTTTCACCAAGAAGGATAATGCAAACAAGTTTTCCACAGTTTGTTATTCAGATCTCTATTCGGTCATCTTTCCAAACTGCAACACACGAATGTGAGGTTTCAACGAATTGGTATGACTCGGTAGTTAGATAACGAACCGTACTGTTATTACATCCGAGACAATTCAAGTGAGTCCTATGGAGTCACAGATCCGACAATAGGGCCCACGTAAATGGCGGTTCCCTGAAGAAATCACAGGCTGATGCATAAAAATACATATAACGAGTAATCGTCTTCAGAATCAGACGAAGGTTACAAACACTCAGAAAATCACCAAAACGATATTGAAATTTGTGAGCCTTTAAATTATTTTTGGAAACATGAAAGAAGACCACCAACAGTACCAGTTTGTTACCAGTGCGGTTGCCGTGAGCCTGAGGAACTTTTAATAAGCTGTTACAGTTGTCAAATTCGATGCGTGCATTCATATTGTTTAAACAGTCACACCCCAACAATTTACATCCACTAACTGTACTGTTATTACATCCGAGACGATTCAAGTGAGTCCTTTGAAGCAAGTGTCTGTCTATTCAGTTGAGATGAATCATTGCATTACATCCCCATTGAAAAACAAAATCGCAGTCCTTTTCCTTCAATTTCCAGAACAGCCACCAGCAATACCAGTGCGGTTGCCGTGAGCCGGAGGAACTTTTAATAAGCTGTCACAGTTGTCAAATTCATTGTGTGCATTCATATTGTTGAGACAACAACACATAATGAATGAATTGTTGGACTTCTTGTTTCAAATGCAGCTGTAGGATCCGTACTTAAAGGTCTCTCTCTAAAAGATGCAACTTTACGTCACGCTTACCTTAATCACATCTTCCATGGAGTCACAAATATGATAATTGGGCCCATAGATCTTATGCCCACTCGCGGTACAACCGAGAATTGCAAACCGCAACCATTTTTTACTATGGGAAAAATGGCTATGGGAAATATAAACCACAATTGTTTGTGACTATGGGAATGGTGGCTATGGGAAACGCAAGTTTTCTTTTGGAGCTTAATGGATGTCCGTTATCGCAACGCTTCTCCTTACCTTACTGATCTGGAATTGGAGAACCGTTGTGTATTTGCTTACTGATTGTTGAAAAAATTTGTTGAAATCAGACTGTTACATGCCAGCAATTTACATCCACTAACCGTACTGTTATTACATCCGAGACGATTCAAGTGAGTCCTATGGAGTCATAAATCTAACAATAGGGCCCACGTAAATGGCGGTTTCCAGAAGAAATCACAAGCTGATACATAAAAGTACATATAACGAGTTATCGTCTTTAGAATCAGACGAAGGTTACAAATACTCAGAAAATCACCAAAATGATATTGAAATTTGTGAGCCTTCAAATTATTTTGGGAAACATGAAAAAAGACCACCAGCAGTACCGGTTTGTTAC
The DNA here is from genome assembly GCA_030545235.1 of Helianthus tuberosus. NCBI lineage: Eukaryota > Viridiplantae > Streptophyta > Magnoliopsida > Asterales > Asteraceae > Helianthus > Helianthus tuberosus. The sequence continues at coordinate 91,629,666 of CM060386.1, read as the reverse complement.
CTTTGTGGTTGCCGTGAGCCTGAGGAACTTTTAATAAGCTGTCACAGTTGTCAAATTCGTTGCGTGCATTCATATTGTTTGAACAGTCACACCCCAGCAATTTAAAGGTCTCTCTCTAAAAGATGCAACTTTACGCCACACTTACCTTAATCACATCTTCCGGGTCGAATATTCTAACATGAAATTTAGATTTTCCTAGATGTTTGAAGACCAACAAATGTTCAAACTTTAAGAAATAATGCTTATGAAACTCAGGCCAACCCTTCTGCACCCAGAACTTACCGTCGTCAGACACCGTCCAACCGAGATGCCAAACCTTGTCATTTGAAACAATTAACAAGACATTGTTTTTCGATAGGATTTGCTTCCGGTGATCTTTGGTAAAGTTCTTTGGGATTTTCTGCTCGTGAAAAAAAAATATTGATGGTATGAGAGAACGGTGAAAAAAAAAACTAAAAATGTTGAAGAAGGTAAATACTGGAATAAATAAAACAAATAAATTTTTCTTTAAATATACAAATCAATCAATACAATGCACTGTGGTGTCAATAAACAAATGGAATAAACTATACAAATAAATTTTTCTTTAACTATACAAATAAATCAAAATAATTCATTGTCCTGTCAATGTTAGGCTTCGTTATCGTTTCATACCACGCTATCCGTCCCGTGTAGTTTTCCGTCCAAAGTGCTGCTTCTTCGCTCCCATGACAGAAAGCTACATTGGAATATTAAATCGACACCTTCAATACGCATCGTATAGGCCTATACGATGCATATTACTTTTTACAATGGGGACATTGTTAGCCTTTGACTGACCTTGAAGTTTGAACCACCCTTAATACGCATTGTATAGGCCTATACGAAGCGTATTGAAGGTGTCGATTTAATTTTCCAAGGTGTGCCAATAATACGACCCTTCCAAAATCAACGAGTAGTTGTGACTTGTTTCTTATAATTAAAAATTTTTATTACTACGCATAAAAATAGATTATGAGTGTTGTCATTTTGACCCGTTTTGACTCAGTAATCTATATTACTGTATAAAGTATTTTTTATGTATAAAATGGTAAATTCTTATCAAATTTAAGATGACATGTGAAGGGTTAAGTTGAAATGCCTAACTTTTTTTTTCATTTTCTTCCATTCATACACCTCTTCCCTTGATCAATGTCATTTATGTTTAATAAATCTATACTATATATTAGATTATTTATAAATAATAAACTCATCACGTTCATCAGAACATATATTCAAAAATACATTCTATTGTATTTGTGTATTTGGACTAAAGGACTAATCAGTGAACCAACATTAATCAAATTTAACATAAACCTGTTTTGTAATTTTAGAGAAGTTAGTTAAAACTTTAATGTAAATTGTCGACTCTGCCGCAACAAACGAGTTTCCCACTAGATAAAAAATGTTGCAGTATACTATAAAATGTTTATCATAAGGGTTTCCCGTGCATAGCAGCTGCGAAGCGTGAGTGCTTTTATATATATACACACACACACAATGTATATACGATTTTTTAACGTTTTTAGGTTTAATTTATGTTCTGGGCCCATATTATCGACCCGGCTGCAACGCGCGGGTTCCCCACTAGTAACATATTAGAAATGTCATTAAACCCGGACGCCATGAAAGGCCCAAATTGGTTGAATGGAGACCAGAACCTTACTTGTTTGCTTCACACGGGTTGGACTGCTAATCTGTGAACTTGCTTGTTTTTTTTTCTTTTTCTTGTTTTTATTTTTTTTAACTTTGGGATTGAACTAGCAAGCCACAGGAAGGGTTGAACCGGAATTCTCAAATGGGTTATTGGATTTTATCACCCCAACTATCGGTCTTTGGCCGTTGCCACCACCAACTAACACTTTGACACCCGACACCTCCAACTTGACTTTTAGTTTGTGCTGGCACCACTCTGTTTACTCATTACTAACTAAGTTAGTTTCTGATCCTACATGGCACAATGTTGATTACGTGGCACAATCTTGATTACGTTCCTGAATGCAATCTTGACCGTTGGTTCGGATGGTTGATTGTTTGACTTTTCCCTCACGTTGGGACTCCACGCGCCGGAGAGTACAGTCGCCGAAACCGGTTGAGATACGTTTAAAGAAGTCGCCAAAAAAGCTCCGTCTACCGCACCCCACGGATCTGGATCTGGATACTTTCCGATCGAAGGATGCATGACATGGGCTTAAGTTTTGTTAAGAGTAAATTACAAAAAAAATGTCCTTTATGTATGCTACTTATTGCAAACTGGGTACTTTATCTTTAATAAGTATAGTAAATGTACTCTATGTTTACAAACCCTAGCAAGTTATATCCTTTGATCCTAACTCAGTCAATTTTCATAGTTAAGTATGACCAATTGGACGCCACACGGGGGTACTTTAGTCATTTTACCTTACATATTAAAATAAATAATCATAAAAAATAATAAATACATTAATTATGTTTAAAAAGATTATACATTTGTACATATATACACACATAATTCTCTTTCTGTATCCCAATTCTATCTTTCTCTAACTTCCCTTCCACCCCCACCTACTCCCACCGGCCACCACCATAACCGCCGTCACCAACACCCACCTGCCACTACACCCCACCTGCAACCACCAACACCATCATCCACATGCCACCACCCCACCTACTCCCACCGGCCACCATCACAACCACGGTCACCACCACCCCACCTGCAACCACCAACACCACCATCCACTTGCCACCACAACCACCCGCTAGACTACAAGCCAAGAAACAGTAAACCACCTTGAAATGTGGTGTCAAAGCGGTGAAGGGTTGCCTCTAAACACGTCGTCAGACTAGCAAGCCACCTTGACATGTCGGTGCCGGAGATGGTGTAGGTGCCGGTGATGGCGATTTAAAAGAACGTTTGAGTTCTTTCTTTTTTGCTCCGCATTGCTCAAGAATTTTCTTTTATCTTCAAATCTTTCATTATCTTATTAAAATTTTCCTTATGGGTTTTGATTCTACAACCACTATCTTCATCTAGGGAACATAAAAATCCAATCTTGATTATGAGTTTCTTGATTATGGTCAGTAACTTTGATGAGGTTCTCGATGGGGACATAATTGGTGAGCAATTTTGATGGGATTTAGGATGGGGATATCAGTTAACAGAGGGGGGGGGGGGGAGAGAGAGAGAGAGAGAAGGAGCGAGATAGATAGATAGATAGATAGATAGAGAGGGGGAGAAAGTATAAGAAACAAGTTGAAAAAGGTTGAATTGGGGGTTTAGAGTTTTAATATAGGGAAGACAAGTGGGTAGGTTAAATGACCTCATGTGAACCCCATGTGACATGAGTTAACAAGAAAAATTAACATAATTTGGGGTAAAGGATATATAACTTGCTAGGGTTTGTAAGCATTAGGCATGTTAACTGTACTTATTAAATACAAAAGACACAGTTTGCAATAAGTAGCATACATAAAGGATGATTTTTGTAATTTACTCATTTTTAAAGATTATTTTTCACAAAAATTAATTCGTTCAAAAATTAAATTTGGTTTACAATTTGTAAAAATAATTAAAACAAATTACATTAACATGAACTCAGTCAGGTATAAATTATTTGTTTTATAATATGTATTTAAAAACACTTAAATATAAAAGTTGTAAAGATATAAAAATATACTTTAAAATTCGGGCATTCCATCGGGTATTAAAAAACCAATATCGGGGATAGGTTATAACCAGGTTTGGAAATAGGGTATGACCGGTTCTGGGTTTAAATCAGATATGGTTTTCATTATAGGTATTGAGCTCAAAATGTATACTCTATCCATACTCTACAGGTAGAGTCAGATTCGATTACATGTATAATATACCCGAGTATAAAAATATTTTTTCTTAGGTCCGGTTCCTAGTCCAGGTTTTTTGTGCACCTCTTAATTCAAATGGGCCTGGTCTATTCGCACACGCCATTTGTCTTTTTGCACACCCAAAGCGCCGCGCTATGGCTTGTTTTTTTTTTTTTTTTTTTGAAATAGGTGGGATGTGGGTTAGTTTGGTAGTGTTTTTTTGGAGGAAAAAATTGTATTTGAGTTTTATTATTATTATAAAATATTAGTATTACATATAATTCATAGTTGTTTTATAATTACGTTTTTTTACGTCATTATTTTTATAGAACGTATATAATATAAGTGCGTCTTTATAAACTCTTAACGTAGTTTATTTTGTTAAATTAAACGAACACGTTAAATAAAATGTACAGAAAGCCATAAGAATTAAACGTAAACAATCCAAAACCAACGTGATGTAAATAGAAGATTAACTGCAATATATATATCAGTTTGTACATACAAAACAAAAAGGTACAACTGAGTACATAATACATAACAAAACACTAAACAAACTAAGGTACTAATCCTCGTGCGGTGGGGACGGTGGGAGGGGAAGTGGAGGCAACCCAGCGAGCTCTCCTAGAGCAATGAGCGTCTCGACGATCCAGTCAATGCGTGCGCCCTGGCGTCTGAGGCGCCGGTCGAAGTCCCGAGCCACCTCACGCGCTGCCGGAGGCAGGTCAGCGTAAACGTGCCGCGGGTACTGTGGCGGCTCAGGAGCTGGCTGAACTGGTGGTGCCGGGATCTCCTCGACATGCTCCTCCTGAGCCGGATCCTCGAATACAGGCTGAGCCTGAGCCTAAGGCTCGCCCTGAGGCTGATCGAGGCCCAGAGCCTGTAGCTGAGCCTGCTGAGCGGCCTCCTGAACATGAGGAGGGGCTAACACTCCAGGCCTCGCCTCAATAACAACCGGGATGACCTCTGGCAACACCTCCGAATGCCAAATCAGCCTGTCACGGCCTTTAAACCTCAGACCAACATCAAAGGTACGGGTGATCTGCATGCTAGATACTGACGCGTGGCCCAACGTAGTCGACGGGATCGGCGCGGACAGCTCCGGATCACTCTTGGGCACGATCCCTAGCGAGCGTGCAATGGCGGTGATGTATGAGCCACCGTGCAGCTTCCCGCGGAGCTGCCGGTGGTATGCTGTGGCAAAGTAATCTGCCAGGCAGCCTGCTAGATCGCAGGTCTGGCCGCGAAGTAGGCAGTATAGAAAGAAAAGGTCACCGAGGTTGACATTCTCCCTGCTGGTACCCCGCGGCACGATAGATGACCCGATAATATGGTGCATGTATCGGTACAAGGGGTCTCTAATAGTGGTGGCCTTTTGCCAGGATTTCCCAAAGGGAACCCTGGAAATGGCCCTCCAGAAACTAATAAGCGTCTGCCTGTCCATCTGCCTAACCCCCTGCGTATATAAATCAATATCAAGCTCGGGCTCTGTGTACAAACCTGTATGGACAGCAAACTCCCGCACACTCATCTCAAACTGCTGACCGGCGAGACGGAATGTAACCTCGTGGACTGGAAAATGAGGTAAGCATTGTAATTCTCTCCTCTTTTATTCGACCTCTTAATCACAATGAGGTAACTATTGTCTTTTGCTGTGTCTTGTACCCAACGCACCAACTCTTTACGTGACGAAAAGGTCTGCGTTGTATCAAACAAAAATGTAACCGGGTAACAGCCTTCCTCGTCAACAGACACATCCTCCGGCTCACCATCGTCACCGAGGTCCGAATAGACTTGATGTTCAAAGCTCTTTTCACAACCGTAACTGTGGTTTGGATAACACTCCTGCTGTACAAAGTTGTGCTCGCCACCGTAACCGAAATTCGAATAACCTTGTAAGCTCTGTTGATAACCGTAATTGTGGTTTGGATAACACTCCTGCTGTACAAAGTTGTACTCGCCACCGTAACCGAAATTCGAATAACCTTGTTGTGTGTAAGGGTCCTCCACAGGGGTATTCAAATCCAGCTTCACCGTGTTATCACGATAACGAATGCCAGATACAACATCTGCCTCCCTCAAGTTGGACGAGACCGGTTTCTCATACGAGTCAGAAATAGCGGTCCCCTCATAAGAATCAGGAACAACTGACTCGTTAGAATATTGACCGAAAAGATAGTTGCTTAACCACGACATCGTTTTTTTAAAGACGCGTAACTAATACAACAAAGAAATCGACAAACAACACAAACTCCCCGAATGCTAAATGTTGTGTCTGAGAAGGTTTAAGTAGTGAAAATTTGGGGTCGAAGCGCCGCGCTTTGGCCATAGCACTGCGCTTAGGGTTCACGAGACCTGCAACCTCGTTTCACCTTTATGTCTCTGCAACTTATGTTTCAGTTCAGTCAGTCAAATCACCTTTTGTCGAGCTAAGCGCCCCGCTATGGCCATAGCGCGTCACTTTGAGGTGTGAAAATAATTTTCCCCGTGTGTGAATAGCATGACCCATTCAAATGTGGCTCCAATCCGGTTAGCAAATCAAGAAGATAACTCAACCCATCAGATTTTTCTTTTTTTTAGAATTCTCCCGTCAGTTTTATCTTTTTTCAGAATTCTCATTTAGTTGGGCCGAAACTTACTTGAGACGCCCACTGAGTCCACTTTAAGTTGAAGCCCAATTTCGACTTTCGAGTTCAGCCATTTATTTTATTGGTAGCCCACGCTCCTACATAAAGTGTCAGTTGTGTAAAATAAATTTTTTTTTGAAGGATGACTTTCTATATACATGACCTATAGGTCATCGGGTTCTTGTCGATGACAATCCCCCGTCAGCTCAGCCCTCTGGACGCGATGTTCGATTGGGCCCCGACCGTCTCGTAAGCTGACCTTCGCCCGGAAACCATACTGCCCTCACACGAGAGACTCGCTGGGGTAACAGCTGGGTAAAACCGGGCTACCCTCAGGATCGAACCATGCCTCGGTAGGAAACGATCCAAAATTTACCCCTACCAAATTTACACTAATTTTTCCAAATTTTTTCCGAACAAGGAGTAGCGGGGGTTACCCCTACCAAAGAGGTAGGTCCGCCCTGTACGCCAAATCGTACCTATGTTTCTCACCCTTCTAAAATTACACTTATGCTTATGCTCTATGTGATTCAAAAGTTCGTAACACTAGCACTGCTCCTTGCCTCTTTGGCATGGATGGACGTTAAAAATAGTTAAGTGTTTTTTTAATAAAATAACTAAACTACTCTATTTTACTTAAAAAAATACATATTTGAAGAAATATTAAAATTAGTGAGACCCATACAAAAAAAAAAACCCATCCCACCCTTCTTCTCGGAAGCGGAAAGAATCCCAACCCGTCGATGATCATCATCAATTACATCGCGCTGAACTTCATTTATTGGCTATTAATTTGAAAAATCATAAAGTACTAATTTGACATGACTAATACAAATATAATTTCTTTTTGTAAATCAGTAAAATGTAATATATTAAAGTTGATAAAAAAAATCTTCTTTCACTTCTCATGTTTATGTTAAGACCATTTGTATTTGATGTTTCCCCTAATTTGAACAATCATAAAGTACTAATTTGACATGATCAATACAAATATAATTTCTTTTGTAAATCAGTAAAATGTAATAGTATTAAAGTTGATAAACAGTAAATCTTAAAAAACTATAAATAAACAATTTATATGTACGCAAGTATTACTTTATTAGTGACTAGTTAGCAAATCTTAGATAACTGTACAACAAAATGATTGCTGTTAAATCAAGAATTATTAAAAGTATTTGCTGTACACCCCTTGATACATAAATAATTAATCTAATAGCTGTAAAGAAAAAAATAGAGATTCATAAAATTTTATTTAACAAAAACATACGACTCTGCTGGGGATCGAACCCAGAATCTCTGGTTTCGTAGACCAGCGCCTTATCCATTGGGCCACAGAGTCTTTGATGCTAGTAAAGGTCAAATTAATATTATTAAAGTAACAACAATCTTTTATAACACTGCATGTGGTTCTAAAACTTCGACAGAAATTTATTTCTTTTGTGTGTTCGTGAGGTGCAGAAAAACGGGTATGGTGTTCAGGAGTTATATAACTGTTAAATGTAGTTTAGGAGGTTGTTAGACAAAATAAAATGTCACTTTTTAAATGATTCTATTAGATAATGTTAGAGAACTTAAAAGCGGTCTAAACCTTTAAGGTGTAAACAAGAGAAATTACTTGTGAGCTCTTGAGATTGGTTCGTCAAAAGTTCAAATCAAACCTCACTTAAACAAGCTTGAGATTAAACCTAAAATAAGCTGAATGTGCCAGATCCAATACAACCAACCAAAAGAGTTAACAAAGAACAATGAGCGTCAGAATGGGATGAAAATGACTTGTGGTTGTATAATTTGTGTAACACGTATATTGTATTTTCAACCATGTATTAAGATATATTGTAATATTTTGAGAGTTTTAAGACCAGTTTATGTGATTAATCAAAAAATGTGATTTAACATTATAGAAAAGATTTACAAAATCAATCAATCAATCAATCATACCCAGTAAAATCCCACAAATAGCAGAGCTATTGGTAGGGTCTGGGGAGGGTGGGATGTAGGCATACCTTACCCCTATCCCTAGGGATAGAGAGGCTGCTTCCAGTGAGACCCTCGGCTCCAAAACACCCAGGCAAGAAAGAGAAAAAATATAGAACATGAGGTGTATGTGTGTGTGTGTGTGTGTGTATGGAGCTACCAATATAACATGAGTGGTAAAAGAGTGCATGGTAAACAAGACAAATATAACAACACAAACAACCTATACAAATAGATACATATCTACGACTATACACCACCCCTAAAAACACAATTGGACCCTCTCCTAGAAATCGTTAACCTTAATCCTCCGTCTCCACGAGCTCCTATCATGGACCATGATCTCAGAGAGGTGCAATTTTTGCAAATCCTGCCTAATCCGCTCATCCCAAGTGATTTTGGGTCTACCCCTACTCCTCCTCCCCTCCACCACGAGAGATTCAACTACTCTAACTGGCTCTATTGTCTGCCTCCTCTTCACATGCCCAAACCATCTCAATCTCCCCTCCTTTATCTTATCTGATATACTAGCTACTTCTAACATCTCCCTAAAAACATCATTTCTTATCCGGTCTAACCTTGTGTGCCCACACATCCATCTTAGCATTCTCATCTCTGCCACCTCCATCTTGCGTGCTTGTACTTCCTTAATGGCCCAACAGTCGGTTCCGTATAACATAGCAGGTCTAATTGCAACTCTATAAAATTTCCCTTTCAATTTTGTTGGGAACCTTCTATCGCACAATACCCCAGTGGCAGCTCTCCACCTACACCATCCAACTTGGATGCGGTGGGCAACGTCACTATCTATCTCCCCATCCCTCTGAACAAACGATCCTAGATACTTGAACTTATTAACCTGCGGAACCACTTGACCGTCAATGGTGATCTGGATGTCCTCAACGTTGTCTACTCCACTAAAGTCACAATATAGGTACTCAGTCTTAGAACGACTAATCCTTAAACCTCTGCCCTCTAAAGCTGCTCGCCACTGTTCTAACCTCGCATTCAGGCTATGTTTACTATCAGCAACTAACACAATATCATCTGCGAAAAGATTTACAAAATACGTGAGTTAAAAAACTATCAAGATCCCCTTCTCTTTTCGTATGATCTTATTAGTGCGTGTGGGAAGGCGGTCTATTTTGACCTCTTTTACCATATGTAAAGAGTTTGTGTAGGATGAAATGGTCCCTCTAGATTCTATCTTTGCTAACTTCTTTTCTAAAGTATGTTGTAGCTAATGATAACCAATCTTTACCAATGTTGAACTAGTTACCTATTTTACTAAAGTATGTTGTAGCTAATGATAACCAATATTTAATCATGTTGAACTAGTTACCTATTTTATAAAAAAAAACCTAGATGCAAGCTCCGCCGCGTTGCGACAGGGTTTGTTACCAGATATGTTAATTTGTCGACATAGTGTATGAAGTATAATCACAGACATCAGATTATAGCATTGATTGTTAATAAAAACTATTACAAAAAAACAATATATCTAAACATATTAACTTTTATTAATATTGTTAGACTTCACATAACGCGCGTAAAACACATTTATTTCAAGTTGTAGCTCAACTTGTTTTTCACGTGTCTTTGCCATTCGTTCGGTTAGTTCCTCTAGTATTTCGTTAATCCTACGGTCCGACTCAGTGACTTCTTCAAGTACACGCCTAAGCTGTTTGAAAACGTTAATTTCTTCGTTTGAGTTCGACATTATGAACCTATAAATTTATGTATAAATTAGAATCTATTTTCGATTTGAAAAACAACACAAAATAACACGAACTAATTTTATATAAGGAAACAAAAGGCTTGTACACAATTCCAGTGCAAATTGGTGAATTTAATTTAAGACTGAGAGGATGCTACTAGATCTTGGAGCTTGTGTGAGCATACTGACTGGGAAATTTTGGTCCTTTGAAAATTTTTGACACCCTCGTGGTGTTGGCTGATCAGACTCCCACACATCCAAGGGGGGTGGTGGAAGACGTTTTTTTTGAAGGTTGTGTGCGTGTGTGTGTGTGTAAATATGGATTCCATCATGGTGATCTAGGGTTTGTAGGAATATGAAAGATGAATTATCTTATGAGGAATCAACTTGTGGATGGTGTAAATGTTAAAAGTTTTCATATGAATGACGATTGCATCAACTGAAAGAAGGGAAACATAAACAGAAGTCGCATCTGATAAAGATGACCAATTCTATATAACTACCACTTGAGAGATCACATATGGATTTATTTGGACTGGTTAACATCAAAAGTATCACGGGTGACTTATATTGCCTAGGGGTCACCGACGATTATTTCAGATTCTCTTGGGTAATGTTTTTAGAGACAAAAGATGAGACTTTCGAGTACCTGAAAACCCTGATTTTCAAAATCGAGAATTTGTACCACTTACCCGTAAGATGAATTCAAAGAGACAATGGTACATAATTCAAGAATAACAAGATGTTTGATTTCTGCAACGAACAAGGTATTTTTCATGAATTTAGTACACCGTATATGCCAAAATGGAGTTGCTGAACGAAAGAATCGCATCCTGATTGAAATAGCCAGAATTATGTTAGTAGACTCAAAACTTCCCATAAGCTTTTGGAATGAAGCAATCGCCTCGGCTTGTTACACACTTAACATAGTTCTCATGGTGAAGAAGTACGGGAAAACATGCTTTGAATTATTAAACCAGAGGAAACCCGTTCTTTAATGGTTAGAACCATTCGGGTCTCCGTGCATAGTTATTGATCCAGATGGGTATTTCTGAGCAAAAGTTATTGATAAAGCTAAAGATGTTGTGATATTGCTTATCCTATCTTATAACCATCATGTAAGCCCCTAAAGTCAAGATTTCTTTCACAAGACCATGACTTTCAAGATCACCAAGTATGGGAGGCTATGGGACCCTCCCAAAACCATTAACAAGGGGGGGGGGGGGTTGGGGTTGTTGCAAGTTGTTGGTGGATTTGAGCATGTGGTGAATTGTATGGTAGATATTTTGGCTATTAGAGGTTAATTAGATTTTTAGGCTATAATTCTAGCATTAGGATACTAAGTGAGCTTAACTAGTTTACTAGACAAGATTTGGTGATGATTTGATGCTAAAATGGTTCGTAGTTTTGCTTAATAAAAAGTTAGTGTTTAGTTTAGAGATATTAACCGGTAATTATTATTTAAATGCTATTTGGATATACAATTACCCTTGATGACACATTATGATAATCATTAATGATCATTGATCATGTACTAGTGATTGGTTAGCGGGAATTATAATCTCCTTGCTCGGATAAGACAAAATTGTAATACTTGTATATTTTCCGGAAATTAGGATACATATAGTTATTCTATATCATTTATGATCCCTTGTATTCATTGGACAAGTAATAATAATGTCACCGTTACTCCATTCTAGGCGAACTGTAGCTGTCCTGACACAAATTGTTTGTTCGGATAGTCTACGAATGGTCACTGGAATTGTTTTCATCTTATCGCGACACGACTAATATGATCATGTCAAATGCAAATGTAAATGCATTTCTCGGATATTTCTAGACTTAGTAGACTAAATTAACATGTAATTAAGTCTAATGCATGTAATTGTATTATTAATCATTTATTAAGTTATACGGATATACCTGTTAATTTGCCTTTTGTCACACAAATAAGGACTAAAATGATGATTCTTCCTCAAAAGCTCATCAATCTAGGAGTTTGGAACTATCAATCTAATCTAGAAACTGCTAACATACAAATAACTAGAAGCTACAATACAGAACATCTATCAGTTTTCAATGTCCAACACTTCTCAAAAGAAGAAGTTGCTCAAGGAGAAAATCCTTCATAAGCTTCTAAGGTCATAGCCTTATCAACTGTTTCAAAAAAGATCTATCATTTTGTGATAAAAGGTTTTGAAAATAAAAAATTGCCACGTCTCTCAGAATATAGTAATGCTTTTCTTTCTTCAGAGGTCTAAAGGGTTGCCTCTAATCTTCCTTAACCCAGAGATTTAGAGATCACAAGCTACTCACCGATTAAAAGATGTGAAGACAGAGAACCTTTCTATGAAGTCAAAGATGGTTGACTAAGATGAAGATAAAGGAATTGTCCAGGATTTCAAATACAACAAAAACTTTCAAGGACTCTTCATCTTAATAAATAAGAGAATAAAATACTCACCGATTTTGTCATTAGCAGATCTAGGGCATATTGTTGGGTTATGTAAGATCTGCTGATAGGGCTGCAAACGAACCGAACGAACACGAACAAGTCCTTGTTCGTGTTTGTTTGTTAAGAAATATATATGTTCACGAATTTTTCATGAACGCTTACCAAAAGAGATTTTATGTTCGTGTTTGTTTGTTAAGGAAATGAACTTGTTCATGTTCATTTGTGTTTGTTTGTTAATTTTAAACAACGAATGAAAACAGACGATGACGAACACAAATGAGCACAAACTAATGTTCATGAACACAAATGGTAACAAACGAACATAAATGTTCAGGAGAAAAATATATAATACATTGACAATTATTAAATATTTTATTTGTCGGAATTTTGAAGTATTTAAATCAAATATAAAAGCTAAAACACTAATGAATTATCAAACACAAACGAACACGTTACCAAATGTTCACGAACATAAATGAACGAGTGCACCCTATGTTCATGTTTGTTCATTTAACTAAACGAACGCAATTTCTTGTTTGTGTTCATTTGTTTAATAAACGAACGAACACAAACGAACTTCCCGCCAAACGATTCACGAACTGTTCGCCAAACGTTTAGTTCGTTTGCAACCCTATCTGCTGATGATGAAAGCCAAAACCTAAAGGAACCATCTTCCCTGCCTACTGGAATATAAACTATTGCCTTCAAGATTAGAGAATAGAATAACAAAGTGCTGTATTATTAAATTGCTAGTCAACAAGTCAATAGTCAATTCATCTAAAGTCAAGATTGGAGAACTAGTAGTTCAAGTCAACAATCAAAGACTAGAAGTTCAGGATTTCTAGAAGCTTTGGTTCTCAACCAGCAGTTCTGTGAAATCCAATAGTTATCTCTATATCATATCAGAAGCAATAGTTCTATGTAACAGTGTAACTATCCAATAGTTTTGCTAACTACTGGTAGTTACATCATTTAATGAGTTGTTAAGAATCGCTTTCATGGTGAAGTCACCAACAGTTCTCTCCTCCTATACATAGTTCTTCATTCTTATTGTAATAGTTAACACTTAGAACCTTTAAGCATAAGAATTAAGTGAGAGAAAGTGCACCTGGTGAGGGGGAGTACGTTTATACCTTGTGATTGTATTATATTATATTCTGATTTGAATTCAATGAAATCATTTTGGAATCATTCCCAAAATCAAGTTTTTATAGATTAATGTGTTTGTTTATCACTATTTGATTAAATTTCTAGTTTGATTCAATTGTTTTATTAGAAAAATAGACACTACACACACTCTCGGATCCAATAAACATATATTTACCTCATATATCAGCCCAGTTGAATCAGGTCTAACTAGCTTAGAAATCTTTTTCGTACAATTATAGTGCCCTTCCTTGCCACAATAGTAACTGATGTCATCATTATAGCTTGAGGCCCATTTCTTTCCTTGGCATGAGGTTTATGCTCTTGATGTATTCTTGGGCTTTTGCTTTCTTTCAGCAGATATCAACATATCCCGCAGCTCAACTATTGTCCACCCATAGACTTTCTTGTTGTAGCCTTTGACGAGCTCTTCGGAATTAGGTGATAAGGATAACAAGATCATATCTAAAGCCATGTCTATGTGCATCGAAGCTTCTCAAGCCTCTCGATGTACCTTTCCATCCTATCAACATGATCCTTGACATTATTCTCAAATTTTATTGTTAGCTTCATTTCCTTGAATATAGAAAAACAAATTTATTTTGGCTTGATACCTCTCTTGAAGTGCTATAATCACATCATAAGCATGCTTATAATCAATTTCCTTGCAGAAATGTCTAGGAAACCCGTCAGATAGACTTGATAGAATCAAGCAGTCAACCTTTTGAGAGTCCCTGACATGTTGCATCCACTCGTCCTTTGAGTCATCATTGGGTGGAACTATAGGAATGGGACGATCCCATACATACAACCTATTTTTAGTCTTGAGAATTATTCTCAAGTTCCTGAACCATTCAGGGAAGTTATTGTCAGTGAGCTGTTTCGATACATGACGGTACGATGGGCGATATAGGCGAAGTAGTTGTGAAACATCCACAAAAGAAAGACAAAATATTTAGTATTTTCATGCTTGATATCCTAATTAATTTTATGACCAAATTACAAAACTGTTAATAAGATGCGAGATCCCATTTTATAAATAAAAGTGAATTGTTAAGCATTGTCCACTCGATATATACTACGTGGGTAGGTAATAGTTACCAATTGCGTCACACACAAATCTCAGGCTTGGGGTCACATGACACGACATGTCGTGTCAAGACATGGTATGTTTAACCCCAACTATGCCCATTTGAGACCATTCAAATGATATTGGTCCTTTAATGGAAATGTGTGGAACCTGCTCATGTGATATAGGAATCACGATTGAACCTCTCACCAAAACCGTAGGCCCATTACAGGGTAATCACTAACAAAGGGTGGCGATAAATTGGTCCGAGTATCTTCACTTTAGGATGGCATAGCAATATTGATTTAGTTTGGGATTTATCTTTTATATTTTAATTACCAAGTAGGGTTAAAATATATTGGATGACTTATAACATAAGGCAAGTTGTGCAACTTTAGTAAAACTCCAATTTTACTTTATGTTCGAGATTAAATTGAAACTCCTTTCAATTCTCGTCACGGTCGAATTTTAAATACCCTATTTAAAACTATGATGGTCATTAATGAACAAATTAACAACTTTAATTTTAAAACCAAACGTTTTATTTTAATATAAAAACCCTTTTATTATTTACCTTTCCAAGTTAATTTAACATTCATTTTTACTTTATCTAGTCATTTTATGATAGTTTTGTTGGTGAAGATTATCTAAGCTAAACAATCACAAGCACACAAAACAATAAATATAGAATCAAGCCACTAGTGGTAATTTGTTCAGTTTCCTTCAAGCTAGTGGACAATAGATAGAACGAGTCTAAAAAGGGAAAAACAACCACAATTCTGGCCTTGCTCCCACTTAGCCCAAGATCTTCATCTTCAAGGTCTTGTTCGTTTCCGTCTTCGGTCTTCCATATCTTGTCTTGCCAGGTTTTACAATTTTATAATAAAACACTTTTACGATAAAATAAAACCTAATTATACAAAGGGTTCCAAATAACCCGAAAAATACAAATATTGAAACCTGCCAAAATAACAAACAAACTAAAACACAACCATAAGTCTCTAGGGCTCAATTCATGACAATCACAATCACATTTAAACGATAAAGGCTTGATATTTTTTTCAATCAAAAGTTTTGAGAAATAAAACTAAAAATCAATTTAAACAATAACATCTGAATAACTGTAAAAGTGGCTCTGATACCACTGTAGGGAATCTTGGGTATTCGTTTAAATTTAATATAAAATCCAATTTTATATTTAGTGACAATAATAATAACGGTTTATTATTATGAGATGCGGATGCATGAATAAACATAACATATAGATAATATTATTCCCACCAGCGATCGAGTTACAAGTTAATCAGACAATTATATAAAACAATACAATCATAGTGGGTTTAGGGTTATACCTTGATGAATACCAATAACTCGCACGATGGATACGAAAAACAACTTCTTTAGTAAGCCTAATCATAAGTTCCTGGATATCATAAGACCCACATGTGAAACGGACCAAATCGAATCAATAAACATGAAACACCGGACGATGGTGTGCAGCGGCGGCAGGTAGAGGTGCGGCAAGACGTGCGGCGGTGGTGGTGGCTGGTTCGCAAAGAGAGAGGGTTTTCAAGTTTCTTTGTGTATGTTTAGGTTTTTGTAAAAAACTATAATTAGTGTTTAGGTCTAACCTCCTACTTAAAGAAGCCCTAATTACACATTGCCCATGCACAAATAACTTTCCCTCCAAGTAATTAGCCCTTGACTAGTTAATTGTTATCGAGTTAACCTTTGACTTTGTTTTATTACTAGATAGTAAAACTAATTATCTCTCTATTTATTACCCAATTTTAATTAATCCTTGTTCGTGTCAAATAATTTTTATTGACCATCAAATCAAAACCACTAGTCAACGCTTGACTTTAATTCATTCATAATAAAATGACTTCTTTAATTTATTATCTAAATAAGAAACTAATATTCGTTTAACTCTTTAAACGACACCAATTTATTCCGCAAAAAAATTGTAAACAATTAATATTTCCTAGTATTTCATCAAATACTCGTTCTTTGTAATTAATCCGCTCTTGTGATACATAATGTTTAACAATTAAACATCATTCTTTGTGCGTCATCCAACGTGTAATTCTTTGAATCATACCACAATAGTAATATTAAATAATCGATAATTGGACATCCAATTCCAACAAAAAGAGGCAATAACAATCTGATGTAAACAATAACGCGTTTAACGTGTTCATAATATCAAGTTGGTAGTCCAAAAATGTTAGCTTTACCGATTGCTTATACTAAGCCATCACAGTTTAGTAAACCAAGATGTTAGACATCACAACCAACATACCCAGACAATACAATGTACCATCATAGCCAACATACCAAGACAATATAGTCAGTCAATCTCAGATGATGACAAAGTCGTCTTCATTGAAACTAAATTTCCCACCAATATGGCTTTGAAACGAGGCCAAACAACATAATCAACCCAACTTAAATACCTATAACAAATACAACCTAATAAGCACAAATTACAACCAACAGAAACATAAACCAACACATAAACATCGGGTACAAACAACCAATGCATTAGTGTAACAACCCGCTTATCGCTCTCGTTACTATCATTACACTCGTTACGCCTAGTAAGACACCCGGCCTCTCAGGCCGTACCGGACATTAGTAATCTGTATAGTAGACATGTAACATGACTATTTGTGACTAAATGTGATGTTAATATATGATATTTGATGTGTTGATAAATTTAGATGTGTATAAAAATTATGTTGGCAATGATAAAACTAACGCTTATCGCGTAACGTTTAAAATGCGAAGCGAACGTCAGTGACCACCTGATCAGTGTTAAAATCCTAAAATAGTCTGTTATGATTTGAATAATAATTTTAATCATATCCGTGTGGAAAAATAATTTAAAATATTGAGAAACTCTATTTTTCGAGTTTGAGCGCGTACCGCGCGATACTGCGCGAATTAAACAAGATACCGTCAACGCAGCCAGTCAAGGCAACTGGTAATTATTTCAGTAATAATTTTAAGTAATTATTTTTATAGAATGATAAAAATAATTTAAAACGCACTAAAACGGGATTAAAACGCTAGACAAAATACCCGGTACTCAGTAAAATACCCGTTTTTGCACTAATATACATATAATATATGAATATATATATGATGTGTGTGAGATAGGGGTATGTGGCAGCACATATGGCTGCCCACATTCTCTTGTTTCTCTCAATTTGGACACTTGTAACACCTAGGGAGTGTAAGGTGATGATTAATCTTGAAGATGCATCCATAAACTTCCATTCTTTCAAGAAACCATTTCAAAACTTACTCTCTTTCTCTCCCTTGAATAATCTCGGCCGAACAACCCTATTACACTATCACTTTCATTTTCAAATCCAAATCTTGGAGAATCATGTCCATTCCAAGGTGATTTCAAGCTTGTAAGAGGTTTGGAAGTGATTTCAAGCAAGATTAAGCCTCATATCACCATCTTTTCTCAAAAACACACTTTGAAAACTTGAAGGTATAAAATATTTCTTTAAACATTGTTCTTGATTCATATTGATAATGAAGTTAGTAAGAAGTTTCTCTTGATTCTTGAAATCTAAACATAAACTTGAAACTAACAAACAAATGAGTTTTTAATAAAATGAAAATGAGTGTGTGCATGTATGTATACATGGCTGAAAATGATGTGCGTGTATGTGTATATTGCATTTTGAATTTTTGATGAAAGATTTCTTGCTTACTTGATTTCTTGAAAAATAAGATGATTAAAGTAAGTGTTAGTTGTCATACAAGAATGTTTTAAAATGATATGTGTTATATTTTAAAAACACGATGTTAATATGTTCTAGAATAAGATTGGAACATAAATGATGATGATGATAAAATTGTAGAAGTGCATTAGATGCACAAATGTAAACATGCATGATGATATATGAACTTAAAAAGACGATTTGAACATGATATGATAAAAATCCATTTTGATCAGAATATAAACACTAAAATAAAGTTATTTTGAAGTGTTTAATGGTATATAACTTTGTCATAATGTTTGCTAGCTTTGCATGTGGTACTTGGTGCATACAAAGTTGTAAAATACGTGAAATTGCATGATTTATGTGACTTATATAAAAACTGCACTAATCTGATTATAACCACTATTTTAATCAGTAAATAACATGTATTTTTTTAAAATATCAAGTCGTTTCGAGTTGGGATGGTTACGGTAACGTTTAACGCAAAACTATGCGTTAAAACGGTCAAAAATCGGCTTTTCGGGTGATTTCTGTAAAACTGAATTAGATCAGTAAATAAACTGATATTTTTAGTTTACAAATAAGTATTTTAACTAATTTTAAGTTTACTTGGTGTTTGGTTGGTGATACGTGACTTCCGACGCCCGAAAACGTTACCGAATCGCTAAAATACGCATTTTTCAAATTGACATGAGTATGGGTGAATTTTGAGTGAATCTTATGTGATAAAATGTATTAAGTGATTTAAACGTGTAAATGTGATTATATGTTAAGTGTTAATTCGATAATGGGAAAATTAGACTATGCATGTATGCATGTACGTTTTGTGCGGTAGCAATGGTAAAATTGTGTTAAATGTGTAACTTGTTTGTCGAGCATGAAATTTAGTATATATATATGAGATGTTTTATGTATATTTACTTTAAAAATGACAAAATAGTTAAGTTAGTAATGTTTCGGTGTTAAATTACATGAACGTTTATGTATATATGTTACGACGCGCAAATCATAGATATATTGCGTATAAACGGAAGAGTTAACGGATTTACACAATAATGGTCACCAATAAAATCGTTCAAAACGCAAAATCATAAATATATATATATATATATATGTATATATATATATATATGGACTCATATATATTAACACGCCAACATAATAAAAAATGACAACTTTTCGAGAAAATCTCAAAGTTATGTGATAATTCTAAGAAACGGAGAAACTTAGGATTTTTGTGTTGAATACGTATATTGATTTAGAATTGTTCCTATATTAGGATGTATATAAAAGTTAATCTCTGGGATTGCTGTATTAAAATACGCACCCAAAAGTTAGTGTCACTAAACCCCTCTTTTTACTGTTTTGTATATATTTTGGGGGTGGAACACGTTGTTAAAAGGGTTTAATAATGTTTTCGAAATAAAACATACCTTTTACTATAAAATATATATTTTCGCTGAAAATATATGAAATTTTATAAGTTATACGTTTTGAAGTAAAACGTTTTTTGATGAATAAATATTGGATGTACGGTATTTCTTAAGTGATACAAGACCGTACAGTTGGGGTACGGATGCCGGCCTGGGTCTCGAATGATGGAGATTCAGGGGATTCGTACACATCGTGTATTAAATTGTCATATTAGTAGGATATATATATTGTACATGAGGCAGACATCATATTGTTCTTCGAGAAAGAACCCTGCGCCCATGATGTCGTTTAATCATTTAAGTATTGCACGCGATGAATTGTTGGTAGATCTATCGGGTTGACAACCCCGTCGTGACCGGTCACCCCGTGTCAATGTCAAATGAAGAATTAATATTCTGTTTATTGTCTAGCATTGATTATCCCTGCATGGTTAATATATAGTTCGTATCTTCTAGCTAATATACGAGTCTGAAAATTGACGCTATAATTTAATATTCAAAACCTGGGCAGTATTACTGTTGTCAGAGTAATGAACCGATGGAAGGCCCATGTATTTTATTAAGGAAGTAAAATGGACTTTCTAAAAATTACTTGAATTGTTCTCAAATAAACACCTAATTAGAAAGTTTTCCTTGGAATAAAATTTGTTAGTAAACGAATAAGTGAACTCACATTCCTTTGTGTTGACACTTGATTTTAACGTGTTCTACAGGTACTTGAGTTCGGCTTCGGGAAATCATGGCGTATCTTGTATTTGATGATGCATGTCGTTTCTTTTAAATATGTTGGACATCTTTTAAACTATCTGGGACGTTTGTAATAAGATCCGCAAGGATCAAAACAACTAAACTTATGTGGTTGTGTCGTGACTTTTAAAAAAATGTAATGTTTAATATTATGTTTTAAAATATGTCAAAATGTCCAACAAAAGAGTGCATCTTCCGACAAGGTATAAATGGGCACCAACTTCCGTCTCCATTACGTTTAAATATTCCGCTGTGACGTTTTTGGGGTGTGACAGAAGTTGGTATCAGAGCCATTGGTTGTTAGCGAACTAGATGTTTTCGCGGAAAACACTAGACTTCAACCAGAAAATTTTGAAATATAAAGTCCAAAATTCTCGAAGCCAAGATTTTAAATAAACATAGGAAATATTTTATCATAGATGAAAACCATTATGTGTTTTATGTGCATACGTGATTTTCTGTTTAATTGACCATATTTGTTACTGTTTATGTTGATTGCGCACTTACTTGTACGGTTATATGTGCGCCACAGATGTCACACGAACACGAGGTCATCGAGATCCATGACTCAGATTACGAGCCAGATTTCGAGACTTCACACAGACCTACGCCGCCAGAGACACCTATCACGGCTTCACAGATGGTTGGTACTACCGAGCTTACCTCATCTTTCCACGTCAACCCTGCTGCTTTTGTCAGCCATGGAGACCCCCGATGCGCCTTCACTAGCAACGGGTGGATAGATGATGATGATGTACCTCTCTCAATCCATGAGACGAGACGACCATCTGGTACTGTACCAGTTATCGATGATGTGATCAGGAGTGCCCCTACTATTGGAGGATCTTCTAGTATCGCACCAGTGGTGGACGCCACTATCTTTACAGCTCGACCCTTAGAGCCATCAGTCGTCCCACCTGCTGCTGTGATCGAGCCTGCTACTGAGATCCGCCCGCTTGTTTTGTCTGAGTCTTCTTTGCCTGTTATAGAGTCATGCACTTCTTCGACGCCGTTGTTAGTTTATTATCGTTGTAGGAAGAGGATTAGGCCCGCTGGAGATAGGATAGATCGATATTGCTGTTGTGATCGAAAGCTCGCCGCATTGTGCAAAGACCTAGACATAGCCAAAGGAAAGGCGAAGTACCTCGAGGAACAGATGGACGACCACGAGGAGTTGAGGGTTATAGATCACACCGCGAGAGATGAGATGCATTGGAGGGTTTTGGATTTGGAGAGGCTTGTCCAGGAGATGTTAGAGTCTCTAGGTTTGAGGCGTTGATGTTAGCTATTTGTTTCATTGTTTGATGGGTTGTACTATTAGACATTTCTTTTTGATGTTCTTTGTGTTTGTGGCCTGCGTGCCAGTTTAATTTTTGGATATTATTTGGGAATTTTATATGAACTTGTTTATGGATGTCGATGTAGGCATGCTGAGAATAGTCCTTGTACTGAAAACGAGTTTAAATAATTTCTATAATAATTACCAATGATGTACTTTTGGTTTAAAATTTTTTCTCATTAAAAGTGTGGATATTTTACATGCGCCATGTTTGGTCCACTAACATTTAATGCTTGAATTATTTTTGGTTATCATCTTATGTGGATATTATTGTTATGATAATAGAAACGACGAAATGCCGCCAAAAGCAAGACAGGGTACTAGATTACCTACCACACCGGAAGAGTTGGCTCAACTCATAGCCCAACACGTTAATACTGCCATGGAACCGCTCAACGCTAATGACGGTCAGGGACGTGGACGTGGTGCTCGTGGGCAAGGTTTTGGTGGGGCACATAATGGAAAGCCTCCAGGTAAAAATGCGATTGGAAAGTTTTAGTAGTTCATGTGTTATGTTATCATTGGAATGAATTACTGATTTCTATTAACATTATTGAGCAGTGCACGGATGTACATATAAAACATTCCAGGGCTGTAACCCACGATCATTTACCGGTGCTGAAGGACCCTTAGATATCACCCGATGCATTGAGAAGATGGAATCTGTCATGGCAATCAGTGGTTGTACTGCTGATCAATGGGTGAGATATGCTTCTTGCTATTTTCTTGATAAAGCGCTATCCTAGTGGAACTCGCAAGTTCAAATTTTGGGTGAAGACGCTGCCTACGGTCTGACCTGGAACGAACTCAAAGAGATGTTCCTGAAAGAGTACTGCCCGCGCAGTGAAATTCAGAAAATTGAGACAGACATCTGGAATCTAACCATGGAAGGTCTGGATGTCAGAGCTTACACTTCTCGTTTTAACGACTTGGAAAGGTTAGTTCCACGAATGGTTACTCCTGAATATGTAAAGGTAGAGAGGTATATCTGGGGATTGTCGCCACGAATTCGCAGTTTGGTTACATCCGCAAAACCTGCCACCTATTTATAGGCTACTACATTGGCAAAATCATTAGCCGATGACGCCGCTCGCAAAAGTAGTCTTGATAAAAAGGAGGAAACCAGGAAGTCGTCAGGCAAGGCCAAAGCAGATGTAAAATCTGAACGTTCGGGGCGTTCTAAGTCCAAGATAGAAGTTACGAAGAAGCGCAAGTCCGAGAGCTCGAGGAAGGAAACTGAAGAGAAGCGCGACAGGAAACGCAGTTCGAAGAAGGCATATGCAGCAAATTCTAGTGGTACTAGAAAGGATGGCATCAGAGATAGCCGAGGTGGACCTGAGAGAAAGACTCGTGAGGATGGGCAGAAGAAATGCAACCGATGCGGACGAACTGGGCATATTACCCTTGAATGCTATGCCAGGAGTACTGTGGAAGGATCAAGACTCGAAGGATGTTTCCAGTGTGGAGAACAAGGACATATCAAAGAAGGATTGTCCTAAGGCAGGAGGTCAGAATGCCAGAGGTGGAGCGTTCGAGTTAAATGCTGGGAAAGCACATGACGATCCTGCTGTTGTCACTGGTATGTTTTTTTATCAATAACCATTCTGCATTCATACTCTTTGATACTGGAGCTGACTTGAGTTTTGTTTTGAAAAACTTTGAACCATTCCTGTGTTCACCTACAAGTAAGCTAAATAAGAAGTACTCGATAGAACTAGCAAATGGTAAACTGATAGAGACTAGCGAAGTCGTACGCGACTGTAGTACTCTGTTAGGCGATCATAAATTTAGTATCGATTTACTACCAGTGGAGTTGGGAAGTGTAACATCCCGAAAATGCGAGTTCATAAATTTGCAATTAGGTTGCAAATAAACTAGTAAAATAAACTAACAAGGAATGACACTAACCAAGTTAGTTGGTCACTTATGAGTAGTTAGTAGTTAAAACAAATAAAGAATGAAAGTTGAGGAGCCAAAAGTGTTTAATTTGAAACTAATAAGGATAAAACAAAAAAATTAAACAACTCAAACACACTTTGTGTGCTGAGGTCGAACCAGGCAAGCAGGGGGGGGGGGTGTAACAACTCTCATCAAAAGTTATATTTATTTAATCAAATTGTCCAATAGGAAACCCTAATTGAGAAACCCAAGTGATTCTGTATAATCCCTAAAATTTTCAGAACATTTGGAATCAGGATTAGGGCCCCTAAAACTAAGGGGGGGGGGGTAAACCCTATTCGGTAATATCTTAATAGTTTGCTGTCGAAAATTCGAAATAATACGAAACCAACTCAGCAAGCCTACTAGGACACAAGGCTACCCTAGGGTAGATGGGTACCCCAGGCGAGTCGCGACAGCGTCCAAGACATCTTCCGCGACACGCGGGAGATGTCAATTTCTTGTATAAATACAGGGGCTTGGGACTTGAATTCTGGCTTCAGTTCGACGTTAAAATTCCTTACGTACACAAAGTTAGACACTATTTACTACAAAAACACACACTGATCACGAAGTGCTGCCACAATTCAGGGTAATAACTCGATCGCGGCTACGATTCAATGTCCGATTGATTAAACTATCCAATGGATGTTTAAGTGCTGCCCACATTAGGGTTTATGCTTTGTCATTCGTCGTTAAATCGATGGATGTTTAAGTATCGCACTTTGTCATTCGTTGTGAAGGTTGTAATCTCGTGAGTTATCGTAAATGTTGTATTAAGTTACTAACCTAGTTTGTGTGCCTGATTATTTAAACTAGGTTATCAAGGCTAATCAGTAGAATAAGCTCTGTTAAATCTGCAATGTGAGTCATTCTTTTTTTATCAAATTACTTTTGAAAGTATGTTTATTTTCAAGATTATAATTACAGTGATTAAGTATATGTAGTCACCAAATTACAGCCGGTATGTGGGGTATTGTGCACATTACTGTTTTTATCAATTTAGGTGGGCGAACCTAAATAATGATACTCGTTACTATTGGGTGAACGGACTCAATAGTAATATGACCACAGTCACCGAAACAAGTCGATGACAAGTACTGTGGGTATTTGGTTGAAATAAACATTGTAATCTCTCTTAATACTGTGAATTATAACAAAAGAGTCATTTTAACAAAATGAATGATTCACTCAGTATTTCCCGCTGACAAAACCTTTTTCAAACATGTTTCAGGTGATCTGTTGTGATCCAGGAAAAGTGCCGTGAAGCACTATCATCTTAAGGAAGTGGTTCAGTATAAAATAAAGAAACATGTTTTGTAAAATAAAAGATTTCTTCGTGAAATCTCAATATTGTAAATTACCGGGTTTTATCCCGAATTGTGAAATAAAATAATCGGGAAATATTTCAGTTTTAAAAAGATCCTGAAGAAACTTCCGCTGTTAATTAAATACCACGGGATTTCTGTCCCGCGGCTCCTGAAACGGGTCAAACCGGGTCGGGGGCCGTGACAGAAATAAGGTGGTATCAGAGCCACTGATCTAAGCCTATTAAGTATTTAGAAATACTTAATTTTACTGATTGCCAAGTATGTGATTATGTGTTTTATTAACTGATTATTTGTTAATTACAGTATGGGTAAACAAAAGCTGTCAAATATCTATCTTAAACTAGATAGGTCATCCAACGAGAAGGGAAGTTCACCCCAAACAAAACCTTATGTAATTCCTGAAGAAGGAATATTTTTCCGTAAGGCACATTACGAGGAACCACTTTCTCCTAATAAAAGAAGTTTGATTATTAGGAAAAGTCAGGAGGAAATAAGGAAAAACCGAGAGAAGAAAGTTAAACAGGAAACCCAAGATTTAATCAGTAAATCACCTTGGGAGGACAAATTAGATGAGAAATGGGCAGATCTTTATATGCTAGCTACAGTAGCAGAAAATGCAATTCTCTAAATACTCAAAAGTTTTAGCACTTTTGTGTTCCAAAAACCTTATTCAATAAATAAATAAATTTACAGTAAATCGTAGTATAATTTACTTGTCAGTTGTTTTATGTATGCAATAATATTTACGGGTTATCTATAAAATTTTGTTATTTTATTTTAACATTTGGTATGTATTTTGCATATATGCTAAACAGCATGAATGAGATATCAGAAGGTTTAGAAAATCTTAACCTCTATCCTGTTAAGATAGAAGTTTCAAAGGAATTCACCGGTTACTTCGCTGATAATGAAGAACCCATGGAATTTCAATCCAAACCACTGGCAAAACCTTAACCCAAGAAAAGAAGCAGATTTGTGGGCTGGAGGCGTGTACGTAGGAAAAAGCCAGCAACAAGAAAGGTTACCAAAACTGAAGAACCAAAAGACAAAGGAAAAGGGGTAGAAATTGAGGAAAATGTTAATCAAATAGAGATAGAAGCTGAAAAGAGTTTTAAGCATACAGAAAGAGAAGTCGGAGAAAGTTCTAGACAGAAACAGAAAATGACTCCCGGGGAAGTTTTAGATCATAAACTAGTAATGAGTGACCTTATCGGACCTGCCGATGGAAACCTTGAACCAGCTAATCCAAACCTTATATTTACTGAAGAAGATCTTTTTAGCTACCCACTAGAAGCTCCAATCCCAATCAATCTGGAACCTGCTATTCCAGATCCTATTGTCCAACCTCAACCACTACCAGTAGAATTAGATGAATGGTGGACAACTGATTGGCAATACCAAAATCTTTTAAACAACCCTGATACCTTTTTCCCACAAGTTGACCCAGAACCTCCACTATACCCAACTATGAGTCCGGAGAATCTGGCTGAACTTCGTCTTTGGGGCGAAGAGTTAATTGATGCAGGAAATCGGATTAGGGATGTGGGAGAAAGAGTTACTTGGAAGTATGACGAAAGGGAGCGTCATTTTTAAGAAATTAGCTGACCAGATAATGGGAGTTTGCAGGAATATTTGTTAATAAATAATCATAATAACCAGTATGTATAATAACTTAACAATAAAACTTTGTATGATAATCGTGTGTATGAGGCATAATATAATATA
Source organism: Helianthus tuberosus (assembly GCA_030545235.1). Taxonomy (NCBI): domain Eukaryota; kingdom Viridiplantae; phylum Streptophyta; class Magnoliopsida; order Asterales; family Asteraceae; genus Helianthus; species Helianthus tuberosus. Next base: position 91,602,582 of record CM060386.1, on the reverse strand, counting down.
TAGAAATGAAACTTGTGAAATCAATAAATTTTGATTATACATGTTAATGTGATTATGTGCAAACTATTTTATTATATTTGTATTTATACTAATTATTTACATAAAATTAATTATCAGATGGCAAACATTGGTAACGAACCAGTAAATGAGGTTAATCAGTCTGAGCAACATCCAGGAGATCAATATATGACTAGACAAGATATCGAAAATATTGTTGCTCAAGGGATAGCCAATGCTATTCCAGCCATCGTTGCTGCTGTAAAGAATCCAATCGAACCACAACAAATCGTTCCTAGTAAACGTATTTCTGAAGATAACTTCAGTAATAGTGTAAACGGAGGCAATGATCATGTTAACCATAATGAGGAACCACATCAAGCTCCATTACCCAAGAAAATGAAAACTGCAACGCCTGGTTGCACTTTCAAAGAATTCCTTGCTTGTAAACCTACTGAATTTGTAGGCAATGAAGGAGCAACTGCATCACTGCGTTGGTTAGAGAAAACCGAAGCAGTAATTGTAATAAGTAAATGTGCTAAAGATGATCAGGTCATGTACGCATCAAATCTCTTCAAGGAAGGAGCACTTGAATGGTGGAACACTGTGTTACAATCAAAAGGAAGAATAATAGCTTATGCTATGACTTGGGAAGAATTTAAGGGTTTTGTAGAAAGAAAATTCTGTCCCGAGTATGAAAAGGAACAAATGACGAATAAGTTTCTAAATCATCGGATGATGGGTGTAGATTGTCGCAGTTATACTTCGACATTCTTTGAATATGCTAGAGTGGTCCCAACGCTGGCTTCGCCAGAACCGGTACTCATTTCTCGCTACATTTGGGGACTAATTAGTGAAACCCGCAACATCGTTAAAGCTGCGAGACCTCGCACTATTGACGATGTTGTGGAATTAGCTAATACCCTAACAGATGAATTAGTACGCACCCAGGATGAAAACAGGAAGAAGGAATTAGCTCAGAAAATTACCCAAGGATTTCATACGGGTAATAATAGCAATTTCAAAAGACGAGGAACAGGGCAACCCTCAACTCCACCGTTCTGCAGGAATTGCAAAAAGAAACATTTTGGAAGATGTAGTGTAACCTGCAATTTTTGTAAAATGGTAGGACATCGTGAAGAAAACTGCAGGAAGAAAACAACAATCTGCTATAACTGTGGAGAAAAGGGACATTTTAAACCAGAATGTCCTAAAATAATCAAACCAGCAGACAACAAAACCAAGGCGACAGACGGAACTATTAAGAAGAATGCCAGGGCATTTCAGCTAACCACTCAAGAAGCAGAACTCATCCCAGATGTGATAGCGGGTACGTTCTTAGTTCACAACATTTACGCCAAAGTATTATTTGACTCTGGTGCAAACCAAAGTTTTATAAATACTTCATTCTGCCAGGCTCTTAATTTACCTTTAACCAATATTAGGCAGATTTTTACAGTTGAAACGGTAGACGGAAATTCAGTTAAAATAGATAAAGTTTTGCAAGAAGAAAACATAGAACTTTTAGGACATAAATTCTCTGCAAAACTATTACCGATGAATTTAGCTGAATTTGATGTTGTATTAGGAATGGATTGGTTAGTAGCCAACCATGCTAGAATCCTTTGTGATCAAAATTCCATAGAAATTCAATCACCCACCGGAGAAGTGATTAGGATTACAGGAGATAAACCACGTAAGCCCATGAAGTTCATATCAGTAATGAAAGTTGCTAATTATGAACGAAAACAAGGAATAGTGTATATGATTCCGGTAATCATTAGTACTAAGGGAAAAGATCTTAAGGAAATACCAGTAGTCTCAGAATACCCAGATGTATTTCCAGAAGAATTACCAGGGTTACCACCAAATAGGGAGGTAGAGTTTAGGATTCATCTAATTCCAGGAACTACACCGATAGTCAAGGCACCTTATCGGTTAGCACCTACAGAAATGTTAGAACTGAAAAAGCAATTAGATGAATTACTAAATAAAGGTTTCATACAACCTAGTTCATCTCCTTGGGGAGCACCAGTATTATTTGTTAAGAAAAAGGATGGTTCAATGAGAATGTGTATCGATTATAGAGAATTGAATAAGGTTACAATTAAGAATCGATATCCATTACCTAGGATTGATGATCTGTTTGATCAACTTCAGGGGGCTAGATATTTTTCTATGATAGATTTACGCTCCGGATATCATCAATTGAAGGTACAAGAAGAAGACATACCTAAAACTGCTTTCAGAACTAGGTATGGTCATTATGAGTTTACAGTCATGCCCTTTGGGTTAACGAATGCACCTGCTGCATTCATGGACATGATGAATAGGATATGTAAACCATATTTGGATAAATTTGTAATTGTCTTTATAGACGATATACTTATTTATTCCAAAAGTCAGACAGAGCATTGTGAACACCTTCATGCACTCTTAACTTTGTTAAGAAAAGAAAAGCTTTATGCCAAATTCTCGAAGTGTGAATTTTGGTTAAAGGAAGTGCAATTCTTAGGACACATGGTGAATCACGAAGGTATTCACGTAGATCCTGTTAAAATAGAGGCAATTACCAAATGGAAGGTTCCACAAACAGCAATGGAAATAAGAAGTTTTATAGGTTTAGCTGGATATTATAGACGGTTTATTAAGGATTTTTCCAAGATAGCCGTACCATTAACTAAGTTAACCTGTAAAGCCATTAAGTTTGAATGGGGACCTAAGCAAGAAGAAGCCTTTAGAATATTGAAGCAGAAATTAACAAATGCACCAATCTTAGCCTTACCAGAAGGAACTGAAGATTTTGAAGTATATTGTGATGCTTCAAAACTAGGATATGGATGTGTGCTTATGCAACGCAAAAAGGTGATTGCATATGCTTCAAGGCAATTGAAAAAGCACGAAGAAAATTATACGACTCATGATTTAGAATTAGGAGCCGTAATTTTTGCCCTTAAGATTTGGAGACATTATCTTTACGGAAGTAAATTTACTGTCTACACAGACCACAAAAGTTTAAGATATATATTTGGGCAAAAAGAGTTAAACATGAGGCAAAGGAGATGGATGGAAATCCTAAGTGATTACGACTGTGATATTCAGTATCATGAAGGAAAGGCAAATGTAGTTGCAGATGCCTTAAGTCGTAAATATTATGAGAAACAACGACGAGTTCGTGCTCTCAGATTAAATCTACAAATAGATTTAATGGAACAATTGAAGAATGTTCAAACTACAGCAATCAAGGATGATGATGAAGGAATGAACGGATGAATAAAGGAATTAGAACAAGGAGCAGATGGAATTTGGAGATTCCACAAAAGTAGAATTTGGGTACCTAAGCAAGGAGATTTAAGACCTAAGATTTTAGAAGAAGCCCATAAATCTAGGTATACTATGCACCCATGAAACAATAAGATGTACCAAGATTTAAGAAAGAACTTTTGGTGGATAGGAATGAAAAAGGATATAGCGCGATATGTTTCTAAATGTCTCACTTGTTCACAAGTGAAGGCAAAACATCAGAAACCTTCAGGTCTACTACAACAATTAGAAATGCCTGTATGGAAATGGGAACTTATAACAATGGATTTTGTTACTAAGTTACCCAAAACCAGAAAAGGTAATGATGCGACTTGGGTAATTGTGGATCGATTAACCAAATCAGCTCACTTTTTACCAATGAAAGAAACCTTTAGTATGGAAAGGTTGGCAAAATTGTATGTAGATGAAGTTGTATCCTTACATGGAGTTCCACTCTCCATTGTTTCGGATAGGGATAGTCGTTTTACTTCTCATTTCTGGAAAAGTTTCCAGCAAGCTATGGGAACTCGATTAAATCTGAGCACTGCATATCATCCCCAAACAGACGGACAAAGTGAAAGGACAATCCAAACTCTAGAAGACATGCTCCGAGCATGTGTAATAGATTTTGGTGGAAATTGGGATGATCATTTACCATTAATTGAATTCTCCTATAAAAATAGCTATCATTCAAGTATTGAAACCGCCCCATTTGAAGAATTGTATGGAAGAAAGTGCAGAACTCCAGTCTGTTGGGCAGAAATAGGAGAAAGTCAATTATCAGGTCCTGAAATAGTGCAAGAGACGACTGATAAGATTACTCAAATCAAGGAAAGACTGAAGATGGCTCATGATCGTCAAAAGAGTTATGCAGACAATAGATGCAAGCCGTTAGAATTCCAAGTGGGAGACAAAGTACTATTGAAAGTTTCTCCTTGGAAAGGAGTAGTTAGATTCGGAAAGAAAGGAAAGCTAAGTCCAAGGTACGTAGGACCATTTTCAATGATCCAACGTATAGGACCAGTTGCTTATCGTTTACAACTACCAGAAGAATTAGCTGGAGTACATGATGTATTTCATGTATTCAATCTCAAGAAATGCTTATCAGATGAATCACTGGTAGTACCTCTTCGAGATATAAAGGTAAACGAAAAGTTGAAATTTGTTGAGAAACCTCTTCAAATTGAGGATCGAAAGATCAAGTTTCTCAAACACAAACGACTAGTTTTAGTCAAAGTCAGATGGGATTCAAAGAGAGGAGCTGAATACACTTGGGAGCTGGAATCAGAAATGAAGCGAAAGTATCCTCACCTATTCTAGTAAATCTCGAGGACGAGATTTTTATTAAGGTGGGGAGAATGTAACAACTGTCATCAAAAGTTATATTTATTTCATCAAATTGTCCAATAGGAAACCCTAATTGAGAAACCCAAGTGATTCTGTATAATCCCTAAAATTTTCAGAACATTTGGAATCAGGATTAGGGCCCCTAAAACTAAGGGGGGGGGGGGGGTAAACCCTATTCGGTAGTATCTTAATAGTTTGCCGTCGAAAATTTGAAATAATACGAAACCAACTCAGCAAGCCTACTAGGACACAAGGCTACCCTAGGGTAGATGGGTACCCCAGGCGAGTCGCGACAGCATCCAGGACATCTTCCGCGACACGCGGGAGATGTCAATTTCTTGTATAAATACAGGGGCTTGGGACTTGAATTCTGGCTTCAGTTCGACGTTAAAATTCCTTACGTACACAAAGTTAGACACTATTTACTACAAAAACACACACTGATCACGAAGTGCTGCCACAATTCAGGGTAATAACTCGATCGCGGCTACGATTCAATGTCCGATTGATTAAACTATCCAATGGATGTTTAAGTGCTGCCCACATTAGGGTTTATGCTTTGTCATTCGTCGTTAAATCGATGGATGTTTAAGTATCGCACTTTGTCATTCGTTGTGAAGGTTGTAATCTCGTGAGTTATCGTAAATGCTGTATTAAGTTACTAACCTAGTTTGTGTGCCTGATTATTTAAACTAGGTTATCAAGGCTAATCAGTAGAATAAGCTCTGTTAAATCTGCAATGTGAGTCATTCTTTTTTTATCAAATTACTTTTGAAAGTATGTTTATTTTCAAGATTATAATTACAGTGATTAAGTATATGTAGTCACCAAATTACAGCCGGTTTGTGGGGTATTGTGCACATTACTGTTTTTATCAATTTAGGTGGGCGAACCTAAATAATGATACTCGTTACTATTGGGTGAACGGACTCAATAGTAATATGACCACAGTCACCGAAACAAGTCGATGACAAGTACTGTGGGTATTTGGTTGAAATAAACATTGTAATCTCTCTTAATACTGTGAATTATAACAAAAGAGTCATTTTAACAAAATGAATGATTCACTCAGTATTTCCCGCTGACAAAACCTTTTTCAAACATGTTTCAGGTGATCTGTTGTGATCCAGGAAAAGTGCCGTGAAGCACTATCAGCTTAAGGAAGTGGTTCAGTATAAAATAAAGAAACATGTTTTGTAAAATAAAAGATTTCTTCATGAAATCTCAATATTGTAAATTACCGGGTTTTATCCCGAATTGTGAAATAAAATAATCGGGAAATATTTCAGTTTTAAAAAGATCCTGAAGAAACTTCCGCTGTTAATTAAATACCACGGGATTTCTGTCCCGCGGCTCCTGAAACGGGTCAAACCAGGTCGGGGGCCGTGACAGGGGGGGGGGGGGTGACCAAAGCTCTCCAAAACCCTAACCTCCACAAAACAACCAAATTGAAGATTCAAACCTGATCAAAAGCGAAATCCGAGCTGAGATTAATGATCCTCATAGCAAGGGGGTTATAAGGTATGTAAAATTTGATGAAAATTTCCTACGTGAAATTCTCATGAAATTGGGAAATTTGAAATTTGAGGATGCATGTTAGTTATTTGGTTTGAATAGGGATGATATAGTGTCTAAGAGTAAAACCTAGACAATAACATGTGAAATCATGGCTAATTCTTGAAATTCTCATGAACACAATGAAGGTGATTCATGAGTTTTGTGGGAAACTAGTAAACACTAGGGTTTAGAATGATTATTCTAGTGTAATATGGGTCATAGAAAGTGATTTCTGAAATAATGATGTTTAATGATATATGAAAGCTTAATTGTTGATTAAGTTTAGCTAAATAGCAAGCTTTGAACTTGAATATGAATGATATAAAATTCTGCCCGTTAAGTGTCTGTAAAAATGCCCCAAAAGAGGCTCGAAATTTAAATTTAAAGTTTAAACGCATGATTGTGATGATTTGACAAATTATGATATATATGATAGAAATGGAGTTCTAAACAAATCGTGATTGAACTCTATAGGAAAAGATACCAGAGCGTCGAGTGGACAAGCCGGTGGCGATTTGCGTTTGAAGGGCGTGCACTAAAGGTATGTAACTTGACCCGTTACGTTAAGTGAAACTTTGTTAAGTTATGCATAGTCGTATTGTAGAATAGAAGTTGTGTAAATTTTAAAAGCGACGATGTTCGCTAAATTGAATAATAGGTCAAGGATTGATAAGATCTCGTTGGTAGTCATCATATTGGAGGATTCCGTAGATGAGCCAAACGGGTCGATTAATCAATTAAAGCATGGATATTGCTTCGTAATATGATTGATTGGTCTTTTGTTATCGATTAATAATTGACATATCAAAATACGAGAATTTAGTATGTTGGTTTGTTTGAATGAAAAATCCAAGAATTTGGGTTTGGCTGAAATAAATAAAGAAGACAAAACATAACCTTTCAGGGACTACCGTAAATTACGGTAGTACCGTAATTTACGGTAGAGGCCAAAAAGGTTACGGTAGGATTCTACTGATTTACGGTAGACCAATATATCCCAGGATCTACCGTAACTTACGGTGTCTACTGTAAGTTACGGTAGAGTCCTGTAACATTTGTCGAATTTTGCATATCGTCGTTAATCGAATCCGTTTTTGAGCATAATTTCGATTATGCAGATTTTCTAAGAACTCTAATATTAATATTTGTCAAAATTTCAGTTTGTAGGTATTGCAAGAATACGAATGGCGGTCAAGCAAATTTTTGAAGAACCGAACACAACTTTTGAAGCTTCCGCGTTATCTAACTCTAATAGACAATGTTTTTGGAAATGTAGACTATTTGCTAATCAACTTATGAATGTTTGAATTAGTCGTTAGTTGACTAATATTTTGTTACTTATGAATTTTATCTATGGAACTTATGTTATTAGTTGGACATCTTTTATAAAAAAAATTGTATGAATTATTATTAAATTCAAGTAGTAATTAGAAGGGTGTTACAAGTTGGTAATCAGAGCTTAAGGTTGTCAACAAAGTGTTCGGTTCAAGCTTGATCGATCGTCCGGTAAGAATTAACTTATTATTTTAACAGATTATATCTTATGTAAGAAATGAGAAATGAATTGATATGCATGGGAAGAGCGTGTTAACACACTCAAACCCGGAAAGTGCATTAAATGTGAACGATTAAAGCAAGTTGGGAACTTGGCTAAACCGAAACAAATGAAGCAATGTTATAAATGAAATGTTTAACGTTTAATGTAAACATTTCAGTTTCAAGATGTCTGACGGAAACAATGATGAACCGGTGCAGACAAGCACCGAACAAATGAAAGAGATAATTGCCGAAGAAGTAGGGAAGGCAGTTGAAGGTAGTCTATCCGGCTTTATAGACAAAATTCAAAGCACGGTATTGTCACTTGTCGAAGAGCGAGTCAAAAGGTTGGAGGATAGTTTCAACCTTATGAAGGAGAAATCAGGAGAACGTAAAGGGTGTTCATACAAAGAATTTATGGCGTGTAAACCGCCAATCTATAACGGGGAAGTTGACCTGATAATTTGCCAAAGATGGTTGGGCGACATTGAAGGGGTGTTTGAAAGGACCCATTGTGATGAAAGTGACTTTGTTGCTTACGGAACGGGCCAGTTGAGAGGTCTAGCCAAAGACTGGTGGGACAACAAAAAGAATGAAATAGGAAGAGTTTAAGACACCGTTTCTTAAACACCATAGTCCCAAGGCGGTCATCAATAAAACCAAGGAAGAGTTCATGCAACTTAGGCACAAGGGTGAGACCATAGACAAGATTACGGCGATGTTTATGGATAAGATGAAGTTTAGTAGTGAATTGGTGACGAACGAAGAACAGAAGATATACTACTACTATAACATGTTGAGCGTTGAATATAAGGAGTTTATGACTCCTTCAAAATACGAGACCCTTACCGAAATCATAAACGTTGCTCGGGAACGAGAAATCGAGTTGAAGAAACAAGTTGAAAGGGGTGAGCGAAGGGCGCAAGATGTGAATCCAAGCCCTACAAAGAAAGCTCGAATTGGAGAGTCGGGAAAGAAAGTGGATGCTAAAGGCGGGTCGCTAAGTTGTAAAGTGTGCGGGAAAGGACACAAGGGAGAATGTCGGTTCAAAGAAAAGCCATGCCCTATATGTAGTAAGACGGGGCACACGGTGTCGCTGTGCCTGGGTAAAGTCTCAGTTTGCTACAAATGTTATCAACCCGGCCACAAAAAGTCCGAATGCCCGGACTTAGTTGGAAAGAGAGACGTTAGAGAATCTCCAGCAGAAGCTCCTAAGACGAAGGCTAGATCCTTCCAATTTACCGCGGCTGAAGCAAAAACAGAACCCGATGTGGTCTCAGGTATATTCACAACTAACTCAATTTCCGCACACGTATTGTTTGATACGGGTGCGAATAAATCCTTTATTTCGCATGGATTTATTCGACATCCTTCATTTGTATTGACGAAATTATCTCTGCCCTTAGAAGTTGAAATAGTGGACAACAAAAGTTTTATAGTTTGTGATGTTTGTCGAGGCTGCAAATTAAGCATCGACGATGAAGAATACCTGATAGACCTAATCCCGATGTCAATGGGGGAATTTCAAGTAGTCGTTGGGATGGATTGGCTATTTCAACACCAGGCGAAGGCCGTGTGTTTTCATAAGGAGATAAAGCTAACATCTCCGAACGGGAAACACGTCACTATCTATGGCGATAAAGGAGGTAACCCCATAATATGCTCGATGTTGAAAGCTCACAAGCTTATGAAGCAAGGATGCAAGGCGTTTATGATATACGCGAATGAGCCCGAGAAGGAATCACTAAAGATTGGAGATGTACCAGTAGTACGAAACTACGAAGATGTGTTTCCGGAAGATTTACCGGGAATATCGCCTGAACGGGAAGTAGAGTTTGGGATCGAATTGATTCCGGGCGCAAAACCCGTAGCTAAAGCATCGTACCGACTCGCGCCGTTAGAATTACAAGAGTTGATGTCCAAGATTCAAGACCTACTTGACAAAGGATGCATAAGGCCGAGTGTGTTTCCTTGGGGCGCACCGGTACTATTCGTGAAAAAGAAAGACGGAAGCATGCGCATGTGTATCGATTACCGGGAGTTAAACAAACTCACGGTAAAGAACCGATACCCGCTTCCGAGAATAGATGATTTATTCGGCCAACTACAAGGTGCGAACTGGTTTTCAAAAATTGACCTTAGATCGGGGTATCACCAACTAAAGGTCAAGGAGGAGGATGTGCCGAAGACGGCTTTCCGCACGCGATACGGACATTACGAATTCCTCGTGATGTCATTTTGGCTAACAAATGCACCCGCGGCTTTCATGGACCTCATGAACCGGGTTTGCAAGCCAATGTTGGATAAATCAGTCATCGTGTTTATCGATGATATTTTAGTGTATTCAAAAAGTGAAGCTGAACATGCACACCACTTACAAGAGGTGTTAGAGACACTTAGACGAGAGAGATTGTATGCGAAATTCTCTAAGTGTGCCTTTTGGTTACGAGAAGTGCAATTTCTCGGCCATATCATAAGTGTCGATGGAGTATTGGTAGATCCTTTAAAGATCGAGGCCGTGTCGAAATGGAATCCTCCGAAGAACCCTTCGGAAATTAGAAGCTTTTGGGGGCTTGCAGGATACTATAGGAGATTCATTCAAGATTTCTCTAAGATTGCGTCGCCACTAACAAAGCTAACCCGGAAGGAAGAAAAGTTCATTTGGGGTGTCGATCAAGAAAGAGCGTTTCAAACGCTAAAAGAGAAGTTTACTCAAGCTCCGGTACTAACATTACCGGACGGGGTCGAAGACTTGGTGGTTTATTCGGATGCCTCACTATCGGGGCTCGGATGCGTTTTGATGCAATGGGGCAAAGTTATAGCTTATGCCTCGAGGCAATTGAAGATACACGAGAAGAAATATCCCACGCATGATCTCGAGTTGGCTGTTGTGGTGTTTGCGTTAAAAATATGGAGGCACTATTTATATGGGGTAAAGTGCACCATATTCACGGATCACAAGAGTTTAAAATACTTCTTCGATCAGAAGGAGTTAAATATGCGCCAGAGATGATGGTTAGAAACGGTGAAGGACTTCGACTGTGAAATACACTACCACCCCGGAATGGAAAATGTGGTGGCGGATGCTCTGAGTAGAAAAGCGGACTATATCCCAATACGAGTAAGATCGATGCAGCTTGTGTTGACCTCGGGTATACTTGAACGTATCCGAGAGGCGCAAGTAGAAGCAGTGAAAGAGGAGAACTGGAAGAAAGAAAGAATAATCGGCCAGTTGAAAGATTTGTCGGATGGAAATAACGGGTTGAAGACTCGATCCGGAAGGATATGGGTTCCAAATACTTGTGGGGTGAAGACGCTTCTATTAGATGAAGCTCATAAATCCCGATATTCAATTCATCCGGGTGCGACCAAGATGTACAATGATCTGAAACAAAACTATTGGTGGCCCGGAATGAAAAGAGATGTGGTAAAATACATAGAGAAGTGCTTGACTTGCTTACAAGTCAAGGCAGAGCATCAGAAACCATATGGAAAACTGCAACCTTTGGAAATTCCGGTTTGGAAATGGGAACATATCACTATGGACCTATTGACCAAACTACCTAAAACGATTCGGGGATTTGATGCTATATGGGTGATTGTAGATAGATTGACGAAGAATGCTCATTTTATTCCCATACGTGAGACATATACTTCGGAAAAGATGTCTGAGGTATATACAAACGAAATAGTGGCACGTCACGGAGTACCGGTATCTATTGTATCAGATAGAGATACCCGGTTTACTACAAACTTTTGGCGAGATTTTCAAGAACAAATGGGAACGAAACTTTTCATTAGCATCGCCTACCATCCCCAGACGGATGGGCAGAGTGAAAGGACGATACAGACGCTAGAAGATATGTTACGGGCATGTATCACCGACTTCGGTGGAAGTTGGGATGTTTATCTACCTTTGGTCGAATTTTCGTATAACAATAGTTACCATTCGAGTATCGGCATGGCACCTTATGAGATGCTATATGGTAGAAAATGCAGAACCTCAGTGTGTTGGGGTGAAGTGGGACCACGCGAATTGGCACATACAGACATAATTCAAGCCACTAATGAGAAAATTGAAGTGGTGCGAGCCCATTTGAAAGCGGCCCAAGATAGACAGAAGTCTTATGCCGACAAAAGACGAAGACCGATTGAATTTCAGATAGGTGATATGGTTATGCTAAAAGTTTCCCCATGGAAGGGCATTATCAGATTCAGAAAAAGGGGGGAAACTAAGCCTGAGGTTTATCGGGCCATTTAAAATCATCGAACGGGTTGGCAAGGTGGCTTATCGCCTCGAATTACCGGAAGAGTTGAATGGAATACATGGCATGTTTCACGTGTCGCAATTGCGGAAGTGTCTAGCGGACGAAACAGCTTATATCCATTACGATGATATCGAAGTGGATAATAGCCTGAATTATGCGGTGAGACCAGTGGAGATTTTAGATCGAAAGGTCAAGCACTTACGAAACAAACAAATCGATCACGTCAAGATCAAGTGGGAGCATAGGAAGGGCTCGGACACTACGTGGGAGTCCGAAGAGGAGATGCGACGTCTCTATCCTACTTTATTTGGTACGTACTTTGGTTTCGGGGACGAAACCCTTTTAAGGGGGGTGGACTTGTAACATCCCGAAAATGCGAGTTCATAAATTTGCAATTACGTTGCAAATAAACTAGTAAAATAAACTAACTAGGAATGACACTAACCAAGTTAGTTGGTCACTTATGAGTAGTTAGTAGTTAAAACAAATAAAGAATGAAAGTTGAAGGGCCAAAAGTGTTTAATTTGAAACTAATAAGGATAAAACAAAAAAATTAAACAACTCAATCACACTTTGTGTACTGAGGTCGAACCTGGCAAGCAGGGGGGGCGACCAAAGCTCTCCAAAACCCTAACCTCCACAAAACAACCAAATTGAAGGTTCAAACCTGATCAAAAGTGAAATCCGAGCTGAGATTAATGATCCTCGTAGCAAGGGGGTTATAAGGTATGTAAAATTTGATGAAAATTTCCTACTTGAAATTCTCATGAAATTGGGAAATCTGAAATTTGAGGATGCATGTTAGTTATTTGGTTTGAATAGGGATGATATAGTGTCTAAGAGTAAAACCTAGAAAATAACATGTGAAATCATGGCTAATTCTTGAAATTCTCATGAACACAATGAAGGTGATTCATGAGTTTTGTGGGAAACTAGTAAACACTAGGGTTTAGAATGATTATTCTAGTGTAATATGGGTCATAGAAAGTGATTTCTGAAATAATGATGTTTAATGATATATGAAAGCTTAATTGATGATTAAGTTTAGCTAAATAGCAAGCTTTGAACTTGAATATGAATGATATAAAATTCTGCGCGTTAAGTGTTTGTAAAAATGCCCCAAAAGAGGCTCGAAATTTAAATTTAAAGTTTAAACGCATGATTGTGATGATTTGACAAATTATGCGATATATGATAGAAATGGAGTTCTAAACAAATCGTGATTGAACTCTAGAGGAAAAGATACCGGAGCGTCGAGTGGACAAACCGGTGGCGATTTGCGTTTGAAGGGCGTGCACTAAAGGTATGTAACTTGACCCGTTACGTTAAGTGAAACTTTGTTAAGTTATGCATAGTCATATTGTAGAATAGAAGTTGTGTAAATTTTAAAAGCGATGATGTTCGCTAAATTGAATAATAGGTCAAGGATTGATAAGATCTCGTTGGTAGTCATCATATTGGAGGATTCCGTAGATGAGCCAAACGGGTCGAATAATCAATTAAAGCATGGGTATTGTTTTCGTAATATGATTGATTGGTCTTTTGTTATCGATTAATAATTGACATATCAAAATACGAGAATTTAGTATGTTGGTTTGTTAGAATGAAAAATCCAAGAATTTGGGTTTGGCTGAAATAAATAAAGAAGACAAAACATAACCTTTTAGGGACTACCGTAAATTACGGTAGTACCATAATTTACGGTAGAGGCCAAAAAGGTTACGGTAGGATTCTACTGATTTACGGTAGACCAATATTTCCCAGGATCTACCGTAACTTACGGTGTCTACCGTAAGTTACGGTAGAGTCCTGTAACATTTGTCGAATTTTGCATATCCTCGTTAATCGAATCCGTTTTTGAGCGTAATTTCGATTATGCAGATTTTCTAAGAACTCTAATATTAATATTTGTCAAAATTTCAGTTTGTAGGTATTGCAAGAATACGGATGGCGGTCAAGCAAATTTTTGAAGAACCGAACACAACTTTTGAAGCTTCCGCGTTATCTAACTTTAATAGACAATGTTTTTGGAAATGTAGACTATTTGCTAATCAACTTATGAATGTTTGAATTAGTCGTTAGTTGACTAATGTTTTGTTACTTATGAATTTTATCTATGGAACTTATGTTATAAGTTGGACATCTTTTATAAAAAAAAAATTGTATGAATTATTATTAAATTCAATTAGTAATTAGAAGGGTGTTACAATACATCTGAATGTATGATACCTAGTAAGTCTTTAGCCCTTTCAAAAGTTCCACTAAAGGGTGTCTTGGTCATTTTGCCTTGTAAACAAGATTCGCATACATCAAATGAATTATCTTCATTTGTATTCAAAAGACCATTTTTCTGAAGTGTATGCATGCGATTCTTGCTTATATGTCCAAGGCGACAATGTCAAAGGTAGGAATCACTCAAATCTATTTTGAGTTTCTTGTTGGTTACTTGGTACATTGAGCTATCATATGATGCGTTATCATGATCTAATTCATAAATACCATTTAAAGACATAGCTTTAAAATAAAACACATCATTCATAGAAACATAAATATCTTGGTTAACAAATTCAAATTTAAAACCACATTGTCTCAAAAGGGAAACATAAATTATGTTCCTAGTCAAACTAGGAGCATATAAAACATTCTTCAAAATAATTTCCAAACCACTTGGAAGCTCTAAAACGTAGTCTCCTTGAGCTTCGACTTCAACCTTTGCTCCGTTGCCCATGAAGAGACTAGCGTCTCCCTTCTTAGAATGTTTATTTCTTTTGAACCCCTGCAACAAATTGCAAATGTGAGTTCCACATCCGGTATCTAGTACCCATGTGTTAGAAGAAATAACATTAAGGTCGGACAATTTCTAGTACCTGAGGTTTGCCCTGCATCCCTCTTGTTTTTCAACTCTTTGAGATAGGTCGGACAATTTCTCTTCCAATGTCCTATCTCACCACATTCAAAACATGGGTCATTCGTAGCAACCTTTTGCTTCTTCTCTTTTGATTTGGCGGGTTCTGCTTTAGCTTTTCCCTTTCCCTTGACGTGTCCCTTTCTTTTAGCATAGTTTACTTTAGAGTCGGGGTGGGGCCTCTTCTTGTTGTTTCCTTCATTGATCGCTAGGACGGGTAAAGCCTTTTTGCCCATTCCTGCTTCGGCCGTTTTGAGCATTGCATGAAGCTCACCAATGCTCTTGTCCCATCCATTCATGTTGTAATTCATTACAAAGCTTTCAAATTTCTTTGTTAAAGAGTTGAGGATCAAATCCGTAGCCAACTCTTTAGAGACGGGACAATTTAGCCTTTCGAGGCGATCAATGTGGCTTTTCATCTTAAGGACATAAGATGATACCGATTGGGTTTCCTCCATTCTACATGCATGAAGCGCCCAAACAGTTTCGAAGCGTTCTACCCTTGCTTGTTGTAGGAACATTTCCTTTAACTGGGTAATCATGTCGTATGCCCCGTGATGTTCAAAATCCTTTTGAATTTCGGGAATCATAGTTCCCAACATGAGGCATGAGGCTTGCATGGAGTCCTCGGTATACTTAACCCAATCATTGTAGGCTTCCACATCTTCCACGTTAGGTTCATCGGGAATAGGATCGTCCAATACATAGGATATCTTCTCTTGCTTGAGAACAATTCTCAAGGTTCGAAACCAATCCATGAAGTTGTTATGGTTGAGACGATCCTTTTCTAGGATGGTTCTTAGTGATAGGTTTCGGACGGTTTGGTTAATCGGGTTTGCATTGTTAGCGGCCATCTACAAAATTTAACAAGTTCAATTTAGTATTTTCGATATTATTATATTTTAATTATTAATACCCTTTTGCGTCTTTAAAGACAATTAATAATTAAAATCTAGAATCCAACGTTACATTTAAATATTGGTTAGGTGACCTTTATACCTCTATTTAAATTAATAAGGTAGTCAACGTTTGATAATTGCAACTCTTTGCAATTTATAGCCATATGGGATCGGTTAAGCATCTATATGTTTAGTTGGCATGTTTAATCCCATCAACACCTTTGTTCCCCAAGCTTCGGTGACCCTAAGTTCATGGTTTCCAAATCAAGTCGTCCAACTTACACACACGTGTGAGTTTATACACATAAGTGGTTAGGTGACCTTTATCCCACAAACATGGTAAACCCACCTCGAACATACAAGTTCCCTCAAATGTGGTTAGGTGACCTTTATCCCACACAATAAGAGTTCCCAAGTGTTTCGAGTGTTGTATAAAAGGATGGTGTTTGACTTGTTTTATAAAAGGGTTTTTAATATTTCAAAATTCTAGTTTAGAAAATATTATGTACCATACATTTGCATGCATTCAAATCAATGGTACTTTAGTGAAAACTAATTTTTCAAGGTTCTTTTTAATAAAACCCATTTTATTATAAAATCATTAATTTTTAATAAAACCCTTTATTAACCATTTTAATGATTTTGTAAAGAACGAGTTTTACACTTGTTGTTGATTATTAGTTTGTTAAGTCATGCATATCTACATATCATCTAAACAACAAAATAAGCAACCAAACAAGCACATCATACATAACAATAGGTGCATAACCATAGCCAACTATTTTGACAACACTTGTTAGCCGAAACAAGTGTGCCAAAAGGTCCTTCCTAAGGGGTGAAAATTGACACAAGTAATGTGTCGTTGAACTCCCACTTGATCCCGCATCCAAATGCTTCAAGTCTCCTTCTTGTGTTGTGATTTCTCCACCTTCTTTGAGCTTCCAAAGGTCTTTTATATTCAGCTCCGAACTCTTTTGGACTTCAAAAATGTGTTTTGGTTTTCGGGTTAAAATCCCGTGGAGAACCATGAAGTTCTTTGGACTAGAAATTATGGTCCAAACCAAAACCGCATTTTTGTGTGCATCTTCTTTTACAAAATATATCCTAATACATTTTTTCTAGTAAAATAAAATGCACCTAATCTATTTATTTTACATACCAAATGAAAATTAAATAAATTACATATCTTACTGTTAGTGCATTCATCTGTCAACTTCGTCTTAGATCGAGTCTCAGTTCGTTGCGGATAAGATTCAACATGATGACATCATCATGATGACATCATCCAAGTGACTAGTGCATACATCATCTACAAACAATTCACGTGAAGATGATAATCTATTTGCATGAAAACACTAGAAGACAAAATAGTTAAATATTGAATTGTATAGATTTCGCTCATATGTACAGTTAGGTAGGTGATTTCGCTTTAATGGTCACATGGGATTTCGCTCTTGTGTCACTGACACATAAGCGGAATCAGGTCATGTATAAATACCCGAACATGTGATCTCATATGTAACTTGGAGCGAGACCTGTTCATGTGCTAGGTAACCAAACTCTGTCAAATTCATTTCAGAAAGCATAAATAAAGCAGGAATTGAAAGGAACAGCTGTTGTTACGTTACGTATTCTGATTCCGCCTTTATACGTGATGACGAACTGCCTTAACTGATCGTTTAGGGTCACGACACGGTCCAACAAGTGGTATCAGAGCTCAGGACGAGGAGTTCATACTACTACAGCTGATTCGACTGAATTTTCTTACTTCTACTCACTTTCTTTCATACGTTTCTGATTTGAACTGGTTCTTACGGATGAAACGGTCTGATTTTTGAGTATTATGTGTGAAACATACGATTAACAAACCCTAGAAAGTTTCAGGTTGAAA
Organism: Helianthus tuberosus; assembly: GCA_030545235.1. Classification (NCBI taxonomy): domain Eukaryota; kingdom Viridiplantae; phylum Streptophyta; class Magnoliopsida; order Asterales; family Asteraceae; genus Helianthus; species Helianthus tuberosus. The sequence goes on along the minus strand of CM060386.1, from coordinate 91,584,879 downwards.
TACGGACTAAAACATGGTGAAAACTAGTTAAAACCTGATTTCGCTTTTATGAACATCGAGAGATAGTTGACTGATTTCGCTTTTACGGACACTTTAAATCTGATTTCGCTTATTCGGACAAGTTTGATTCCGCTTATTTGAACAGTTTGATTCCGCCCTTGTGACACTTCAGTGATTCCGCTTTTGTGACACTTAAGGTCTCGATTATTGTGACACTTAGAATTTTGTGTTCATCAAGTTGCGTGAACCGTTTGAAAAATTAATCAAACTGTGTATAACAGTCTACAAGGATGTCAGGTTATTGATGTTTGTGATAAAAGATATCATGTGTTATGTGTCGGTTTGCATATGATAGACACTAAACGAAGTTGTCTGTTAGTGGAGATTGTGAGAGTTCTCGGGTCATGTGTTGCATACAAAAACTTTTAAGTTGATAAATGTTGGCATGTGAAACAAAATAGGAAAGGTCCAATTAAAAATTGAAGGTTTAAAAGGTTGTCAGTAGCAATTATCGAAACAAGAAATCTTTTCGGTTTAGAGTAATCATGTATGTGAAGTGTAATTGATAGTTCAGTATTTGCATGTGAAACTTTCATATAATTGTCGGCTTATAATTCATTGTCATCGACCCACGTGACTCTCTTACTTTGTGACAGAAGCCCATGTGATGTCTACATAGTGTAACGGCCCAATCATTCTTTGATTTTCAAAATTTAATTGTCGGATATTATCAAATTTACAAGAAACCATCATTGTAAGAGTTCATGTGATCATTTATAGTACTGCCTGTCCATGTGAATTCTGAATTCATTTTACACGGCCCAATCACAATCATATTTTGATACATATACATTTCGGCTCAATGAAAATTGATTCATCATAAAAATTGTCGTATATTGCCATGTGACATTTTATTAAAAAAAAAAAAAAAAAACAATAGTGCATGAGAAGTGAATAAATCTATAACAGTCTAATCATAATATCACGAGATTCACTTTAATTGATTGTTTCAAAATTGATTAGTGTGTGTGCATGTGATTGTTTCAGAAATTTGAAAATTGTTGTCAGTTAGCATGCGATATTGTTTTGAAAGATAAAATCTCATTGATTAAAATCTCTTGTGTTGACTCACTTGATCGGATACTCGTTTGATTCATTTGTTTGATATTGATTAAACTCACTGTGTTTGTTTGTGCTAGGTAATTGAAGATGTCAAACAACGGTGAAGAGTTCTACAATACTTTCTACAACGCGTTCAATTCCGAATCATCAGATAGAAGATCTGAGATGAAAGAATATTCAAAAGAGATTTCGGAGAATTTGAAGTTTGAGAACATGTACGGAAGCCAACAGAAGCCACCAAAGCTAATGAAAGTTGAAGATTATAATTGGTGGAAAAACAGATTTGAGGGTTGGGTAAAAGCTTTCGCTCCTGAAAGTTGGTTAAAACTGACAAATGGATACACTGAACCAGTAAAAGAGGGAGGAGAGTTAATAGAAGCAAAAGATTTCACAGACATAGATACAAAAAATTTTGTAGCTGAATATAAAATGATCACATTAATCAAACAGTCAGTGAGAGAGGATATTATTTCGTTACTTGAACAAGAGAAAACTTCAAAGAGTTTGTGGGAAGCGTTAGGGAAAAAGTGTGTAGGAAGTAATGAAATTGTCAAAAACAAAAAGAAATTGTTGCGTAAAGAGTTTGATCTTTTCAGTTGTATGAAAAATGAATCTGTTTGTAAAATGATCGAAAGATTTGGGCATCTGAAAATGGAGTTAGCCAGACATGAAATCACATATTCTGAAGAGGATTTGGTGGATAAATTGTTTGATTCATTGCCAAATGATCAAGAGTGGCAATACTTCGCTTTAATGTTGAAGAACACAATCAAGCCTGAAGATTTGAAAGTGGATTTGCTGATTGAAAGACTTGAAAGCCATGAGTTGGAGATAAAGAGATCTAAAGTCACTAATCCAGCTTATCAGCAAAATGTGGAGCTTTACTACAGAGGAAATGCACCACAGGCTGGATCTCCAAAAACAACATTTTCTGTAGAAAGTTCAAGTTCAGTGAACAATGAAAGTCTTCACAGTGGTTTTCACAGTGGATCTTCTTCAACAACTTCTGATCAATCTGCTTCAAAGAATTTGTTTCAGTGTAATATCGCAGTGGATATGAAGAATGGGCAGAATTTCAGCGAAGAGTCGGCAAAACAACAGATGGTTTTCTTGGCATCTGTACTTGAATCGTATGAAAGCCTCGTTGCAGGGAAGATTGGCAATACCAATTTGACTAAAGAAGATTATGATCAATTAGACCCCGAGGAGATGGAACTTATGGATATAAGATGGTGCATGGCCAGTGCAGTTCGTCGGGCACAGCGGTTCATGGAGATCACGGGGAGAAAGTCAATTGGTGGACCATCTACCAAATTGGGATTTGATAAATCCAAGGTGACATGTTTCAAATGTAAACAAAAAGGTCACTTTAAGCGCGAGTGCAGAAATGCGTATGCTGCTGATGATTCTGAAAATCCATTCAATGAAAATTACTACAGGAAAGCGATTTACCATCAGAACAAGTCTGAGCCACCAAGATTGAAACAGTCTGAAGAAAAATCAAGGGCTCTTGAAGTTATATATGACGATGAAGGTTACGACTGGAGTCAAGTTTGCCCTGAAGAAGATGCAGTTGGATATGCATTTGTGGCTAATGTTGATCCTGATAGATATTGGAAAGCAGACTATGCAAGATGGGAAATTGGAAAATTAAACGAATCATTCAAAGAAGCCCAGAGAGCAAAAAGATGGAATGAAGAGTTGGAATGTTACATGGATCCACGGGGTAATCCAGTTGTTGACCCATCAAAGGTGGATTTCGAAGCTGTAATAAATTTGGTTCCAAGGCAGGCTACTTTCAACACACGAAGGTTATCTGATAAAGCATATTTGCCTGATTTGGAGAAGAAGATTAGAGAAGTTTGTGAAGCAAGTCTACCAAAGGTGGTAGAGATGAAGAAGAGAAAAGAAGAAGAATTGAAGAAGATGATTGAAGAAGTAAAGACTGTTGTGAAGATTGCTGCTGAAGAGGAACAGAAAGCTGAAGAAGAACAGAAGATAGAAGAAGCACAGAAAGAAGAAAAAGTGAAGAACAAAGAGCAAGAACAGAAAGCTGAAGAAGAACAGAAGAATGAAGAAGCTCAGAAAGAAGAAAAAGTGGAGAACAAAGAGCAAGATCAGAAAGCTGAAACAGAAGAACTGGTGCTGAATGCTACTGAGGTTAGAAAATTTTCTGATTTACCGAATGTTGAATTGATTGATGAAAATGAAAACAAGTGCAGGAATTGCATAGAAATGTGCAAAGCCTGTACTAAAAAAGATGATATCATAAAAGTTAAAGAAATTGAAGCAACCAAATTTGAAAATGTTTTCAAAATAAAATGTAAAGAAATGATTGAAAAAGAAGAAATTTTGAAACTAAATGTTGAAAATTTGACACAAAAATGTCAAGGTCTTGAAAAAGATAATGATGTGTATAGACAACTGTGTTCAGCAAAATGTGTCGATTGTGTTGAAAAAGAATCGAAATTTCAAGATTTACAAAAACAGTATGATTCTTTAAAATGGTCGAATCAGAGAGTACAAGAAGCTTATGATACTTTGAAGAGCCAAGTCAAAAGTTTTGATCAAAGATTGTCAGAAACTTTAGTTACTAAAGAAATGTATGAAAGAAAGTTTAAAGAAAAGCAAATTGAATTAAACAAATGTGTTGATGAAATTGCAAATCTTAAACAAGTCTTGGCTGAAAAAGAAAAGGTTGTTACCAAACTTCAAAGTTATCATAACTCTTCGTACATTCTCGAACGCATTTTCAACATCACACCAGATGACAAAGATACTGAAAATTGCAAAAAGGGTATTGGTTCAGAGTTTCATCAGGTACCACCACCATTGAGAAACAATTATACTTTTTATGATGAGGAAAAGGTGGCAAAGGGTTTGAACTTAGCTGACTAGTTACCTGAAAGTATCGATGTGACTTACTCCAAATCTGATGATGCTAATGATTCAGAGGTGGTAAGTAAGGTTGTTGAAAATGTTTTGAAAGATGAGTCTACAAAAGGTAAGTCTGAATCACAGGATGAAGATGAAGGAAATCTTTATGATGGTTATCTGAAAAACACAAAATCCGAGAAAAATTTGAATGATGATTCAAAAGGATTGGTTTATACCATGATTGGATCGGACAAATTATTCTTAGATGTTGTATTCCCGATTCAGAATGTGATTTCAGAAAAGGTAGATAAAGTTTTCAAAATGGTTGAGATTGAGAAGTCTGAGATTCCAAAGTTTGCTGGTAAAGGTCATAAATCTTTTTATAACAAACCTGGTTTTAAGAAGAAAAACATGAAGGCTGGTTTGGGTTATAAAAAGAAACGGAATTGGAATCAAAGTGAAAAACAGGATTTGCAACAAAAGATGAATTTTGTTCAAGTGAAAAGCTTGAAAGAAGAGGAAAAACTCAAATTTGGTCGACAGTCTAATGAGGAGTTTGATGCTATGAAAAAGAAACAACAACAGGCCAAGGACGTTTCAAAGAAAGTGTGTTTTAAATGTGATCAAATTGGACATGTTGCACGAAAGTGTCCAAATCCAAAGCCTGTTGATGTTGAAAAACAGAAACCCGAGGATGTGAAATCAAGGTCAACCAGATTTGATTCGAAACAAACTTGGAGGTACAATACAAACAAGTTTGCTTCAAATCAAAATTGGAAATCAAACCCGAACAGGTTGGATTCAAGACAGACCTGGAATTCTCACACACCCAGATTAAGAACAACACAGAGTTGGAGAATATCTGTTGATATGACAAAACCTCAAGAGTTTTGGAAACCTAAAAATGTTATTAAAAAACAAAAGGTTCAAAAAGAGACAATTTTTTACAAAAGAGGTACTCCGGAAGGTCAAATGTGGAGTGTTAAGAAACAAGTGACGTTGGAAAAAGATGAGAAAGTTGAAGTCAAAGTTGAACAAGTTTTAAATGACAAAGAGTTTCCAAAATTGAATGAACATTATTGTGTTGAAATGCCTAAGGTCCAACAGACCTGGGCTAAATTGTTCAAATGATTGATAAAGTTTGAATGTGCAGGTGCTCAACGAAGCTGAATATTGTAAGAATGATAGTTGGAGCAACCTGGAACAGGAAGAGGTTGCAGGACCCTGGTTTGGTTGAACAGGGAGTTTAGTTTGAGCGTTTTATGTATATAAATAAACAATATTTTCAAAATCCTAAAAATTGGAAAAATTAAAAATCAAAAATATGTTTTTAGTTTGTTAAAATTTGAAAAACCAAAAATATGTTGTTTTTAATTTTGTTTGATTGTATGTTGATTGAATACGCCGAAACCCTCACGGCTGAACAAACATGATTACTTTCATCAGATTGAAAAACGGTTTTCAAACTGTTAAGATCAATGGGTTGTAAATCATGGAGGTACATTATTTTTTTCTGCAAAACAGAGCATGAGAAGCAGAAAATGGATGGCAAGACAAAGCTATCAGTGTTGGTTGTCAAATTTTCTTTATATGATTTTGCATTTTAGGGGGAGAAAAATTGTCTTTAGAAAATACAAAAACATTTGAAAATTTGAAAAAGCCAAAAACATGATAAAATTGAAAATTGAGTTTTTGCGTAAAAAGAGGAAATGATAGTACATCAGTAGACAGTTACAGTACGCTAAAGAAATGGAAAGTTTAAATGTGTTAAACGATCTCACCGTGGATGTGTCGGTAGATTTTTTATACATTTAGTAAACTTTTTCGGGATATAAACTTAAATTTCACACTTGCTTATTTTGTGGGGAACACTACTTGGATATATAGGTAACCCCTGAAATCTCGTTTGAAAGGTCTCATAATCTGATATACTAGGTCTTTATACTCAATGATATCTGGGGTATTATTCCGGGACTTCTGCTGAACGGTGGTTCTGACCTAGTCCCTGGATAATACTTGCTGCAATGCTTGAAACACAGCATTAAACCCTCAGCATGCTGAAACAATAAAATTGATAAATGCTGCTGTTGTAAGCAAAAAGATCCTCTAAAGGGGACACACCGAAAAGTCGAAGCTGATATCTCTCTGCGTATACGGAAGTATCGACCTGAGATCCCTCGGCCCTCGCATACCTAATTTATATACAGATATCATTGTAGTATACTCACCTGTAAGACTGATTATTGGGATTCTGGATACGGGAGTATATTCAAGAGGTGGGACACATGAATGGGTTTAAGTTCTTAAAATACATAATTCGTATCCTGAATCAGTTGAAATTTGTATGAAAATTTAAGTGGACAAGTATATCGACAATCTAAGTGAATTGTTTAATTCTTAAAGTGAAATTAAGCTCAACGGTACTTGTGACTTGTCATAAACTGATATGATCCTCTGACGCATACTTAAAACAAAAATATTATTTGTAAATATGTTTGTACATATTTTTTTCTGCTTTATATTTTCAGAAAATACAAAAAGATTTTGATTTTTGCTTTATTTTCGACAACTGATGTCTGAGTGCTGAGTTTCAAAATCTAAGTAAGCTGATCGTGTTTCTGAAAATAAAACAAGTTCATTAATTTGAAACTTGAAGTTTTAAAATTAAAAATTCAAAAACAGTTTGTGATATCTCCAAGGTCATTAAGTTGGACTTGGATGATTAACTGTGGGGGAGTTGGATGTTTATATTGTTATAGAGCTAGTTTCCGATACGATTTGATGAAACTGCCATATTCATGAGAAGTGATTTTGAGGAGATTGAATTGTCAGATTACGATATCTGGAAGATTAAAATGTTGTTACTTATAGATGTATGAGTTATTGCAGGAAAAGTCCAGACTACGATCCTGAGAGCAGAGTCTAAGGGGGAGTCTGAAGACAAGCTGAAAGCAAAGAGAAGCTTGTAGATAGAAAGCTAGGTGTCGATCCCAAAGCACGGAAGCTTGATGAAAGGGGGAGCCTGAAGCTGATAAAGACTGAAGACTGAGAAGACTCGACACTTAAGACTCGTCAACATCTGAGGGGGAGTCTGTTAGTGCATTCATCTGTCAACTTCGTCTTAGATCGAGTCTCAGTTCGTTGCGGATAAGATTCAACATGATGACATCATCCAAGTGACTAGTGCATACATCATCTACAAACAATTCACGTGAAGAAGATAATCTGTTTGCATGAAAACACTAGAAGACAAAATAGTTAAATATTGAATTCTATAGATTCCGCTCATATGTACAGTTAGGTAGGTGATTTCGCTTTAATGGTCACATGGGATTTCGCTCTTGTGTCACTGACACATAAGCGAAATCAGGTCATGTATAAATACCCGAACATGTGATCTCATATGTAACTTGGAGCGAGACCTGTTCATGTGCTAGGTAACCAAACTCTGTCAAATTCATTTCAGAAAGCATAAATAAAGTAGGAATTGAAAGGAACAGCTGTTGTTACGTTACGTATTCTGATTCCGCCTTTATACGTGATGATGAACTGCCTTAACTGATCATTTAGGGTCACGACACGGTCCAACACTTACAAATGGAAGAACAAAATAATAATTATTACAACCCATCGAATAATTAATAAAATAAATCACAACACAATCATTCAACACAAGGTCATGGCTAGGTTATATGCACCAATATATATATATATATATATATATTAATTTCAAGAAGCATAAGAAAATGGTTCCATTTTATAACCATTTTCGGTTATGTCAAAAAAAACCGAAAAGGTAAGTTTCGTCCAAACAAACAAATCATCCATATGAAATAATTTTTCAAGATTCCCTTATGCATGTAAGAAAATAATCTTGAAAAACAAAGGGATAACCATGTTAAAATTTTCGGCCATAGGGTTTTATTCAAACCCGAAACCCGAAATTTTTAATCTATTGAAGCATGCACTCATATAAGCGGCTCTAGATGCCATTGATGGAATTTTAACATGTTTATCAATGCAATTTCATCCAAATGAAATAAAACGCAGCGGAAATAATATTTAAAACATGTTACTTTTATAATATAAATTTGATTTTTAAGCAAAATCCCAAAACCCGGATCCGTATATGAACATGCATACTATCAAATACAACCATAGGATGTTTAGAAAACTACCTTCTTGGAGTAATAGGAATGAAAAGGATGATGTTTCTTGAAATGGTTGCCTTCAAGAGTAGAAGACCTCAAGCTTGTATACCCCAAGCTTCCAACAAACACCTTGATTGTAGCTAGGATTTCAACACTAAAGATCAAAAACCGAACACTTGAAAAATACCCCTTATGACCGAAAATTTGAGAGGATCAATCCAAGTCTTCTACTCATTTTTGTCATAAAATGGTTATATTGTCATGAGAGAATATTGCCTCCAATCTTGCCCAATCACAAGGCTTCTAACACATGCAAATGCATGTAAGCTAATTGGACCAAAATCCTATCTTGGGAAGACAAAGGGGGGGGGGGGGGGCACTTGGGCATTTTTATAAAAAAAAACTAAATTTCTTTTATAATAATTAAGTCTTGTTTTATATTTATAACTTTTATAAATATAACATTATGTATTACAAGACTTTATATAACCTTTTTAAAATGTTATTTAACCCATTAAATAACAAAATAAAATATTCTCTCAAAATAAATTATCCATATAATTTATTAGTTTCTCAAGTGTAATTATTTAGAAAACCAATTTCTAAATATTGTAAGTGTTAATATTTATTTGTTTGATCATATCACAAATAAATAATATAAGTGTTTGTCTAGCTTGTATTTGGGTATGACTCGACTTGGATCATAACGTACTAGCCACATCAATTTAATATGTGTCTTGGGCATACAGAATCCAACAGACTGATCGGATGAACAACCGGTCGGATGAATAACCGTCCGGATGCCCATCCGCTCGGATGGCCATCCGACCTGAAGGCCATCCGACCGGCAACTCATCCGACCAAACACCTTCTTGCACCGACTTACCTCTCCCCCTCGCCTATAAATACCGCCTGTACGCCCTCACTTCACTGATTTGGCACTCTCACCCGACCAATACACTCTCAAGTCACTCTCAGTCACCTTTGATCAAGATTCAAGACTTTTTGGTAAGCTTTTCTCTTCAAATCTTGTACAATCATCATCACTACACACTTCTCCATCATCTTCACCATCAAAATCACTGATTTTATTCCTGAAATCACCTGATTTGGACTTCTTGAAGATGACGTCATCACGGTCTCTTATGCAAACTGTGGTATGACATCATCTCATTAAGATATATTCAGATCTAAAGGATTTCCACACTATTTTACACGAATCCCCAACAAAATCCCAACATTTTCAACTGATTTCACCTCTTTTCAAGCTTTCCTTTAAACTTTTCTTCAAACATTCAACAAAACCGGTGAACTCTAGACTCATTCTGGCTCTCTACTCATTCTCTAGTTGAGAACCGGTCTGAAAACGGATTTCCACCGGAGAGACTACCGATTCACAGGTTGAACATGAAACCTCATCGGGAAAAGTAAGTCTGATCGAATGGGGTAATTCTCATCCGATCGACTGGGCTGAACTTGGTGTAGTTTCCATTGTTTGACACGTCCTTATACCATCTCCGTCAAAACTCAAAACTTTTAACTTTACAAAACAGCTGATCGCTGATCGAATAGCCATCCGATCGGATAACCATCCGATCGGATGACCATCCGATCGAATGACTATTCGATGGGTGACTCGCCCTTTATCAGTAAGTTCAACACTCAAACAATTTGACAAAACTTCAAAGAATATCACTTTCAATCGAATAGCCATCCGATCGAATGGTCATCCGTCTGGATAACCATCCGATCGAATGACCTGAATTATTCTACAACGAAAACTTCAAAAGTTTCAAAACAATTTACAAGCACTCGCATCTCTATCGAATGATCAGCTGACCGAATGGTCATCCGTCCGGAGGACCATACGTCTGGATGACCATACGTCCGGATGGTCATCCGATCGACTCACCATTCGACGCATAACTCGTTTAACGCGTTGTTTTACATGCTGTTCAACGCTTACGCTATCGTTCTATGCTCAGGCTAATCTCCACGCGCTCCCTTCAATCCAAGACAGTGTTTATTTACTAAACACGCTCTGTGAGTATACTCGAACCCATTTTCTTTAACACACTTTGGGTGTTACATACGTTCTATATCAAATCACATCGAACACACAACACTTTTTACGCTAACCGTCCCCGCATATTATATGTGTCTATGAATGCTTGTTACTATGCTTGGACAGTGTTACACGGTATCGCCTCTAGCAACGATAGTACTATAGTTTGGACTCAGCACCTGTCGTGGACGGGGGTTGCTAGGGATCACATTACTTTACTTTATGTGTCCGCTAGACATGTATCGCGCATACTCTACATCGCAGTCTCGTGATTAAGTGTGACATAGTTTTGGTAGTTACTTGCTTCGCCCATTAAGTGATACATGTTGGTTATGAGTAAACGCTTTCGCTATACTATATGCTATTAAACTTGTGTACTCACCTTTACACTATGTGTATTGACTGTATTTTAACGTATGTGACAGGCTGATTGGGATGCTTGCTATCTTTGGTGGAATCAAGATAGGCAGTCTAGAAACTACATCAAATAGAAAATCTAGGTCGTCGGACTTGTTTTGTTTGAGAGAAACTCGTTATTTGTAATAATTATTTGTCGAATATTTGTTGATTGGTATGGGACAATTGACCTTAAAAAATATTGGTAACATTTAGTTATCATGGATCTCTTGAGCAATTTGGTTCGCCTGGTGCCACGCCCCGATGTTTCCGCCATCGGTTGGGGTGTGACAATTAGCATGTTGCTAATTGTTAGTACACAAACAGATATTCTGGATCTGCTTATACACATGCACTCAGTTCATAACAACCAAATGTTGCCAATAGATAATATGTAGATGACAATGCATGTTTTGATAGCTATAACCAAAATACAAAATCAAACAAATCAAGCTCGAAAGCTTCAAAAGGCAGCAACAAAAGTGTCATGCCAAGATTGAAGAACCATTATCGCCACACTCTCAGATGACCATCAAACCATCTTCATCGAAACAAAAGAGGCATGCATTAACAAAAAAAGTCTTTTAAACAAATACAAGATCTCTTGGACCAAAATAGTCTCGGATGAATACCTCGGTGTCATCTTCATCGACATCAACTCATACAGTAACCAAAGCCGTGAACATAAGGAAAAGGTTCAATCAGGGGACCAAATAAATATAACGTAGTTCACATGAATCAAATAAACAATAAAAAGCCGACTACAAAATGACAACCTCATCACAAAGTAACAACAACCAAACATAAGAACTATAGCACGATGGGGTTAAACACAACCCATTTACCATCCAAAAAAACCACATGCATCGACATCAAACAATCGAACCAAAAAGATGATTGGAAAAACAAAGCCAAACCAAATGTATAAAACCGATCGGAAAAAAACTCGACATAAACCATATGCACCATAGAAATCTAAGGCCTAAATGGAGAAAACCGAAAAAACTTATCAATATGAGTAGCAGGGGTGTTAAAGGAGGTGCGGCGGTGGGATGAGAGAGGTAGAGGGAGGCAATAGGTGAGAGCAGGGTTTGCTTCGAAATAAAGCCAAACCACATAACACTCCCCCCCCCCCCCCCTAAATACCCACTACAAATACAACAAAATAAGTATAAGGTACAACCAACACAAACATAAACCAACTAATAAGCATAGGGTACAAACAACAAATGTACTTACATTGATAGTATATAAATACTTCAACTCTAACAAATACGATTTAAACATCTAATAATATCTTTTATAGTAGGGTATATGAAACATTATGAATTCTTTCATAATTTTCATAGTACAAATTATATGTTCTAATAATCTCTTTTATAGTAGGATATAACTATGTTCTAGATCCTTGCCAGCCTGAAGTTGCAGTAACATTTTGAAAACAGGGTAAGTCTGACATATCGTATAAAAGTATATTTGATTACGTCATTTAGGTTTTCATCGAACTTGTCCTAATGATAAATGTTGAATATTGCCATTAGTTACATTATTGCAACCTATTGTTGCAACAATGTGATTGATTGCATAATTAAGTTAGGAACACAAAATGGTGTTTGGCTAAACCGCCGTGTCTCTTTAGAAGGCAACAAATCCTATAAGTCGTAGATCATTCCCTCCATACCATATATCATCTTCTTCATTCAAAGTTATCAACATACTTCGAATTTCGTAATTACGACGAAATCAACACTAAAGCAACATTATAGGTATAGGTCATGTAATGATTGTGATCCATCCATACTTCTCACTCTTATTAGGATTAAAAGAAGCTCAACTTATCAAGTCATATAGGATCATTTACACCCTCTTTTGCACCTCTTACATCTTCATACATAAATATTAATGTTCTAAAAACCAGAAAGACCATTGAATTCATGTAATTATCAACAATATAAAATCTGTATCATTTTGAGCAGACCCAACCATGCCCTCCACACCCTTCAGCCTTAAAGTTTAGTTTGTTTACAATCATGAATAGTTAATTGACATAATCTTTTATCTTATAATTTCCTTTTGATAAATTGTAGAAGATCATTAACATTTATTAGCTCTTAATCTCTAAACATTATACAAATTATCTCGAAATATGTAGATCATTAACATTTATTAGCTCTTAATCTATGAACATTATACAAATTATAAAAAGCAAGGACATGCTATTCATATTTAGAAACCTTTTATAGAACTTAAAAATCAATTACAAAAAGCTAAGGCACACCGCACACATCTTTTGTATAAATTGTTTACTAACCAATAAAAAACGTATAAAAGAAGAATGCAGGATTCTTCAATATATTTTTTATGAACCAAAAAATTCGCCAAATAAAAAAGCTAAAAGTTAACCAAGCAAGACACGATAAAAAGGGATATAAAATAAACACAATATCATAAAAGGGTTATAAATGTCCGAAGAAGAGGGTGCATACCTTCTTTAATTTGAGGGTAGCTCAAATAGGTACTAGCCCTCTTACCTTTGGGTGGGTGGGAAAACGAAGCATGGAAAATTTGTCTCAAGAAAGTCGATCACATCATTATATAAAAAATAACATATGACAAAATACTAGTCAATTATCCACCTCTAAGCATTAGACACACACTAGATATGACTACAAAAGCATGTATCAAAAGTATCGAATCAGTTGTAACAACAAAATCAAAATAAATCGACAAAATTTTAGCATCACCAAAGCCTAGAAGTCTAACTTTAAGATTATATTTTAAGATATATTATAGAAAAAATATGTAATAGTGTTTAACAGACCTATTTTAAGATATATTATAGAAAAATATGTAATAGTGTTCAAAACTCACCTTTCGATAAATGGTGACGCGTGGTGTCATAACGCAGAAGAAAAGTTGCACGTGACGGCGCAAGAGTCGTCATTTTGGTGACATCTTTTAGTCAGGGGTGGACCTACCCTTTGGCTAGTGTGGGCGGCCGCACCCCTTGAAAAAAAAATTTAGTGTTTATTTTAGGCAAAAAAACACGACCACACCCCTTGAAAATATAGTTGAACATCTCATCCGCACCCACAACAAATAATTTCTGGGTCCGCCACTGCTTTTAGTGTTTGGCTAATCAGAGGAAGGTGGTTGATATGGCGGCGGCGTCGAGATGTATGAAGTTCTTGAAAAACGATCTCGTTGATAGCAGCTGCTAGAATCTTGAATCGAAAACCAAGACTTATTCGAACAAGAAACATGAAAATCTAAAAAGAAACTAGAAAGAGAACATGACTGGGGCATGGCCGTAGCGGCACACCCCCTATCTAGGGTTTGAACCAAGTGCCAATGGCTAGTGTCACTGGTTTGTGTGTAGCGTGATGGTTATAGTAGGTTACCTTACAATTTATAGACATTACAACGAAACTCTAATAAACCTAATGGGCTCGTTAGCTCAATACTAGAAACCCTAATTTGATATGCATTTCAATAGGCGCCACCCTGTGGAACACGACCAACACCATCATCGTCGCCATGTCGTCACCACCGTCAACGTTACCACCGATGTCATCGTCACCACAACCACCGCTGCCACCTTCACCTGTCACCACTAGACGCCATAAACAATATAAAGCAGGTGAACCCATTTTAATACTTTTTTTTGTCTAAAACTACAAATTTCAACTCAAGCTTATTTTCATCAAAACTCATTTTAACCATAACCAAATTGTGCTTTTGTGACATCTTTTGCATACCCCAGACATACCGTTTTACAAAAGCACAATTTGGTTATGGTTAAAATGAGTTTTGATGAAAATAAGCTTGAGTTGAAATTTGCAGTTTTAGACAAAAAAAAAAAGTATTAAAACGGGTTCACCTGCTTTATATTGTTTATGGCGTCTAGTGGTGACAGGTGGAGGTGGCAGCGGTGGTTGTGGTGACGATGACATCGGTGGTAACGTTGACGGTGGTGACGACATGGCGACGATGATGGTGTTGGTCGTGTTCCACAGGGTGACGCCTATTGAAATGCATATCAAATTAGGGTTTCTAGTATTGAGCTAACGAGCCCATTAGGTTTATTAGAGTTTCCTTGTTGTAGGGTCGTTGTTGAACCCGAACGAGTCAATCAGAAGAGTCTTTTCTCTGTCTCAAAGGCAGAATCAAAGATACAGACGCTCAAACTAATTATAATGTCTCTTGTATTGATTTAACACTGATTACAACCTGAGAACAATCTGGCAGCACTTCGTTACAATTTCTGGAACCGTTGCCAAATGAACAAACAATGCACCTATATATAGTTGGGGAGGTTTCGCTTATATGGACATGTCCATATGAGCGAAACTACATGCTGTGGTTTCGCTTTTATGAACATTGTCCATATAAGCGGAACCTCTTGCATAACCACTAAATTTTGACTCTCGAACCTCGTGCACTGGTTGTTCTAATCTATCTTATTACATGATACAAAACGAAGTCAATAGACGTAATGCACTAACAGGCTCCCCCTCGGATATTGACGAAGTCTTCAGTGACTAATCTTCATCATGATACCTTCTTCAGTCTTGATCATTCTACATCCTCACTCAGATTGTAACATTGTAAGCATCCATCACTCTCTTGATCAACTTCACACTTTGACTCTTACACCAGGATCTCATCACTGGCTCTATCATCAACAGCTTTATCATCAGCAGGCTCCCCCTTTCGTCAAGCTTCTGTGCTTTTAGGGATCGACACCTAGCTTTCCAGCTACAAGCTCCTCCTAACTTTCAGCTTGTCTTCAGACTCCCCCTTAGACTCTGCTCTCGGGATCTTAGTCTGGACTTTTCCTGCAATCACTCATACACTTGATAAGTAACATCATTTTAAACTTTCAGATATCGTAATCTAACAATTCAATCTCTTCAAAATCACTTTTCATAAATTTGGCAGTTTCATCGAATCGTATCGGAAACTAACTCTTATAACAATATAAACATCCAAATCCCCCACAGTTAATCATCCAAGTCCAAATTAATGACCTTGGAGATATCACAAACTGTTTTTGAATTTTTGTTTTAAATACAAGTTTCAAATTAATGAAATTGATTTATTTTTAGAAACACAATCAACTTACTTAGATTTTGAAACTCAGCACTCAGACATTGGTTGTCGAAAATAAAGCAGAAATCAAAATCTTTTTGTATTTTCTGAAAATATAAAGCAGTAAAGTAATATGTACAAACATATTTACAGACGATATTTTTGTTTGAGTATGCGTCAGAGGATCATATCAGTTTTTGACAAATCACAAGTACCGTTGAGCTTAATTACACAGTAAGTATTAAACAATTACTTAGATTGTCGATATACTGGTCCACTTAAATTTTCATACAAATTTCAACTGATTCAAAATACGAATTAGGTATTTTAAAAACTTAAACCCATTCATGTGTCCCACCTCTTGAATATACTCCCGTATCCAGATCCCAATATTCAGTCTTACAGGTAATTATAACACAAATGATATCTGTAAGGGGTTAATAAATTATGAAGAATCATGAGAACTCAGGTCAGAACCATCGTTCAGCAGAGAGATCATGACTCAACTTGTAGGTGTGTCCCCTTTAGAGGATCTTTTTTACAACAGCATTGCTAAGCAATTTTATTGTCTTATCATTGATGCTGAGGGTGATGCTATGTTTCAAGCATTTGCGAAAAGTATTATTCGGGGACTAGGTCAGAACTTCCATTCAGCAGAAGTCCTGGAATAATACCCTAGATATCATTGAGTATAAAGACCTAGTATATCAGAAAAAGGAACCTTTCAAACGAGATTTCAGGGGTTACCTATATATCCAAGTAGTGTTCCCCACGAAATAAGTAAGTGAAGATTTAGATTTATATCCCGAACAAACCTACTAAATGTGCAAAAACCTATCGGCACATCATCAGTGAGACTATTTAACGCTTTTTAATTCTTTACAATTCTTTAGCATACTGTAACTGTCTACTGATGTGCTATCATTTCCTCTTTTTACGCAAAACTCACATTTTTTTTAAATTTTTATCATGTTTTTGGCTTTTTTCAAAATTTTCAAATGTTTTTGGATTTTCTAATGACAATTTTTCTCCCCCTAAAATGCAAAATCATTAAAAATTTGACAACACAATACTGATAGCTTTGTCTCGCCATCAATTTTCTGCTTAAAGTGCTCTGTTTTGCAGAAAATATAACATACCCCCATGATTTACAACACATTGATATTTTACAGTTTGAAAACCGTTTTTCAATCTGATGAAAGTAATCATGTTTGTTCAGTCGTGAGGGTTTCGGCGTATTCAATCAACATACATTCAAAACAATATTAAAGACAACATATTTTTGGTTTTTCAAATTTTAACAAACTAAAAACATATTTTTGGTTTTAAATTTTTCAATTTTTACGATTTTGAAAATATTGTTTATTTATGTACAGAAATTGATAAACTCCCTGTTTAACCAAACCAGGGTTCTGCAACCTCTTCCTGTGCCAGGCTGCTCCAACTACCATTCTCACAATCTTCAGCTTCGTTGAGCACCTGCACATTCAAACTTTATCAATCATTTGAACAATTTAGCCCAGGTCTGTTGGACCTTAGGCATTTCAACACAATAATGTTCATTTAATTTCGGAAACTCTTTGTCATTTAAAACTCTTTCAGCGTTGACTTCAACTTTCTCATCTTTTTCCGACGTCACTTGTTTCTTAGCACTCCACATTTGACCTTCCGGAGTACCTCTTTTGTAAAATTTTGTCTCTTTTTGAACCTTTTGATTTTGAATAACATTTTTAGGTTTCCAAAACTCTTGAGGTTTTGTCATATCAACAGATGTTCTCCAACTCTGTGTTGTTCTGAATCTGGATGTGTGAGAATTCCAGGTCTGTCTTGAATCGAACCTGTTCGGGTTTGATTTCCAATTTTGATTTGAAGCAAACTTGTTTATATTGTACCTCCAAGTTTGTTTCGAATCAAATCTGGTTGACCTCGGTTTCACATCCTCATATTTCTGTTTTTCAACATCAACAGGCTTTGGATTTGGACACTTTCGTGCAACATGTCCAATCTGATCACATTTAAAACACATTTTCTTTGAAACACCCTTGGCCTGTTGTTGTTTCTTTTTCATAGCATCAAACTCCTCATTAGACTGTTGTCCAAATTTGAGTTTTTCCTCTTCTTTCAAGCCTTTCCCTTGAACAAAATTCATCTTTTGTTGCAAATTTGGTTTTTTTACTTTGATTCCAATTCCGTTTCTTTTTATAACCCAAACCAGCCTTCATGTTTTTCTTCTTAAAACCAGGTTTGTTATAAAAAGATTTATGACCTTTTCCAGCAAACTTTGAAATTTCCGACTTCTCAATCTCAACCATTTTGAAAACTTTATCAACCTTTTCTGAAATCACATTCTGAATCGGGAATACAACATCTAAGAGTAGTTTGTCCGATCCAATCATGGTATAGACCAATCCCTTTGAATCATCATCCAAAGTTTTCTCGGATTTTGTGTTTTTCAGATATCCATCATGAAAATTTCCTTCATCTTCATCCTGTGATTCAGACTTACCTTTTGTAGACTCATCTTTCAAAACGCTTTCAACAACCTTACTAACCACCTCTGAATCATTAGCATCATCAGATTTGGAGTAAGTCACATCGATACTTTCAGGTAACTGGTCAGCTATGTTCAAACCCTTTGCCACCTTTTCCTCATCATAAAAAGTATAATTGTTTCTCAATGGTGGTGGTATCTGATGAAATTCTGAACCAATACCCTTTTTGCAATTGTCAGTATCTTTGTTATCTGGTGTGATGTTGAAAATACGTTCGAGAATGTACGAAGAGTTATGATAACTTTGAAGTTTTGTAACAATCTTTTCTTTTTCAGCCAAAACTTGTTTAAGATTAGCAATTTCATCAACACACTTGTTCAATTCAATTTGCTTTTCTTTAAACTTTCTTTCATACATTTCTTTAGTAACTAAAGTTTCAGACAATCTTTGATCAAAACTTTTGACTTGGCTTTTCAAAGTATCATAAGCTTCTTGTACTCTCTGACTCGACCACTTTAAAGAATCATACTGTTTTTGTAAATCTTGAAATTTAGATTCTTTTACAACACAATCGACACAATTTGCTGAACACAGTTGTCTATAAACATC
Organism: Helianthus tuberosus; assembly: GCA_030545235.1. Classification (NCBI taxonomy): domain Eukaryota; kingdom Viridiplantae; phylum Streptophyta; class Magnoliopsida; order Asterales; family Asteraceae; genus Helianthus; species Helianthus tuberosus. The sequence goes on along the minus strand of CM060386.1, from coordinate 91,566,076 downwards.
ATTATCCTTTTCAAGACCTTGACATTTCTGTGTCAATTTTTCAACTTTTAGTTTCAAAATTTATTCTTTTTCAATAATTTCTTTACATTTTGTTTTGAAAATATTTTCAAGTTTGCTTGTTTCAATATCTTTTGTTTTTATGATGTCATATTTTTCAGTACAAGCTTTGCACATTTCTATGCAATTCCTGCATTTGTTTTCTTTTTCATCAACCAATTCAACATTCGATAGATCAGAAGATTTTCTAACCTCAGTCTCATTCAGCACCGGTTCTTCTGTCTCAACTTTCTGATCTTCCTCCTTTTCTTCTTTCTGAGCTTCTTCATTCTTCTGTTCTTCTTCAACTTTCTGTTCCTCTTCAGCATTATGTTCCTCTTCGGCAGCAATCTTCACGACATTCTTTACTTCTTCAATCATCTTCTTCAATTCTTCTTCTTTTCTCTTCTTCATCTATGCCACCTTCGGTAGACTTGCTTCACAAATCTCTTTTATCTTCTTCTCCAAATCAGGCAAATATGCTTTATCAGATAACCTTCGTGTGTTGAAAGTAGCTTGCCTTGGAAGCAAATTTGTTACAGCTTTGAAATCCACTTTTGATGGGTCAGCAACTGGATTACCCCATGGATCCATGTAACATTCCAACTCTTCATTCCATCTTTTTGCTCTCTGAGCTTCTTTGAATGGTTCGTTTAATTTTCCGATTTCCCATCTTGCATAATCTGCTTTCCACCATCTATCAGGATCAGCATCAGCCACAAATGCATATCCAACTGCATCTTCTTCAGGGCAAACTTGACTCCAGTCGTAACCTTCATCGTCATATATAACTGCAAGAGCCCTTGATTTTTCTTCAGGCTGTTTTAATCTTGGTGGCTCAGACTTGTTTTGATGGTAAATCGCTTTCTTGTAATAATCTTCGTTGAACGGGTTTGCAGAATCATTATTAACATACGCATTTCTGCACTCGCGCTTAAAATGACCTCTTTGTTTGCATTTGAAGCATGTCACCTTAGATTTATCAAATCCCAGTTTGGTAGATGGTCCACCAATTGACTTTCTCCCCGTGATCTCCATGAACCGCTGTGCCCGACGAACCGCACTGGCCATGCACCATCTTATATCCATTAGTTCCATCTCCTCGAGGTCTAATTGGTCATAATCTTCTTTCGTCAAGTTGGTATTGCCAATCTTCCCTACAACGAGGCTTTCATACGATTCAAGTACAGATGCCAAGAAAACCATCTGTTGTTTTGCCGACTCTTCGCTGAAATTCTGCCCATTCTTCAGATCCACTGCGATATTACACCGGAATAAATTCTTTGAAGCAGATTGATCAGAAGTTGTTGAAGAAGATCCACTGTGAAAACCACTGTAAAGACTTTCATTGTTTACTGATCTTGAACTTTCTGCAGAAAATGTTGTTTTTGGAGGTCCAGTCTGTGGTGCATTTCCTCGGTAGTAAAGCTCTACATTCTGCTGATAAGCTGGATTGTTGACTTTAGATCTCTTTATCTCTAACTCATGGCTTTCAAGCCTTTCAATCAGCAAATCCACTTTTAAATCTTCAGGCTTGATTGTATTTTTCAACATTAGAGCGAAGTATTGCCACTCTTGATCATTTGGCAATGAATCAAACAATTTATCCACCAGCTCCTCTTCAGAATATGAAATTTCATCAGATGCCCAAATCTCTCGATCATTTTACAAACAGATTCATTTTTCATACAACTGAATAGATCAAACTCTTTACGCAACAATTTCTTTTTATTTTTAACAATTTCATTACTTCCTACACACTTTATCCCTAAAGCTTCCCACAAACTCTTTGAAGTTTTCTCTTGTTCAAGTAACGAGATAATATCCTCTCTCACTGACTGTTTGATCAATGTAATCATTTTATATTCAGCCACAACATTTTTTATGTCTATGTCTGTGAAATCTTTTGCATCTATTAACTCTCCTCCCTCTTTTACTGGTTCAGTGTATCCATTTATCAATTTTAACCAGCTTTCAGGAGCGAAAGCTTTTACCCAACCCTCAAATCGATTTTTCCACCAGTTATAATCTTCAACTTTCATCAGCTTTGGTGGTTTCTGTTGGCTTCCATACATGTTCTCAAACTTCAAGTTCTCCGAAATCTCTCTTGAATATTCTCTCATCTCAGATCTTTTATCTGTTGATTCGGAAGTAAACGCGTTGTAGAATGTGTTGTAAAACTCTTCACCGTTGCTTGACATCTTCAATCACCTGAGAACAATCAAACAAACTCAATCAGTTTAAACAATATCAAGTAATCTGAAATACACTGACACTCGATTGTCGTGAAATGATCTTGACACGATAAAGTTCACTTTCGAACGAAATATGACACTTGGGCGAAATCAACTTTTGACTGATAAGCTAAATCAGCTAAATGTCTTAATGAGCGAAATTAGACCATGTATGTAAAAGTGAAACCCTTTAGTCACTAAGAGCGAAATCATCAAATGTCTGTAAAAGCGAAATCATGTGATGACAAATAAGCGAAACCCTTTTGTGACAAATAAGCGAAACCAGAGTTAAGATGTCCTTAAAAGCGAAACTAGGGTTATAGTGGTCACAAAAGCGGAACCAGATCTCTTGGGTTGACACAAAAGCGGAACTATGTCTCTTGGAGGTCCTTTGGAGCGAAACTATGTCTCTTGAGGTGACACATAAGCGAAACCTGATATCACAAGAGCGAAACCCCAAGAAATTTTGTTCACTGGAGCGAAACCATGTGGATCTATGAGCGAAACCATACAATGTCCGAATAAGCGAAACTACATCCGAAGGTAATTTGGTCCATTTTTAATCTGAATTTTGATATGAAACTTTCAAGGCTTTGTTAATATTCACTAATACACATGCTGTGAAAAATTTGGCCGATTTTAACCGTGGAAACTTGTTCAGATTGAAAAAGAAGGTGTAGAAGACAGAAAACTGATCCAATTGAGCTAAACTCTTCCTCCTGAGCTCTGATACCACTTGTAGGATCGTTGTTGAACCCGAACGAGTCAATCAGAAGAGTCTTTTCTCTGTATCAAAGGCGGAATCAAAGATACAGACGCTCAAACTAATTATAATGTCTCTTGTATTGATTTAACACTGATTACAACCTGAGAACAATCTGGCAGCACTTCGTTACAATTTCTGGAACCGTTGCCAAATGAACAAACAATGCACCTATATATAGTTAGGGAGGTTTCGCTTATATGGACATGTCCATATGAGCGAAACTACATGCTGTGGTTTCGCTTTTATGAACATTGTCCATATAAGCGGAACGTCTTGCATAACCACTAAATTTCGACTCTCGAACCTCGTGCACTGGTTGTTCTAATCTATCCTATTACATGATACAAAATGAAGTCAATAGACGTAATGCACTAACACTTGTAACGTCTATAAATTGTAAGGTAACCTACTATAACCATCATGCTACACACAAACCAGTGACACTAGCCATTGGCACTTGGTTCAAACCCTAGATAGGGGGTGTGCCGCTACGGCCATGCCCCAGTCATGTTCTCTTTCTAGTTTCTTTTTAGATTTTCATGTTTCTTGTTCGAATAAGTCTTGGTTTTCGATTCAAGATTCTAGCAGCTGCTGTCAACGAGATCGTTTTTCAAGAACTTCATACATCTCGAAGCCGCCGCCATATCAACCACCTTCCTCTGATTAGCCAAACACTAAAAGATGTCACTAAAATGACGACTCATGCGCCGTCACGTGCAACTTTTCTTCTGCGTTATGACACCACGCGTCACCATTTATCGACAGGTGAGGACCCATCCCAACTTCGTTGGTTGCCCTTTTTTCATGGGTTGTTCGAAATTCAGTTATGCAGTCTTGTATGGTTGGTTTTTGTTATCACGAAGTATTTTATTTTATCAAACTAGTATCTACACACACCAATACAAAAAAGTGGTTATTGAAATTTCTTTAATCACACTTCTCCATCAACATCGCTCCTTGGACTACAATCCTCTGTCGTGCCGCCTGTAGGATTTTGGTTCGCCGCTGCCATCCGCATTGCATAACTCTTACAAGATTACGAGATCGTTGGGATTAACGACTATGAATGGCATAATCACATAGATTATGGATTTGTTGGCATAAGTTTGGACTTCCGAATTGCGGATGGAGATCGAAGCCAATTTCTCTTATTAATTTTTTTTATGTTTTATTTTATCTTCCGGTCCGAGCTTCCGATTTCCTTCTGCTCTGAATACGACGAAGTATTAGAATGTATATCAATTTAGGGTGGTATTGAGCATACGAGGCATTAGGTTTATTAAGGTTTCTTTGTAATATTTATGAATTGTATGGTAACCTATTCAGTAATGCAATTCAATGTTTTATAAAGATTAAATTACAAGTTTTGTCCTTTTGTAAAAAAAACATATAAATAAAAAAAATATAAAAAACTGAAACTCACTCTCTCTCTCTCTCCCTTCTCTCTCTCTAAACTCATCTCTCTCTCTCTCTCTCTCTCTCTTTGTCGCTCTCTCATACACATACACGATCCACACACGAGGTGCTGTTAGAAGGTGGGTGGGGCGGCGAAGAAGGTGTTGCAGGTGGGCGGCGGCTGGGTGGTTGTGGTGGGTTTGGTTGTAGGTGGGTGGGGCGGCGACGAAGGTGTTGCAGGTGGGTGGCTGTTGGGTGGTTGTGGTGGTTTGGTTGAAGGTGGGTGGGGAGGCGACGAACGAGATCACTGGTGGCGATGTGAGGGTGGTGGTGCTTTGATTGGGATGAAAATTAGGAGAATTGGTTGAATAATAGGGATGAAAATTGGTTTGGGAAACGAAGAATTGGTTTGGGTAACATGCTTTGATTGGTTTTGGGGAGTTTTAAGGCAGGGGAGTTGATTCGGAGATGGTGGTGGAGGGAGGTGGTGATGGTGGTTGTAGATGATGAAGGTTGGTGGCGGTGGTGATAACGACAGTTGTTGATTTGGAGATGGTGGTGGAATGGTGGTGGTGATGGCGGTGGAGGGTGGTTGAATGGTGGTTATTGATTTCTATAAAAACGTATATAGTTATAAAAATAATAATATTCTTTAAAATTATTTGTTTTTTAATAATACTAAATAAACAGTGTAAAAAGACTAAAATGCCCCTGAGTGACCAGATTTAATCAAAAAATAAACTAGGTTAGACTCAAAGGAGACATCGTGCAAGATTTTGATACATTAAGTACAAAACCCGTCAATTTTAAAGGCAAAGGACATCGTCTGCAATTTGGTGTAAACTCAAAGGATAAAACTTGTAATTTACTCTTTTATAATTTTACAATGCCGATAATGGTGTAGGTGGCGTCAAAGTTGTGTGTCGATGGCGATTGTGACGGTGGCAACGACGAGAATTGATGGTAAGCGGCTGCGATGCCATATAATAGTTGGAATCGATTAAAGTGTTGACAACAAATTGTAGTCGATCTTTGAGCCAAAGTGGAGCTGGACGGACTCCAAACTAAAGTAAATAACATGTTCTTTATATTTTCACCACCTCAAGTGAAGTTGTAATTTATATAAAAAATTATGAGCTTCGACATTAATTCAAGATTAAAGGCATAGCGACTATCAAAGTTACTAAAGTCACCCGTTTCCTATCTCTAAATCACAAGAAAGTGTGCTATAGTCACGAGCATGTTAGGGTTTTAACATGTTCATATATGCCTACATCAATCTAAAACATGATTTTGCTGAAAGTATTTATTTATTTTTGGTTTGCTACTAGCACATTGGTTCAAACATGACCAGTCCATTGATCTATAACCAAATCGTTAACACTGATGGTTTTCAGATTACCTGATTAGCCTATCCATCCGATCTTGCTTTCGAAACTTAAAACTTTTAATAGTGTGATAAGATTTGATTTAGAAACCAAAAACTCTTGCCAATGAGGTGGTGTTGGAGTGGTAAGAGAGAGACTTGGTGTTCTAAGGGACTCAAGTTCGTTTCCTGCCCTCCGCATTATTTTCTGCGGCACCTGGTGATGATGGGAGACTAGGCGAATAGGTGGAGATCGCTAGTTCGATCCTTGAACTGAGCGGGTTTTACCTCACCGCACTGTCGTGCCTTCGGACGAGTGTTCACGGGCTTCGGCCCTAGGTGAGGGTTTTCCCCGGTTCGGAGGCGAGTGTATCCCGATGTTGTCAATTTCGCCAGTAGCCCATTTGGAGTATTCGTTGTCCTTAAAAAAAAAGGAAAGAAACAAAACTCTTGTTACTTCTCACTTTTACATCATAGAAACTTTATGAAATTCAATAAATTATATATATATATAGAGAGAGAGAGAGAGAGATATAGGACTAGGAGAATCTGAATTCTAGGTTGAGGCATTGACTAAAGTTTCATCAAAGTAGTGTCTTTTAGGGGGGTGGTGGACATATTAGAAAAGAGGTGGTTGTGTTAAATCACCACCCAACCGTGTGGGACGCATCCCATTAGTTAAGGATACGGTCGTTATCTTGTCTGTTATTTTCCCATACTATCCTTGGCATTGGTCATTGGCACTTGTGAACACATAGGGTAAAATGGGTATTTTAAAGAGATATATATCAACTAGATACGTTAGGATGACAAAGAGATATATGATCGATTGCTTTATTCAACCGTGACCATTCACTCCAGACTATTATGCACTCCCTATTTACCGTCATTAATTTTGGGGTGTTTCAATGGCAAATCAATATTCTATCTAACATACTAACGTGTGAAGGACCATTTAATGAGATTAGATGAGATGATTGAATTCTAACTTAGAAAGTTCAAAAGGTGTGCGAAATACTCCTAGTCATTGATCTCACTTTATCTACGTATAGAAAAAACACGGTAACAATTTGTAGGTTGATCTTTCTAACGGAAGAACAATCTTGTCGTTGTCTTTCTAACGCGAAAGACAAATAAAACCCCCTCAATGTAATCATGTAACATTTCAATCCGTTTCTCATGTTTGTTATTTTTATCAATAACAATACTTCTAAATAACAACGTTATATATTTATTACGAAAACGTCTTAATAAATCACTCTATATTTTAGAACTAATATAGTATCTTGCAGCATTGAACATTTACATTTACATTTACATTTAGAACAACAAATTTAATCACACTATCTTTTAGATAATATAGCTACATGTTTTAGAGATAAAAATCCCGCAAAAACAACCTTCTTATGATAAAGATAATTTAAAGAGTGAATTTCAAGGATTGTCTTTTATCTTTGTACTCATTTTCAGGCGCACATTATAGGGATGTGAAGGGGTTTGACGCTCCCAACACCACCCCATTGGCGTTTTAGGGGCATGAAGAGAGAGGAGCGTTTCAAGTATAAAGCTAAATGTGGAGAAATTTGGAAAATAATGATTGAATTGGCATTAAGGGGGCGTTAACCATTACATATTTTTGAAGAACCATTATGATACTAATGTGGTGGAAAATGTCCTTCCCGAGGAGATTCATATTCCTACCTATCCTAACGATCAAAAAGATATGTCTGAATGTTGTGCCTCTTTTCAGGCCGGCAAGTTAAGCTTGAGCTTTCAGATGAGATTGCCTTAGTCGAGAAGCGTGCTCCTTTCACTCTCTCTCTCTCCCACTTATTCATTAGGACGAGCGGCTTTGCACGGCGAGGGGAACTACGAAAGGTGTTATGCCTTCATGGTTCTATTGGGTTAGTGTTAAGTAGGTGATTTATTACAAGGCATTAACAATTATGAATGGTCTAACAAACTATGAAATTGGGATTTTAACTCCATTATCAAAATTCTTCGATACAACACCACACATAAATAGGAAAATTGGTTTTTAATAAACCAACCTTTGTCCCGTTGGTAAATAATAATCTTACCTACGTAATTGGTATACAATAATCCTACCTATCAACATGTTGGTACTCAATGAACTTCCGTTAATTTTTTTTTAACTGAAGTTAGTTTTTAAGTTTTATTTATTACACAAACAGTCCATGTAGTTGTAATTTACTAGTTTTAACTATTTTAAAACTAGTAAATTACAGTCCCTTGAGGTTTTTTTGTTTTATAAAATAGTTAAAACTAGTAAATTACAACTACAGGGACTTTTTGTGTAATAAATAAAACTTAAAAATTAACTTCAGTTAAAAAAAATTAACGGAAGTTCATTGAGTACCAACATGTTGATAGGTAGGATTATTGTATACCAATTACGTAGGTAAGATTATTATCTACCAACGGGACAAAGGTTTGTTTATTAAAAACCAATTTTCCCACATAAATATAACAGAAAGATCACTGATGGTACTTTGAGGCATACGTATTAACAACTTAGTAATATCATCACGTTTGCTCATACCCTCTATATGATTAAAACTGCCGACAAGAAGATTTCTTTTAGTGGTTTCCTAATTCTTTTTGCTCAGCCATTCCTTAAGAGATGATGCTGAACTTAAAAACAATATTGATAAATGTGAAAGAAGATAAAAGATTTTGATAACTTGAGCAATATACTCGTTTTGTGAAAGAAGTTAGTGATCACCTTCCAATGTGGAGGTTATGGGTTTTAGTCTAGCTTGAATCAAAATTGCTATGCGTTGAGCAGTGGCGGCCTTGATGGTATGCGGGGAGGACCTCCGCACAAGGCCGGTGATTTTGAGGGGTACGTGACTTTAAAAAAAAATCCGATATATATGTTATTTTTTATAGATGGTAAACACATATCAATTCCAATATAGACCCATTTACAAATATTTTTTTATTGTTTAGAATTTAACCCACTTGGCATTAGTTTTATTGAGCCCAATACTAATTTGATATTTTTTAATAATAATAATAATACATTACTGAAGGATACATTTTTTCAAGCTCGAACAGGGTACGCGAATTCTTGAGACGCCTATGGCGTGGAGCCATGTGTTTTACCATAGTGAGCCTTCGGGCAATGGGTTTTCCTTTGGAATGGACGCGGTCAGGTCACCAGCAGTGGCGAAGCTTGAAAATTTCCACGGAGGGGTCGGAAGTCACTGGACCTAAAAGTATATACCTAAATTTTATTTTATTTATTTTTTATAAAACCGGGGGGTCGAAAACGTATATACCTAAAAAATTTTATACGAAACGTACATAAATAACACTACTCAACGAAAAGTTCGGGGGTCGGGCGCCCACCCTCCCCCCGGGCCCCTTCATAGCTACGCCCCTAGTCACCACCATGCATTCGCTGGTGTGGATGATTGGGATTACTTACGGGTGTCAAGCTTTTGTTCATTAAAAGAAAAGTTAGCGATCACTTCATCAGGTTGTTGCATTTGTTTAGTAGAAAAAGAACTACTTAACAATGTTTTAACTTTTAATATATTAATCGGTTAATTAGCTAAGAATTGACCAAACAACTTTTGAAAAGATGAAACTAATTAAGTGACATCACCACGGACACTATATTATAATTCACTGATAACTACTGGCTACGTAGCACACGAACTCAAGACCACTTTACCGAGTCCAAATGGGCTTTTTTATAATAACAAAGTAGTTAAAAGTCTAAAACTTAAGCATGCACCCTAACACCACCATGATTATCCATAGATGGTATATTTGTTTCACAAAAATTATGAGTCCAGATTATATTTCTTAATAGCAAATTTCATAATATAACTTAAGAAAGAGATGTTGGAAATTTGTGAAAATAACATTTTTCACAAATATAGGAAAATGATTTTTTCCTATTTTGGACTAGAAATAAATATAATAAAATGAGCGGGTTTTATATATTTATTTGTGGGTTTATGTTCTATGTTGGAAGAGCTTCGCAACGAACTAAACCACGTCCAAAACGGAGCTAAGATGAATGAGATATCGATGTTCAAAGTTTGGTGTTTGAAACTTGAATGCTGAAAAAGTGGGAAAGTGGCACCTTGTCCCACATAGGAGGAGTGATGAAACTTAAAGGGGTATTTAAGTGGGAACTCTCCATCCTTATTGTTTAATGGAAGCACACACTAAGTGTACTCGCGAAGGGTGCGGAGCACCCCAACGCATACCCGCGCATGGCGTGGGCGATGAGGTTTGTATTTTTGACCACGTGCGCGTGGTGGAGCACAATGGTTGCAAGGATCAGGTGGTTGGTGACGTGGCATGCAGGCGCATGACCCTAGTGGGTTCACGCGCAGTGACGCATGACGTGGCAGTCATGCGCGCACGTGCGCGAGTACACATGGCATAGTGGCGTGCACTCGCGCATGGAGCATGGGCACTGAAGTGACGTGCGCGGCACACTAAAGTGAGACAAAACGGCGCGACTGTGTGGCGTGCTCGTAGAGGCTCTCAGGTGACGTGGCGCACACGCGCAAGTGCGCATGGGATTGAGCCAAGGTGGCGCACACGTGCATGACAGTGAGCCAAAATGGCACACACGCGCATGAGCGTGCAGACTTGCGCGCACAAAGGCGCGCGCGCACCAGTCTGCCTTGCTCGAGCGCAGAAGCTTCCTGCAGTTAATGCCAGTGCAGTTACATTTCAGCATTCGAAACTGACGAGTCAATACTTTTGACTGAGAATTAAATGACGAATTAAAGTGCATTAAAGACGTTTAATGCAGTTTAATTCTCCCTTTTAATTCGTTTTTCAGTTTCTTCAAGATCTGCTGTATAAATAGAGGAGCCTGCTGCAGAACCAAACACACCGAAAATTACCAGCTCTCTACAATCTTCTCACGCAGAATTCTTTCTTCTTTCAAGCATCAAGGTACACCTTCGGGTTGGAGTCAAGACCTGCAGTGCAACTGCTTCAGCTGTTGTATCCTGGAAAAAACGTGCTCTCCTGGGAGACACGAAGTTTGTTTTAAGGGACCCGTGTTTAACACGATCCTCAGCCAAGAACCTGTTTTCTTTTTGTAATTCAGTTCTTGTTTTTCTTTTATTTTAGTTGTAACAGAAGTATTTTTCAGCTTTCTTTATTTCAGTTGTATTCAAGTTAATAATAAAGAATTTTATTTAATTTTTCACGAACGGATTCCTACAAGAGAGACAAAAGATGGAGTGTCCAAATGAAATATGCTATTTCTGAACTTTCATTTTCAACTTTTTATTAATAATAGAACTCGTGTACAAGCTTATTACGTTATCTTTCCCTGAATACGACATAAAATTTGCTGCGAATAGATAGAAGTGAAAAGAAAAACAATTGAATTACAAGGGGCGCGTCGATGACAAATTAGCAACATGTCCCGTTGCTTCAAGAAAAGCTTCAATCAAGAATCATGTAGGCCATTTATTTTCTAATACAAGAAGGCCAGGTTTAGTTATATATCTGTATTTGCAAATACTTTTGCGATCGACGACGTGTCGCATGTGGACCCGATACATGTTTAATGTATTGGTATCTACACCATGTCGATGGTCAGTTTTAACTTTTTTTTCTTTTAGGTCTTTTTAAAAGAACATACCACTACAAACTTCCGTGCTCTAGACAGATTCTTACAGACTAAGAGATTAGAGATGTATATATACATTATATTTATTGGATGATGGCTACATGAGGGATCTTTATACCCAATCCCTATAAGGGTAAGGCAACACATTAAAGATGCAAATGAATTAATGTAGAAAGAAGAGAGGAAAAAATGAAAAAAATTGACAAGACCATAATGAGGGCAAGAAAAGAAAGAACAAGACGATCTTTATCTGTCGAATGATACTTTTGACCATTTGTTCCAATCAATATGGGTTTGGAGATGGACGTATCCTTCCATCAACTCCAACTTCTTGAGACTATGGGGTGTGGTCTAGCCAGCGTTAAAGACCCACCGCCGCCCCAACCAACCACGCCCCACACCCCACAATCTGGTACAGCTATTAAGTTCTTCATAAATTATTTAGTGGAATATCAATTAACTCGTAAAAAATGTTGGATCCAAGAAGTAGCTAGTCTAGTTAAGATCGGATGACTTCTTGTACCCAATAACACTTTTGTTAGAAAATCGTTATTCATGATGTTTAGAAAGACGATTGCCTATTTGATCCTTTAAGTATAACGGTGCTTATGATCATCTAACCGAACAAATAAATCCAGGGCCGGACCTATATTATAAGTAACTCAGGCTTGGGCCTAAGGCCTCCAATTAAAAGAAAATTTATGATGGAAAACTAGAATAATGTAAATGGAAATTAATTTAGTGATATTTAATGGGACTCTTCATGGTGACAAACTCTTGAGTAGAGTTTTTATGTCACTTGATTAGCTTTTATTAGAGTTTTTTTTTATAACTCTAATTAAATCACTAATTAAGTGAAACTATTTTTTTGAACGGCCAACAAACTCAATCCCGAGCACTCTCGGGGCACCAACTGGACAAACGGAGTACTCCGAGAGTAACCCGAGTCTACCACCAATTTCGGGGAAAACCCGGTAACCCACCCGCCCGTAGGCACGACAGTTAAATTACCGGTAAAACCCGTTTGGCTTAAGGATCCAACCCAGGTTTCCCTGGGTCTACAATCATTGCCCACCAGTGCCTCACTTTGCACCAAGTGGGAGTCGAACCTGCATCTCTCAAGAGAAATGCAAGCCCTCCACCACTTGATCTAGAGATCATTGGCAAGAGAAATGAACTATTTTTACAGATCACAAGAGCCTTCAGCACATATTCGATCAGAAAGAGCTTAACATGAGACAGCGACGTTGGGTTCAGTTGTTAAATGATTATGATTGCGAAATCAAATATCATCCAGGAAAGGCGAATGTGGTGGCAGACGCCTTGAGTCCAAAAGAAAGGATTAAGCCCATAAGGGTTAGGGCTTTAGAGATGATTATTCAGACAGATCTCACGTTGCGTATTCGTGCTACACAACGAGAAGCTCTTAAGAAAGAGAACATTAAGGCTGAATATCTCCGAGGAATGGATAAAAAACTGGTACCCAACGAGGAAGGAACCTTGTATTTTATGGGACGTATTTGGGTTCCGCTTTTTGGTGGCCTTAGAGATGTTATTTTTGATGAAGCTCATAAATCGAGGTACTCAATCCATCCAGGATTGGACAAGATGTACCAAGATTTGAAAGATTATTACAGGTGGCCAAGACTAAAGGGCGATGTGGCTACTTATGTTGGGAAGTGTTTGACTTGCGCCAAGGTGAAGGCCGAGTATCAGAAGCCTTCAGGTCTTCTGCAACAACCAGAGATACCCATGTGGAAGTGGGAGCAGATCTCTATGGATTTCATAACGAAGTTGCCCAGAACACCCAGAGGTCATGATACGATTTGTGTAATCGTGGACCGTTTGACAAAGTCTGTGCATTTTTTGCCAATCAGAGAAAAGGATAACACAGGTAAGCTAGCTGAGCTGTACCTAAGGGAGATAGTCGCACGTCATGGAGTGCCTATCTCGATTATATCAGACAGAGATGGACGGTTTGTGTCAAGGATTTGGCAATCCTTTCAAGAAGCATTTGGTTCTCAGTTGAATCTGAGTATAACTTTTCATCCACAGACGGACGATCAAAGCGAGAGAATGATTCAAACGCAAGAAGATATGTTGCGTGCTTGTGTAATGGATTTAGGTGGCAGTTGGGATACTCATCTGCCTTTGGTTGAGTTCTCCTATAACAACAACTACCACACAAGCATCCAAGCTGCACCCTTCAAGGCACTCTACGGACGCAAGTGTCGATCGCCGTTATGCTGGGCAGATGCAGGCGATAGACAAATGATTGGTCCCGAATTGGTTCAAGAAACGACTGATAAGATCATGCAGATCCGAGAGCGCATCAAGGCGGCTCGTGATCGACAAAAGAGTTATGCGGACCAGAGACGGAAACCTTTGGAATTTGAAGTGGGTGATATGGTGTTGTTAAAAGTTTCACCTTGGAAATGTGTGGCACGCTTTGGGAAGCATGGTAAGTTAAACCCACGATATATCGGGCCATTCAGAATTTTGGAAAGGGTTGGTTCTGTAGCATACAAGTTGGAGCTACCAGAAGAACTTAATGGTGTTCATAATACCTTCCATGTATCTAATCTGAAGAAAAGTCCAACTCAAGAGAGACAGTGGTCATCCCTGTGGATGAAGTTCACATTGACAATACACTCCACTTTACCGAAGAACCCGTTGAGGTCATGGATTGGAATGTTAACAAGACTCGGAGGAGTAGTGTTAAGGTTGTTAAGGTTCGATGGAATGCACGTCACGGCCCAGAGTTTACTTGGGAGCGTGAAGACCGCATGAAAGCAAAGTACCCGCATTTGTTCCCTAACTCCCTTACAACTAGCAGTAAGGCTTAAAATTTCGGGATAGAATTTTCTTAACAGGGGGAGAATGTGACAACTGTCAAAATTCCAGGTATCCGTACAACTATTAAACAATGATTAGTGCTTAATGACTGTGCTGAATTACAATTTATGACTTGAATTGCTTTCTAATTATTGCCATATACATACATGTGCATCACATATTGCATAATGTCATATCATTACTGCATGCAAACTATATTGATTCAAATGATGCACGAAACACAGTTACCATAGTTATCAGACAAATCAGAAAAATGTTGATGGAGTTCAGTACATAGACAGACAAGGTATTGAGACACAGAATGAGCCAGAAACCAAGAGTTACACTAGTATAGTGTATAGGAAAGTAAGGATCACAAAACTGCCTTCCTAGTGATAGTTTAAGTGCCGGAAAGTGCCTAAAACTCACACAAACTGCAGAATTCTGCAGAAATCAGCAAAAATCAGCATTTAAACACTCTAATATCATGCAGAAACATGGTTAAATAGTCCAGAATACTTTCCTAAGTATCGGGAATCAAAACTGTCACAAAAGGTAACATAAAGCACACTAAACTGCATGGTTTCGCACCTTAACGAACCGGTAACCAACCGAACAACCAGACACTACCGGAAACACCAAATTTTCACTAGAAGCACTGTTTTAATATTACCAAGCTAGTTATGGTCCCCGAACATCGTAACATACTATAAGACATCTAGTAACTAACTAACCTAACTATAACATTGGATTTTAACCATATTAACTAACTTATGGTTACCACCTAGCCTAAGACCCCCCCCCCACCTATTTACGGATCACATGTGGCCCCCACATGTGATTTTCTTTGTTTATTTTATAAGAACTTGTCTTCGCTTTTCTAGCACATTACACATTAGATCTTGTAGTGTTGAAGTATTATAAGAAGCCTTTAGGATCATAACCATTTCATTCTCACACACACACAACACACACTTTCTTCTTCTCCTCCTTCTTCCATTCTCGGCCGAACACCCACTCCCACACATCCATCATCTTCATTAAATTCTCATTCAATCCACATATAAACAAGGGTGTAAGAAGGTGTATAAGGAAGATTGGAGCCATTGGAAGCTAAAGGACCTCTCGCATAAGCTTTTATCAACTTCATTTTCATCTAGTGATCATCCCTAGCCTTGAGCTAGTAGTAAGATCATTCTACTCTTCATTTTACATCTTGTTTTGGTGGTTAAAAAAAGATACAAGTTGTTAATCATGAAGAACACTATGAGTCTTGAACATGAAACTATAACATAAGACTAAAATCATAAGAAACCATGTTGTTTTAGTGTTGTTATGATTGTTGATTGCTTATGTTATTGATGTAGATCATCATGTGATCTTGCTAGATAGTGATTCAAGACATAATCTAGCAAGATGAGAGGATGAGTATGTTAAGAATCAATAGATCATCCATATGTAAGTCATGAACTTGAAAGTATAAATTGTTTTTCTTGTAAAGTGATGATCAAAGTGAGTGTAAAGTCTTGTAAATCTATGATTTCAAGTGTTGGTGCATTCATCTGTGGTCTTCGTCTTATATCGAGTCTCTGGTTTTGTAACATGTCTGGTAGCTTGAACATGTCTGGTAGCTTGAACGTGTCTGGTAGCTTGAACGTGTTTGATAGCTTGAACATGTCTGGTAGCTTGAACATGTGTGTGTCATTTCATGCTAACAAGCATTTAGTATAAATAGGCATGTTATGTTGTCATTTGAAGGTACCAGACCAGAGCCTTGTAATCGATACCGAAGTGCTGCCGGTATATTTTCTGCATGTAATCAGTGTTAAATCAATATACAAGATCTTTAAAGTGATATTCAAGCTGTTTCTACATTCGTTTCTTAGTTTCCGCCTCTGAAACAGATTAAATCTCTTCTGAACGACTCGTTTGGGTCTCAAAACGATCCTACAAGTGGTATCAGAGCTCAGGAGGAAGAGATCTTGCCAAAACAGCTTGTTTTCGTCACTTTTTCTGACTTCTACACCTTCTTTCTTCAATTGAACGAGATTTCACGGTCCGAAATGGTTCAAATTTTCACAGTGCACTCGGAATTGGACATAGACAAACCCTTGAAAGTTTTATGGTTAAATTCGGACTAAAAATGACAAAAACAGCCTGATAGCTTGAAATCGTTTGACAGCTTCAAACAGCCTGGTAGCTTGAAATCGTCTGACAGCTTCAAAAAGCCTGGTAGCTTGAAATCGTCTGACAGCTTCAAACAGCCTGGTAGCTTGAAATCGTCTGACAGCTTCAAACAGCCTGGTAGCTTGAAATCGTCTGACAGCTTCAAACAGTCTGGTAGCTTGAAATCGTCTGACAGCTTGAAACAGCCTGGTAGCTTGAAATCGTCTGACAGCTTCAAACAGCCTGGTAGCTTGAAACCGTCTGACAGCTTGAAACCGTCTGACAGCTTGAAACGTCTGATCGCTTGAAAATGTGAACCGCTTGAATAGTGCATCGTGTTGTGTAATGCTTTTATCGAGCGTGTCAGTACTTTGGGTATTATTTTACGAGGTGAACCAGTTCGTTTGAAGGCTTGTTTGAGAAACATGGATTCTGAATTTTACAACGCGTTTGCTACAACTCCGGCTAGTCCATCCGATATTACTAAAACCATGACAATGGAGAATGAAACCGGAACAATGCAAAAACCCCCGAAACTTATGGGAATTGAGGATTATCACGGGTGGAAAAAACGGTTTGAGAATTGGGTTCAGGTGAATCATCTAAAAGCTTGGGAGAGCATTGAAACTGAATATGAGAGGCCAAAGAATTCAGCGGGAGTCGGTAAAATCATTTCAGAATTCACGGAACAAGGTAGAGAGACTAGATTCCATACCGAGGTGCTGCCGGTGTGAAGACTGATTGTAATCGATAGTAAATCAATATAATCAGTGTTTAAAGTGATACGCAAGCTGTTTCAACGTCCGTTTCTTATTTTCCGCATCTAAAACGGATTAAATCTCTTCTGAACGACTCGTTCGGGTCGCAAAGGATCAGTCAACACTAGTGGGTTCTCAACGGTGAATCCTCCAAGTGTTCAAAGTTCATCTGCTGGAACTGGTCATCTAATTCAGTGTAATGTGGCTTTACATCTTCAAAATGGACAAAATTATTCTGAAGAGATTGTAAAGAATCATATGGGATTATTGGTCACTGCATTAGAGTCTTATGAAGGGTTGATTGCCGGAAGAATTGGTAATCCGATGCTCATAAAGGAAGATTATGACCAAATCGATGCAGAGGAGCTGGAACTGATGGATATTAAATGGGCCTTAGCTAGTGTTTTGAGGAGAGCAGAAAAGTTTAGATTGGTTACAGGAAGAAATGATTTCTTGGATGCAAACCTTTCTAATCTAGGATTTGATAAATCTAAAGTTGTCTGTTTTCTTTGCAGGGAGAAATGCCACTTTAAAAGAGAATGCAAGAATCAGGAGCCGAGAGGAGCAAAGGAGTCATCCGAGAAAGATGATTATTATAGGAAAACCATTTATCAGCAAATCACTCATCAACCGCATCAACAAAAAGAAGCTCAAACGACACATGGAAGAATGATCGAGGATGCAAACAGGAAAGGTTTTTATGGCATCATTGATCAAGATGATGAGAAAGTGGCTGAAGGGTTTAGCTGGGACAAGTACATTCCAGCTGATCCAAATGTTAAAGCTTTTATTGCTCAGATTGTGCAAAAGCCAGAGTTGATGAAGGAGTGGATGGATGTGATGTCGGATAATGAGGAGAGTCAAGATGGAAAATCTGTTTCTTCTGAAAGCAGTGATGATGATGAAGAAGTTGAACAGATAAACATTGGAAAATCCCATTTATCTCCTGACAGTTTTGAATTTTGTTTTGCAGAAAAATTGAAGAAACTGAAAGAAAGGAAAGCTGCAAAAGATTTAAAAGAAGTCAAAGTGATTGAGAAGATTGTGGAAGTTGAAAAGATAGTTGAAGTTGAGAAGATTGTTGAAATCACAAAACCCTGTCTTACATGTTTAGAGTCTTGTAAACAATGTATAGAGAAAGATGAGAGGTTTAGTGAGTTAGAAAAGTTGAAAGAAAAGTTGTTTGATGTAAAAAATTTGAAACAGTCATATGATGTATTGAACAGAACTGTGAATAGTCTGGAAAAGACTAACTCTGAAAGAGAGAAAGCTTTGAAGATGTTGAATGCTACCATGATGACAAAGCAGAAAGAGATCAACTTGTACATAGAAGAATGTGCAAAGTGGAAGAAAGAATTGGATAGTGAAGCAACTGAGAATGAAAGAATCAGAAGATTGCTGCAAAGTTACAAAGGTTGTGACTACATAATTGATAGAATTTATCCAACAGTTGAAGGATTTGAAGCATTTCAAGGTGAAGAAACAAAGCCAAAGAAGAAAAAGGATACTGGTAAGAAACAGGGTGTCTGTTATAATAAGTGTCCGCCTCCGATTTGGGAAGGGTACTCGTCTAGAAAACCTAACGAGGAAGAACTAAAACAGGCAGTCAATATTAAGTTAGAATATGAGATAACCGATGTTTTACCGGACAATATTGATGTCACGTTCACAGTGTCCGATACAGATCATGAGTCAGAACTGATAAAAAGAGTGGTTGATCAGGTGTTGGATAAGGATGAGGAGTCAGAGTCAAAATCTGAGTCCGAAAGTTCGTGTCAGTCTGTCGGAAGTTCGAGTTCGTCTGTCAAAAGTTCAAAGTCGTCAGGAAAACGGGTGTATAGTAAAGAATTTTTG
Organism: Helianthus tuberosus; assembly: GCA_030545235.1. Classification (NCBI taxonomy): domain Eukaryota; kingdom Viridiplantae; phylum Streptophyta; class Magnoliopsida; order Asterales; family Asteraceae; genus Helianthus; species Helianthus tuberosus. The sequence goes on along the minus strand of CM060386.1, from coordinate 91,547,028 downwards.
TTGTCAAAATCTAATTTGAATGACGAAACATTTGAAGTTGCATATACTTTGAATGGTTCTAACAAATTATATTTTGATAAAGAATTTCCAATAAGAAGTGTTAGATTTGAAAAGATCAAAAAGGTTTTCAAAATGACAGAAATTAATATTTCTAAAATAAAAGATCTTAATCTTTCTGAAAGACCTAAAAAATACACTTCAAGAGTTCAACAACGGTTAAACAAGAAAATGGGTTACAATTATGGTTCGGAATTTCGAAAGAAACCAAACCATAATAGTAAGTTCAAAAAGAAAGGTCTTGGTTTTATTCCACCTGAAAACTATAAAAATGAAAAATATGTTTGAGATTATAAATAAAAAATGACATATGTTGCAGGAACTAGCCATGAAGAAGAAGCAAAGAGTTCATTCTGGAAACAGTCAAACCAGGAGTTTCTTACTGAAAAGATGAAGAATGGAGCTTATCAAAGGAAAGAAACAAGAACCTGTTACAGATGTAATGAAGTTGGTCACATTGCATGGAACTGTCCTAAGGCAACCAACACAAAACAGGGAGTTTCAGAAAAACTCAAAGATATAGTTGTTGATGAAACGGAACCACCAACTGAACGATTTAAAGTGTTTAAAAACTCTACATATGAAGTTGGTGAGTGTTCGAAAAGACTTTACAAGAAAAGGGGAAATCTTGACAATCAAACTTGGGTTGTTAAGAAATCAGAGGTAAAATCTGGCAATGAATCTGATTCCACAAAATCAGAAGAGCCATAGGTTGAGGTAAAAAGAGAAAACTCAGTTCCTCCGATGGATGATGAGAACTTTCCACCATTGAGTACTGAGAATTTTAAATCAAAAGTCGGGAAAGTTGAGATCTCTAATCAATTTTATTCTGATAAGAATGAATTTGATGTTGAGAAAGCTTTTAATGGAAACGTAAAGAAAATTTTTGGAAAAATGATCGATGGGAAGGTTAAAGGGGTAAAAGAGTTTTATGCTAAGAAGAAAGCAACTTACACCCCAACTAAGTCTGAGTTGAGAACATCCAAGGCTAGTCAGGCTTGGGTGGACATTTTCTTTGCCTGAAAAACCTGACTTGCCGGAGCTCCCAAGTTGGTAATCGCGGAGCATGAATCGGCATCATTCATTGTGTATGAAATTTGTTTTTTGTATAAGTGTGAATTGCCGGAACTCCCAGGTTGGTAAGTGTGGAGTAGGAATCGGTACTTTGAGAATTCAACTGACAGATGATGATTGGTTGAAAATGCTTGATTGGATTGATCTTACAAGTGGTAAATCAGGGACATTAAGTTGTATCTGATTTCCTACAAGTGGTTGAAAAACAATGTGATGAACCAAATCCCTAACCTACTAATGGTTTTACAAAATCAACACAACTTATTTTCCGGAAAAACCATTTTGATTAAAACAAACTTAAATGTTTTGAGATCATAATGGGAAAATAGTTTATTGTGAGGGGGAGTTCAGATTGTTTATGCCAAGTGGATGGCGAATTGAAGCAATTCGATATCGGTTGTCAATTTGATTGTATAGTTTGATTTCAAATTTCCTAAAATGTGTTTGCATTTTAGGGGGAGTAAAAATTTCAGAAAATCCAAAAACATTTGAAAATTTGAAAAAGTCAAAAACATGATAAAATGAAAAATGAGTTTTTGTGTTAAAGAAGAGGAAATGATAGTACATCAGTGGATTATCACAACTTGCTAAACAAATGGAAAGTAAAAATGTGATAAACGGTCTCACTGATGATATGCCAGTAGGTTTTTGCACATTTAGTAAATTGTGACGAGATATAAATCTAAATTCAAACTTGCTTATATCGTGGGTAACATCTCTAGGATATATGGGTAACCCCCGAAATCTTGTTTGAAAGATTCCATTTTCTGATATACTAGGTCTTTATACTCAGTGATATCTGGGGTATTATTCAGGGACTTCTGCTGAATGGAAGTTCTGACCTAGTCCTCGAATAATACTTTCCGCAATACTTGAAACATAGCATCACCCTCAGCATATATGATAAGACAATAAAATTGCTTAGCAATGCTGTTGTAAAAAAAGATCCTCTAAAGGGGACACACCCAAAAGTTGAGTCATGATCTCTCTGCTGAACGGTAGTTCTGACCTGAGCTCTCATGATTCTTCATAATTTATTAACCTCTTACAGATATCATTTGTGTCATATTTACCTGTAAGACTGAATATTGGGATCTGGATACGGGAGTATATTCTGAGGTGGGACACGCGATTGAGTTTAAGTATCTAAGACATTAATCCGTATCTCGAAACAGTTGAACTTTGTGTGAGAATTTAAGTGGACCAGTATACTGACAATCTAAGTGAATTGTTTAGAACTTAAAATGAAATCAAGCTTAACGGTGTTGGTGATTTGTCTCTATAACTGATATGATCCTCTTACATAAACTCACAAAAATATTGTATGTAAATATTTCTTTACTGCATTTCATTACGTTCCAAAATCCAAAAAGATTTTAGTGTGTTTTAGCTTAAATTTTGAAAAATTCAAAAAGATTTTCAACAACTGGTGTTGAAGAGCTGATTTTCAAAATTTCGAGTGCTAAACATGACGAACAGGTTTGGGAAAGTTTTTGTTTGAAGATGTTTGACATGAAAATGATATTTCTGCAAGTGGTTCATCAAAGGCTATAAATGTTGAATCATTTTAAAATATGCTCTACAAGTGGTTATCAGAAAATTGATTTCTGGGTTAAGAATGTGCAGGTGTAGCCAGGTTTCGATCTTGAATCTGATGATAGAGAGTGTCACACCCCGAATTTCCACGTGTCACCGGTGGGCCCGGTAGGGGAGTATCGTGACGTGGTTGGCAACATAATAGTCAAACAACACAATATTTAAATGCACAGCGGAAGCAAAGTATAGATTTAATTCAACCAACGATATTGTAATATTAAGTATTACAAACAGTCGAATATAAATCCACAGGTAGCTCAAGTTTAAAAAGGAAACAAATGTTCAACAGTTATGACATCCAAGCTGGCGAGACTTAATGTGGATGCTAGGAGACAAGCCAGCCTATTTCGCGTAGTACCTGCACTTAACCTTTTAAGAAAATACGTCAGTTTACACTGGTAAATACAATCAACCGACTCATTTTGAAAAGAGTTTAAGAAAATGCATTTAAGGCACAAGGCACAAATAATATTTTATAACTTGGGATAATTATTTAAATATATAATACTTGTATGGATTTACATGTTCCTTATGCGTTCAGTAGCCCGGGTCGAGCCGGGTTAAAGATCAATTAACACACCACTTTATTTATGAGACACTAACAGGTGTACGCCTACACCTGAGTGCTGAGGTCGTGGCCATTTCGTAAAATGATGCCAGGGATATCCGGGACACGGTCATTAACCCCCCAAAGGCTTTAAGCAAACAAAACAATATTAAACGAGACGTCTCAATACTTTCATTATCATTCATTCAATCAAAGATTCAACGTCCCGACCAAGCGGTATTTTATATACCGTACCCCAAGCCCGTATAGGAAAATAAGTTAAAAGTATTTACCTGAGTAAGTATAGTTCAGAAATCAGCGAGTGCAAATATCTTTTACTGGTTCTCCTAATCTGGAACGAAGGTTTATAATAACCTATTAGAATCCTAACGGGTCTTTAGTTAAGCTTACGCTTAGACCGGCTAGTTTTAAAGATACGGTTCGTACGCACGATTAAGCGAAGACCGGATAGAATGTGATTTAGACCCGACAAGTTTGAAGACTTGCTTAATATGGGTATGTGATGCACATTCTGGATTTTGAGATAAAACCGATAAGGTTGGACCCGTTTCGGCTAATTTATGTAAACTAGTTACATAAACCGAACCGAACGCGCATGAAGCGTAACGGGTATCCGTAATAGTCCTAAACAGGTTTCCTAAGTTAACACACCTTAAATAAGTTGTGATATCAGTAGGATATCACCCATGATGCCCAAAACGAGTTTAATCACTTAATATGCCCCGTAGGGGTATTTTGGTCATTTTAAAGATTATAAAATGATTTAATTTGGTTTCTGTGAACCGGGTCTGGTTACATCAGTAAAATGGCTTATTTAAACAGGCTATAACATTTGGTTATAAGTCTTATATGTCAAAATAGTTTTAAACCCAAACTATGCGTTAAATACGCGTATAAAGCCGTTTTAAGCGACGTACGGTTTAAAATACGATTCTGAGTTTCTTGATCAGTAAAACAGGTTCAAAACACTCTATTTAATATTTAAAATCAGTAGCAATTGGATTGGCGTTAAAAGGATTTGTAAAACTCATTTTATGGCCGAAAAGGGTATATTCGGTATTAACCGAATTAAGGCGCTAATCCAAGCTTATGATCAGTTTAAAAATAATTAAAAATCTTCAAAAATCCCAAAATATTATATTACATCAGTGGGTAAAAGGTTTGGTGTCAAAAATTGGGTTTAGATAGGTTTTATGCTAATGACGCCGTTTAATTAATAAAAGCGTTCTTAATTACGTCATTAAGCATAACTCCTAATCTAGACCTCCGATTAACGTGAAATTTTCGGGACATGCATAATAATCAGTAACTAAGATTATGGCACTTCCACATTTCCAAAAATCTCGTTTTATGTCATAAGGGCATTACGGTCAATATTTAGGCGATTAACGGAAACATCGAACGATTAGGGATTCGAGTGGTATAAACGCAGAGGCTTATACACACATGTAACTAGGTCCTAATGGAACCTTAAGGCATGTCTAAACCTATAAGAATCGGGTCAGAACTGAGGTCAAAGCAAAAGTCAAACTTTTGCGTATCTCGGCTCCGAATCGGTTCTAAACAATAAGTTGTCGAATCAAACAAGTGTAGACAAGTTATTATACTTATTTTCAAGTTATATGACTAATAAAACAGGTTACACGCCTTTCGTATCATTAAATATGCGATTAAGGTTTCTGTTGACTTTTTCGGATAACCTTTGACTCGATAAACGACCTAGTTAGGATTCGAATTAGTGAGTGCCCTTTTAGGGGTTTATTAACCATATAAATACCAACTTATAACAACCTTTGATTCGACTAAACTCTGGACCGATTATTTATTATCGAAAAGTCAAACCGTAGTTACGACGGTTTGATTTCTAGGCCATAAACTAAGTATGAATGAATTAGGAAAGATCAAGGGTACTTACACAAGTCTTATGGATGATATGGATTGCTTGTAGGCTGCTTGAATGACTTGGAAATGCTCAGAAGTGAAGATGTTCATGTATGTGCAAAATGTGGTCTTTATAAATGACTTCTAACTCTCTTGGATGATCGACAACTAAGCCTAGGATGGAACAATAACATCCACAAGCATCCTACACACTATAAACCACCTTAGGGCAGCCCAAGGTATCAAGCAAATTGATCAAAGTCGGTTTAAACATCAACCCACAGCTGCACAACACTTTCTGTCCAGATAAGGCAGTAGCGTAGCGCTACTGCCAAGGTGTTAGGCCTAGCGCTACGCTAGTGCCTGGGTGACCTGCTTAACATGTTTTATTAATTGCAATTTCAGTCCCTGGTCCCCCGAAACATCGTTTTCAAGCTGTTTCTTGTGTGCTAAGACTTTGTAATTTATATATGGGGGCTTTAATACTTATACCCACTTTGTCAAGTCCTCGGGTAACTTTGTGATCACCCGAAAAGCCCTAAATTTCAACGTTGACGATTCTAACCCTCACACACGAATTTTATCACAACTTGCTCATATGATAACGAAACTTGGTGAAATTTTTATGGTACATTCTAGTGAGCATAATTAATCGTTACAAAGCTTCGGGTTTGTCAAAAGGTCACTCAGAGGTATATCTTTAACATGTTGACACAATTAACCCCTGTAGTTTGTAATCTCTCACTTTCTTTCACAATTCGCTTCGTATGATCCGTGATCTATTCGTTTTAGGTTATAAACATTGTGTAGGGTTATTGCAAAGTGTATTTATTCATTGTTGACACTTTGAACCCTTATACTTACACAGTTTCACTGTCTGTCAACTTTAGTCCTCCACGAACATTCTTTCACACGTTCAAACATTATGACACGTGTCAAGATATTATAGGACGTAAATTTTCGAGGTGTTACAGAGAGACAGGTTCCGATACCTGAGGTCTTTGTGATTTCAACATGCCAGACTGCGATCCCAGCATATCAAAAGGGGGAGTCTGAAGACATCCAATTAGAGATTGTTCGTGAGGAGTCTGTTGATACTGATGAGGAGAAGGAGATAAAGTTTGAGGATGCTTACACTGTGAGATATGTCAGAGAGAGTTCAGACTGATAAAGACTGAAGATGCAAAGACTCGACACTTAAGACTCGTCAACATCTGAGGGGGAGTCTGTTGGTGCATTCATCTGTCGTCTTCGTCTTATATCGAGTCTCTGGTTTTGTAACATGTCTGGTAGCTTGAACATGTCTGGTAGCTTGAACGTGTCTGGTAGCTTGAACGTGTCTGATAGCTTGAACTTGTCTGGTAGCTTGAACATGTGTGTGTCATTTCAAGCTAACAAGCATTTAGTATAAATAGGCATGTCATGTTGTCATTTGAAGGTACCAGACCAGAGCCTTGTAATCGATACCGAAGTGCTGCCGGTATATTTTCTGCATGTAATCAGTGTTAAATCAATATACAAGATCTTTAAAGTGATATTCAAGCTATTTCTACATTCGTTTCTTAGTTTCCGCCTCTGAAACGGATTAAATCTCTTCTGAACGACTCGTTTGGGTCTCAAAACGATCCTACATCAAGAATGGTTTTTCAAGAAACCAAGTTAAAAATACAAAGTTTACTTAAGCTTGGGTCTTAAAGAAATTAACCATATTTTTTGTGGTTAAACAAGTGTAGAAATATATATGTCAGAAGAAAAACTCAAGAAGAAACATTTTTAGAAAAATGATTTACAAGTTGTAAACATGTTATTCTTTAAAAATGATGTTTTTAAATAAATAACCACACTTTAAAGGGTAACTAAGCTTACTAAACACACTAGTAAGTTACTACAAATTTTTGTAAATTTTCAAGTTCATGAAGTAGTGATTTATGCTTGATTTTGGCAAATTGGTAAGTGTTGATTGGTTTATTGTTGATTGTGGTGATTTACAAAAGAAAATGATATGCTTTGAAAGCATGGAAACCTCCATTTTTTAAGGGGAAACTATGGCAAAATTTTTCTTAAAAATAAACACTTAGAAAAATATTTTTAAACAAATATTTACAAGTATATTTTGAACCATGAAATTTTATATAAAGTTTGCCATAAATTTTGTTACAAAAATTATAAATATTGGAGGTTGGTTTTTGTAAATAAAAGACTAAATATGTATTTAGGAAATATATATTTAGATGTCACCTTGTGTGTGATTATTTGTATATTATGTGTATTAGTTATATTATTTTAGGACTTGAAATAATATGACTCATCAAAATACCAAGAAATTACAATCCAAAATATTACCAAAATTCCAAGAATTAAATATACAAATTATACCCAAAATATTGGAGAAACCGAACAAGGAATATAACTCACAAAAATATTCTGGAAAATAAATGCATAAGTATATTTTGGTAATTAGTATTTTGGACACCAAGAGAACAAAAATATGATTTTTACAATTATTACAAAATATATCATATTTTTTACAAGGAGAAAATATATTATTTTTGGTAAGTAGAAATATATATTTTCTTGGAATTATTAGAAGATTTATTATTTTTGGGAGAAAATATATATTTTATAGAATAAACATGTAATATATTATTTTTAGGTGAAAAATAAGTTTATATATATTTTCCAAGTTAGACTTGAAAATATATTATTTTTGGAACTTATATGAAAATACAAATATTTTTACCAAGAGAAAAAGTATAAATAATTTTTCTATGTAATATTTCTTAAAATATATATATTTTGAGAATATATATATTGATGGATTTTTATTAGAAATATTATTCCGGAAAAGTTTAGTATAAGATACTTAATAAACACAATAAAAATACGTATTCTCGTAAGTATAATTATACACCGGAGTACGTCACCGACACTTGGCAAAAATACACAAGGTTGAGAATACAAATATACATACCCCCATCCTTGGGAAATTATACATGTACAAATACATAAAAGTGTCAAGTTAAAATATATTATGTTAACTATTATTCCAAAAATGAAATAAATATAATTTAAGTTAAGTTAAAATATTTATTATTTTAACAAATAATTATATAACTTGGAATAATATTAACGACACAATGAAACGTAACTCAAAGACACTAATTAATACTAAGTCAAGGCACGACCCGCTCGACTAATAGACCGTAGTACGTTTGTAGGAAGTCTGGTGAACGAGTATCAGCCGTGAGTTACGTTGGATTGAAGAACGCAAAACTGTGAGTTCATGTCCCCCTTTTCTTTTAACTGTTTTCAGTTTTATAACTTCGGGGGTGAAGTACATGTTACAAGGTGTTTACAAACATTTATACATGGTATGGTTAGTTAAGGAAAGGTACTGCTAGATCATGTGAGTGGTGGGTACAACGCTTAAGACCATTAATCCTCGTTGTAGGACCGAGGGACATGAGTGATAGATCTATTTGGGTGTAGCGAGCCCACACCCATGTGGACCGCGGTTTGGCCCATGGGGTGACTATGTCTTACAGCCGGAGACAATTTGCTAGGTTTGAGCCTTCCTGCATCACGTCACACATATTAATGGCCTTGCAAACCATTAATGATCTGTTTTCCTTGTTTGCTTGCATACCGGGATTTACAAACATACATACATACTTTCAATGATTCAAAGGTTTATTCGTGCACACATACAAACACATGAACTCGCTCAACTTTTGTTGATGCTTTCAAACTACATGTATTTCAAGAAACTAAGTATGGATCTGGCAGGCGTTGGAAGTTTTCAAGGGTTGTTTGGAACAAAAGATGTCATCCGGTGTCTAAGGGTTTTGTAAGAACCTGCAAAAATGTCCCACAACACTCCGTAAGTCGAAACCCGGACCCCTAAAACCCTAAATTTCATGAAAAACCATGAAATTCAAAATTTATGGGTGTGTCGGGGGCCGCGTAAGACTTAAGGAAAGCTTACGCGGGGTGTGACAGCTTGGTGAGTCTCCGGATAAGCTTCAGGCCACGTGTCAGACACGTGGCAAACCTACACCGTGACACGGCAGCCCTAGCCGTAGCTAGGGTGGCCCTCACGGGCCGCGTAAGATTTTCCTCAGATTTACGCGGGCCGCGAGAGACTTAATTTTCAGCTATAAATAGTACGTGCATGGGGCTTTCATCTGTGTTCGAAAAATCCTTTCAAAAAAGCAACTTTCTGCTTATATTCGAGTGTTTAGAAGTCAAAACGCTGCTACGATTACAGGGTAATAACTCGATCCGATGGATGTTTAAGTGCTGCCCGAATCCAGGCTATACTTTGTCATTCGTCGTGAGGGTTTTTGATTTCGTGAGCTTATCGTAAATTTTGTATTAAGTTACTAACCTAGTCTCGTGTGGCATTGTTATTTTAACTAGGTTACCACGCTTAATCAGTAGGCAAAACTCCGCCCAACTAAACTTGCAATGTGAGTCATTCTCTTTTTATCAAAAACTGTTTTACAATACCTAAATGTTTTCCAGCTATATTTTACAGAGATTAAGTCTTTGTTATCTTAAATTACTGGTAGTAAGTGGGGTATTGTGCACATTACTATTGTTTTCTCACTTTTAGGTGGACGAACCTAAACAGTGATAATCATCACTATTGGTTGAAAGGACCCAATGGTGGTATGACCATAGTCACCAGGGTGTGATACTAGACCAGATAATTATAAGATAGTGGCAATTGTAATCGCTCTTAATACTGTAATTTATAACAATGTGTCTTTTTCTGCCCATTGAATGACTCGCCAGTATTTCCCCGCTAATCAAATCTTTTTAAACATATTTCAGGTGATTTACTGTGAACTAGGAAAAGTGCCAGATTGGATAAAGTGGCTCAGTAAATAAATAAATAAACATGTTTTTGTAAACAGAGAATTTCCTTCGTAGAATTCCTTTATTGTAAACTCCGGGGTTTGTCCCGAAATTTAAAATAAAATAAACGGGTATTTTCAGTTTTCACAATCCTGTTAAAATTTTCCATTGCCAAATTAAATACCAATACCACGGGCTTCTGTCCCGCGGCTTCTGAACCGGGTAAAACCGGATCGGGGAGCGTGACAGAAAAAGGTGGTATCAGAGCCACTGATCTAAGCCAATTAAGTATTTATAAATACTTAATTTTCCAAATTGCCATTCTGTGATTCTGTGAAAACTTAATTTAATAAATAAAAATTTTAATTTTAATTTGTGTATTTCTTCATGTGTACTAACAGCATGAATGAAATGTCGAAGGCACTCCGAAACTTTACCATCCATACCACCGATATGGATACAACATGGAACCAATCTGGATATCAGGCGGATACTGAGGAACCACCAGTGTTCAAGGCCCAGCCCCAGGAGAAACCAAAGCCTAAAAAGAGGAGAAGAATCCTGGACTGGAAACATGGACGAAGGAAGAAGCCACCTGCCCAACGGGTAAAGAAGAGAGAGGATCCCAAAGGGAAAGGAAAGGAAATAGGAGAAAGCTTGGGTCAGGCCCAAAAGTTACCACCTTGGGAAGAGCTGGATCAAAAACTTGCAAACTGTGACCCTATCGGACCTGCAGACGAAACCCTTTTCAATTTCCCAGCCCAATCTGAACTTCCAATTAACTTGGAGCCTGCAATTCCTGACCCTATTGTCAACCACCAACTTCTACCCGGAGAATTGGAGGAATGGTGGACGAGCGACTGGCAATTTCAGAACTTCATGAATAAGCCCAATGTTTACTTTCCCTAGTTTGATCCTGAACCTGCACCATACCCACCTATGAGCACAGAAAACTTAGCTGAATTACGCCGCTATGGTGAGGAGCTGGTGGATGCGGGAAATCGGATTCGTGATGTGGGGGAAAAGATCTCATGGAAATACGACGAGAGGGAGCGTCGTTTCTGAAGGGCCAGCTAACGAGGGTGGAATGTTTGTGTAATAATAATAATAATATAATATTGTATAATAATAATTAAAATAAAACTTTTGTAAAAACAATGGTGTGTATCGATGCATACTAATATATAAAAATATAAAAGTCGCAAGGTTGACGATTTTGGCTATACGTGTTGACTTGATTATGTGTGATTACTCTGTTATGTTTGGTTGCTATCTATTTTGTGGCAATAATTTGTATATATTGTTAATTATTCAGATGGAACACGCAAACAATGAACCAGTTAATGAAGTTAATCAATCTGAACAACACAATGAAGATCATTTTCTTAATAGGCAAGACATAGAAAATATCGTTGCTCAGGGAATAGCCAACGCTATCCCCGCAATCGTTGCTGCTGTTAAGAATCCCGTTGAACCTTAACAAGCCAACCACAACAAATGTACTCGCGATGACAATTTCAGTAACAGTGTAAATGGAGGCGGCAATAATAATAATGATGTGGTTCAAGCCCCATTTCTTAAGAAAATGAAAGCTGCAACACCTGGTTGCACTTACAAAGAATTTCTTGCCTATAAACCGGTTGAATTTGCAGGCAATGAAAGGGCAACTGCCGCACTACGTTGGTTGGTGGAAACCGAAGCAGTAATTAAAATAAGTAAATGTGCCAAGGAAGACAAGGTTATATAGGCGTCCCACCTTTTCAAGGAGGAGGCGTTAGAATGGTGGAACACGGTACTGCAGGCAAAAGGAAGTGACGGGCTTACGCCATGAGTTGGGAAGAATTCAAGAAATTTGTGGAAAGAAAATTTTATCCCGACTATGAAAAGGAACAAATGAAAAACAAGTTCCTGAGCCACCGGATGGTAGACGTTGACTGCCGTGGGTATACTTCAAAATTTTTTGAGTATGCTAGAATTGTACCAACTCTGGCTTCGCCAGAACCGGTACTTATTTCTCGCTATATTTGGGGGTTGATTAGCGAGATTCATGATATCGTCAAAGCTGCGAGACCACGCACAATTGACGATGCAGTTGAACTGGCCAACACCTTGACCGACGGGCTGGTACGGACGAGAGAAGAAAACAGGAAAAAGGAATTGGCTTAGAAAATTTCCCAAGGATTCCGTGAGGGTAATACTAGTAGCAACTTCAAGAAAAAGGGAACTGGGCAATCTTCCACCCCGCCATCTTGCAGTACCTGTAAAAGAAAGCATTTTGGGAAATGTAAAGGGTATTGCAATTTCTGCAATAGACCGGGGCACCCAGAAGAAGAATGCAGGAGGAAGAAATCAACGATTTGCTTCAACTGCGGAGAAGCTGGACACTTTAGACCAGAATGCCCAAAATTAGTCAAGCCAGCTGATAACAAGACCAAACCTGCTGAATGAACTAATAAGAAAAACGCAAGAGCCTTTCAGCTGACAACTCAGGAAGCAGATCTGATTCCAGATGTGATAGCTGGTACATTTCTTGTACATGACGTTTACGCAAAAGTATTATTTGACTCTGGTGCAAACCAAAGTTTTATAAATATTTCATTCTGCCAAGCTCTTCACCTACCTTTAACCAAACCTAGACAGATTTATACAGCAGAAACGGCAGATGGAAATTTTGTTAGCATAGATAAGGTTCTCCAAGAAATAAAGATAGAACTCTCAGGCCATAAATTTTCTGCAACCCTGCTACCTATGAATTTAGCTGTATTCGATGTCGTGCTAGGAATGAATTGGTTAGTAGCCAACCATGCTCGAATCCTCTGTGATAAGAATTCCATAGAAATTCATACACCCGTAGGAGAAATAGTTGTGGTTATAGGAGATAAACCACGTAAACCAATGAAGTTCATTTCAGTAATGAAAGTTGCTAGTTATGAACGAAAACAAGAAATAGTGTATATAATTTCGGTAATCATTAACACTAAAAGTAAGGAACTTAAGGAAATTCCAGTAGTATCGGAATACCCGGATGTATTCCCCGAAGAACTACCTGGATTACCACCAGATAGAAAAGTAGAATTTAGAATTCATCTAATTCCTGGAACTACCCCAATAGCTAAGGCACCTTATCGGTTAGCACCCACCGAAATGTTAGAACTGAAAAGCAGTTAGATGAATTATTAATAAAAGGGTTTATACAACCTAGTTCATCCCCTTGGGGAGCACCCGTGTTGTTTGTGAAAAAGAAGGACAGTTCAATGAGGATGTGTATCGATTATAGGGAATTGAATAAGGTTACAATCAAGAATCGATACCCATTACCTAGGATTGATGACCTTTTTGATCAACTTCAAGGAGCTAGGTATTTCTCTAAGATAGACTTGCGCTCCGGATATCATCAGTTAAAGGTACAAGAGGAAGATATACCTAAAACTGCCTTCAGGACTAGATATGGTGATTACGAGTTTACAGTCATGCCCTTTGGCTTAACGAATGCTCCTGCATCATTCATGGACATGATGAATAGGATATGTAAACTATATTTGGATAAATTCGTAATTGTCTTCATCGACGATATACTTATTTATTCCAAAAGCCAGGACGAGCATTGTGAGCAACTGCATGCACTCTTAACTCTGTTAAGAAAAGAAAAGCTTTACGCCAAATTCTCGAAGTGTGAATTCTGGCTACAGGAGGTGCAAATTTTAGGACACATGGTGAATCACGAAGGTATTCACGTAGATCCCTCCAAGATAGAAGCAATCACCAAGTGGAAGGTCCCACAATCAGCTACGGAAGTTAGAAGTTTTCTAGGATTAGCTGGATACTATAGGCACTTCATTAAAGACTTTTCAAAGATAGCTGTGCCATTAACTAAGCTAACCTGTAAAACAGTTAAGTTTGAATGAGGACCTTGGCAAGAAGAGGCTTTTAGGATTTTAAAGCAAAGGTTAACAAACGCCCCAATTCTAGCTTTACTAGACGGAACATGTGACACCTGGGTCACTTCAACCATTAAACAAATACCAAACTAATGAAATATTGTATTTCATACTTGGTATTTCTATAAATATGTGTATCATTTACACATATCAATTCTTGTTCGATTTCAGGCTTTAAATCGCTTTCTGGGAGGTTATACGCGCACTGATGTGTAAATATAACCAGTTTAATGTGACAAACACTCCGGAATAGTGAAATAGGCTTAACATACCTTAAATAACCTTTACATAACTTAGAAATAAGTTTTGAAGTCTTTGGTATGGCAAAATCGAGTTAAATCGCTTACAGGGACTAAAGTTGACAAACTGCGAAAGTATGCCAATTTGAACTGTAACAGACATTCCGGAACATGACCATAAGTTAAACATACCATAAATATCCTTTACATAGCTTAGAAATAGGCTTTGAGGGGTTCGGTGTGCTAAAATAAACTTTTGGGCCATTCAGTGACTAAAAGCGTCAAAAAGTGCACAAGTTTGCACTTTCGCGCATAACTTACGTTCTGAATACATCCGGACATCCAAAAATTTATGTAAGCACTAAAATATTTTATTTTAGTGTTTGGCATGAGAAAATCCATTCGTCACGCAATTTGGACCGTTTTTCGAGCTTATGCGCATTCCGTCGTAATTAAGCGAACATCGCGATCGTACGACCAAACGAACCGACATCCGGGATATTTTTGAGCATGTTTCATGTCCACAATGTTTAGGCATCATTTTAGGGCCTTGAAAATGGCTTAACGAGCCTTAAACATGTCAGAAATGGCCTTAATACACAACGGGGACTGAATTGGAAACTGGTTGCTGATCAGAAGGACCTTAGCGTGACACCTAGCCCCCTTGGCGTCACGCGAAGCCCCTTCTGATCAGCAAAAGCCATTTTAACAGCTGTTAACAGCTGTTTAGCACTCCCAATCCAATTCCAAGTGTTGTTTCCTACTTATGGGGGGCCAATTTGATGTACATGAGCTTGCCAACAAGTGTAGGGATGTGATCAAAGCACGTTATTCGATAAACGATCCTAACGGTCTTGCATATCCTATAAATACCCATCCATCCCAACCCCAAAAAGCCACACCTTTGAAATTTGAACTTGCTCTCTAAGTTGTTGTGTTTAACACTTCATACCTGAGAGTGTTCGGATTCAAACCTTACATTCTTGGACCCTTTGTAAGTGTTCCTTCGTTCTTTTATTCTTTTAGCGTTAAAGTCAAACTTTGTTTGACTTTCTGCATTGACCAGTTTATGGTCAATGCGAAGTTCGTTTGAACTTCATAACGTGAGCATGAGCGTAATCACGATGGTTATAGTCCCTAGTGACTATACCTACTGATTACCACGTTATCTAGGCTCAGTGACGAGCCGTAGTTTCGGCCAAAATGCGCATTCTTGCGTGTTTTGTAACCAAACTACTCTTAGGTATCAAAACCGTTTGTTTTGATACCAAACCTATTTTCTAAACTTAGTTAAGCATGTTTTAACATGCTTAGCTCGTCACTTTTAGTTTAGTGCTTATATAGGGTCGTAAGGTAGGCGATCTAAACAATCGCTTATACTTTCGAACCTGACCCGTTTGGTCGATCATTAGGATCCAACCAAACACATTAGGTGACCATAGTATATAGGGAATAACCTTCCGAGGTTATACTTTATGGTCACGGCGTTTAGTTAGTTGTATGATAGGTAGTTTATATGCCTTAGGTAAATTACCAAAATACCCCTTTGACGCCAAAATTCATTTTGAACATATGTAACGTAACT
Organism: Helianthus tuberosus; assembly: GCA_030545235.1. Lineage (NCBI taxonomy): Eukaryota > Viridiplantae > Streptophyta > Magnoliopsida > Asterales > Asteraceae > Helianthus > Helianthus tuberosus. The sequence goes on along the minus strand of CM060386.1, from coordinate 91,531,230 downwards.
TTTGACATCTAAACTGATTTGACAACAATATTAGACATGTTAAGGCATATATTACTTGTCATAGGACTAGTTAAGCGGTCCGAACGCGTTTCACGCGAACGACGCGTTAAAGTAGCATAAGCTACCTAAACGGGTCGTAATGGGTCGTAAGCACTTAGGTTAGGTTTCATTTAGTATGTAGGCTTTGTTAAACCATATTACATGAGTTCTCATACTCATTTGGTTTACAAGCCCTCATTCTATCCAATCCTCCGATTTAGGTCCGGTATATTAATGTAGTTACCTATATTAGGTGCCGTGTGATATCCGTGATCTCTAGCATTGTTTGGTTGTTACTCAAGGACTACTAAGCAATCTCAAGTGAGTATATAGACCCCTCTTTTACTGTTTTCCAAACGTTTTGGGGTGAAACACATGTGCCTACTTGTTACTTTCGTGCTTTTCATGCTTTCATATCATATGCTTGTTATGTTCCTTAGTACATTATAGTACATGATTTCATTACATTTTATGCTATATATGTCCATTGTGTGCATACTTAGTACATCGTTTTACATTACATTTCATGCTATGTATGTCCATTGTGTGCATACTTAGTACATTGTTTTACATTACATTGATTTACATGACTTTTCTGCTTTGTATGTTAACTTAGCATACTTAGTACATTGTTTTCATATGACATGTATACAATTGCTATAACATTTGGTTTGCACAAACGAGACTTATATACGTTCATTAACATTAGCTACGCCGCTCGGTAGTAAGTAGTGGTACCATAGGACTTGACAACTCCCATTCCTGAAATCTCGGGTTTGTTTGGATTGGAAGGAATGACCGAATCCGATTATATTTCTAGGTGGACCTTAGACTTTGTGCTAGGGTTTATTCTACAGTCACAAGGCTTGGATGTATGAATTTTCATAATACCGCATAAATGTTTATATCAGTATAGCATGCATTTATTACACAAAACATAACTTTGATTTAAACCATGTTTTACTTCAAAACCTTGTTTTTGTGCATTTTACATATGGTTTAGTTGATATATTTCACTTACCATACATAAACATTTTGACATTTACATACCCAATTCATGATTTACATTAGACATTAGACATGGTTTTCACATCAACATTTTGACATTTGATTATACATAAACATTTTACTTTGGTGGTTTGGTTTGAGTAAGTGATTTAAGTAACGAGGCGTGTGTAATATGATACAAGCATGGTGGATACGCCGCTGGTACTTCCTATATATAAGTGTTTGTATGGTATTACATATCGTAGTGTTATTTGAATCATTTCAATTTGAGACATATAACATTTTATACAAATAACATACTTTTCACAAGACATTGTTTTACAAACAACTTATCTTATACAAACTCATTTTACTTGGTTATTCATTTAACCATACATTATTCTCTTATTTATACAGACCATCTGAACTTATTGTTTTTCAAACGATTTACAAAACAAATAAATTTACAAGGTTCATGACTGACTTTTGCTAAACAACTTTTTCTAAACTTACAAGTCATGAATCCTATTTTCACAAAACCTATGTATCTCACAGGCATTTTTATGCTGACGTACCTATTTTCACATGTGTTTCAGGATATGATGCATATGATTTATCAAGATACACTTAGGCGGACTTGGGCCTTAGTTACAATAAAAGATGCAAGACTAGTTATTTATGTTATGTTTCTTTGATTGTCAAGACATTGTAACTCTTTTAATCAATAAAACAATATTTCAATTTCCAAGTGTTATGAAACAATGATTCTGTTACAACACTCCCCGACATTTCCGCCACGTTTTGTTGTTTTACGTGGTCGGGGTGTGACAGAACAGAAGATTTTGAAGTTTACTGCGATGCTTCTAAGCTAGGATTAGGATGTGTGCTAATGCAACACAAAAAGGTAATTGCGTATGCATCAAGATAGTTGAAGAAGCACGAGGAAAATTATGACTCGTGATTTAGAATTAGGAGCAATAATTTTTGCCCTTAAGATTTGGAGACATTATCTGTACGGAAGTAAGTTTATTGTCTATACGGATCATAAAAGTTTAAGGTACATATTTGGGCAAAAAGAATTGAACATGAGGCAAAGGAGATGGAAGGGATTTCTAAGTGACTACGATTGTGATATTCAATATCATGAAGGAAAGGCGAATGTAGTAGCAGATGCCCTAAGTCATAAATATCAAGAGAAACAAAGACGAGTTCGCGCTCTTAGATTAAATCTACAGATAGATTTAATGGAACAACTGAAGAACGTTCAGGAAACAGCCATCAAGGATGATACTGAAGGAATGAAAGGAAGGATAAAGGAATTGGAGCAAGGAACTGATGGAATTTGGAGATTCCATAAGAAAAGGATTTGGGTACCTAAGCAAGGAAATTTAAGAGATAAGATTTTAGAGGAAGCCCATAAATATCGGTATACAATGCATCCTGGTAATAACAAGATGTACCAAGATTTAAGAAATAATTTCTGGTGGATAGGAATGAAGAAGGACATAGCTAGATATGTTTCTAGGTGCCTAACTTGTTCACAAGTTAAGGCATAACACCAAAAACCCTCAAGTCTACTTCAACAATTAGAAATGCCTGTATGGAAATGAGAACTAATAACAATGGACTTTGTTACTAAGTTGCCCAAAACCAGGAAAGGTAACGATGCAATCTGGGTGATTGTAGATCGATTAACCAAATCAGCTCATTTCCTACCCATGAAGGAAACCTTTAGCATGGAAAGATTAGCAAAGTTGTACGTAGATGAAGTAGTATCCTTACATGGAGTTCCACTTTCCATAGTATCAGATAGGGATAGTCGCTTCACTTCGCATTTCTGGATAAGTTTCCAAGAAGCAATGGGGACCCGGATGAATTTAAGTACTACATACCATCCCCAAACAGACGGACAAAGTGAAAGTACGATCCAAACCCTGGAAGACATGCTCAGAGCATGTGTCATAGATTTTGGTGGAAACTGGGATGACCACCTACCCTTAATCGAATTCTCCTATAACAATAGTTTCCATGAAAGCATCGAGGCTGCCCCATTCGAAGCACTATATGGACGGAAGTGCCGAACTCCGGTATGTTGGGCAGAAATAGGAGAAAGTCAATTATCAGGTCCCGAAATTGTGCAAGAAACCACCGATAAGATAACTCAAATCAAGGAAAGACTGAAAACGGCTAGAGATCGCCAGAAAAGTTATGCAGACAATCGACGCAAGCCGTTAGAATTTCAAGTCGGAGATAAGATACTCTTGAAAGTTTCTCCTTGGAAAGGGGTAGTTCGGTTCGGTAAGAAAGGAAAGCTGAGTCCAAGGTACATAGGACCATTTACCGTTACCCAACGAATAGGACCAGTTGCCTATCGCTTACAACTACCAGAAGAATTAGCCGGGGTACATGATGTGTTTCATGTATCCAATCTCAAGAAATGTTTGTCTGACGAATCACTGGTAGTACCTCTTCAAGATATAGTGTTGGTGCACAAATGTCTGTTAACTTCGTCTTTATCGAGTCTTATGTCTAGATAGGATTAACTAGCACACAGCAGGATGAAAATTAGGGTTTATATGTGTCTGTATGTGTAATTTCGCTTGAAAGTGCCACTGGCAGTTTCAAACGAAATTAACCAGGTTAATTCTGCTTGAAATGACCTGTGACACTTTCAAGCGGAATCACCTCCACTATATATAGGAGTGTTGCTGTGTCATTTGAAACAAAATTAGAGAGTGTGATTCAGAGCCGAGGTGCTGCCGGATTGTTATTTGATCTGTAAAAAGCTTTGAAATCAGTAATAGAAGGATAATTAAGAAGGATCAAGCTGTTTTAACGTCAATTTCACTGATTCCGACTTTGTTATTGATGTATAACTCTTCAGATTGACTCGTTAGGGTCACACGACGATCCAACAAGTGGTATCAGAGCTCAGGACGAGGAGTTCATACCAATTCAGCTTGATTTCATCGGATTCTCTCACTTCTACTCTTTCTTTTCAAAATTAATCAGAATTTAACAGACAAAATGCCCCGATTTTCACATATTATAAGCGAAACACTGTTTTAACTAATCCTTGAAAGAATTGGACCTTAATTCGAAGTAAAACAAGATCAATTTGATGAAATTGTGATCGACGATGCTGACGTCATCCTAATTCCGTTTGAAAGTGCTCGTGTAATTTCACACGGAATTAGCTTTTGTGACTAATTCCATTTGAAAAGTGCTGTTGATTTCACACGAAATCACTAATTCCGTTTGAAACTGTACTAATTCCGTCTGAAAATACTGTCATTTCAAACGAAATCACTAATTCCGCTCCAAAGTGACTTGATTTCGCTTGGTGATTCCATTTGAAATCACTATTCCGTGTGAAAACCTTGATTTCGTGTGAAGGTGCTATTTCGTTTGAGAAGGTAATTTCGCTTGAGAAGTGATTTCGGTTGAAAACCTAATTCCGTTTGAAAATCCCTGATTTCATTTGAGTTGGGGATTTCGCTTGAAAGGAGTAATTTTGTGTGAAACATTATTTCGCGTAAAATCTGATTCCGTTTGAACTAATTTCGTTTGAACTGTTGTTATTTTGTGTGAAAGTGTCAATTTACAACAAATCAGTTTGTTTTAAAATTTGGTCAAGATGTTTGATGAAAAGGAAAATGTTAAACTTGGAAGAATAAATGAGTGGTTTGATATGTATTGGGATCACATGAAAGAAGATGAGAAAAAGGATGCTTGGATTATAAGATCTGAAATTTTTTTGTGTGGAAAATATGAAAAGTTTAATGAGTTGGAAAAGAGATATAATGAATTACTTGAAAAATTGAAAAGGTATGGGATAAAGATATCTGATGCTGAAAAGATATCAAAATTTGCAGATGCTCTACCTTTGGATTGGGATGAATTTTTGAGTAAACTGAAAAAGGATTCTAGGTTCTCTAAGTTTAGTCCAGATGATTTCATCAGAGAGCTTAGAACACACAATTGTGAAACTGAGAAGAAAAAGAAAGATTTGATAAATGAAATAGAAAAGAACTTATAAAATATAAGTTTGAATTTGATTCTTGAAATAATCAGAAGAATTAGAATATGTTTTAGTGCAAAATCTATTATGAAATATGATTTCAAGAGCGGTTGTTTTTTAGATGAAGATTTGAATCCTGCTGATATTGTTAAAATTTTTCTTGCAGGAACATACAAGAAGGAGACTGAGAGAATGTCAAAGAATGAAGAATTCAAGAAGGATGAAACTTCAAAATGTGAAGTTGTGTGCTCTAAGTGTGAAAAATCTGAAGCTGACAATGTCAAACTCTTGAAGGATGTAGAAAGTTTGACATTGGAAAACAAAAATTTAAAAGAAAATGAAAAAGAATTTCAAAATAAAATAACAATTTTAGAAAATGAAAAATTGGAAATTGGAAAAGATTTTGAGAATCAAATAAAAGTTTTAGAAAATGAAAAATCTATTTTTGGTAAAAATAATATTGAAAAACAAAAGGAAATAAATTCTCATCTTGAGAAAATCATTCAACTTGAAAAAAGTAGTTGAATGTGATAAAAATAAAATTGATGTTTTAGAAAAGAAATTGAACGGTTTTGTGACTTCGTCAACAATACCAGATCTTGTATGTCCAAAACCGATCAATGCAATTCTAATAAGTGACAATGTCACAAATTATAACAAAGTCATAATTGAAGATTGTGATGATAAAACTGATGATGAAAATGAGAAAAATGAGAAAAGAAAAATATTTTTAAAATTAAAAGAAAAGTTTAAAGATACTGTTTTACATTCTACTGAAATAGGTGAATGTTCAAAGCAAAAATCTGTTAAGAGGAATGTAGAACAAAAAGTTAAAAATTCGAAAAATTTTCAAAAAGAAAATTAAAGATCATCAGTTCAGTCATCCAATCGTTATGAAAAATCACAAAAATTTAAAAATCAAAACTCACAAAAAGTTGGTAATAAGTGGTGCAGGTTTGATCACAGTGCTCAAAAGTCAAATCAAAGATACAAGAGGAGACATGACTACCACAAAGCAAATCAATGTTACGATCTGAGTGTGTGGTTTGAAAAAGAAGAATGGTATGATAACAGAGTGTGTTACAAATGTGGGTTTCAAGGACACATTGCTGTTAACTGCCAGAATCAGAGTTTTGAGACAAGAAGATGCTACGACTGTCAAATCAAAGGTCATATTGCCAGAGATTGTCCAATGAGATCAAAGGGAAGATCGAGGGCTGAATCTCAGAGAATGGTAAAGAAATCAGTCAGAGTCGATAGAAAGCCTAGAGAACAGAAAGTTGAAGAACCAAAAGTAAAGCTTTCACAAGGACAGAAAGACAAACTGAGAAAGAAAAGAAAGAAAGCGAGAGAGTATCTCGAAAGGATTTTGTCCTCGGGTATGAATGGTAATTCAGATAAAAGTTCAGATGAATCGATTTGCTCAACAAAGAATGGTAAATCAAGCAAAACGAATTCACCAGATACAAATATGAGGACAAAAGAGAAGATGAAGAAAGAAAAATTAACTGATCAAATTGGTAACAAATCAAAGAAAATTAATTTTTCAGATGAAGTCCTTATAAAAGTTTTTAAGTATAAAGAAGACTGTGAAAAGTATTTCACGTCACAGGTTAACGATTTTGGAAAGCCTAAATTTTGGATAGACTGGGTTCCAATAAAAGATAGCAATGAAGTTGTTTCTTCGAAAACAAAAGAGCTATCTTCTGGCAATGAAGTTGTTTCTTCGGAAGCAAAAGAGCCACGTTTTGGCAATGAATCTGACTCATCAAAGTCAGAAGAGCCACGTTCAGGCGATGAATCTGATTTATCAAAGTCAGAAGAGCCACAAATTGAGGAAATTGGCAAACCCAAGGACCGTCAGGCTTGGGTGGATCTTTTCAAATAAAAACCTGACTTGCCAGAGCTTCCAGGTTGGTAAGTGTGGAGCAGGTATCGGCATCTTTCTTGAGAAATTCACATGTTAGTAACTGTGATATTTCGACTTACAAGTGGTTAATCAAGGACATTAAATTGTACTTGAGATAACTATTTTTCAAGTTGTTTTGTTGATAGATCCTAAAAATGTTAAATTTTTCAAGTGATTGAAGAAGAACAATGTGATGAAAAGAACCCCGAGTTTGTGAAAAGACAACCAAAACTAATTTTCCGGAAAAACCATTTTGATTAAAACATACTTAAGTGTTTTGAAATCATAATGAGAATATAGTTTGTTGTCAAGGGGAGTTCTGATTGTTTATACCACTGTAGATGATGTTGAGAAGCAATCTGCAATGGTTTGTCAATTTTTTACTTGTTTTGGTATTTAGGGGGAGTATAGGGTAATATTTTCAGAAAATACAAAAACAGTAAAAAATTCAAAAATCCAAAAACATGAGATATTTTCAAAATCCATAAACAATAGAAAATCAGAAAAGAGCTTGTGTAAAAAGGGAAAATGACAGTACATTGGCTTGACAGTTACAGTATGCTAAAGAATTGTAAGGTTTAAAAGGTTTTAAACAGTCTCCCTGATGATGTGCCGATAGGTTTTTACACATTTAGTAGGTTTGTTCGGGATATAAACCTAAAATCCTTACTTGCTTATTTCATGGGGAACACTACTTGGATATATAGGTAACCCCTGAAATCTTGTTTGAAGGATCCCTCTTTCTGAGATACTAGGTCTTTATACTCAGTGATATCTGGGGTATTATCCCGGGACTTCTGATTTTGTGGAAGCAATGGCCTAGTCCCCGTATAATACTTTACTGCTGCTTGAAATAAAAGCCTGCCCTCAGCATAAAAATGATTAAACATTGAAAAATGCTAATCATGTGCTGTTGTAAAAAAAGATCCTCTAAAGGGGACCCACTGAAAGACGAGCCGTCATCTCTCTGCTGAACGGAAGTTCTGACCTGAGCTCTCACAGTTCTTCGCAATTTAACCCCTTACAGATATCATCTGTGGTATACTCACCTGTTAGACTGAATATTGGGTTCTGGATACGGGAATATATTCAAGAGGTGGGACAAATGAATGAGTTTAAGTTCTTAATACACCTAATTCGTATCCTGGACAGATTGAAAATTGTGTGAGAATTTAAGTGGATCAGTATATCGACAATCTAAGTGAATTGTTTAATTCTGAGTATGTAATTAAAGCTTAACGGTATTTGTGATTTTTCGAATAACTGATATGATTCCCTAACACGTTCAACAAAAATATATTTGTAAATAGTTTACATTTACTGCATTTTATTTCTGTAATTCATTTCTAGTTTAAAAACTTTATTAAAAATCCAAAAAGATTTTACATTTCTGCTTTATTTTCCGACAAACCAAAGTGGAAAGCTAATCTTCAGATTCAAAATTTGAAGCAGATGCAGGAAGTTTCTGAGCTGGAAGATGAGTTGTGAGCTAATTTTGTTATACCTGGAAATTGAAAAGTCAAAACAAGTTCATTAATTTGAAACTTGTGAATTTCATAAAATTGTTTGAACTAGTTTGTACAAAATGTCAGTGTGTTTTGTCTCTGGTCAACCAAGGTCATTAAGTTGGACTTGGTAAGACAAAATTAAGTGCACAGGGTCGTCATTAATTTGGACCTGAATACTTAAGTGGATTTCTAATTTCTGACAAAACCAACAATTGAGGTCAAATGGTAAGTTTGGATTGAAATTGTTATAATCATAAATCTTATATTTAGGTAGAGATTGTGCAGGTAAAAAGTTTGTTATTGAGAAAACAGCAAAGCAAAATCCTAGCTAACTGATAGGGGAAGTTTGAAGACTTAAAAGTCAGATACAGTTCTTGAATCTACATTCAAGGCAGAGTTTGAAAGTTGTTAAAGATTCAGATTATGTGATTCATGCTAGCTATTGATAGAAGAAGAGAAGATTTGAAGGAAGCTTACAGTATCAGACAAATTGGATAGAGCAAGAAGATAGACAAAGACTAAAGACTGAAGATTTGATGCTAAAGACTTCGTCAACATCCAAGGGGGAGTCTGTTGGTGCACAAATGTCTGTTAACTTCGTCTTTATCGAGTCTTATGTCTAGATAGGATTAACTAGCACACAGCAGGATGAAAATTAGGGTTTATATGTGTTTGTATGTGTAATTTCGCTTGAAATTGCCACTGGCAGTTTCAAACGAAATTAACCAGGTTAATTCCGCTTGAAATGACCTATGACACTTTCAAGCGGAATCACCTCCACTATATATAGGAGTGTTGCTGTGTCATTTGAAACGAAATTAGAGGGTGTGATTCAGAGCCGAGGTGCTGCCGGATTGTTATTTGATCTGTAAAAAGCTTTGAAATCAGTAATAGAAGGATAATTAAGAAGGATCAAGTTCTTTTAACGTCAATTTCACTGATTTCGCCTTTGTTATTGATGTATAACTCTTCAGATTGACTCATTAGGGTCACACGACGATCCAACATATAGAGGTAAATGAAAAGTAAAAATTCGTCGGGAAACCACTCCAAATAGAAGACAGAAAGATTAAATTCCTCAAGCACAAAATATTGGTGCTGGTCAAAGTAAAGTGGGAGTCAAAAAGAAGACCTGAGTACACCTGGGAACTGGAATCGGAAATGAAACTGAAGTACCCTTACCTGTTTCAGTAAATCTCGAGGACGAGATTTTAAATAAGGTGGGGAGGATGTAAGAACCTGCAAAAATGTCCCACAACACTCCGTAAGTAGAAACCCGGACCCCTAAAACCCTAAATTTCATGAAAAACCAAGAAATTCTAAATTTATGGGGCTGTCGCGGGCCGCGTAAGACTTAAGGAAAGCTTACGCGGGGCGCGACAGCTTGGGGAGTCTCCGGATAAGCTTCAGGCCACGTGTCAGACACGTGGCAAACCTACACCGTGACATGACAGCCCTAGCCGTACTAGGGTGGCCCTCGCGGGCCGCATAAGATTTTCCTTAGGTTTACGCGGGCCGCGAGAGACTTAATTTTCAGCTATAAATAGTACGTGCATGGGGCTTTCATATGTGTTCAAAAAATCCTTTCAAAACAGCAACTTATTGCTTATATTCGAGTGTTTAGAAGTCGAAACGCTGCTACGATTACAGGGTAATAACTCGATCACTGCTACGATACAATGCCCGATCGATTGAACCGATCCGATGGATGTTTAAGTGCTGCCCGAATCCGGGCTATACTTTGTCATTCGTCGTGAGGGTTTTGATTTCGTGAGCTTATCGTAAATATTGTATTAAGTTACTAACCTAGTTTCGTGTGGCATTGTTATTTTAACTAGGTTACCACGCTTAATCAGTATGCAAAACTCCGCCCAACTAAACTTGCAATGTGAGTCATTCTCTTTTTATCAAAAAGTGTTCTACAATACCTAAATGTTTTCCAATTATATTTTACAGGGATTAAGTCTTTGTTATCTTAAATTACTGGTAGTAAGTGGGGTATTGTGCACATTACTACTGTTTTCTCACTTTTAGGTGGACGAACCTAAACAGTGATAATCATCACTATTGGGTGAAAGGACCCAATGGTGGTATGACCATAGTCACCAGGGTGTGAGACTAGACCAGATAATTATAAGATAGTGGCAATTGTAATCGCTCTTAATGCTGTAATTTATAAAAATGTGTCTTTTTCTGCCCAATGAATGACTCGCCAGTATTTCCCCGCTGATCAAATCTTTTTAAACATGTTTCAGGTGATTTACTGTGAACCAGGAAAAGTGCCAGATTGGATAAAGTGGCTCAGTAAATAAATAAATATATAAACATGTTTTTGTAAACAGAGAATTTCCTTCATAGAATTCCTTTATTGTAAACTCCGGGGTTTGTCCCGAAATGTAAAATAAAATAAACGGGTATTTTCAGTTTTCACGATCCTGTTAAAAATTTCCGCTGCTAAATTAAATACCAATACCACGGGCTTCTGTCCTGCAGCTTCTGAACCAGGTAAAACCGGGTCGGGGGCCGTGACAGGTTTGGGGTTATGTATCCTATCCTGGATAAGATACATAGTCCAAAACCCAGTTTTTAGTAGTATCTTTTGTCGAGTCCTTATGGAACTCTAAAACAATTTGAATGGTTTGTAATTTGGATTTGAAGTACGTGTTTGGGGTTCAAGACAATGTTGCTTGTAATTTTTTAAACTTAATCTATGGATGAACATCTTTGGTTTTATCATATAGTTGTTTGTTATGGTTGAATGCAATGATATTAAGCAAGTCACACATAATCACGCTTCCACAAAAGTCAGGGTGTGACAGTTTGGTATCAGAGCTTCGATTGTAGCGAACTAGGATTCTTTCTCGAGTCTAGACTACAATCATTAGGGTTCTCACGAAAATATTTTTACAACATGTTTTCATTGCATAATAAGTGATAGTGGTTGATATATGTGCATATGTTATGATTGTTATGTTACAGGCATTATGTCTTCATCCGAGAGCGGATTATCCGACGCCGATGACCCTATGGCTATTGTCTCCGATGATGAGATCGCACCAGAGGCAGAGATCTTTACATCTGATACTGAGAGTGACCCAGATATGCTATCAGACGACGAGGATGACTTTCAGCCGTTCGCATTTCCTGACTTTGGAGATGACTTACCTCTTGCTGATGGTATTCCAGAAGAGGATCCTTTTGTTGTTCCCATTCCAGTGCATGATCATCTTATCATCGGTCATCCCGATGGTGAGCATATTGTGGCTCCGATCCTCGCTCCTGTTCCTCTCTTGGTCATCCATCCTGAGGATTGGCCTTTTGACTATCTGTTTGATGATGACATTGATTTGTATGTTAATGGTCCTCCTGATGACGCCCATGGTGATGGAGAGTTGGATGAGGACGTTGTTGCTATTCCACTTCCTGAGATTCCTGTTATTGAGTTGTCCTCTGATTCTAGTTTACACTCCGTTTCAGACTCCTTTGAGTCTGTGACATCATCCGCCTTGCAGGCAATTGGATTATGGCGCTATGCCACTGATTCTGATGATGACACGGCCATGTCAGCTGCACCATCTCCTCCACACCACCCGAGCCTGGTCTTGAGCCAGATTTTGTACCTGTTGATCAGCCTGATGTTGCACCTGTTGATCCTCAGCCCATACCTGATCATGACCCCATTCCTTTTGGCATATCAGACATAGCACCACTTATGCCTGACCCAGTTCCTGCACCTGTTGACCCTCTCCTGGTTGAGCCATTCATTCATCCACCCGCACCCGTACCCGCTGATGTTGCTCCTTTTCCCCCTATGGAGTCCGATGTCCATCGCACCGACTTACCTATCGTTTTCCTCCAGGACATCCCTACACCCAGTCCAGGGGAAGGTACTTCAGACCAGCAGCCTAGTCATGATCCTTATGTTTCAACAGCTTTTCCACAGATCCCTCAGTCTGCACTCTTTGCTCCTTTTACTTTTTAACCGCTTGATGAGCCATTCTGATGGTTCCCACCGTATTCTATGCCGATTTCAGATCCCTATCATCCCTCCCAGTTTGTTGGCTATACACGAGATGAGTTACTTTTATCGCTTCAGCTTCAGTTTAAGATTATGAGTCGCAGGATTTTGGAGCTTGAGCTGATTCCATGCTCCCTACCGTGTCCTTGTCAGCCTACTTTTGTTCCCCCACGTTCATCTCCATCCCCATTTGCACATCCACCTGCTCCTCTTACTCCTTTTCTAGAGTTTGATACTCGGTCCCTTACGGTCGAGCATCATATCAGTTACTTGCTTCGACATGTCTATGAGCTTGAGGAGGAGCTTGCGCATGTGTGCAACTTGCTTTTCTTTCCTCCACCTCCTCCTCCTCCACCACCACCACCATCAGCATAGTGGTTTTTGGTTTTATGTAGGTTGCATTACTTTTGATGAGAGCACCACTATTGAGCCGAGCCTGTGAAGCCTTTTGGAGACCACCTTTTGATCGTATGATTATGTATATTGGTAGACTTATTGGACAAGGGTAGTGTGACCCTATGTTCCTTTTGATGTGATACACTTTGTAAAGCATGTAACAATACTTTGTGGTCAATGATTAATGAAAGCTCAATCATCATGTTCTCAATAAACAAGTTGTTGATTTACATGTTTGTGCTATGATTGTGATGTCATATGCTTGCTTGCTATGATAAATGCTATTATATATACATACTATTTACTATTCAACGAATAAGGCCTGTCCTATCTGATCTTCTTCTTAGAAGATGCCTCCTCGAAGGAACACTCAGTTTCCCACTACCGAGGCAGAATTAAAAGAACAAATTTCACAGGCAATCACACAACATGAGGCCCTACGCTCCGAACACAGCGGAGGCACCTCAGGGAATAACCCACCTAACGGTAATGTTTAAGTCACTTAAGACACATTACAATAAGTTTGGACATTTCCAAGTGCGTTTTTCTAATACTGTATGTGAATGATGTCGCTTGTACAGGTTGTACTTACAAGCAGTTTCTGGACTAGAAGCCTCTGAACTTTGACGGCACTGGAGGTGCCGTAGCCTTTGTGAGATGGGATGAGAAGACAGATTCTGTGCTGTGAATGAGTAAGTGTGCTCCAGAGCATCAAGTCACTTACATTTCTGGACTATTCCTAGATGGAGCTCTGTCATGGTGGAACCTTCAGATTCAAACTTTGGGTGAAGTTGCAGCGTACGCTTTGACATGGGATGAATTGAAAGAGCTGATTTGTAATAAGTATTATTCAAGGGTAGAAATCCTGAAGTTGGAGACTGAATTTTGGAATCTGAAGATAGATGGTCCAAAGATAGCTGAGTATGTGCAGAGATTCCATGATTTGTCTCGCGTGGTCCCCTACTTGGTAGAACCAGAGTTCAAGAGGATTGAACGTTTCATTTGGGGATTGACACCCCAGATTTTAAGCATGGTGATGACATTCAAGCCTCCAACCATCACTGAAGCAATTGACTTGAGCGTGGCACTGATAGAGGAAGCCCTTAGATTCGGAAAGTTCTCCATTTCTGAGACCAAGAAGAAAGAGACTCATGTGGAGTCTCGTCTGGAGAGAACAAGAGGAAGTTTTCGAATTTCAATAAGGATACCCCAAGGAAACAACAACAGTGCTAATAAGTGGAGAGATGCGAACCCACCAGCTGAGGTCAGGACAGGTGATGCACTTGCTGAGAACAAAGGGAAGGGATACATGGGCACTTTGCCCAAGTGTGATATATGTCAGTTTCACCATGCCGGCCAGTGTAGATTCAAGAAGTGTGGTAACTGCGGAAAGAACGGTCATTCGAAGGAAACGTGCTGGGCTGGTACTGGTCGTGGGAATGGTGGTCAAAGAGGAAATGGTAATGGTAATGGCAATGGAAACCGGGTGGAAATGGTTATAAGAATAGAAATCAAGGAGGAAATAATAATCAGGGAGGTAATGGAAACCAGAATGGAAACGGAAAACCAGGCGGGAAATGGAAACCGCGGAGGAAATAATAACAACAATCATGGTGGTACTGGAAACGGACAATGTTGCTTTAGTTGTGGTGATGTAGGGCACTTCAAGCGGGATTGCACAAAGAATAACCAAGCTTAGGGAAGAGTATTCAACATCGGAGCTAGGGAAGCTCGCCAGGATCCGAACGTAGTCACTGGTACGTTCACTATTAATCAACATTTTGCATCTGTGTTATTTGATACTGGTGCCGACTATAGCTTCGTATCTCTAGAGTTTAAGAATACACTTGGTTTAGTAGCTAGTAAGTTAGATATCCCGTACTCGATAGAACTAGCTAATGGGAAGCTAGTAGAAGGCAACGAAGTGATTAGAGGCTGTGTTATAGAGCTTGGAGAGCGTGAGTTTTCGTTGGATCTTCCGCTAGTGGAATTGGGAAGTTTCGACGTAGTAGTTGGGATGGATTGGTTGTCAAGTAATCGTGCAGAGATCGTATACCATGAGAAGATCATCCGCATCCCGATGGCGAATGAAGAGACGAGCGTGATTCATGGGGAGAAGCAGGATACGCCTCTAAGGATTATCAGTTGTTTGAAGGCACGAAAGTTTTTGCGTAAAGGATGTGTTGCCTTCTTAGCTCATGTCGTTGACAAAGAGGCCGAAGAACCAAAGCTGGAAGATATCCCTGTGGTAAGGGAATATCCTGAAGTCTTCCCCGAAGACTTGCAAGGATTACCGCCCCAACGACAAGTTGAATTTCACATTGACTTGGTTCCAGTCGCCGCGCCTGTAGCCAAGGCACCTTACCGACTTGCGCCTTCAGAAATGCAAGAGTTGTCGATGAAGCTTCAGGAACTACTGGACAAGGAATTCATTAGACCAAGCTTCTCGCCTTGGGGAGCTCCGGTACTATTTGTCAAGAATAAGGACGGTAGTTTTTGTACGTGTATTGACTACCGAGAGCTAAACAAGTTAACCATCAAGAATCGGTATCCCTTGCCAACGATTGATGATTTATTCGATCAACTTCAGGGTTCAAGTTATTACTCCAAGATCGATCTTCGATTAGGTTATCACTAGCTGCGGATTCAAGAAGAGAGTATACCGAAGACTGCCTTCAGAACTCGTTATGGACATTACGAGTTTCTAGTGATGCCGTTTGGGTTAATGAATGCACCGGCAGTGTTTATGGACTTGATGAACCGAGTTTGCAAGCCATGTCTCGATAAATTCATGATTGTATTTATCGATGATATTTTGATTTATTCGCGGACAAAAGAAAACCATGAGCAACACCTTAGAGCCATCTTAGAGTTGCTAAAGAAGGAGAATTGCAAGCCATGTCTCGATAAATTCATGATTGTATTTATCGATGATATTTTGATTTATTCGTGGACAAAAGAAGACCATGAGCAACACCTTAGAGCCATCTTAGAGTTGCTAAAGAAGGAGAAGCTATATGCTAAGTTCTCGAAGTGCGAGTTTTGGTTACGCGAAGTGCAGTTCCTTGGTCACGTGGTGAATGAAAATGGAATTCATGTGGATCCCACCAAGATCAAGGCGATCAAGAATTGGGAAACTCCGAAGACACCAACCGAGATTCGACAGTTTCTGGGTTTAGCAGGCTACTGTCGTAGATTCATTGAGGATTTCTCCAAGATCGCTCAACCACTGACCTCCCTTACTCAAAATGTCAGGAAGTATGAGTGGGGAGACAAACAAGAAGAAGCGTTTCAACTTCTCAAGAACAAGCTTTGCGATGCACCTATATTATCCCTGCCCGAAGGCATCGATGACTTCGTGGTATATTGTGACGCCTCACGTCAGGGATTGGGCTGTGTGCTAATGCAGCGACAAAAGGTAATCGCTTATGCTTCTCGCCAATTAAAGGTCCATGAGAAGAACTACACCACGCATGATTTGGATCAAGGCGCAGTGGTGTTTGCTTTGAAGATTTGGCTACATTATCTATATGGTACTCGCTGTAGTATTTTTACAGATCACAAGAGCCTTCAGCACATATTCGATCAGAAAGAGCTTAACATGAGACAGCGACGTTGGGTTGAGTTGTTAAATGATTATGATTGCGAAATCAAATATCATCCAGGAAAGGCGACTGTGGTGGTAGACGCTTTGAGTCGAAAAGAAAGTATTAAGCCCATAAGGGTTAGGGCTTTAGAGATGATTATTCAGACAGATCTCACGTTGCGTATTCGTGCGGCACAACGAGAAGCTCTTAAGAAAGAGAACATTAAGGCTGAATATCTCCGAGAAATGGAGAAAAAGCTGGTACCCAACGAGGAAGGAACCTTGTATTTTATGGGACGTATTTGGGTTCCGCTTTTTGGTGGCCTTAGAGATGTTATTTTTGATGAAGCTCATAAATCGAGGTACTCGATCCATCCAGGATCGGACAAGATGTACCAAGATTTGAAAGATTATTACTGGTGGCCAAGACTAAAGGGCGATGTGGCTACTTATGTTGGGAAGTGTTTAACTTGCGCCAAGGTGAAGGCCGAGTATCAGAAGCCTTCAGGTCTTCTGCAACAACCAGAGATACCCATGTGGAAGTGAGAGCAGATATCTATGGATTTCATAACGAAGTTGCCCAGAACACCCAGAGGTCATGATACGATTTGGGTAATCGTGGACCGTTTGAAAAAGTCGGCGCACTTTTTGCCGATATGAGAAAAGGATAACACAGGTAAGCTAGCTGAGTTGTACCTAAGGGAGATAGTCGCACGTCATGGAGTGCCTATCTCGATTATATCAGACAGAGATGGACGGTTTGTGTCGAGGATTTGACAATCCTTTCAAGAAGCATTTGGTTCTCAGTTGAATCTGAGTGCAGCTTTTGTCGCAACCCCCGTCCCCTAACTACCCAGGAACGGGCGGCCGCGGCCAGTTTCGGTGGTATCTGGGTTTATCATTTTGGCAGCGGAATTTACATCAGGATCGTAGTTAGGAAATATTTTATCCGAGTAAAATACCACGCTTTTATAATATTAAACACGTGGGAAAAACCCAAGTTTCAAGTACACGCATTTTCATAGGGATAAACCCTATTTTATTTAAATAAAACATCTCTTTATTTAGGTAACTTTATAGCCACTTTTCCAAGCCTTCAGTGTTGTCCTGCTGGCTTCTATTTGGCTTTTCACATTTTGTTACCTGAAACGCGTTTAAAAACATTTTGTCAGTGGGAATTACTGGTGAGAGAATCTCATTTTAAATCAAGTTAAGTAAAACCATTGTACAGTATTGAGGGCGGTCGCGCAATTACATTTGTTTCCATCTACTTTAATTACCACCCACGGTACTGTCAACCCGACTTATGGTCATGTTACCACTCACAATGTAGTAACAAATTTTGCATACAAAACCCCAACATACCGACGATAATTGTAGAATACAAATACTCAATCACTGTTTAATATATCATTAATTAAGTGAGGTTTTGTAAAAACAAGTTGTAAAAAGGAGATTACTCACTTTGGTGTCTTAGGGTTTTCCTTAATGATTTCCCGGTGATTATCTATTAATTACACAAATGCACACGCGTGAGTATAATAACCCAATATTTACATTAGTAATACCTTCCAAAACACGGTATTCGAATGACTACATCGGGCAGAACCACGGCAGCCGTTACGGAACCCTGGATCAATCGCGCAGCGTATCTAATACGTAACCGGGGTTATGATACTTACAACGGGGCAGAACTTCGTTATTTAAAGGAGTATTATGCCCGAGAATAGCTTATACTATGTAAAATTTCGAGAGAGAAAGAAATTGTGGGGCGAGTTGGGACTGAAGGCCGATGGCCTCAATATATAGTGCCTGATTCGGACCTTGTCGCGCCCCGCGTAGAACTCGGCCAAGGGCTTCGCGGCCCGCGAGGACTTGTAGACTAGGCTATAGTGTAGGATCATTTTACCGACCAGACGAGTCATTCAGAAGAGTTTTAGCTCAAAACGAAAGGCGGAAACAGACGAATTGAGTAGATTCAGCAAGATATTCACTTTAAATATCTATTAGATTGATTTGACAAAGATTTACAGCAAGTAGACACTTCGGCAGCAGTTCGGCACATAAATCGGAAAGTTACAAATGAAATGAAATCAAGGGTATTTATAGGCAGGTTGATTTCACACGAAACTACACAAGCGAAATCATATTCACATGAAATTAATATTTCGTGCGAAATCACCATGTAATTTCGTGCGAAATTACTTGTCCTATTTTGTGCGAAATTAGCCTCTTGACATGTTTTTTCGTTTTGCGTGCCCTGATTTATCTAAACAAATACAAGACTCGATACAAGACGAAGTCGACAGACGGATGCACCAACAGTCTCCCCCTCGGATGTTGACGAAGTCTTCGGTGTCGTGTCTTCAATCTTCAGTCTTTATCATTCCTCTTGAAATCTTCCAAAGTATCTAACATTGTAAAACATCCTCAATCTTCTCTCTTCTTTTCATCTCCAGGATCTCGACCTGGCATAATCCTCACTCTAATTCTCTTGATCAGATCTCATTCCTTAAGTTCATCATCATCCTCACCTTGCGTGAACATCAGGATCTGAACTTGGCTCTACAAACTCCCCCTTGAATTTTGCTGGGATCGTAGACTGGCTTTCACAGGATCTATGATCGCAACCTGGCTCTCTGAAATACTCAGACTCAGGAACCCGACTAACCTGCACATTCTCTATCTCAACATAAATTTCACAAATTTAAAATTTGATAAATTTATATACCACATGTAGATTATGGACAATTAAAAATAATGATTTAACAATTTTAATCACTGATGAACCATTTGTAGGAAAAACATTTTCAAACACATTTCTAGTTTCAAACCAACTCTCCCTCACTGGTTGTCCATCATGTTTAGCAATTGGAATTTTGAAAATCAGCTTTTCAACATCAGTTGTCGAAAATCTTTTTGGATTTATGAAAATTTATGCTAAAACACACTTAAAATCTTTTTGAATTTTGAATTTAAAACGAAATGCAGTAAAGAAATATTTACAGACAATATTTTTGTGAGTTTGTGTAAGAGGATCATATCAGTTTATGAGACAAATTACTAACACCGTTAAGCTTTTGACATTTTAAGTTCTAAACGATTCACATAGATTGTCAGTATACTGATCCACTTAAATTTTCACACAAAGTTCAACTGTTTCGAGATACGAGATTAATGTTTTAGAGACTTAAACTTATTCGTGTGTCCCACCTCTTGAATATACTCTCGTATCCAGATCCCAATATTCAGTCTTATAGGTGAATATACCTAGATGATATCTGTAAAGGGTTAAATGCGAGGGCCATGAGAGCTCAGACTATTGCTTCCGCAAAATCAGAGAGATGATGGCTTCGACTTTTAGGTGTGTTCCTTTTAGAGAATCTTTTATTCAACAGCACATGATTAACATTTTGCAATGTTTCATCATTTTTATGCTGAGGGTGGTGCTATATTTCAAGCAGGCGAAAAGTATTATAGGGGGACTAGGCCATTGCTTCCGCAAAATCAGAAGTCCCGGGATAATACCCCAGATATCACTAAGCATAAAGACCTAGTATCTCAGAAAGAGGGACCTTTCAAAAAAGATTTCGGGGGTTACCCATATATCCGAGAGATGTTCCCCACGAGATAAGTAAGTTTGATATTTAGGTTTATATCTCGAACACAATCTACTAAATGTATAAAAACCTACTGGCACATCATCAGTGAGACTGTTTATCACATTTGACTTTCCAATTCTTTAGCATGTTGTGATAGTCCACTGATGTACTATCATTTCCTCTTTTTTTTCACAACAAAACTCATTTTTTATTTTATCATGTTTTTGACTTTTTCAAATTTTCTAATGTTTTTGGATTTTCTGAAATTCTTACTCCCCCTAAAATTCAAAACCATTTAAAGAAATGTTGAAAACAAACTATACAAGAAAAATGACAACTGGCATCGAATTGCTTCAAATCGCCATCCACTTTCATAAACAATCAGAACTCCCCCTATCAACAAACTATTTTCCCATTATGATTTCAAAACACCTAAGTTTATTTTAATCAAAATGGTTTTTCCGGAAAATTAGTTTAGTTGATTTTCACAATCCATTTGTAGGGTTGGGGATAAACTCATCACATTTAAAAAAAACCACTTGTATGAAGATTACATCATGTTCAACCTAATGACCTTGATGAACCACTTGTAAGAAAAATCAATAACCACTTGTAGGTTCATTCAAACAAACATATTTCAAGAATGATGCCGATTCATGCTCCACGCTTACTAACCTGGGAGCCCCGACAAGTCAGAATTTTACTTATGAAAAACAGACATCCAAGCCTGACCAAACTTGGATGTTTCCTCTTCAACTTCATTTGGGTAATAAGTTGCCTTCTTTGTTTCATAAAAATCTTTTACCCCTTTCACTTTCCCCTCAACCATTTTTTCAAAAATCTTTTTCACATTTCCATTAAAAGCTTTTTCGACATCAAATTCTTTCTTCTCAGAATAGAATTGATTCGAGATCTCAACCTTTCCATCTTTTTGTTTAAAATTTTTAGTCCGCAATGGGGGAAAGTTAACATCATCCAATGGCGGAACTGAATTTTCTCCTTTTTAAACAATTTGTGGCTCCTCTGACTTTGTGGAATCAGATTCATCACCAGATTTCACCTCAGATTTCTTAACAACCCATGTTTGGTTGTCAGAATTCACCCTTCTTCTGTAAAATCTTTTCGAACATTCACCAACTTCGTATGTAGAGTTTTTGAAAATTTTGAACTTTTCAATTGGCGGTTCAGTTTTATCAACAACTTTTTCTTTGAGTTTTTCAGAGACTCCCTGTTTTGTTTTTGTTGCTTGAGGACAGTTCCATGCAATGTACCAACTTCATTGCATCTGTAATAGATTCTTGTCTCCTTTCTTTGATAAGCTCTATTCTTCATTTCCTCTTGCTTCTTGGCAAGAAATTCTTGGTTTGATTGTTTCCAGAAAGAACTCTTTGATTCCTCTTCACAGCTTGTCCCTGAAACAAATTTTGTATTTGTTTTAGAAGTTTTCTCATTTTTATATTTTTCAGGTGAAATAAAACCAAGACCTTTCTTTTTAAAATTACCGTTATGATTTGGTTTCTTTTGAAAACCAGAACCAGAACTGTAACCTTTTTTTCTTGTTTAAACGTTGTTGAACTCTTGAAGTGTACTTTTTAGGTTTTTCATTAAAATTTACATCTTTTATTTTAGAAATATTAATTTTTGTTAATTTGAAAACCTTTTTGATCTTTTCAATTTGAACACTTCTTATTAGAAATTCTTTATCAGAATATAATTTGTTTGAATCATTCAAAGTATATACAACTTCAAATGTTTCGTCCTTCAAATGAGATTTTGATAAAAGAAATTCTTTATTGTATAATCTTTTAACCGATGGTCTTTGAACTGTTGACCGACGAACTCAAACTTTTAATAGACAAACTTGAACTTCCAGACTCGGACTTTGACTCAGACTCCTCATCTTTATCCAACACCTGATCGACCACCTTTTTTATTAACTCGGACTCATGATCAGTATCAGACGATGTAAAAGTGACGTCAATGTTTTCTGGTAAATCATCGGTTATTTCGGACTTTAGCTTTATATTGACTGCCTTTTTGACTTGCTCCTCATTTGGTTTTCTGGGAGAATAACCTCCCCAGATCGGAGGCGGACACTTGTTATATCTGACACTCTGTTTCTTACCAATATCCTTCTCTTTCGGCTTCTCATCTTGAAATGCTTCCATTCCTGTAACAGTTGTATAAATTCGATCAATCAAATAATCAGAACTAGAATAACTTTGCAGTAAACGTCTAATTCTCTCATTTTCAATCTTTTCCAACTCTTGCTTCAGCTTTGCACACTCTTCAATGTAATGATTAATTGCCTTCTGCTTTGACATCATTACCGCATTCATCATTGTTAACGCATCTTCTCTTTCAAAATTCGTCTTTTGAAGACCATTTACTGTTCTATTCAACACATCATATGATTCTTTCACATAATTAAGATTGAACAGTAATTGTTCTTTCATCTTATCTTGCTCACTCAACTTCTCATCCTTTTCTTCACACTGTTTGTGTCACGACCCCCGACCCACCCTGGACGGAATCGGAAGTCGTGAACAGTCCAGTGGTACCGATGATTATTTTGAAAACGTTGCAGCGGAAATTTCATCAGGACCGTGAGTTCGGAAAAATATCAGAGTTTAGAAAACACCGGATTTTATTTATTAAATAGATGGGACAAACCCATGTTTTACAATGGTAGCTTTAATAAGGATAAATTTGATTATATAAAACAATATTTCTTAATTTAATTTAATTAATAAAATAAGCCACTTCTTGATGCCCTTCAGTGCCGTATCCATCTCTTACTCCAATCTACTGTAATTACCTGAAACGCGTTTTAAAAAGGTTTTGTCAGCGGGAAATACTGAGTGAGTTCATTCTTACTAAAACGACACGTTTGTTATAATTCACAGTATTAAGAGAATACAATGTTTCTGATATCAAACCAACTACCCACAGTATTTGTCACTCGACTCTTTTCGGTGACTGTGGTCATATCACCATTGGCTGCCCCAATGAATGACGGTTATCACTAAATTTAGGTTCGCCCACCTAAAGTGATAAAACAGCAATACTGTGCACAATACCCCACATACCGGCTGTAATTTGGTGATTACATAAACTTAATCACTGTAATTATAACTTTGAAAATATTTTAAGAATTTATAAAGCAATTTGATAAAAAGAGAATGACTCACATTGTAGATTTAACGAGCATAGTATAAGCCTACTGATTAGCCTTGATTAACCTAATTTAAATAACAATGCACATACAAACAGGTTAGTAACTAATACAGCAGTTACGACAATTCACGAGATTAAACCCTCACAACGATTTACAAGTGCAATACTTAACAATTCAGCGGATTCACAACGAATGACAGAGTATAGTCCGATTTCGAACAACACTCAAACATTCAAGTCGAAATCACGATGAATAACAAAGTATAAACTCAATTTCAGCGGCACTTAAACAATCGTTGGATAGTTATAATCGATCGGACGTTGAATCGTAATAGCGATCGAGTTATTACCCTGATTGCGGCAGCGTTTCGAGATTAGTGTGTGTTGTGTATTAATCGAACTATAACTCAGTGTAAGTTTAGAGTTTGGACGTCGAATTAACGCAGAAAGCTAAGTGCCAACCTCCCCTATTTATACTGAAAAATTGTCCCCCTCGCGTGTCACGACGGGTTACCTGATCGGCGTCGCGTGGCGCGACGGTTTGGTTTTAACATAAGGTTGCCACGTGTCTCGGTAGCCTAGCTGAGTCGACCGTTCGAGAAAATTCGATTTCTATGAAAAACTGTAAGGATAATATCGAATGGGAAATGCCCCCCTGAGTTTTAGGGGCCCTGATCCTGATTCTGATTGTTCTGAAAACTTTAGGGATTGTGCAGGATTACTTGGGTGTCTCAATTAGGGTTTCTTTTTAGACAAAATATAAATAATAATAATAATAATAATAATAATAAAATATAATAGTTTTGGGTGAGAGTTGTTATGGATTGGGATAAAAAGGAATAAAATAGTGAGAAAAGAGAATGGACCCACTTGGTAACTTTAGGGTTCAACTAGAAAGTCTCCGGGTAGAATATTGGGTATAACTTCTGAGCTATTTTGAAAATATATAAAGCACTCGTGTTAAGTATAATACCCCTAATTCAACCTTGTCCCGAAGTCCCGAGACAGAACCCCAACAACTTAGTCGGGCAGAGCCCTGACATATGTTATGAGGCTCAGATCAATCGGAAAGGGTAGCGATGATCGGGAGTTAAAACACTTAAAACGGGGCATAGCTGTATTATTATTATTATAAATAAAATAATTACTAGAGAAATTTGAGAGTGAGAAAGTTTGGGCGATATCAAGACAGGAAGAAGAAATGAAAAATGAAAGGCATATTTATAGCAAAGTATAGGAATTCCTTTGAGTTGAAGTAACATCCTCCAATCTTATCTATATGGACACACGTCCATTAAAGATTCATTTTAATAGTTTATTCTTTTATTTCTTAGGATGACACCTACAACATTCACATTTTCTAAATTTCAAATGTTAAATTATTATATTATTTTCATTCGTAAATTTTCTTTGATTTATTATTATTATTTATTATTTATATATTATAATTAATTCAACTGCTTTACTTATTTGGCGTGTATAACTTTTAAAATACGACGTTTTATAAAATAATAAATATGTCATCAGAATGAGAATATTTTTGTCTACATTTGGGTCTAAGTTTTATTAAAAATAGAGTAGGTTCAAAATACAATATATTTTTATAGTTTAATTAGTAAATGGTTCCTGGGCCCGTCTAGGTACTTCATATAACTTACTCGTAATCTACCCGTCTAATTATATGAGTTTATATAGACTTTTATTTTATTTAGAAAATGTCACCCATATACAAGCCAACTAATTATATTATTTCAACCAACTATTTAAAATAGTGTTTAAAATTATTTGGGTTAAATATTTATATTAAAAATAACTAGTTACTAGTTACTAGTGGTTAATAAATTTAACCAAACCTATAATTCTTATATAAAAATAGGGATGTTACAGTTTGCAAAATTCTGAACACTTTAGACACGGCTTGATTACTTCAACAATCTTTTTAACTTCAATTATCTTTTCAACTTCAACCACTTTTTCAATTTCAATTACCCTTTCAGCAACTTCAACTTCCTTTACAACAAACTCAACTCCTTCACTCTGTTCAGACTTCTCTTCCTGTGCAACAATCTCGCTTTTTTACTTGTTTCTGATTCTTTGCTGCACGTTTCTTCTTTAGCTTTTCCACACGATCTGTAAAATAAAATTGAAAACTTTCAGGAGATAAATGAGTTTTTGCAATATAAATATGCTTTTCTTCCTCATCATCACTGTCATCAGTTGATGATTGATCAAACACTTGTGTCTGTTCTGAACTATCATCTGAAGAACTAGATTCATCATCTCATTCTTCTCATTATCAGTAAACACTTTCATCCATTCTTTCATCAAATTTGGCTCTTGAACTATTTGTGCAATGAGAGCTACTACTTTTGAATCAGGTGGAATGTATTTATCCCAGCTAAATCCTTCTGCCACTTTTTCATCATCTTGATCAATGATACCATAATAAGCTTTCTTATTTGCTTCTACGATCATTTTTGCATGTGCAGTTTGTGGTTCTTTTTGTTGATACGGTTGATTAGTAACCTGTTGATATATGGCTTTCCGATAATAATCATTACCACCGAACGGATTCTTTGCTCCACTTGCTTCTCGATTGGTACATTCCTTCTTGAAATGACCTTTCTCCCTGCATCGAAAACAAGTAACTTTAGATTTATCAAAACCCAAAGTAGATACATTTGCATCCAAGAAATCATCTCTTCCTGTAATCATCTTGAATTTTTCTGCTCTTCTCAAAACACTCGCTAAGCACCACTTAATATCCATCAGCTCCATCTCCTCAGCATCAATCTGATCGTAATCCTCTTTTGTCAACATAGGATTTCCGATCCTTCCTGCAACCAACCCTTCATATGATTCCAACACTGTTACAAGTAACGCCATATGATTTTTAACAACCTCTTCAGAAAAATTTTGACCATTCTGAAGATGCAACGCAATGTTGCATTTTAAAACATGACCATTTTTGCTGTTTGAGCTTTGAAATTGATGACTTGAGCTTGAAGCTTTTGGATTAACACTCGGGTATGAGGAGAATCCACTGCTGCTGCTGTTTGGACTTTGATTGATTGATCCAGATGAATTTTCTGCACTGAAAGCAGTTTGGATTTTTGGACTTGCTTCGATATTCTGAACACTCCCTTTGTAGTACATTTTAACATCTTGTTGTGCACTCGGATTGTTCATTCTTGCAATCTTTTGTTGCTCAAGATCTTGACCTTCAATCTTTTCAATGAACTGGGAAAATGTCAAACCATCATATTCTCCAGTATTCTTTAATATCATCAAAAATGTACCCCATTCTTTCTGAGGTAAAGCATCAGCTAGTTTGTCGACCCATTCTTCACGATCTTTGTTGATATCTAACAATGACATTGAACGTACTAAGTGACAATATCTTTCAATCAGTTTCTTTGTATCTTCTCCTGGCAAACTTGTAAATAAGTCAAATTCTTTCTTTAGCAATGCCTTTTTACTCTTGATCATCTTCTCACTTCCCTCAAACTTAATTCGAAGTGCTTCCCAAATTGAACGTGAAGTCTTATCATGTTGAACCAATATGAATATGTCTTCTTTAATAGCTTGCTAGAGTAAGCTGATCATCATCTTTTCTGCTTTGTACATGTCTCGTTCTTTATCCGTAAATTTAAAAATCTTTTTCTCAACTCCCAAATCAGTACGTGGTAGCAGATACTTTTTCTCAACACACTCCCAATGTTTTGGTCAAAAATTACCTAAGCAATTAAGTGATCAAATTAGTTAAGTGAGGTAGTGTGCTAAGATTATGTGTGAAAAATGTGTTAACCAAATTAGTTATGAAAACAGTTTCAGGATACGGCTCAGGATATCGAGCTGTATCTACAATCAAACAATGAGCAAAAATGTAAAGGTTGACACGTGATGTACGAGGAAAGCCCTTGATCAATCTAGATCGCCGGCATAAAACCTCGGGAGCTGACAATCGCAACTGCCTTGTTCTTCTATTGCTTCAAATATCAGGATACAGTGCAGGATGTGGTGCGGATCGACTATGTGTTACAATGTAATTCGAATACAAGTGTTGTGTGTAGTGTTTGCAATGAGCTAGAGAGAAAGTGTTTGAAAATGTGTAAGTTGAGTGCCTTAATCTGATCCGCCCCCATCTATTTATAGTAAAACAAATGTAACTAACTATCCTACATAACCGGGATCCAACGAATATTCCTTAGTCGAACGTTGTAGACCTGGTCTTTCGGGTTCAACGTCTCTCCTTTAACAAATACGCCCGAGTCTTGAGGAGATAAAGTCCATTTGACCGTTGGCAAGTCCCAGTCTTTAACCTGCACGTGATTAAT
Organism: Helianthus tuberosus; assembly: GCA_030545235.1. Taxonomy (NCBI): domain Eukaryota; kingdom Viridiplantae; phylum Streptophyta; class Magnoliopsida; order Asterales; family Asteraceae; genus Helianthus; species Helianthus tuberosus. Next base: position 91,503,650 of record CM060386.1, on the reverse strand, counting down.
TCGATATACCTCAGGATATCACCCAGGATGTTAGCAATATCCCCGTCCAGTATCCTGATCACAGATAAACAATTAAAAGCAGGATATAGTTCAAGATATGTATGCTTAGAAAATGAGCCATAACAATTGTCCCCAAATATATCGGTTGGTATACCAATCCAACGAATATATTTTAAAAGTTTCACCTCATAACTTAAGGCAATTAATACGACTAGACCCTTGAAATGACGGTGGTGCAACTTCCAAAGCGTTATTTACTCTTTACCCCCTACATTCAGCCTATATTAACCGAGGGACTCCTCATTATGGTCATCCTTATCTTAAACCGAATATCAGGTACTTTCCTCTCTATCCTTTCTATTTTCCTTGTTTATATCTCCTTTTCTCCGATTGTGATCTTCCATGGCGACCCGTACCAGATCGCAAATGGCGGACTCTGTTTCCACCTTCCACAAACAGAATCTGCTTCAGAAACCTTCAAAAGAGGTGTGTTCTTTCGATAATTCTGACATCGCGGCCCTACGAGCTTCCGGTGCCTTTCCCGCCGGGACAATCTTCCGTCCGTTCGACCGAGAGGTCCGATCGGACTTTTGTTCCGACGAATGGGTCTTCTTTTTTGCATATCCTTTCTCCATAGGACTTCAATACCCGTTTTCACCTTTTATTTCCCGTTTCTTCTAACTTACTGGACTGAGCTTTGCCCAAATCATGCCCATGGTTTGGCGCATCTTAGTCACCTTGGAAAGAATTAAGGCTCGCCATATGCCCGACCTGTGCATCGAAGATTTGCCAAAGGCTTATCGTTTAAGATCTCATGGTTCCAGCCGATTCCTTCTCTTCTCTATTTCCAAAGATCCTCTCATCCTCAAAACTACCAAGACCGAGGATAAGTGGACAAGAAAATTCTTTTTTGTGAAAAGAGACTCCATTGATAAGGGTTTTGACCTCCCTAAAAGATGGTTGACTTCTGGTAGGACTTAGGGTTTTAGGAATATCCCCAATCATATCCCGAACCTCCATCCTGAACCAACATCCTGATATGTTTATTTCTTTTCTTGCAGCAAACTTTAAAGAACTAGCTCCTCCTAGTGCTGAATCGGAAGGGAGAATAAAATAGATTTACAAGCTTCCAGAGGGTGAAAGAACCTTTAACCTGCTACTCACAAGCTCAAGCCAAAGATCAAGCTCCAACATGTCTGGTAAGCATATTTTCAGGAATTATCTTTATATTAAACTGATTATTATTTTTAGAAGTATAATAAGCTTAAAAAATCTTCCCTTATGTAGTGCCAGTTATTAACCTCGAAGGCTTCCAACTTGACGAGTTGGATAGTTACTCCAGCCTTGTGCCTGCCGAACAAGAACCTAAGCCGAAGCCATCTGCCACACCGAAGCCCATCACTTCAAAGACTACTACCGCTTCTAAAGCCCCTCTAGCATCCAGGACCCGGGCCTCTAGTTCCCGGAAGAGGAAAGAAATGGATTCTCCAACCACCTCGGAAACATTCTCTCTCGAGAATCATGGGTTTAGTGAAGCTACTTCGTTCCTTAAGCAGGTAAAAATTCCTTTCCAATATCCTGAACATGCATGCTAGTCATTATCCTGTTCATTTTACGCCGATACCTGTATCTTTAACTGCAGGGCTTGGAACGTCTCATGCATTTGTATGAAGACGCTTGTGGGCTTAATAAGATGCTGCAGATCAAGCTCGAAAAAGCTGAAGCCACCATAGCCGATCAAGGAACAATCGCAGCTGCCAAATCCCAACATTATGAGGACAAATACAAGGCAATGACCTAGGAACATCAAGCAGCCCTCCACAAAGCCAATGAAGATGCTCAAGCCAAACTAGATGCCGCCCTTCTCCAATACCAGCAGAATATGAGTTCATATCGGGACAGTCTCAAAGCATCCGTGGTCATCTCTCTTCTCCAAGCCAGGATAAGGATGGCTTATGAGGCCAGGGATTTGGGTTTCGAATGCCCCTCCTGGAACATAAAGACTTGGGAAGCGAAACTACAGGATCTCAGAGGTCATCCCATTGCTCATCCTGCAAAGCATGCTGGTGAAGAGTCTTTTAAGGCGGCAGAGGAAGTGGCCAATGCTGGTGATGATACTGAGAAGAATCCTGAGGCTGATGCTGGTGCGAATGCTGGGAAAGAGGTTGCTGATCAGGAAGGCGCCGCTTCTTAAGCGGCGAAGTGGGCGATGATGGACATACGTGCCAAGGCCGGAGCCCACTTTTTTAAATTTCATGGTTGTGGTTGTGAAAAACAATATACATTTCCTGTCCTTGAACAATTTATATTTCCTGCATTAGAACAATACGATGACCAAAGGTGGATGGGTCCTAGGTTTTAGGATGAAGCCCTTGGTCATCGGTTAGTATAATCTGTTTTGAATTTCGTAGCGGTTGAAGGTGGACAGATTTCATTTTGAGATAAAACCTTCAACCGTTACGTATGTATGGTAAAAACTAATCGTGCTTTTGGCGGATGGGCCTTGGTTTAAGGTGAAACCAAAAGCACAACTTTTGACTTGTTAATAATATAACTATCTCTTGACTTATTTGTTATTGCCTTGCATTACTTAATGTAACTCTTAGCTTCGTAAAAATTTTGTATTGTTATCTTATGAAAATATCCTGATCAATATGCTCAATAATAGAAACTGTTATTAGATTCGTTCAACTTTGTAGAAAGCTTTTTAAAGAGTGAAAAGCAGTCCACTTTTCCAAAACCTGTTTTGATAATACTTAAATGATCAAAGTTTCAAACTAGTATTAGTTTTGTTTTGGTCAAAAAATCTGATGAGGATATTGCAACCAAACTCTTTGTTATGGGGTATGATGCTAATTATGTATATCAATAACAAGGATCACTTCAATGTAATTTGCACAAATGACACAAGGATGTATACGGGGAAAAAGCTCTTGATCAAGAGTTGATCTCCGGCACAAAAAACCCCGGGTGATGGAAACTACCGATCACCAAGCTCAAATAAATGAAAAATGTTTACAACTTCGGATAGTAACGAGCTAGGTACAAGGATCACTATCGTGAAATGTGTATAAGTGAGTGAAAACGAATGAATGTTCGTCGAGAGCTTCAAGTGTGCGAGTATATGAGTGTGTGTAGCTGAAAAATGACTAAGTGTTTTTCTACTAGCTCGTTACCCCTTTTAAAATAGAAGTTAACTACACTAACTAACTATCCGACTTTTGTGCCAAGCTCCCACGTTCTCCACAACGTCCACTTTTGGCCAAGCACGTGCGGGATAGTCTGGGAATATTCTCCAGGAATGTCGCCAAGACTAAGTCCGACTTGTTACTTCTGCAAAACAATACGAAACACAAGTGAACAATTGTTAGTATGAGGATCCTTAAGGTGATCCATGATCCTGATCCTGAAGCTCTTCTGAGGATCACTATCTGTCACAGAAGTAAGGATCACTAAAGAGGATAATAACTGAGGATCACGGGTCATTTAGAAATCCACCCCTAACAATTGCCCCCAAAATATAAGGAGTTAAATTGTAAATATGTGAGTTATATTTTCTTGATCTTATCTGCAACTAACTAACGGATATATAGCCGTTAAAATAGAACTAGCCGTTGCGATCATGACATCACAGAAGTGACTACCCTGCAGAATCATAATTATAAATAGAGATATAGATAGGATCATTATGCATTCAAATTCGAAAGAAACTCCCTTTAAATTCTCAGTCGACGATCAACCAGGTATTTCTTTCTCCTCTTTCTCCCTTTCTTACTCTGTTTTTCTTTCTTTATCACCACCGCTTTGAGAATGTTGCTCCGAAGCTCACCGGGCAAGGATCACAAAAAGGATAGCCCTTTGAAGAGTCAAAAGATCATCAAAGACTCAGTGAACGAGAGGTGTTGCTTTAACGATGCACAAGTAGATAACATCCGTCACCGTTTTCCGGAAAATGCCTTTTTCAAACCCTTCGATCCTACTGTCCTGAGCGACTATGTTTCAGAAACATGGGTTGCCTTTCCAGTTACTCCATTTGCCATAGGGTACACCTATCCTTTCCCAGAATTCACACAATCCTTCTTTTCCCTTACCGGCATTTCTTATATCCAAGCCATGCCGATGATTTGGAGGGTTTTGTATACCCTAGAGAGGATCATTGAGCAGGAGGGCGTTGATTTAGGAATGTCGGAATTGGCAGAACTGTATGATCTTACTACCTTTGGTTCCCATCGTTATTTGTTCAAACGAAAACCCGGTGCAGAACATCCCCTTCTTAAAGTCACCAAGAATGACAAAGATTGGAAACGTCGCTTCTTCTTTGTAAGAAGGGATACCATTTCAGATGGAAAGCATTTACCAAGGGAGTGGTCCACCAATGGTAGGACAGAGGATCCTGAGAAGGATCACCAGGTAGTCTTGTTTTTGTAATAGGATCTCTAACCCTTTTTGTCTTGTGTCATGCAGCTATCTCTGTTTCACATCTCCTCACAACACCCGCAACCAGGGAAAGGCTTGCTGCTTTCTGGAAACTCGATCCTGAAACTAGAACTTTCAAGACAACAACCCAAGACTCTCAGGAGGTATCCTCAGGCTCTGTTACGATGTCAAGTAAGTATCTTTGTTTTAAAATTTATATAAATAGTGAAATATAAGTTAAGTGAATATACTTATCTTGTTTTGGTTGTGTAGGTGCTGGAAACTCTGCCAAAGCTGCTTCAAGGTTCAGTGTCACCGACCTCACCACTGTCAAATCCTCTAAAAGAAAGGTTCATGCCAGCCCGACAGCCTCAATCCCCAAGGCACCCCTCAAAGGAAAGGGAATCAAGAAGAGAAAGGCCTCCGAGGCTGAGGATTTGCAGGGTCTGCCCCTAATCCGCCACCAATTCCTCGAGTACTTCAATGATGTAAGGATCACCAACTCTGCCTTGGTATCCTACTTGTAAGAGGATCACCTGATCTTGAACTGCTTTATCTTTTTCTTTTGCAGAAATTTGCTGAGATTGAGGATTATGTGGGGAATGTCGAGGAGCTGGACAAAAAGATTGCTGACCTCCAACAGGTTGCCGTGCTCAAGGATCTTGCACTTGCTGACCTTCGGAAGGAACTCCAGGATACCAAACAGGAGATGGCCAAGGTGCTGGTTAATTTTGACTATGAAAGGCAGGAGATCACAGATGATGCCAAAGTCTCTGCCGCCATAGCAATGTACAAAACCAAGCTGCAAATGGCCTTGGAAGCTCAGGATCCTGCCTTCGACAAAAGCAACTGGGAAATTGAAGAATGGAAGGCAAGGCTGGCTGAATTGGGTGATGAAGAGGAGGTTGAAGAGATCCTGACAATCGAGGCTGGAAGCAAGGGTGAAGCTGGTGAAGCAAGTGGAGCCGGAGGTGGTGATGCAGTAAAGGTTTAGGCTGCTTGATTGGGCAATGATGGACATTTCTAGACGTAGCCGGAGCCCAATTTTTTAAATCTGGTAGTAGTTTTTTTGTGGTTGTGATGTTTTAAACAATGATGGTCTGTACTGAACAATAGTTTTTTAGGATTAAGGATCATGTATGATCCTTTGAACAATAGGCAGGATTGCAATTGGTGGAGGGATCCTCTGTTTGGGGGATGAAGCCATTGTGATCCTGCCGCCTTTATATTCCTGCACTACTTTTGAACTTATTATCATGGACACCCTTTACCTACCCCAGCGGACGGGCCACATTTTGCTGGTAGATGCTCGGGGTAGGTAATTTTGACAACCTTTTAAGGGTTATTACTTTGTTAATAAATAAAATCTTAACCTTTTGTCGCTTATCTTGTGTTGTTATCCTTGTGTTTCTTTGATTTTCCTTTGTTTTGATGCATATTTATTGAACAAATAATTTTGAATAAGTCAAATTGAAAATATTTAGGATATGATCCATGATCAGATATCCTTTAGTTAAAGAATCTCAAAAAGCAATATGTTTTAAGGATCACAAGTCTAGTTGTCAAACTTTAAGGGTTATTCAAATAAATAACGAATAGAATTAAAGATAGTTAAGGATCATACCTGAGGATCCAAGTTATGATCCTAACCATAATAAGGATAACTATAAGATAAACCTTAGAATAAAGTAAGGATCAAGGATCCATAGTGGCTTGTCTTCAAGGACCTGAAATATATCATAACTTGGGACTAAGACAATATAATAAGATAAGAGTTAACAACTGGGGACAAGCCCAAGGATAACTAGGGACAAGCCCAAGGATAACTGGGGACAAGCCCAAGGATCGTATGTAAACTGGAGTATGGCCCTAACTGGCGACTATCCAAACTTAGTGACATGAAAATGCCAAAACCTTAGCTAACGTGAAGACGTTAGAAACCTTAGCTAACGTGAAAACGTTAGAAACCTTAGGAACGGATGTATGGTACGTCTACCATTATACGTAGGATCCTAGGCATAGCCAGTACAATGGAATTATCAGCCCCTAAAACGAGTACTGGTCCCAATGCCTTGAACTATACTAGGATCATCATGTGCTACAGGCGGAACTGGGGTCAAGCCCAAGGATAACTGGGGTTAAACCCAAGGAACGGATTGCTTCTGCAGATAACCAATGTTATGCAAAGGATACCTGAACTTTCAAAACTCAAACTCACGTGAGAGATGGATAAAGGATACATGATCCTTATCCTTATATGAGAAAATAAAGAAATGAAATAGTTCAGGTTTAGGATATTACCTAAGTATAGATCACCGATATTTTGAGGATCCTTTGAGGATCATCTGTGCCATGAGGATCCTGCTCACATGAAATATTTCTTCAAGTGGACAGCATTCCAAGCCCTTGGTAGCAAATCACCTTCCATGGTTAGCAATCTATATGCCCCCTTTCCTGCTTCAGCTTCAATCAAATAAGGGCCTTCCCATTTTGGAGCCAATTTTCCATCAGCAGGATTGGTGGTATTCTGAAATGCTTTCCTTAATACCATATCTCCAACTTGAAACCTCCTGATCCTGACATTTTTGTTGTAAGCACCAGCCATTCTTTGTTGATAACTGGCCATCCTTATCCTAGCCATATCCCTGATTTCTTCAATAGTATCCAGGTCTTGAGCCAAGTTTTCATTATTTTCATCAGGATCACGAGTACTTGTTCTAGCAGTTGAAACCACCATTTCTGTTGGGATCACTGATTCTGCCCCAAACACCAAAGAGAATGGTGTTTGACCAGTTGCATTCTTAGGGGTTGTCATGTCAGCCCAAAGCACATAGGGTAGTTCTTCTGCCCATTTCCCTTTCTTGGATCCAAGCTTCTTCTTTAAATTGTTGATGATGATCTTGTTGGATGATTCTGCCTGACCATTAGCTTGTGGGTGGACTGGTGTTGATGTTATCATCTTAATCCCCCAGCTGTCACAAAAGTTTGTGGTTCTGCCCCCAATAAATTGGGAACCATTATCACATATAATCTCAGAAGGAATTCCAAATCTAGTTATAATATTTCTTTTAATGAAGGATATAACTTCCTTTTCTCTGACTTGGGCAAAAGCTTCAGCCTCTATCCACTTGGAGAAGTAATCAGTCATAGCTAGCATGAATACTTTTCCACCAGGTGCCTTAGGGAGCTTACCAACTATATCCATACCCCATCTCATAAACGGCCAAGAGGAGGATATAGGATGCAATAATTCAGCTGGTTGATGTAGGATATTGATGTGTCTCTGACAAGGATCACATCTCTTAGCATATTCCACAGCATCTCTCTTCATGGTTGGCCAGTAGTATCCTGTCCTCAGGATCCTTGAGAATAACGCCCTGCCCCCAGTGTGGTTTCCACAATCTCCTTCATGGAAGTCTTTCAAAACTTCATGGATTTCAGGATCCTCAATGCATCTCAAGTATGGTCCTGCAAGAGATCGTCTATACAACATATTATTTAAAATTGTGAATTGAGATACCTTAGATTTGAAAGCCCTAGGGTTTTCTCCTGTAGGAATCTCTCCATGTTGTAAGTATCTCATAATTGGTGAGATCCATGATCCTGATCCTGAATGGGATTGAGTATCCTCACAAGGGATAATTGTAGAATCATTTCCTATCTCCATAGCCTCATGATCCTCGATAGCCGGGGCCAGGATATGGATAATAGGGATCTTGATATCCTCCGGGATCTTCAAGGATGATCCTAAGTTAGCCAATGCATCAGCCTCTGTATTTTCTTCCCTTGGTACCTGTGTCAAACTAAAGGAAACAAAAGAGAGTGCCAAACTTTTAACTATCTCTAAATATTTGGTTAGCTTTTCACCTTTAACAGCGTAGGATCCATTAAAGTGGTTTGTAATTAACAATGAATCTACATGTACCTCAAGATACCTGATCCCCATATGCTTTGCAATTTGCAAACCAGCAATTAAGGCTTCATATTCAGCCTCATTGTTAGTGGTTTGGAACTCACAAGCTATAGAGTGGGGTATTATGTCCCCCTGTGGCGATTTTAGTAGTATTCCAAGCCCTGTGCCTTTGACATTTGAGGATCCGTCAGTATAGAGTATCCAAGGATCCTTGGTCTCTTCTAGCTGCTGGACTTCTAACTCAGCTTCTTCTTGTAAATCACTTCTGAAATCAGCCACAAAGTTAGCTAATGCTTGGGATTTGATGGCTGTCCTAGGCTCATATCTTATATCATATGCACTTAGCTTCACTGCCCACTTAGCCATCCTTCCTGACATCTCTGGTTTCCTGAGGACATTCTTAATTGGAAAATTAGTTTTAACAATGATAACATGAGTTTCAAAATAATGTCTTAACTTAGTAGATGCCATAATTAATGCAAGGATAAGTTTTTCAAGGTGTGAATACCTGGATTCGGCATCAAGTAAACTTTTACTTACATAATAGACAGGATGTTGTGTACCTTCATGATCCTTAACAAGGACCGCACTTACTGCTTTTGAGGATACTGCAAGATACAAGGATAGCACATCGCCTTTTTCTGGCTTCATCAAGGCTGGGGCTGAGGATAGGTAATCCTTGAGGGCTCTTAAAGCATTTTCATGCTTCTCAGTCCACTCAAATTTCTTGTTCTTTCTTAGGATATCATAGAATTCTTTGCATTTCTCTGAGGATTTGGATATAAATCTGTTCAAAGCTGCTATTTTGCCTGTTAGCCTTTGAACATCCTTAGCATTGGCCGGAGATTTGATATTCACTATGGCTTTGATTTGTTCCGGGCTAGCTTCAATGCCTCTCTTTGTCACCATATATCCTAAGAATTTACATGCTTTAACACCAAAGTGACATTTTGAAGGATTAAGTTTCATATTATATTTATCAAGGATATTGAATGCTTCCTCCAAGTCTCTTAGGTGATCCTCAGCTTTCAAGGATTTTACCACCATATCATCTATGTAAACCTCCATAGTTTGTCCAATCTGATCCTTGAACATCATATTCACTAGCCTTTGATATGTTGCACCTGCATTTCTTAGTCCGAACGGCATAGCAATATAGCAGTATATACCAGTTGGAGTCATGAAGGCTGTATCCTCTTGGTCGGATGGTTCCATTTGGATTTGTTGGAATCCAGATGAAGCGTCCATAAAAGTTAACAGTTCATGACCCGCAGTTGCATCCACCATGGAGTCAATGTGGGGTAATGGGAAAGGATCCTTGGGACATGCCTTGTTTAAATCGGTAAAATCGACACATACCCTCCACTTTCCGTTTTTCTTTTGAACAACAACCACATTGGCCAACCATCTTGGATACTTGACCTCCCTAATCATACCTGCCCGGAGCAATTTCTCTACCTCTTCCTGGATAATGGCATTCCTTTCCGGTGCAAACTTTCTTCTCCTTTGATGGATTGGTTTGAAGGATCTGTCAATGCCGAGTTTGTGAGTGATTACATCTTTGGATATACCAGTCATGTCTTCATGTTTCCATGCAAAGGTAGTCTTTCTCCTTTTGAGGAAGGATACGAGGTCTTCTTTCATTTCGCCAAGGATCCCTGATCCGATATAGATTTTGGATTCAGGATCATCAGGATCCATGAGGATTTCTACCACATCCTGCTCTCTTGCCTCCAAGACATCCCTTGGAGGGTACCTTGATTACTATTGCTCCCTTGACTTCGAGGCTGGTTTCATCGATGAAGTGTAGCAATTCTTGGCCTCCTACTGATCACTATCAATCTTCACTATTCCCCAAGGACTAGGGAGCTTCACACATTGATGGTAAGTAGACGGGACTGCTTTCATATCGTGTATCCAAGGCCTGCCAAGGATAACATTACAACAAGATAAACAGTCAATAACACAAAATTTTTTATAAGAGTGTAGGCCTTCGATGTATATTGGGAGTTTAATGTCCCCCAGGGTATTCTTAGTTTCGCCACTAAATCCCACGAGCACGGAGGATCTTGGTATGATATCTGATTCAGGGATACCCATCTTCTTTAGAACATCGAGCTGGATAATGTTAACTGAACTTCCTCCGTCTATAAGGATCATGCGGACAAAATGGTTAGAAATGAAAAGAGTAATAACTAAACCATCATGATGAGGATCCTGGATATCAACACGATCATCCTCATCAAAGGTTATGACTTTTCCTTCGGAGACACTTGATGTTCGAACTGGTCTTTCTCCATTATCCATTTTAGTTTCCTTTGCATGCCTTTTAGCTGCTGAGAAGGATGTGCCGCAAATGTCTGAGCCTCCAGAAATAAAGTTTATTACTTGTGCATCTGCTGGAGGGGCTGGAGCCTTCTCAGGGATCCTTTCAGGATCCTGAGTCCTTGACTTTTTCCTTCCCAACAATTCTTTTAGATGTCCCTTGCTCAACAAGTATCCAATTTCCTTTCTTAGTGCAATGCATTCTTCTATGAGATGCCCGAAATCTTCATGGTATGCACACCACTTAGATTTATCCTTAGTTGCAGCTGGCCTATCATTTTTTCTCGGCCATCTAGCTTTATCACCTAGGTTCTGCATCGCAAGGATTAGTTCATTGTTATCAACACAAAAACAATATTCAGAAATTGGAGGATAATCCTTATCATCCTCTTCTTGATCAACAGAATGCACGTTCTGGTTATCAGATCTGTTGTAGGATCTGAACTTGTTGTTCCTGAATGAGGATCCTTGCTTATCCTGCTTTGAGGATCCTGCTAACCTCTCCTGGATCCTCTTGTCATCCTCTAGCCGAATGAACCTAAGTGCTCGGGTTCTTACCTCATCTAAGTTCCTGCATGGTGTCATAACAAGATCATCAAAGAAAGACGAATCCCTAAGTAATCCCATTTTAAAGGCCTCAACAGCCGTGGCTATATCTAAGTTGGGAATGTCTAAGGATTCTTTACTGAATTTGGTAATGTAATCCCTTAATGATTCATTATGACCCTGGGTTATCCTATATAGATCACTAGTTAATCGTTCAAATTTTCTACTACAAGAAAACTGATTATTAAACAAGTTAACTAGGTTAGCAAATGAGGTAATAGAATAGGGAGGAAGACTTAGCAGCCATTTGAGAGCTGATCCAGTAAGAGTGGATCCGAATCCCTTGCACAGGCATGCTTCCTTTAACCTTTCTGGAATTGGATTGTTCTCCATCCTCTCCCTGTATTGTGCTATGTGTTCCTCAGGATCTGTTGAACCATCATACAGCTTCATTGTTGGCACATGGAACCTCTTGGGTATCTCAGCATCACAGATTGGTGGTGCAAAACGAGATATCTTGTGGCTCCCATCTGCAATCTCTGGGATAGGTTTGACCACTCCTGGAACACTTGATATCATATCCTTTAACTTTTGCAATTCTCTGGCCATGGCATGACTGATACCTGGATCTTGCATAAGACCATGGTTAGTAGTATAAGAATTATTAAAAGTGTTACCTCCCATTGGATTCAGATTAGGAAGATTGGATGTTAATCCATATTGTTGAGGCTCTGGAATGATCGAGGGACCAGTAGAAGCATTGGTCTGCATTGGAATAAAATCTCCCTGATGGACATCTGAACTTCCTGTTTGCAAACTCCTCAAGGATCCTGGCATCTGGAAGGATCCCTGAAACTGGGACGATCCTGGAACGAAGGAGGATCCTTGAACCTGGGATGATCCTGGAACAAAGGAGGATCCTTGAACCTGGGATGATCCTGGAACAAAGGAGGATCCTTGAACCTGGGATGATCCTGGAACAAAGGAGGATCCTTGAACCTGGGATGATCCTGGAACAAAGGAGGATCATTGAATCTGCTGCATTCCTGAATATCCTCCTGAATTCGTGAGGGACCCCATATGCTGAGGATAGGATCCCGTTGGCTGGAAATATGAACCTGATGCCTGAGTCATTGTTGTTGTTCCGTAGTGCACTCCTTTTGGTCCACCCACATATTGAACGTCTGGAACCACTGATGGCTGAGAAGTAATCGCCGGAGTATCAAAATTCAAGGATTTCGGCAGCAGTGGGGAATGATCCTCTGCCGTTGTCTTTTGTTTCTTGAGATCTCCGATTTCTTTGAGAATCCTCTCATTGGTCTTATCCTGTTGCCGTATCTGATCCTTCATCTGCAAAATCAAAGTAAACATGTCACTAGTAGTGGGAGTGTAAGAAGCAGAAGAAGTTGGAGGTTTTGAGAAAATGGGAGTTGGTTTCTTCGCAGCATTCTCAGCATTCTTCAGGGATCCAGAAGGTGGTGGAGGCAAAGGGGGAACGCCTTGAGAAGAAGTGAATGAGGGCATCAAATTTGAAGCATTCTTCGCTGAGGAAGCCATTTGCTTGGTTGTAGTGAACCGAATTGAGCACATAAATGCGAATTTTTCTAAGGACGAACCACCAATTGCCCCACGGTGGGCGCCAAACTGTTTTGGTCAAAAAATCTGATGAGGATATTGCAACCAAACTCTTTGTTACGGGGTATGATGCTAATTATGTATATCAATAACAAGGATCACTTCAATGTAATTTGCACAAATGACACAAGGATGTATACGGGGAAAAAGCCCTTGATCAAGAGTTGATCTCCGGCACAAAAAACCCCGGGTGATGGAAACTACCGATCACCAAGCTCAAATAAATGAAAAATGTTTACAACTTCGGATAGTAACGAGCTAGGTACAAGGATCACTATCGTGAAATGTGTATAAGTGAGTGAAAACGAATGAATGTTCGTCGAGAGCTTCAAGTGTGCGAGTATATGAGTGTGTGTAGCTGAAAAATGACTAAGTGTTTTTCTACTAGCTCGTTACCCCTTTTAAAATAGAAGTTAACTACACTAACTAACTATCCGAATTTTGTGCCAAGCTCCCACGTTCTCCACAACGTCCACTTTTGGCTAAGCACGTGCGGGATAGTCTGGGAATATTCTCCATGAATGTCGCCAAGACTAAGTCCGACTTGTTACTTCTGCAAAACAATACGAAACACAAGTGAACAATTGTTAGTATGAGGATCCTTAAGGTGATCCATGATCCTGATCCTGAAGCTCTTCTGAGGATCACTATCTGTCACAGAAGTAAGGATCACTAAAGAGGATAATAACTGAGGATCACGGGTCATTTAGAAATCCACCCCTAACAAGTTTCAAATATTTTAATCAAATATTCTGAGAAGTATTTTGAAAATATATTTTGAGAATATATCAGGATATTTAACCTTTTACCAAACATAGTATTATCAAAAACTTAAACGATGTTTACAAAGGAAAGATCATACCAGGAATAGGGTATAACCCTATTATCAAACCTCAATCCCTTTGCAACTTTCCCAACGAAGATGTCCCCTGTCTGAGACACTTAGTGCATTAGTTCCAAGCCTCATCCTTTGAGCTTTACACCATTGCTTTAGTAGGAATGTCCCCTGTGTACAATGTCTTCAAATACTTAGAAATCTTCTGGATATCAGTTCCCATTGTATAGATAATTTTTCATGTTACAGGGGTAAAACCCAAGAATGTTCTGGAAATAAACTCCTTGTATCCTGGGGAAAATCCCAAATTTTCGTGCGCTACAGGCGGGAGTGTATAAACTCCAAGACTTAGAAAGGTGAAAACCTTTAAACCTTAGAGAGCATGAAAATACCCTTTCGTGAGAGAGGGTGATCAATCCTCATATACCTTTAGGATTCAGGATATAGCCAACAGTAACGAAATTATCAGCCACTTTTACATGGACTGGTCCCGCCACCTTGAACTATTCCCGAATAACTTGCGCTCCAGGCGGAGTGTTTAAACCCAACTCGAAAGAAAGGTGAACACCTTTAACCCTGTGAAGGGATCGGGATCCCTTGTACGTGAGAGAGGGGGCCAATCCTCTAATCTTCTGAAGTATCCTGAGTGAGCATCCTGGAGCTATATCCCGAAGCATATACTGCAAAACATCCTTAAACTAAGGTGGGTGTTAGCTTGGCTAACACCCCTCCGATGCTTAAGTTAGTATTGGGTTTCAAAGAACAAATCAAATCAAACATATTTAAAAGAGATAGGATTCATACCATCTTGAGATAGAAATTACATTCTATTCTTACTTAAAATAGAGCTTTAAGTGTATTGCATTCCAGGATCTTGGTAGCATATCCCCTTCCATATTCTTAAGTCTATATGCTCCTTTCCCTGCTTCTGACTCAACTTCATATGGTCCTTCCCATTTTGGAGCTAGCTTGCCATCGGCAGGATTAGTGGTATTCTGAAAAGCCTTTCTTAACACCCAATCTCCAACCATAAATCTTCTGGTCCTAATATTCTTGTTATATGCTCTGGATATTCTTTGTTGATATGCTGCCATCCTCAGCCTTGCTGCATTTCTTGTGTCATCAATAGTATCCAAATCTTGACATAAAGCTTCAGGATTCTGTTCAGGATCCCGTAGGGTAGATCTTGCAGTAGGTATTGCCATTTCCGTTGGAATCATTGCTTCTGCTCCAAATACCAAGGAAAATGGGGTTTGGACTGTTGCATTTTTTACTGTTGTCCTATCAGCCCACAAAACAAAGGGTAATTCTTCTGACCATCTTCCTTTTTGGCTCCAACTCTCTTCTTTAAGTTATTAACAATTATCTTGTTTGAGGATTCTGCTTGTCCATTCGCTTGAGGATGTACCGGAGTAGATGTTATCATTTTGATTCCCCAACTCTTGCAAAAGTCAGTAGTTCTCTTGCTTATAAACTGAGAACCATTGTTACAGATTATCTCGGCTGGTACTCCAAATCTGGTCAGGTTATTTCTCTTTATGAAGGATACTACTTCTTGATCTCTAACTTGAACAAATGCTTCTGCTTCAACCCACTTGGAGAAATAATCCGTCATTGCCAACATGAAAACCTTTCCTCCTGGAGCCTTTGGAAGCTCTCCCACTATATCCATACCCCACTTCATAAACGGCCAAGGGGAAACAATAGGATACGGCGGTTCAGCAGGCTGATGTAATATGTTACTATGTCTTTGACATGCGTCACATCTTCGAGCATATTCTGCGGCGTCTTTTCTCATTGTCGGCCAATAATATCCTATCCTTAATACTTTTGAGAATAATGACCTGCCCCCAGTATGGTTACCACAATCCCCTTCATGTATATCCTGAAGTACTTCTTTGGCTTCAGGATCCTCCAAGCACCTCAAATACGGTCCTGCAAGAGATTTCTTGTATAAAACATTATTTATAATAGTGAATCGTGACACCTTCATCCTAAATGCCTTAGGATTTTCATTTCTGGGGATGTGTCCTTCTTAGAGATATCTCATGAATGGAGCCGTCCAGGACTTAGGATCCTCTTCAGGATACTCTGCTCCAGGATCCTGAATATCCGCTACTTCTTTATCCCAAGGATTCGTTGCAGGATACAAGACATGTAATATTGGTATTTGGGTTCCTTCTGGTATCCTGATCGATGATCCCAGATTTGCTGAGGCATCTGCTTCAGCATTATCCTCCCTTGGTACCTGTTCAAGTGTAAAAACATCGAAATATCCTGCTATTTTTTTGAGAATATCGAGGTATTCGATTAATTTCTCACCCTTAACTGCATAGGATCCATTAAAATGGTTAGTAATTAACAAGGAGTCAACATATACTTGCAAATTCTTGATACTCATATTCTTAGCCAATTCTAATCCTGCAATTAAAGCTTCATATTCTGCCTCATTATTAGTAGAAGGAAATTCACACCTAATAGCCTGGGGTAATATGTCCCCCTGTGGCGATTTTAGTAGTATACCTAAACCTACACCTCTTATATTGGATGCACCATCAGTATATAATGTCCAGGATCCTGAAGATTCTCCTAATTGTTGAACTTCTAGGTCTACCTCGTCCTGAATGTCACTACTGAAATCAGCCACAAAGTCAGCTAAAGCCTGAGACTTTATGGCATTTCTAGGTTCATATACTAAATCATAAGCACTTAACTTTACTGACCACTTGGCCATCCTGCCTGACATCTCTGGTTTCCTAAGCACATTTTTGACAGGATAATTCATTTTAACATGGATCCTATGTGTCTCAAAATAATGTCTAAGCTTTGTCGATGCCATGACTAGAGCTAATATCAATTTTTCTAAATGAGAATACCTAGTTTCAGCATCTAACAAACTTTTACTAACATAATAAACAGGATACTGCTGACCTTCATGATCCTTAATAAGAACAGCACTTACAACATTCCCTGATACAGCGAGGTATAGGGATAGTGGTTCACCATTCTCTGGCTTCATCAATAGAGGTGCAGTTGAGAGATATCGCTTCAAATCCTGCAAGGCTGCTTCATGTTTTGCTCCCCATTTGAACTTCTTATTCTTCTTGAGGATATCAAAGAATTCCTTGCATTTTTTCGAGGATCTCGAAATAAATTTGTTCAATGCTGCTACTCGTCCTGTTAACCGTTGAACATCCTTCATATTCGAGGGTGATTTTATATCCAGGATAACTTTAATCTGCTCCGGGCTTGCCTCTATCCCCCTTTTCGTCACCATATATCCAAGAAACTTTCCTGCCCCCACTCCGAAATGGCACTTAGCAGGATTCAGCTTCATGTTATACTGATCCAGGATATCAAATGCTCCCTTGATATCCTGGAGGTGATCCTCAGCCTTTTTAGATTTCACCACCATATCGTCAATATATACCTCCATGGTGTCCCCCAGCTTATCTTTGAACATCATGTTCACTAATCTCTGGTATGTTGCACCTGCATTTTTCAAACCAAAAGGCATGGCAGTATAGCAATATATACCTGTTGGTGTCATGAAAGCAGTATCCTCCTGATCCGAAGGCTCCATTTGAATCAGCTGAAATCCTGAGGATGCGTCCATGAACGTTAACATTTCATGTCCAGCAGTAGCATCCACCATTGCATCGATATGAGGGAGAGGAAATGGGTCTTTAGGACAAGCCTTGTTCAAGTCCGTGTAGTCTACACAGACTCTCCATTTCCCGTTTTTCTTCTGTACCACAACCACGTTTGCTAGCCATCTTGGAAACTTGACTTCTCTGATCATCCTGCACTTCAACAATCTTTCAACTTCTTCTTGGATAATCGTATTCCGCTCAGGAGCAAATTTTCTTCTTTTTTGCTGAACAGGCTTGAATGATCTGTCAATTCCAAGCTTGTGAGTGATAATGTCTTTGGATATGCCTGTCATATCCTCATGCTTCCATGCAAACGTTGACATCCTGCATTTCAAAAAGTTAGTTAACTGCACTTCAATATCCTGAGGGATATTGGTTCCTACGGGCACTGAGATATCAGGATTATCCTGATCCAGGATAATTTTCTTCACATCCTGCTCCGAAGCTTCCAAGGCATCCCGGGCCCGCATCTTTAATTGCTATGCTTGATTAGGCTTGGTTGAAGATTTCATCAAGGATGAGTAGCATTCTTTCGCTTCCTGCTGATCACTTTCAACCTTGACAACTCCCCAAGGGGTAGGGATCTTGACGCATTGGTGATGTGTTGATGGCACAGCCTTCATATCGTGTATCCATGGTCTTCCGAGTATGATGTTATAGCAGGATAAGGAGTCCATCACACAGAAGCGTTGTATCGAGTTGACCCCTTCAACATATACTGGTAACTTTATCTCCCCTACAGTATTCCTAACTTCTCCACTGAAACCAACGAGCACAGTGGACTTCGAAGTAATGTCCATCGGAGATATATTCATCCTTTTCAATGTTTCCAGCTGAATTATATTGACAGAACTACCGTTGTCCACCAATATCCTACGTACAAAATGGTTAGCCACATATAATGTTATTACCAAAGCATCATGGTGAGGATCCTGAACAGTATCCCTGTCATCACTATCGAAAGTGATCACTTTATCAGTTGTGAGGGTAGTCATCCTGACTGGTTTATCTCCCCTTTCACTCTTAGCTTCCTTCGCATGTCTCTTAGCCGCCGAATACGAAGTCCCACAAATGTCGGATCCTCCTGAAATAAAGTTAATTATCTTGGCATCTGTTGGGGGTGATGCTGCTCGTTCAGGATCCTTCTCAGGATCCTGACCTTTATTCTTCTTTCTTCCCAGCAAGTCCTTCAGATACCCTTTGCTTAACAGGTAACTTATTTCTTTCCTTAAGGCAATGCAATCCTCGGTCATATGTCCGAAGTCTTCATGGAAGGCACACCATTTGGATTTATCCTTCCAATCAGCTTTCTGCTGGTTCTTTCGAGGCCACCTAGCTTTGTCCCCTAAACCCTGCATAGCATACATTAACTCAGGTATATTAACAGAAAAGCAGTATTCAGATAAGTCAGGATATTCTTCTGGATCCTCATCTTCAACAGCATTCACTTTCTTGTTATCATTTCTGCCATATGGCTTGGAGCGATATGGCTTATATGAGGATTCTGATTTCCTGTTAGTTGATTCATAGGTTGAGGTAGAATTCATCCTCTCCTGCATATATCTCAAAGCCCTGTTACGAGCTTCGTCAAGATTCCTGCAGGGATTCATTACAAGATCCTGATAAAACTGAGGATCCTTTTGTAACCCCATCTTAAAAGCTTGCACAGCTGTTGCAATATCAAGATTGGGATATCCAAGGATTCTCGACTGAATTTGTTCACATAATCCATCAAGGATTCCTGAGGTCCTTGAGTTATCCTGTAAAGATCACTGGTTAGTTTCTCAAAACTCCGACTACAAGAAAATTGACTGTTAAATAAATTAACCAAATGAGCAAACGAAGTAATTGAGTGAGGAGGGACGTTTAACAGCCATTTTAAGGTTGATCCTGTCAGGGTAGAACCGAATCCCTTGCATAAGCATGCTTCCTTGAGATCTGGAGGGATTGGATTGATTTCCATCTGTTCCCTATACTGGGCAATATGCTCCTCAGGATCCGTAGTTCCATCATACAGTTTCATGTTGGGAGTCTGGAATCTTTTTGGGATTTCAGCATCACAGATAGGATACGCAAAGCGGGATATCCTGTGGCTGTCTTGGGATACTTCCGGAATTAGCTGGACCACTCCAGGTACACTGGATATCATGTCCTTCAATTTCTGGAGCTCCCTGGTAAATGTTGACGTCATACCTGCATCCTGCAAAGAGCCATTATTGTTAGTAGCAAGAATATTATTATTTGACACATTACCGGTCTGAGGATTTTGGCCATATCCTGAAGCATATCCTGAACTCCTCACAGTCGACATCCTGACCGAGGAGGGTATCTCAGGAGTATGATTCTGAGAATGGCTTGGGACGATATTCCCCCTGTTATCCTCAGTGTAAACTACGGAACTGAAATTCAAAGCCCTGGGCTGTATAGGAGTGACAGTTTCTTCAGCGGGTCTACTCGAGCTAGCTTTTAAGAGTTATATTTCTCTTAACAGCATTTGATTAGTTTCTTGTTGCTGCCTCATTTGTTCCTGCACTCTTCCAAATAAAGTTAGAATTTCATCATTAGAGGCTAGAACGGGAGCAGATCCCTGAACACTCCGAGTAGGGATAACATCTTGAGATTGTGAAGAAAATGGCATCCTTGGAGGAGGTGGTGGAAGCACCGAACCGGTAGTAGCAGAGGTTGCAGCAGACATAGTGGAGGAGCTCATGTTTGATCTTGAGGCCATTGTAAACAATGTGGCAAAAGATTTTACAAAGATTTTTAGTAAAAGTAGCACCACTTGCCCCACGGTGGGCGCCAAATTGTTTTGGTCAAAAATTACCTACGCAATTAAGTGATCAAATTAGTTAAGTGAGGTAGTGTGCTAAGATTATGTGTGAAAAATGTGTTAACCAAATTAGTTATGAAAACAGTTTCAGGATACGGCTCAGGATATCGAGCTGTATCTACAATCAAACAATGAGCAAAAATGTAAAGGTTGACACGTGATGTACGAGGAAAGCCCTTGATCAATCTAGATCGCCGGCATAAAACCTCGGGAGCTGACAATCGCAGCTGCCTTGTTCTTCTATTGCTTCAAATATCAGGATACAGTGCAGGATGTGGTGCGGATCGACTATGTGTTGCAATGTAATTCGAATACAAGTGTTGTGTGTAGTGTTTGCAATGAGCTAAAGAGAAAGTGTTTGAAAATGTGTAAGTTGAGTGCCTTAATCTGATCCGCCCCCATCTATTTATAGTAAAACAAATGTAACTAACTATCCTACATAACCGGGATCCAACGAATATTCCTTAGTCGAACGTTGTAGACCTGGTCTTTCGGGTTCAACGTCTCTCCTTTAATAAATACGCCCGAGTCTTGAGGAGATAAAGTCCATTTGACCGTTGGTAAGTCCCAGTCTTTAACCTGCACGTGATTAATTCGATATACCTCAGGATATCACCCAAGATGTTAGCAATATCCCCGTCCAGTATCCGGATCACAGATAAACAATTAAAAGCAGGATATAGTTCAAGATATGTATGCTTAGAAAATGAGCCATAACACCCAAGATCTCAAATGATTAGCTTGAACCCAGTTTTCAAACCGATCTTTCCAACCATAATACTCCTCAATGCCCATGAGTTTCGGGGGTTTTTGCATTGTTCCAGTTTTGTTTTCCATGTTCATGCTTTGAGCAATGGCAGCCGGAGTAGTCGAGGCAGTAGCAAACGCGTTATAGAATTCCTCTTCCATGATTATGTAACAATTTTTCACAAAATCAGTTTTCAAACGAAATCAATCTTCTCAAACGAAATACACTTTCAAGCGAAATCAATCTTTTCAAACGAAATCTCTCAAACGAAATACCCTCTGCTGCGAAAAGACCTGTAACACAACTTCAAACGAAATCAGTTCACACGAAATTAAAAGTTTCACACGAAATAGAGTTTTCGTGCGAAATCACCAAACGAATGCTAATTTCGTGCGAAATTACCTGGTTTTCACACGAAATTAAAAACTTTGGAACGAAATAGTGATTTTGTACGAAATACTCACACGAAATACTGATTTCGTGCGAAATAAGCTGCAATTTCACGCGAAATAAGACAAAAATGTAATTTCGTGCGAAATCAAGAAGCTATTTCGTGCGAAATACTGCTGATGTCATCATATCGGCCATAACTTTGTCAAATTGATCAGGTTTTAGCTCGATTTTAGATCCAATTTTCTCAAGGCTTTGTTAAAACACAGTTTCGCTTATTATGTGAAAAATTCAAGTTATTTTAACCGTGAAATTATGTTCAATTTAGAAAAGAAGGTGTAGAAGACAGAATTTAACACTGAATCAGAAAGAACTCTTCCTCCTAAGCTCTGATACCACTTGTAGGATCGTTTTACCGACCAAATGAGTCGTTCAGAAGAGTTTTAGCTCAAAACGAAAGGCGGAAACAGACAAATTGAGTAGATTCAGCAAGATATTCACTTTAAATGTCTATTATATTGATTTGACAAAGATTTACAGCAAGTAGACACTTCGGCAGCAGTTCGGCACTGAAACCGGAAAGTTACAAATGAAACGAAATCAAGGGTATTTATAGGCAGGTTGATTTCACATGAAACTATACAAGCAAAATCACATTCACACGAAATTAATATTTCATGCGAAATCACCAAGTAATTTCGTGCGAAATTACTTGTCCTATTTCATGCAAAATTAGCCTCTTGACATGTTTTTTCGTTTTGCGTGCCCGGATCTATCTAAACAAATACAAGACTCGATACAAGACGAAGTCAACATACGGATGCACCAACATATAGCTTGGATGTGTTGACTCGTAGGCTCCACACGCGTCATGATACGTGGCAGCCTAGGGTGTCGCCCTGGTGACTGGCTGTCGCTGCCCGCGTAGGAACACAAGGGGGTCTTCGCGCCCCGTGAGCGCCCCTAAATTCTAGTTTTTATTTTACTTTTAATTATGTAAGGGTATTTGGGCTCGGTTTTCGCATATGGGGTATGTTCTAAGACATATAGGGACATTTTAAATATATTTAGGGGTGTCAGAAATATTTTGGAGGGTTGTTATATCCTCCCCACCTTGTTTTAGAACTCGTCCTCGAGGTCTTACAGGAATAAGTGTGGGTATTTCCTTTGCATCTCTGATTCAAGCTCACATTTGTACTGTGGTCCTCTTTTGGAGTCCCATTTTACTTTAACTAGAACCAATCTCTTGTGTTTGAGATTCTTGACTTTCCTGTCTTCGATCTGTAGAGGTCTTTCTACAAATTTTAACTGTTCATTTACCTCTATATCCTTACAAGGTACTACCAGTGATTCATCGGCTAAGCATTTCTTGAGATTACATACATGAAATACATCATGTATTCCTGCCATTTCTTCTGGCAGTTGTAGCTGATAGGCTACATGTCCTATTCTTTTAATAATCTTAAAAGGTCCAACATACAGGGCTTAGCTTTCCCCTCTTGATGAATCTGACTATTCCTTTCCAAGGAGAGACTTTTAATAACACCTTGTCTCCTACCTGAAATTCTAGTGGCTTTCGTCTGTTATCAGCGTAACTCTTCTATCAGTCACGTGCTACTTTCAGTCGTTCTTTGACTTGAACAATCTTGTCGGTTGTTTCTTGTACTATTTCTGGTCCGGATAGTTGCTTTTCTCCAATTTCTGCCCAACAGACTGGAGTTCGGCATTTTCGTCCATAAAGTGCTTCGAATGGTGCCGCATTAATACTTGTGTGATAGCTTTTATTATAATAAAATTCTATTAATGGTAAGTGATCGTCCCAATTACCTCCGAAATCAATTACACAAGCTCTAAGCACATCTTCCATTGTCTGAATTGTCCTTTCGCTTTGTCCGTCCATTTGAGGATGATAAGCTGTGCTTAGATTCAACTTGGTTCCCATTGCTTTTTGGAAACTTGTCCAAAAATGAGAGGTAAAATGGTTATCCCTATCAGAAACAATTGATAAAGGAATTCCATGTAATGAAACTATTTTATTTACATACAATTTAGCTAATTATTCCATACTGAAAGTTTCTTTCATTTGTAGGAAATGAGCTGACTTCGTTAGCCTGTCTACAATCACCCAGATTGTATCATTACCTTTCCTTGTTTTGGGTAGTTTGGTAAAAAAATCCATTGTTATCAATTCCCACTTCCAAACTGGCATTTCTAATTGCTGCAACAAGCCTGAGGGTTTCTGGTGTTCAACTTTTACTTGTGAACAGGTTAAACATTTGGCAACATAAGTTGCTATATCCTTCTTAATTCCTATCAACCAGAAATTCTTTCTTAAGTCCTGATACATCTTATCACTTCCAGGATGCATTCTATACTTAGACTTATGGGCTTCTTCTAATATACGGTGGCGTAGGTTTCCTAATTTGGGTATCCACATTCTCTTCTTGTGGAATCTCCAAATTCCATCTGTTCCTTGTTCTAATTCCTTAATCATTCCTTTTAACTTTTCAGCATCATCCTTGATTACTGATTCTTGTGCCTTTATAATCTGTTCATTTAAATCTTCCTGTAGATTTAATTTAAGAGAACGTACTCTTTTTGACTTTTCGTGATACTTTCGACTTAAAGCATCAGCTACTATATTTGCCTTTCCTGCATGATACTGGATATCACAATCATAATCGCTAAGAAATTCCATCCAGCGTCTTTGTCTCATATTTAACTCCTTTTGCCCGAAAACATACCTCAAACTTTTATGATCTGTGAAAATGGTAAACTTACTACCATTAAGGTAATGTCTCCAAATCTTAAGGGCAAAAATTATAGCTCTTAACTCTAAATCATGGGTTGAATAATTTTCTTCATGATTCTTAAGTTGTCTAGATGCATAAGCTATAACCTTTTGACGTTGCATCAACACATATCCATAACCTAACTTAGAAGCGTCACAATAGACCACAAAGTCTTCAGTTCTTTCTGGTAATGCTAGTATGGGTGTGTTGGTTAATCTTTGCTTAAGAATTCTAAAGGCTTCTTCCTGTTTTAGTCCCCATTCAAACTTAACAGATTTACAGGTTAACTTAGTTAAGGGAATGGCTATTCTAGAAAAATCTCAAATAAATCTTCTATAATAACCCGCCAATCCTAAAAAACTTCTAACCTCAGTTGGTGACTCAGGGGTTTTCCATTTGGTAATCGCCTCGATCTTGGTAGGGTCCACATGAATTCCTTCATGATTAACTAAATGTCCGAAAAACTGTACCTGTTCTAACCAAAACTCACACTTTGAAAACTTAGCATAAAGCTTTTCCTTTCTCAATAAACTTAGAAGTGCGTGCAGATGCGCTGCATGTTCCTCCTTATTCTTAGAGTAAATGAGAATATCATCTATAAAGATAATTATGAATTTATCCAAATATGGCTTACATATTCGGTTCATCATGTCCATAAATGCAGCTGGGGCATTGGTTAAACCAAATGACATGACAGTAAATTCATAATGGCCATACTTTGTTCTAAATGCGGTCTTAGGAATCTCCTCTTCCTGTACCTTTAATTGATGATATCTTGAGCGTAAATCGATTTTTGAGAAAAATCGAGCTCCTTGCAATTGATCAAATTAATCATCGATTCTCAGTAATGGGTACCGATTCTTAATCGTGACTTTGTTCAATTCGCGGTAGTCAATGCACATTCATGTTGACCCGTCTTTCTTTTTAACAAATAAGATCGGCGCTCCCCATGGCGATGAACTTGGCTGTATGAATCCTTTCTCCAATAATTCGTCTAACTGCTTCTTCAGTTCCTGCATTTCTGCGGGTGCCAAACATAAGGTGCTTTGACAATTGGTGATGTCCCTGGTAATAGTTGGATTCTGAATTCAACTTCTCTGTCTAGCGGTAATCCTGGTAGTTCTTCTGGAAACACATTTGGAAACTGAGATACTACTTGAATATCTTTCAGTTCTTTTCCTTTAGTGTTAGTGATTATGGAAATCAAATACACTACTAATCCTTTTCTTATATAACTTGTTGTTTTCATCACAGAGATGAATTTTGTGGGTCTAGATGGCTTATCTTCTTTAATTGTGATCTTTTTACCCCTTGGTGAATTACTTGAATTGACTTTTGATCACATAAAATACTGGCTTTATTGGCTACTAACTAATCCATTCCTAATACAACATCAAATCCTGCCAGATTCATTGGGTAAAGATTTGCAATAAACTCTTGATTTAAAAATTCTATTCTTGCTCCATGCAAGATTTCAGAAATCTTAATGGTTTCTCCATTTGCTGTCTCTACTAAGCATTCTTGTGGAAGTTTAGTTAATGATTGATTAAGAAGTTTTCAAAATGAAGTACTAATAAAACTTTGGTTTGCATCAGAGTCAAATAATACTTTAGCAAAAACATCATTAACTAAAAACGTACCGGCTATCACGTCCGGAATCATATTGGCTTCTTATGCAGTCAGAATAAATGCTCTAGCATTTTTGGTAGTCTTGTTGTTCATGGCTGGAGCTAGTTTCGGACAGTTTGGTTTGATGTGACCCTTTTCTCCACAGTTGAAGCACATTCCATTATTAGGTTTCTTTCTACAATCTTCTTCCTTGTGTCCTGGTATCTTGCAGAAATTGCAGTAAGTGGAGCATTTACCTGAATGCTTCTTCTTACAAGCCTTACAATAAGGCGCAGAGGTAGAACCTACATTTTTCCACGGTTGGAATTTCCATAATGGAATTCTTGGGTAAGCCTTTGAGCTAGGTTCCTCCTCTGGTCCTCTTCTCGTGTACGTATTAATTCATCAGTCAAGGTATTTGCTAGTTCTACAGCTTCTTCTATAGTTTGAGGTCTAGCTGCCTTGACTACATGCCTAATCACACTGATTAATCCCCAGATGTAACGGGAAATTAATACTGGTTCTGGTGATGCAAGGGTCGGTACTATTCTAGCATATTCGAAGAATAATGTAGTGTAACCTTTGCTATCCACTCCAGTCATTCTAAGGTTTAAGAACTTATTTGCTATTTGTTCTTTCTCATTGGGAGGGCTGAATTTTCTTTCCACCATGTTCTTAAATTCTTCCCATTCCATATTGTAAATCCTATCACTTCCTCTAGACTGGAGGATAGTGTTCCACCATTCTCAAGCTGAGTTCTTAAACAGATTGGAGGCAAACATTATCTTATCCTCTTCTGCACACTTGCTTACTTTTAAGACTGCCTCAGTCTTTTCTATCCAGCGTAGAGCTGCAACGTCCCCTTCATTGCCCGAGAATTCCATTGGTTTACAAGATCAGAATTCTTTATAAGAACAACCATAAGACATGGTTCTTCTTCTTTTGGGAATGGGCACCTGAAGTATAGGTCCATTGTTCACGTTGTTTTCTGGTTCAGTAGGTCGTTTACTGCCATGGTTACTTTTATTATCAGCTTCCCCAACTGTTTGAATAATATATGGCATCACGTCTATAATTCCTTGTGCCACTATGTGTTGGATGGTACTGTTATCCACTTGGTTTCCATTATTATTGTTGTTCGGGTTATCGTTATTCGGGTTATTGCTACTCTGGTTTTCCTGGTTCACTTCGTTGTTCATCTGAATTTTAAACATTTACCATGTATTAATATCATAAGATAATATTTAATGTAAACGATCACATAACACGCATATTAATCAAAATCGTCGAACATTGCGACTTACTCTTTCTTATATATTATGCATCTAATACAAACTGGAACTAGAATTTAAAATTACAATACTATTAGGCATCAGTGGATATTGTCTAGTTTTTATTTTCAAACATACACACATACTATATATTATAATTATTTTATTATTATTATCACTATCATCATTACTGATATGGGTTCATCCAGAACTCCATATTACGCTCGTCATACTTCCAAACGAGTCGTTCTCCGATTTGCCTTATCCTCTCACTACCTTCAAAAATCTTCTCACCAAAGGTTCGGAGTTCTTGTACATTCTCTGCACTCATTGGGGGTATAGGAGCTCGTACTGGGTTTGGGAACTGGGGCATGGGTTCTTGGTAAGGATAAGGATTCTCTATAATTTCCCTAATGTATTGGTCATTATCGTAATAGGGATCTAGAGGGTCCAAAATTGGATAAGCTGCTAAGTTGGGCATGGGTTCGTCTTCTGGTATCGAGTAACGTTGCTGGTAATTTCTATGGTCATCAAGCCAAGGGTCGTACTCTGGGTCTAAGGGATTGGGTGCTGGTATCCTAGGTATCTCAGCTGGGTTGAAATCAGGCATTGGGATTTGATTTTCCGGGTTATTTTCAATTTCCATTGGCTGTGTGGGGAACAGCGGTAAGGGCTGGGGTGCTATGAGTTGTTCTAGGTTTGGGTCGGCAGCTGTGGTTGCTAGGATATGGAAATTTTCTAAACTCCTATTGAGCATATCCTGGGTGTGAGCATCTGTTTCTCTCTTAACGGCTACTAAAGCACGTTGATGTTGTAACTTTTTCATTCTTTTCCTACGTTCAAGCGCTCCTCTACTGAACCATCCTCTCTTTTTAGGAGGGAATGGCTCTTCAGACTGAGCCTTAAACACGATTATCCCATCTTCATTGTCAGCTGAATACCCTGAGAGGGTAGGCTGTGAAGAGGTGCCTTCGCTCCTAGGTGAGCTGGACAACTGACGGTAGGCGTCGGAAGGTCCTTGGTCGCTCATAATGTAAACTAACAAATAGTCAAATAACACACAACAATAAAATGCAGATATGCATGTATTTCTGTAAATAATTTCCTAACATTTTGGATAATATCTTGGTGTCAGCAGAACAATTATGTGGCTGAATCAGTGGCTTAGCTCTGATACCACCTTCTGTCGCAACCCCCGTCCCCTAAATACCCAGGAACGGGCGGCCGCGGCCAGTTTCGGTGGTATCTGGGTTTATCATTTTGGCAGCGGAATTTACATCAAGATCGTAGTTAGGAAATATTTTATCAGAGTAAAATACCACGCTTTTATAATATTAAACAAATTGGAAAATCCCAAGTTTCAAGTACACGCATTTTTATAGGGATAAACCCTATTTTATTTAAATAAAATATCTCTTTATTTAGGTAACTTTATAGCCACTTTTCCAAGCATTCAGTGTTGTCCAGGTGGCTTCTATTTGGCTTTTCACATTTTGTTACTTGAAACGCGTTTAAAAACATTTTGTCAGTGGGAAATACTGGTGAGTGAATCCCATTTTAAATCAAGTTAAGTAAACCCATTGTACAGTATTGAGGGCGGTCGCACAATTACATTTGTTTCCATCTACTTTAATTACCACCCACGGTACTGTCAACCCGACTTGTGGTCATGTTACCACTCACAATGTAGTAACAAATTTTGTATACAAAACCCCAACATACCGAAGATAATTGTAGAATACAAATACTCAATCACTGTTTAATATATCATTAATTAAGTGAGGTTTTGTAAAAACAAGTTGTAAAAAGGAGATTACTCACTTTGCTATCTTAGGGTTTTCCTTAAGGATTTCCTGGTGATTATCTATTAATTACACAAATGCACATGCGTTAGTATAATAACCCAATATTTACATTAGTAATACCTTCCCCGACACGGTATTCCAATGACTACGTCGGGCAGAACCACGACAGCCGTTACGGAACCCTGGATCATTCGCGCAACGTATCTAATATGTAACCGGGGTTATGATACTTACAACGGGGCAGAACTTCGTTATTTAGAGGAGTATTATGCCCGAGAATAGCTTATACTATGTAAAATTTCGAGAGAGAAAGAAATTATGGGGCGCGTTGGGACTGAAGGCCGATGGCCTCAATATATAGTGCCTGATTCGGACCTTGTCGCGCCCCACGTAGAACTCGGCCAAGGGCCTTGTGGCCCGCGAGGACTTGTAGACTAGGCTATAGCTTGGCTGAGTTGACTCGTAGGCTCCACATGCGTCATGACACGTGGCAGCTTAGGGTGTCGCCCTGGTGACTGGCTGTCGCGGCCCGCGTAGGAACACAAGGGGGTCTTCGCTCCCCGCGAGCGCCCCTAAATTCCGGTTTTTATTTTACTTTTAATTATGTAAGGGTATTTGGGCTCGGTTTTCGCATACGGGGTATGTTCTAAGACATATAGGGACATTTTAAATATATTTAGGGGTGTCAGAAATATTTTGGAGGGTTGTTATAGCTTTTCATCCACAAACGGACGGTCAAAGCGAGAGAACGATTCAAACGCTAGAAGATATGTTGCGTGCTTGTGTAATGGATTTAGGTGGTAGTTGGGATACTCATCTGCCTTTGGCTGAGTTCTCCTATAACAACAGCTACCATACAAGCATCCAAGCTGCACCGTTCGAGGCACTCTACGGACGTAAGTGTCGATCGCCGTTATGCTGGGCAGATGCAGGCGATAGACAAATGGTTGGTCCCGAATTGGTTCAAGAAATGACTGATAAGATCATGCAGATTCGAGAGCGCATCAAGGCAGCTCGTGATCGACAAAAGAGTTATGCGGACCAGAGACGGAAACCCTTGGAATTTGAAGTGGGTGATTTGGTGTTGTTAAAAGTTTCACCTTTGAAAGGTGTGGCACGCTTTGGGAAGCGTGGTAAGTTAAACCCATGAGGGCCATTCAAAATTTTGGAAAGGGTTGGTTCTATAGCATACAAGTTTGAGCTACCAGAAGAACTTAATGGTGTTCATGATACCTTCCATGTATCTAATCTGAAGAAAAGTCCAACTCAAGAGACAGTGGTCATCCCTGCGGATGAAGTTCACCTTGACGATACACCCCACTTTACCGAAGAACCCATTGAGGTCACGGATTGGAAGGTTAACAAGACTCGGAGTAGTAGTGTTAAGCTTGTCAAGGTTCGATGGAATCCACGTCACGGCCCAGAGTTTACTTGGGAGCGTGAAGACCGCATGGAAGCAAAGTACCCGTATTTGTTCCCCAACTCCCCTGCAGCTAGCAGTAAGGCTTAAAATTTCGGGATGAAATTTTCTTAACAGGGGGAGAATGTGACAACTGTCAAAATTCCAGGTATCCGTACAACTATTAAACAATGATTAGTGCTTAATGACTGTGCTGAATTACAATTTTTGACTTGAATTGCCTTCTGATTATTGCCATATACATACATGTGCATCACATATTGCATAATGTCATATCATTACTGCATGCAAACTATATTGATTCAAATGATGCACGAAAAACAGTTAGCATAGTTATCAGACAAATCAGAAAAATGCTGACGGAGTTCAGTACATAGACAGACAAGGTATTAAGACACAGAATGAGCCAGAAAGTGCCTAAAACTCACACAAACTGCAGAATAGTGTATAGGAAAGTAAGGATCATATAAACTGTCTTCCTAGTGATAGTTTAAGTGCCGGAAAGTGCCTAAAACTCACACAAACTGCAGAATTCTGCAGAAATCAGCAAAAAACAGCATTTAAACACTCTAATATCATGCAGAAACACGGTTAAATGGTCCAGAATACTTTCCTAAGTATCGGGAATCAAAACTGTCACAAAAGGTAACATAAAGCACACTAAACTGCATAGTTTAGCACCTTAACGAAACGGTAACCAACCGAACAACCGGACACTACCCGAAACACCAAATTTTCACTAGAAGCATTGTTTTAACATTACCAAGCTAGTTATGGTCCCCGAACATCATAACACACTATAAGACATCTAGTAACTAACTAACCTAACTATAACATTGGATTTTAACCATATTAACTAACTTATGGTTACCACCTAGCCTAAGACCCCCACCTATTTACGGATCACATGTGGCCCCCACATGTGATTTTCTTTGTTTATTTTATAAGAACTTGTCTCCACTTTTCTAGCACATTACACATTAGATCTTGTAGTGTTTAAGTATTATAAGAAACCTTTAGGTTCATAACCATTTCATTCTCACACAAACACAACACACACTTTCTTCTTCTCCTCCTTCCTCCATTCTCGACTGAACACCCACTCCCACACATCCATCATCTTCATTCAGTTCCCATTCAATCCACATATAAACAAGGGTGTAAGAAGGTGTATAAGGAAGCTTGGAGCCATTGGAAGCTAAAGGACCTCTCGCATAAGCTTTTATCCACTTCATTTTCATCTAGTGATCATCCCTAGCCTTGAGCTAGTAGTAAGATCATTCTACTCTTCATTTTACATCTTGTTTTGGTGGTTAAAAGAAGATACAAGTTGTTAATCATGAAGAACACTATTAGTCTTGAACATGAAACTATAACATAAGACTAAAATCATAAGAAACCATGTTGTTTTAGTGTTGTTATGATTGCTGATTGTTGATTGCTTATGTTATTGATGTAGATCATCTTGTGATCTTACTAGATAGTGATTAAAGACATAATCTAGCAAGATGAGAGGATGATTATGTTAAGAATCAATAGATCATCCATATGTAAGTCATGAACTTGAAAGTATAATTGTTTTTCTTGTAAAGTGATGATCAAAGTGAGTGTAAAGTCTTGTAAATCTATGATTTCAAGAATGATTTTTCAAGAAACCAAGTTAAAAATACAAAGTTTACTTAAGCTTGGGTCTTAAAGAAATTAACCATATTTTTAGTGCTTAAACAAGTGTAGAAATATATATGTAAGAAGAAAAACTCAAGAAGAAACATTTTTAGAAAAATGATTTACAAGTTGTAAACATCTAACTTCTTTAAAAATGATGTTTTTAAATAAATAACCACACTTTAAAGGGTAACTAAGCTTACTAAACACACTAGTAAGTTACTACAATTTTTTGTAAATTTTCAAGTTCATGAAGTAGTGATTTATGCTTGATTTTGGCAAATTGGTAAGTGTTGATTGGTTTATTGTTGATTGTTGATTGTGGTGGTTTACAAAAGAAAATGATATGCTTTGAAAGCATGGAAACCTCCATTTTTAAGTGGAAACTATGGCAAATTTTTTCTAAAAATTAAACACTTAGAAAAATATTTTTAAACAAATATTTACAAGTATATTTTGAACCATGAAATTTTATATAAAGTTTGCCATAAATTTTGTTACAAAAATTATAAATATTGGAGGTTGGTTTTGTAAATAAAAGTGACTAAATATGTATTTAGGAAATATATATTTAGATGTCACCTTGTGTGTGATTATTTGTATATTATGTGTATTAGTTATATTATTTTAGGACTTGAAATAATATGACTCATAAAAATACCAAGAAATTACAATCCAAAATATTACCAAAATTCCAAGAATTAAATATACAAATTATACCCAAAATATTGAAGAAACCGAACAAGGAATATAACTCACAAAAATATTCCGAAAAATAAATGCATAAGTACATTTTGGTAATTAGTATTTTGGACACCAAGAGAACAAAAATATGATTTTTACAATTATTACAAAATATATCATATTTTTTACAAGGATAAAATATATTATTTTTGGTAAGTAGAAATATATATTTTCTTGAATAAACATGTAATACATTATTTTTAGGTGAAAAATAAGTTTATATATATTTTCCAAGTTAGACTTGAAAATATATTATTTTTGGAACTTATATGAAAATACAAATATTTTTGCCAAGAGAAAAATTATAAATAATTTTTCTATGTAATATTTCTTAAAATATATATTTTTTGAGAATATATATATTGATGGATTTTTATTAGAAATATTATTCCGGAAAAGTTAAGTATACGATACTTAATAAACACAATAAAAATACGTATTCTCGTACGTATAATTATACACCGGAGTACGTCACCGACACTTGACAAAAATACACAAGGTTGAAAATACAAATATACATACCCCCATCCTTGGGAAATTATACATGTACAAATACATAAAAGTGTCAAGTTAAAATATATTATGTTAACTATTATTCCAAAAATGAAATAAATATAATTTAAGTTAAAATATTT
Organism: Helianthus tuberosus; assembly: GCA_030545235.1. Classification (NCBI taxonomy): domain Eukaryota; kingdom Viridiplantae; phylum Streptophyta; class Magnoliopsida; order Asterales; family Asteraceae; genus Helianthus; species Helianthus tuberosus. Next base: position 91,470,419 of record CM060386.1, on the reverse strand, counting down.
ATTATTTTAACAAATAATTATATAACTTGGAATAATATTAAGGACACAATGAAACGTAACTCAAAGACACTAATTAATACTAAGTCAAGGCACGACCCGCTCGACTAATAGACCGTAGTACGTTTGTAGGAAGTCGGGTGAACGAGTATCAGCCGTGAGTTACGTTGGATTGAAGAACGCAACACTGTGAGTTCATGTCCCCCTTTTCTTTTAAATGTTTTCAGTTTTATAACTTCGGGGGTGAAGTGCATGTTACAAGGTGTTTACAAACATTTATACATAGTATGGTTAGCTAAGGAAAGGTACTGCTAGATCATGTGAGTGGTGGGTACAACGCTTAAGACCATTAATCCTCGTTGTAGGACCGAGGGACATGAGTGATAGATCTATTTGGGTGTAGCGAGCCCACACCCATGTGGACCGGGGTTTGGCCCATGAGGTGACTATGTGTTACAGCCGGAGACAAAATTTGCTAGGTTTGAGTCTTCCTGCATCACGTCACACATATTAATGGCCTTGCAAACCATTAATGATATGTTTTCCTTGTTTGCTTTCATACCGGGATTTACAAACATACATATATACTTTCAATGATTCAAAGGTTTATTCGTGCACACATAAAAACACATGAACTCGCTCAACTTTTGTTGATGCTTTCAAACTACATGTATTTCAGGAAACTAAGTAAGGATCTGGCGGGCGTTGGAAGTTTTCAAAGGTTGTTTGGAATAAAAGATGTCATCCGGTGTCTAAGGGTTTGGGGTTGTGTATCCTATCCTGGATAAGATACATAGTCCAAAACCCAGTTTTTAGTAGCATCTTTTGTCGAGTCCTTATGGAACTCTAAAATAATTTGAATGGTTTGTAATTTGGATTTGAAGTACGTATTTGGGTTTCAAGACAATGTTGCTTGTAATGTTTTAAACTTAATCTATGGATGAACATCTTTGGTTTCATCATATAGTTGTTTGTTATGGTTTAATGCAATGATATTAATCAAGTCACACATAATCACGCTTCCGCAAAAGTCAGGGTGTGACATATTTTCCATAAGTTCAAATACTACAATTACCCGGTGTAACCTTGGGCGCGTGAGCCATCTCCGGCAGTACATACTGCTTCGGCTGTTGTACCCTAGGAAACAGACGCATCATCTTTAGTAGAGGCGCGGAATCTGTTTTAAGGGAAGCGTGTTGAACACATGCCTCAGCCACAACCGTCAACATCAGTTTGTTCATTTTTGCAGCCAAGAAGGATCGCACAAGGAGACGCAGTTCAAGGTCTCGTAGCGGAACTTGTACAAGAAGACGCTTCTCAAGCTCTTGTCGAAGACAACCATTTGAATCGGTTTATTTATATATGTTGTATTTCATATTTCGTTTTCTATGGAATTGTACACGGTTAGGGTGCTACAATTTCCCAAAACTATGTAAAGAGAGTATCTTTACAATTTTTTATATTTATTTATATAATTTTTCTTATAATTGTAACCCATATCCTACAATCTTAAAGCAGATTTCATGAGATTGTTGTTAAAATCTTAAAACCTTATTTATAAGGATTTTGGGTTTATGAAAGGTTTTATAATAAAAAATATTTTTTTAGATATTATGATCTTATAAATAATCTTTTCTGGGGAAATATGTATGTAGTACAACTTGTTGTGTTTGGATTTATTGAGATTGAGATACATTCTTAAATCCTATACTGTGGTACAAAACGAATAGTTTTTGTTCAATCGTTTACGGTTTTGGGAATCGTTAATTTTTCTAACTTTTGTGTTAGATCGGGTTTATTAGTTTAAACCATACGTTTTTTTGTAAACGTTAAATTCTCTTAAGTAGAGTTTTCTTGTAATATCTTTAAATAAGAGTTTTATGTTACTTGATTAGAGTTTTATGTCTCTAATTAAGTCTCTATTTAAAGTAGACTCTTCTTCCACCCATGCATTTATATGAACAAATAAGTCTTGGATGCGTGTGTAGCGTTATGTGTTTTTAGTTATATTTTTAGCTCTTTTTAACACTTTACTCAAGTTTTAAATTTATAAAACACGATATTCTACTAACACTAAACACACATATGGGCAAGTGCACCCATCGTGAGCGTAGTATAAAATTGGTAAGATACCGAGATCGTCCAAGGACACAAGAGCTTTTAATACCGGTTTATCCTCAACGTCTAATCAAATCAAAATTTTGGAAAAAGTTTTAAACATGAAAATAAAAACTAAAAATGCTGAAAATAAAAATAAAAAAAAAACAAATAGACAAGATGAATCACTTGGATCCGACTCGCCTTTAGTGTAACCTTTGATAATTTTCGCACTTTTGCACTTTTTAAGGATTATCTTAGTTATAGTAGTAGGCCCCTCTTTTGAAGGTGGCGTTACCCTCAACCCAGTAGTTTGAGTCAACAAGGATACAATCCTAAAGGGTCGGAATATTGAAAGATAATTAATTAAGTTATTAATGCGTAATGTGGTAGGCCCCTCTTTTGAAGGTGATGTTACCCTCGGCTAAGTGGTTTGAGTCAGCAGTGATACAATCCTAAGTAGCCGGGTTAATGTATTAATAGTAGTTTACATATGAGGGGATCAAGCCAATCGCACCCCCGCCATCCAATACCAGTGGGTATTGAAGGAGGTCCTAGTAAGCTTGACCCAGGTCATTGCAGGATCTTTACACTGAACAAGGCAAGAACCTTACCAAACCATTCCCTTAACCCCCGACCAGGTAGCCAAGATATCTCTATATAGACCGTACAGATATGAATGGTGTAAATCTTTTATTTTATATAGACAGTAAAATAATTCCAAGACACCACGGACAAATGATAAGGAAGTTTCACCTTCAATAAAAAACTGGTTATTAAAGTCATTAATACAAAACCAAATAAAAAGTGCGAAAAGATTAAAAATCAAGAGTATTACACTAAATGCTTGTCTTCACCAAGTGATATAAGAGACTTAGGAAAACATGGCCTTTGATTGTCAAGAACTCTTACTATCAATCTTGGGCCCCGAGACTACTACATGTAACACCCCAAAAATATAAAACTTTATATTTCATTATAAAGTATTAATCAAACAAGAATTAACTAACTAGGAACCTATAACCCAGTTAGCTACAAGTCTTGAAGTAACTTATAATAAGGTTAAAACACCTAAACTTAAAGTTAAAATAACAAGTTGAGGGACCAAACTAGTCAAAACTGAAACTTAATTGTTAAAATAGTAAACAAACACACCAAACACACACTTGTGTGTGTGCTTGGATCGAACAGAAGGAAGGGCGACCAGGGGATTCCCTTCAAACCCTAGTTCTTCACAAAAAAACTCAAATTGGAAACCTAAATCAAGTCCAAATCGAAAACTGAATACATATTAGTGATCACCTCGACAAAGGGATCGTAAGGTATGTAAAATTTTGATATTTGGTTCCACTTCAAATTTTAGATGAACTCATGAGTGTTGAAATTGAGCCTGCATGATTGCTGTATTGATGAAATTAAAAGCGAATTGATGTCTAGAGATAAACCCTAGATGATTTCTTGTTAAAATCTAGCATTATACTTGTGGGGTTTGTAATCACCATTGTAGGTGACTAGTGAGTTTGTAGAAACTAAATAAACACTACGATGATGATTCTTATTCTAGTGAAATCTGAATGCATGTGGTAAATTCTGAAATAGTGATGTTAAAATCTAGTATAGATTTGCTAAATTGAAGTTGATTTAGATGGAAATAACAAGTCATGATTTTAGTATTGATTAAATAAAAATCCAACCCACTAGGTGTTTGTTAAAACACTTAAGTGAGGATTAAAATGTTAATAATCGGAAAAAACGCAGATTCGGATATCATAATGAATTATGATAAATGATTGTAAAAAGGGTTCTAAATTGGTTGTGAATGGAACTCTTTAGGTAAAGAATCTGGATCGTCAAGCGGACAAGCCGGAGGTGATACGCGGTTGAAGGGTGTGCTCTAAAGGTATGCGACTTATGGTTTCGTTATATTATGTTATATATTTACTGTAGTTAGTTGTCTTGGAAATTAGCCAAACAAGAAAACCCGTTAAGTCAAGGAAGTGACAATGTGCCTTAGACAAGTGAAACGGGTCAAAACATGTGTTAGAAATAGAGTTCGGATGTGTCTCGCAATGGTGATCCCCATTCAGCATCCAAACGAGTCAAAACAAGTTGAGTTGCAAACGTCGGAGTCAACGATCATCACTTGTGATTGGTTATAAATAAAGCGTAGTCCGTGTATCGGATACGCTAATTCGTTACAAAAACATGAACCCATGTAGAGGGATTAAAGTTCGGAATATTTGCTTGTCAAATGATTCCGAAAAGCATGGTTAAATTCTTGGAAATAAGCATGATGGTTATTGCATAAGCACCCTCGGGAGGGGAGCCAAAGTCCATAATTGGTAAACACGGAAACGGGTGAATTGGCCTGAAGTTTGTGATGACAACAATACATGTTGTGGAACTTGTAAACAAATGGGTCAAATAAACAAGAGACGAATTATAGGTCAACTGCTCTTGAAATTATATTTTTATGCAAATCGTGTTGATAAACGCGTCCGTAATTAAATTATGGTCGCGTAGGAAAAAGAATCGGCTAAAACGGATGCCCGAGTCAAAAGTTATGTCGATTTAAAGTTTGTAATTGATAAAATGGTGTTGGGCTGATTTGCAGCTCCAGCTAACAACATTCTGCCAAAAACACACCGTGGCGCTACGCCACGGCGAAATACTATAACCGTCGCGCGACGCGACGGTGGTGGCGGCACGCGACCGCTGATCCTCGTCTCCGTTGCGCTTCGCGACCACCCTGTATGCTGGAATTTTTGTTGTTTTGCATTGTTTGAACATTGAATTTAATCATACTTGTTTCTAAGATGTCAAAACTAACCTTTTACATGGTTTTGACCGTAGGTGATGACGGACTAAATCCGGATGGCGATCAAGCAATTGACAAGAACCGAACGTACTAAACAAAGCTTCCGCACTTGATCTATTTTGTTTTAAGTAATATGTAAACACTTGAAGTCATGTCTTGTATGTTTAATTAGTAGGATTTAAACTTGAATATTAAGATCATGTATGGTCTTAAAATCATGAAGGTTTTTGTAAACTCAAAATTTTTGTACTAAATGCATGTTTTGTATCATTAATCTCGTTATATTAAGTTGGGTCTTTCAAGTTGGTAATCAGAGCTAAAGGTTGTCAATAAAGTGTGTTCGGTTCAAGCTTGATCAAGCATCCGGTAAGAGTTAATTGTTTTAAGTCGATTTAGAGAATATAGAAATGAAACATGAACTGACATGCGCGAAAAGAGTGTGTAAGCTCACTCAAACACTGGAAATGCATGAAACAAGAACGGTTGAATCAAGTTATGAACTTGATTAAATCAAAACAAGTAAATCATATATAATAAATGAAATGTTTAACGGTTAATGTAAACATTTCAGTATTAAAGATGGCGAATGAAAGTAATGATGATGCGGTGCCGAGAGTCACCGAGCAAATGTGAGAAGTGATTGCCGAGGAGGTTGGAAAGGCAATCGAAAATAGTTTATCTGGTTTTATCGATAAGATTCAAAACACAGTTCTGTCGATAGTGGACGAGAGAATCAAGAAATTAGAAGATAGTGCCAATCTAGCAAAAGAAAAGTCCGGAGGACGAAAGCCTTGTTCATACAAAGAATTCATGGCGTGCAAACCACCGGTTTATAACGGAGAGGTTGACCCAATAGTATGCCAGCATTGGCTAAGCGATATCGAGGGGGTATTTGAGAGGACCCATTGTGATGTAGACGACTACGTAGCCTATGGTACGGGTCAATTAAGGGGTCAAGCAAAAGACTGGTGGGATAACAAAAAGAAAGAAATTGGAAGTGAAGCGGCTAAGGCCATGACATGGGATGAATTTAAGACACCGTTTCTTAAACATCACAGTCCCAAGGCGGTCATTAATCGAATTAAAGAAGAGTTCATGCAACTTAGGCACAAGGGTGAGTCCATAGACAAGATCACGGGAATGTTTATGGATAAGATGAAGTTTTGTGACGAATTGGTGACAAATGAAGAACATAAGATACATTATTATTACAATATGTTGAGAGCCGAGTATAGGGAGTTTATGACTCCTTCAAAATACGAGACCCTTACCGAGATCATAAATGTTGCTCGGGAATGGGAGATTGAATTGAAAAAGCAGGTTGAACGGGGCGAACGGAGGGCACATGATGTTAATCCGAGCTCTACCAAGAAAGCACGAACGAACGAAATGGGAAAGAAATCAGATGTAAAAGGCGGGTCGCCAAGTTGCAAAATATGTGGAAAGGGTCAAAGGGGCGAGTGTCGCTTCAAGGATAAACCTTGCCCCATATGTCGGAAAACGGGGCATATGGCTTCATCATGCCCGGAAAAAGTGACGGTTTGCTACAATTGTTATCGACCGGGTCACAAGAAGTCGAAATGCTCGGAGCTAGTGGGAAAGAAGGACGGGAAAGACACGAAAGGTGAAGCCCCGAAGGCAAAAGCTAGATCTTTCCACTTGACTACCGCAAAAGCAAAAGTTGAACCCGAAGTGGTTTCAGGTATATTTGTTGTAAACTCGATTCATGCACGTGTATTATTTGATACGGGTGCGAATAAATCCTTTATTTCATATGGGTTTATTCGACATCCTTCATTTGTTTTAACAAAATTACCTATGCTTTTAGAAGTAGAAATAGGTAATAACAAGAGTTTTATCGTTTGTGATGTATGTAAAAACTGCAAATTGAGTATTGATGACGAAGAATACAGAATAGAATTGATCCCGATGTGAATGGGAGAATTCCAAGTGATCGTAGGTATGGATTGGTTGTCCCGATACCACGCAAAGGTGGCTTGTTTTCGAAAGGAGATAAAACTGACATCTCCTAGCGGAAGGCACGTTACCATATATGGTGAAAAAGGGGGTAACCCGGTGGTATGCACAATGCTAGAGGCTCATAGACTTATGAAACATGGATGCAAAGCATATATGGTATACGGAAGTGAGTCGGAGAAAGAGTCCTCAAAAATCGGAGACGTACTGGTGGTACGCGATTATGAAGATGTGTTCCCGGAAGATTTACCGGGAATAGCACCAGAACGAGAGGTAGAGTTTGGAATCGAATTGATTACGGGCTCAAAACCTGTGGCCAAGGCGCCGTATCGGCTCGCGCCATCAGAGCTACAAGAATTGATGTCTCAGATCCAAGAACTGCTCGACAAGGGGTTTATCCGACCGAGTGTATCCCCGTGGGGCGCACCAGTACTATTCATGAAAAAGAAAGATGGCAGTATGCGCATGTGTATCGACTACCGAGAGTTAAACAAACTCACGGTGAAAAATCGATACCTACTCCCAAGAATTGATGACTTGTTTGACCAGCTACAATGAGCGAGTTGGTTCACAAAGATTGATCTCAGATCGGGTTATCACCAGTTGAAAGTCAAGGAGGAAAACATACCGAAGATGGCCTTTCGTACACGGTACAGGCATTATGAGTTCCTCGTAATGCCCTTTGGGTTGACTAATGCACCCGCGGCTTTCATGGACCTCATGAACCGGGTTTGCAAACCTATGCTGGACAAGTCGGTAATCGTATTTATCGATGATATTTTAGTGTATCCGAAGAATGAAGCTGAGCATGTTTACCATTTGCAAGAAGTGTTAGAGACACTCAGACGAGAAAAGCTGTATGCAAAATTCTCAAAGTGCTCCTTCTGGTTACGAGAGGTGTAGTTTTTCGGGCATATCATTAGTGCCGACTGGGTACTAGTGGATCCGTCAAAAGTAGAAGCCGTGTCAAAATGGAACACTCCAAGGAATCCCTCAGAAATCCGAAGCTTTTTAGGGCTCGCAGAATATTATCGGAGATTCATACAAGATTTCTCCAAAATTGCCTTACCGTTGACCAAACTGACTCGCAAGGAGGAAAGATTTGTATGGGGCGTTGAACAAGAGAAAGCATTCCAAACACTCAAAGAAAAGTTAACTCACGCTCCGGTGTTAACGTTACCGGAAGGGGTTGACGACATGGTGGTTTATTCTGATGTGTCGCATTCGGGGCTCGGATGTGTCTTAATGCAACGAGGCAAGGTCATAGCCTATGCCTCGAGGCAACTGAAGATCCATGAAAAGAAATACCCGACTCATGGCTTGGAGCTGGCAGCAGTGGTATTTGCCTTAAAAATACGGAGACATTACTTGTATGGGGTAAAATGTACCATCTTTACCGACCATAAAAGTTTAAAATATTTCTTCGATCAGAAGGAACTAAACATGAGGCAGAGGCGATGGTTGGAAATGATCAAAGACTACGATTATGAAATACACTATCACCCCGGGAAAGCCAATGTAGTGGCTGATGCGTTGAGCCGGATGGCAGATTATGCCCCGATACGAGTATAATCAATGCAGCTTATTGTGACCTCGGGCTTACTAGAACGAATCCGAGAAGCACAAGTTGAAGCAGTGAAGGTGGAAAACTGGAAAAAGGAAAGAATTATTGGCCAATCTAAGGATCTTGAAGAAGGCAATCACTGTTTAAAAACACGTTTCAATAGAATTTGGGTTCCTAACATATGTGGAGTTAAAAAGCTTCTACTCGACGAAGCTCACAAATCCCGTTATTCCATCCATCCGGGAGCGACCAAGATGTATAACGACTTGAAACAAAACTATTGGTGGCCCGGAATGAAAAGAGATGTAGTAAAATACGTGGGGAAATGCCTGATGTGTCTGCAAGTCAACGCGGAACACCAAAAACCATACGGTAAGATCCAACAATTGGAAATTCTGGTTTGGAAATGGGAACATATTACAATGGACCTGTTAACCAAACTACCAAGGACGAACCGCGGATTTGATGCAATATGGGTAGTTGTTGATAGACTGACAAAGAGTGCTCACTTTATTCCGATACGTGAGACTTATACGTCAGAAAAGATGTCGGAGGTTTACACTAATGAGATAGTGGCACGCCATGGAGTACCGGTATCCATCGTGTCCGATAGGGATACCCGGTTCACTTCAAATTTTTGGGGAGAATTCCAAGAGCAAATGGGAACAAAATTGTTCATTAGCACTACGTACCATCCTCAGACGGATGGACAGAGCGAAAGGACAATACAAACATTGGAAGACATGCTACGGGCATGTATAATCGACTTCGGAGGTAGTTGGGATGTTTATCTACCATTGGTCAAGTTTTCGTATAATAACAGCTACCATGCTAGTATCAGGATGGCACCGTACGAAATGCTTTACGGTAGGAAATGCCGAACCACAGTATGTTGAGGCGAGGTGGGTCCACGTGAACTCGCCCATAAAGACATAGTTCGGGCCACTAATGAAAAGATTGATGTGGTTCGGGCACACTTGAAAGCGGCTCAAGATAGACAAAAGTCGTATGCGGACAAAAGGAGGAGACCGATCGAGTTTCAGGTTGGTGACAAGGTCATGCTTAAGGTATCCCCATGGAAGGGGGTTATCCGGTTTAGAAAGAGAGGAAAATTAAACCCGAGATTTATTGGGCCATTTACGATTGTCGAACGAGTAGGAAAGGTAGCATACCGCCTTGAACTACCAGAGGAATTAAGAGGAAATCATAGCACATTTCATGTGTCACATCTTCGAAAATGCCTAGCGGACGAAACAACCTATATCCACTACGACGACATCGAGGTGGATGATAGCCTTAACTATGTGGTGAAACCCATTGCGATATTGGATCATAAGGTGAAAACCATAAGGAATAAAGAGATCAATCAAGTGAAGGTAAAATGGGAACACAAGAAGGGTTCGGATACCACATGGGAATCCGAAGAGGAGATGCAACGGCTGTACCCTACATTATTTGGTACGTAATTCGGTTTCGGGGACGAAATCCTTTTAAAGGGGTGGACTTGTAACACCCCAAAAATATAAAACTTTATATTTCATTATAAAGTATTAATCAAACAAGAATTAACTAACTAGGAACCTATAACCCAGTTAGCTACAAGTCTTGAAGTAACTTACAATAAGGTTAAAACACCCAAACTTAAAGTTAAAATAACAAGTTGAGGGACCAAACTAGTCAAAACTGAAACTTAATTGTTAAAATAGTAAACAAACACACCAAACACACACTTGTGTGTGTGCTTGGATCGAACAGAAGGAAGGGCGACCAGGGGATTCCCTTCAAACCCTAGTTCTTCACAAAAAACTCAAATTGGAAGCCTAAAACAAGTCCAAATCGAAAACTGAATACATATTAGTGATCACCTCGACAAAGGGATCGTAAGGTATGTAAAATTTTGATATTTGGTTCCACTTCAAATTTTAGATGAACTCATGAGTGTTGAAATTGAGCCTGCATGATTGTTGTATTGATGAAATTAAAAGCGAATTGATGTCTAGAGATAAACCCTAGATGATTTCTTGTTAAAATCTAGCATTATACTTATGGGGTTTGTAATCACCATTGTAGGTGACTAGTGAGTTTGTAGAAACTAAATAAACACTAGGATGATGATTCTTATTCTAGTGCAATCTGAATACATGTGGTAAATTCTGAAATAGTGATGTTAAAATCTAGTATAGATTTGCTAAATTGAAGTTGAATTAGATGGAAATAACAAGTCATGAATTTAGTATTGATTAAGTAAAAATCCAACCCACTAGGTGTTTGTTAAAACACTTGAGTGAGTATTAAAATGTTAATAATCGGACAAAAACGCAGATTCGGATATCATAATGAAATATGATAAATGATTGTAAAAAGGGTTCTAAATTGGTTGTGAATGGAACTCTTTAGGTAAAGAATCTGGATCGTCAAGCAAACAAGCCGGAGGTGATACGCGGTTGAAGGGTGTGCTCTAAAGGTACGCGACTTATGGTTTCGTTATATTATGTTATATATTTATTGTAATTAGTTGTCTTGGAAATTAGCCAAACAAGAAAGTTAAGTCACGGAAGTGACAATGTGCCTTAGACAAGTGAAACGGGTCAAAACATGTGTTAGAAATAGAGTTTGGATGTGTCTCGCAATGGTGATCCCCATTCGGCATCCAAACGGGTCAAAACAAGTTGAGTTGCAAACGTCGGAGTCAACGACCATCACTTGTGATTGGTTATAAATAAAGTGTAGTCCGTGTATCGGATACGCTAATTCGTTACAAAAACATGAACCCTTGTAGAGGGATTAAAGTTCGGAATATTTGCTTGTCAAATGATTCCGAAAAGCATGGTTAAATTCTTGGAAATAAGCATGATGGTTATTGCATAAGCACCCTCGGGAGGGGAGCCAAAGGCCATAAAAAGTAAACACAGAAACGGGTGAATTGGCCTGAAGTTTGTGATGACAACAATACATGTTGTGGAACTTGTAAACAAATGGGTCAAATAAACAAGAGACGAATTATAGGTCAACTGCTCTTGAAATGATATTTTTATGCAAATCGTGTTGATAAACGCGTCCGTAATTAAATTATGGTCGCGTAGGAAAAAGAATCGGCTAAAACGGACGCTCGAGTCAAAAGTTAAGTCGATTTAAAGTTTGAAATTGATAAAAATGGTGCTGGGCTGATTTACAGCTCCAGCTAACAACATTCTGTCAAAAACACACCGTGGCGCTATGCCACGGCGAAATACTATAACCGTCGCGCGACGTGACGGTGGTGGCGGCACGCGACCGCTGATCCTCGTGTCCGTCGCGCGACGCGACCACCCTATATGCTGGAATTTTTGTTGTTTTGCATTGTTTGAACATGGAATTTAATCATACTTGTTTCTAAGATGTCAAAACTAACCTTTTACATGGTTTTGACCGTAGGTGATGACGGACTAAATCCGGATGGCGATCAAGCAATTGACAAGAACCGAATGCACTAAACAAAGCTTCCGCACTTGATCTATTTTGTTTTAAGTAATATGTAAACCCTCGAAGTCATGTCTTATATGTTTAATTAGTAGGATTTAAACTTGAATATTAAGATCATGTATGGTCTTAAAATCATGAAAGTTTTTGTAAACTCAAAATTTTTGTACTAAATGCATGTTTTGTATCATTAATCTCGTTATATTAAGTTGGGTCTTACACTACACACACTCTATGATGGATGATGGATGATGGTGGTGGATGTGGGTTGTAGTGGTGGTGGAGTGTGGGTGAAGTGGGAGAGAGGTGGTTTGCCAAGGGATGCCTTTGAAGTGAATCAAACACCTCTATTTATAGCCTGCACAGAAGCCCGGACACGGCCCCATGTCCATCCACTTTCTCTTTCTTCATTAATTGCAATTTGTCTGCATTAGCTCCACACACCCCGTGTCCGCTGGGCACGACCCCGTGTGCAGAAGCGTATCTGTACTATCAAGATTTGCTTGGATTCTGCGAATCTTAGCGTTGACCACGCCCCCGTGTCGAGCTGGGCACGCCCCCGTGTTGGGAATAGAAGCTTCTATAGCTTTGTCCTTTCTGCAGACATCTGGCCACGCCCCCGTGTCCGCTGGGCACGGGGCCGTGGCCAGCCTTCTGTTTTCCTGTTTTTGCTTGGGAAGATGCTGTCGAGGGGTCGGGCATGCCACGTTTGTTCTTTTTCTTGTATTTATGTTAGATTTTGCTGCATATTTGTTCCTTTTGTTCATTTACGCTCTTTTAATCCTGAAAATACAAAAGGAAGACAAAAGCACACTTTTTCCAACATTAGTACTAAAAAAGGGTTAGTTTTATGCCTCATTTGATGTAATTTATATGTTGTATTTTACACACATCAGTCTTATAATGATTTTTGTAATCATTTGTCTTCTAACATGTATGTTAGAAACGTTCATGAAAAGCATTAGTTTGGAAGAAATTTTTTAATTGTTTAGTTTCTAATGTGTGTATTAGAAATTACTTATTTATTTGAACCATATATTTGTTTTTAGCAAGTCGAATTAATATTTTGTGGAAATGTTAATATTTCTAATGTGCGCATTAGAATTTCTTTCATTTTAACATGATTGTTAAAAATTGTTTAAATACAAATGCTTTGAAATGTTTTATGTAAACATTTTATATAAGTAATTTGTTGTAGCATTGATTTTAATGCTTTGTATGGTTTAGAAATAAAATGTCATACATTGAATTTGATGTTTGATTGGCTTCAAGAATTAAATCACCATAAAGTGATGATGTAGTTGTGTGGAATTTATCACCAACTTTAATTTTTGATTTCTAAATCCAATTGGTCATGTTTTGTATATATAAAATGACTTAAATTTTCTATCACGTGTGTTAGAAAATGTGTATCACGAATACAAGGTTAGAGATTGTTCATAATGAACCGGAAATGTTTTATATAAACATTTAGTTGCCTATGTGTTCATTAAAAATGACGAGAAATGGTTTATCTTATAAACTATATCTTTGGAAAACATTTTATGTAAACGTTCGATTCTATAATGTGCTCGTTATGACATTTTTTCCTAACTTACGTGTTAGAAAACCTTTAGTACATCTGTAGTAAGACTAAACAATATAAAACCATTTGATATTTTGGGTTTTGATCTATGTTTTCATAACCCTAATTGATATTATTAATATTGTGTATTGCAAAACTAAGAAATTGTTTTGAATGATTTTTAAAACAAAGTTTTGCATAACATTGATAATTCAAATGGTTCGCTATTCTTGGTAGAAGTAGCATATGGTGAACAAAGTAACAGTCTCGTGGATGTTATTTGGTGAAAAACAACTTTGTGTTGTTGTGAACAAATTTAATTGTTAAAGTTTACTACTTAAATGTAGTCTTTATAACAACTTGGTGTTACTTTGAGCATAATTGTCCAAGTTTAAAGTTTCAAGATGAAATGGGGAACTTGCACTTACAGGTGCATGGAGTCTTATTGAGGTAGTACCTCAAGATATGCCATGGGACGATATCGTTGAGAAGATTTCGGTCAGATTATAAAGTGTTGAAGATAAAAGCACTTTGGTATTTGATGTCTACATATTATCCATGTTTCCGTTTACATTTCAAAAGTGTTTGGCACTTGTGATTTAATTTCCAATGTATTTTATTGTCTTGTGTTCGATATCTTCGGATAACACATGCAATTTTTTACAAAGAAATAAATCACTAATGTTTGTGACTTGTAAATGATTTTTGTGGAAAATAATTATAACGTCAATTATACATTGTTTAAAAGAATATGGTTTTAAACGGATAGTAGAGGAAAATATTTGGACATAAACAACTTGAGAGTTGTTGCATTGACTAAATGTCAAAGACGAGATATCAAATGTATAACCATATCATGAGAGAATAATGAAAGAACGTACTTAGTGTATTGAGATGAAATACACAAACGAGATCCATGTCGACATATTTCATTAGAAGTCATTGGAAAATTCACAAGTATGAATTCTAACATATGAAAGAAAAAGTACTATATGTTATTGTATACCTTTAACAAATCTTGCGAGATTTGTTCTGAGTGATTTATACGTAGATTCATCTACCACTTGATTTTTGTTAGAACTATATGGAGATTTTACCTTCGTTTAAAAGAGCATCCTAAATATACATATCTCCTAATGAATAAAAATAGATGTGTGCAACTCATTTATGGCAAAATTATGAATGCCATGTTGTTGAGTGTCGATCTAGTTGACTTTATCTCACACATAATAGTGATTGTAGACGAGAAACATTCATCTTGTTGGTGATGAATGTGTTCACCAAGTGACTTAGATTAAGACTTATGTTTAAGTCCTTATGAGTCAATGGTAAAGTGTTGGAGATCAAAGGTAAACAAGTTATGTTCCTTAAATGAATAATATAATTTAGCTATGCGCTATATACAATAATTTGTGAGACCTTCCTAAATATTGAAATTTTAGGATTATGAATAAGTCTCATTATTTTGTCTTAACAAGGGATGAATGTTGCAAAGTGATATTATGATATCCTTAGGGCTGTGAAGAATCAGAATGATGCATCTTCTGTTCACATGCTAAAGTATTGTAGTCTAAAGCATGCTAGACTAGTACTTGGTTAATTATGGGTCTTGACGGAGACTAATTAACTCTAAATATTCAAATGTGTAAGAACACAAAAAGAATTTGTATATAGACAAAATTGAGGGAGAATTTTCATTCATTATAAGGAAAAGACATGTAACTTGTTAAGAGTTTGTTCAAAAAGCTAAAGAGGAGAACTCATTGTCTAGGCTTATTCTTGATGTTAAATTAGAATTATTCTAATTTGGTGAAAAACTTATGACAATGGCATGTGTTGCTTTGGTAAGCTCGACAACTTATGTAAGCTAATGCAATATGAGTTGTATTCAATGATATAATGAGGTTGATCTTCTTCAATCATATGTGTATAAATGTCGTCATAAGTGAAGTTACGGAAATGTTGATCAAATGGCAAAAAATGTGGGGGAGAATCCATTTAAGAAACAACCATATAAGGGTATGTAGAAATGGTTCTCATTAACCCATCTGGATGATATCCTATAACACTTAAATGCGGGGGTGTCTTGCATTTGTATCATAAAAGTTTGGCAATAAGGATTTTGTAATCCAATCTAACACTGCAAACAGACGACTAAGTGGAGGACACGAAGGTCGTAGTGCATAATAGAGATGTGTTTGCCTTAAATGATACGTGTATATTAGAAAGACATATATTATAACCAGATCTTGATGGCCACTGAGGTTATAGTATTAGAAGTTGACAATAAGCAAAATTAACTTGCGAGTTAAGAACACATCATGACAACTGATCTCAAATAAGTAAAATTATTTTTAGTGACTAGACAAAATCAAAGATAATGTTATGGATCCAACAACCTAAGGGTTTATTAGAGATCAATTTGTAGAATGAGACTAAAGCCCGTGAAAAAGGGTATGTGAAGGAAACCTAACTTAGTTGACTGGAGATCCCAAGATCTAAGTTCAATATGACAACTAACTCATATGCCTAAGGGTAGTTACTGTGGGGGACATAAATGATATGCATAAGCTAGCATATATGGTTATACATACTCCCAAAGTATAAAAGGGTGTTTAAATACGTCCTAGTCTATTTCTATGATATTCAGTGACAAAAAGTGTGGCTAAGCATAATATGTGGTAAATGATTTGGATAAATCACGATAACCACAATGCTTTTAATGATCTTAGGAGAATCCCCTATGTTAGAGAGAAGTGAGGTCGCTTCGAATGGAATTGAGGGCACAATTCCTAGAGCTCTCACAAAACCAGGAAAGTGTTCCACGACCATTATTGGACACGAATATGAGGAGATGACCAAGCTAAGAAGAGTCTTGTGTGAAGTGTATTGTCGTCTACACAAACGACAGACGAGTTCAAAGACATCGATGTCTACTCAGAGCTAGTGGGCTAAGTGCATTTCATGAGCGAATGTTCAAAGGGTAAGACCTACCTATCGTATGCAAAACTCAACTGTCGAGGTTCCATTGGATTTTTGTTTGTTTTGATCAATCTCCATTCATGTAGGGGATTGTTGGAAAATTAGAATAAAGTGAATGGAAATTAATTTAGTGATAATTAATAGGACTCTTCATGGTAATAAACTCTTGAGTAGAGTTTTTATGTCACTTGATTAGCTTTTATTAGAGTTTTTATGTGTCTAATTAAATCACTAATTAAGTGAAACTTTTATTAGAGTTTTATGTCTCTACTAAAATCACCAATTAAGAAAAACTCTTAACTACCCACATCTTTTGTAAAAATGGTAGGCTATGTGCCACAACTGTCAAGGAGACGCGATTCAAGTTCTCGTAGCGGAACTTGTACAAGAAGACGCTTCTCAAGCTCTTGTCGAAAACAACGATTTGAATCGGTTTATTTAAATATCCTGTATTTCATATTTAGTTTTGTATGGAATTGTACACGGTTGGGGTACTACATTTCCCAAAATTATGTAAAGAGAGTATCTTTACAATTTTTATATTTATTTTTATAATTTTTTATTATAATTGTGACCCGTATCCTACAATTTATATGCCAACTATTAATATTAGTGTAAATTTATTGTTTTAGATTTGTTTGATTTCTTATACAAGCAAGCCACTATATGTTATAGTTATTTTAGATTTTTGTTTGGTTCTAAACACGGATAAAGTAGTACCGTTTATGATAATTAAATAATGAAAAAGGGCCGCTAAATTTCATTTCGCTTTGGGCCTCCAAAAAGGTTGGAACGACACTGAATAAATCCCATCATTCTCACCATTTGCTAAATGCTAATATGTGTTCGCTAGTAATGTATAATTTTAGGGAACTTTGCCAGAATGAGCTATCTTGACTAACGAGTTTGATAAAATAGTCTTGGCTTTCTAAATTTTTCCATGAATTAGTGTTTCACAAGTGTTCCCTGAAATATACTTCCAATCTAAATTATTAGACTATGTGTAGTGGTAAGGGTAAATAATCTCCCACCATTGGGCGTTTTCCGTCATATGGCGGTACAGTCAGCAAGGGGCATTATTTGGCGTTTTTTCTAAAATTGGTGTAGTGGGGATGTGGGCATTATGTTAAGGGTGTAAAGTATTAAATAAAAATAAAAAACCAACGAAAAAAGCTATTGAACTAAAAAAGGAAGATTAAATGTTATTAGCCAAGTTTTCTCCTTCAAAGCATGATTCAGAACACGCCAGGAAGGTTTTTTACAAAAAAAAAAAAGCCAGATCACGCCCAGGGGGTGGGGATTTGACGTTTTCGGGCGTGATTGAGGGGAAAATACGCCAGAATCATGCCCACTACGCATGATCATTGGTCTTAGGGTGTGTCATGTGAAAGTTTGGCTGGTTGAAACAATTTCTTAATTTACATATAAGAAAAGTCAAATAAGTGATGGTTTTACAAAAGAAAACAATCAAGGCTCATGAATCAAAATGGTCAATGATTTTCCCTAATATGTAGCACTTTCTAGTCAACCTTTGTTATAAACAATTGATGTTATCTGATAATTATAAATATAAACAACACAATTCTCCGGCTTTAGGGTGTAAGGAGTGGTTAAACACTTTGGAGTGGTAAACCAAAAAACCGACAAATCAGAGCGCGCCATGTCAATCAGTCAAAAGTGTTTAAACTTTGGTGAAAAGTGTTGGTAATGGTTTAGACACTTGGTGAAGTGGTAAACTATTTTTTTTTTTAAAAGGAAAAAGGTGTGATTGGTTGAGATTGGAATGAACCTCACTCCTTATACACACACACTTTTTCCCCGCGTCGGCAACCACTCACCGCACCATTCACCTTGCCGATCGGTAGAGGGGTCGTCGGCGGTGTTCCCGCTCGGCAAACCGAGTTTGCCGCACCCCTTTACCGACCACTCCGGACACCTTAGCCTCTACCAATTGCAATAAAAGTGATGCTTTTTTGCCGTTCAAAAAAAAAAAGTGATGCTTTTTTCCTTCGAAATTGGTGCATAAAAGCTAGCTAATCATTCGCTATCACAGATTAATTTAATATATAATGACCAACAGTGACCTACTTTTGCATAAGATGGCACTGATTGGTGCCCAACTGCGTCACAATAAGAGTAGTGACTCAAAAAAAACCAGAAACAGTAGAAAAGGATCTATTTATTTTAATACTCCAAACCTTTTCAAAAGAATAGCTTTATCAAAAAAGAAAAAGACATTGATAGAAAATCTCGTATCCTATTGATTTTTAAATTATAGTGTCACTATAAGAAAACAACGACAAAACAAATAAAGTTCATGTAACTTATATGATTAACTCCGGTTAGGGGTGGATCTACATTGAATGATACGAGTTTACGCGAACCCACGGCGTTTCGGAATTTTAAGATCGAGACCCACCAGCATCATTTTTTGCAATTGCTAATGCATAATGGAATGATTATGTAATGAACCTTACTTGACCTTACCCGAACCGTCAAACCGACCTGAAAATTTTCATGTTCAGTTACATAAAATCTGAACATCTAAAAATAGTGAAACCACCGGAAATAATTCCTAAATCTACCACTGACTCCGGTCTTACGTAAAAAAAACTATTTCCCTTCGTTCTAAGGTGTCCTATCGAACGAATAGACCCTACAATTTTCATCAGTTATGGTACAAATGTTTGAGGGATTAACTCCGATAGACCAAACGAGTTCGAACATGGTTACACCAAATACTTGAGGGGAATATGGGATGTATTATACAGTGGCAGAACTTAAACACTTAAATTGGGGGAGGGGGGGAGGGGTCGAAAAACATATATTTAAATATTAAAGTTTTTGGATTATGAGGGGCCAAAATCCAAAGATAATGAACTAAGCTTACAATTCTAAGTTTAAAAATAAAGAGGTCTCAACCCTTACTGGCCCTAAGTAAGTTCCATCCAAGACATTATAGTGTTATACAGTGTCATATTATCTGTAATAGTCTTCAAGAAAAAAAAAACACTTATTTCAAGTATTATTATTTAAACAAACCACTATTTTGAATATTAATAGAAAGTTGATTTAAAGAAATAACAAATGGTAAAATAATAAAAAGTTAATTTAAATCTAAAGAAATAACAAATAGTAGTTGAAACCATATTAAAGGAAATCCTTGAAAAATAGTTATTGAAACCATATTAAAGGAATGGGTCTACATATTCACACACCCAAAGGCCTATTTCCACAATCTTTAATACGCCTCGTATAGACCTAGACAGGGCATTTAGGATTTTTGTAAACCCTTCAAGACGCCTCGTATAGGCCTAGACAGAGCGCCTAGGGTTTTTGTCTCCGACCAGATTCTGAACCTCGTACCAGGTCAAATCAATCACATCAGACAGGGCATCTTGGCCTAGACGAATGACGATAGAGGAATACGAAAGAGGAAGACGCCTCGTATAGGCCTAGACGAAGCATCTTGAAGACTGGTTTGACTATCTTGTCTGGCACGTGAATAAAGTAATACGATGGGTATAGAGCTGTACGACACATACATATTGGAATTAAATAGGGACATGCAGCGCATTCTTCAACCATCGATAAATCATCGAACTTCTCTGCTTAAATTACTTGTTTTAATTATGTACTAATGATGATACCATTTTTAGGAGGAGACTGTCGTTCCTGATTCTAACGAGTAAGAGGAGGTTGTGTTTAGTGTACAAGGAAATCAAAACAGACCGTTTCTAGATTTGAACTCGCATCCCCCTGTTAATGAAACATAGCCTTTAGATGACTCATAACATGTTGATGAACCATGTTATCCGGCGCAGGAAGGGTATCCAGATTATGGATACGGATGTGAATATTCTTACGTGCAACAACACTATCCGGATGGATACAAAGGAGACGATGGTCATCAGCAATTCATTTCCCCGAGCAATCCTTACGAAAGTTACAGTGCATCACAGTCTTTTTACGTTCAAAAAACTATCCGGACGATGGAGGATATGGTGGTGAGGCACCCCTAGCCCGGGGAATCCGTACTTCACAAAGCAGGTATCAAGTTTATTTAGTTACGTGAGACAGATTAATAAATATAAAATTTAACCTAACTCTATCGATGTTAAAAGTTTTCAACTCTCTAGATGAACTAAAGAAATGGGCACAAGAAATGGCAAACGCGGATGGTTTCGTTATTGTGACCCGTCGATCAAAGAAAATTGGGGGAAGGATCGGGAGGGTATGGCTTGAATGTGACTATGGTGGTGAGACCATACTACAACAAGGGTTACAAAAGCTGGAAGTAAAAAAACCGGTTGCCCGTTTTACTTGGTGGCAGTGCGAGAGCATCCGTATGAAATTTGGGGGATAAAAGGGGGAAAGACTGAACATAACCATGAACTTTGTGAGGACCTTTCGGCCCACGCGTTTGTATGTAGGTTTACTCCCAACGAATACAGACTGATATAGCAGCTGACAACTTAAAACATGGAGCCACGCAAAAATTTTCAAACGATAAGGAAGCAGGACCCCAACAGGTTCCATGTTAAAAAAGACGTACAAAACGCAGTACAAAAGATTAGAGCCAAACAAAGAGACGGATTGACTCCCATGCAGTCACTAGAAAACATGCTGATTAAAAACGAATTTATTTACGAGACACGGGAAGAACCGGAACAGAAGTCGTAATAGAGATATTCTTTGTTCATCCTTACTCGAGTGATATGTGGCGTGCATTCCCGCACGTTTAGCTGATCGATTCGACATACAAAACAAACGTATACAACATGCCATTTGTCCAGATTGTTGGTATGGCGTCTACCAGCCATTCGTTTTGTATCGCGCAATTCGTTATTTCTAAAGAACGGAGTGATAACTTCGTATGAGTGCTTGAGATGATCAAGTCAATGTTGGATGAATGTATGGAGTCACATATGATTGTAACGGATAGAGACCTGGCCAGAGACCTGGCCCTAATGAACGCGTGTGCTAAAGTATTTCCAAACGCCTCTAGGTATCTTTGCAGGTTTCACATACAACAAAATATCTGTAAGCACTGCAAGAGCGCTTTCAAGAAGAGTATTGGCAAAAGTTTCTCTCATTCTAGGGGACATTGTGTGAGTCTCCATCAGTACTCATATACGAGTACCACTTGCACAACCTACAAAAGCGACTTGTGGAGTTCAAACGTTCAAGTAAGTTCCTTTAATAACATATGACTCACCTATGTACATTTAATAAATTACTTTTACCTTTAATAACATACGACTTGTAAGCACTGCAAGAGCGCTTTCAAGAATACATTTTCTCTTTCATCTATCATTTAATCCATAATACACAAACATGCACATGTGCATATGTATCATTTATTTGACAAATTTCGTAACTCATTACAAATATTAGACTATTGCACTTTCATTTACACTAGCATATGTAATACACTACTTTCTACATTACCAATATTAAAAAATGCACATTTGCATCTATATGTATCAACATGAAATAAGTTGTTTTGGTACACTACTTTGAATACACTTTCCCTTTCATATATCATACCATCCATAATACACTATCATTACCTCCTACCATCCATAATACAATATCATTACCTCCTACCATCCATAATAAAATACCATTACCAATATTTTGACTTTATTACATGTATATCAACACCATTTATACCATCCAATCATCATATTACATCATAAAGTAACAACTATAGCCAAACCATCAACCACTAGATATAACTAACCAAAAAACATGTATATGGGCCTACTTCTCCATTCAAAATCACAAACTTTTTGTACCAAAACATGTTATATCATGGTTATACCTAATGATGCACATGTGCATTTTGAATATTGGTAATGTAAAAAGTAGTGTATTACAGATGGTATTGGAAATTAAAGTGCAATTGTCTATTACTGATAACGTATTACGAAATTTGTTGAAGTAATGATACATATGCACATGTGCATGGATAACTGTTACTCGAAAAAAATAGTTTTTTTTGTAACTAAATATAGCGATTTTTGTTAAAAAAATATTAAAAAAAATTGAGTGCTTTTTTGATTTTTTTTAGATTTTATTTTGTGTTCATATTGGTTCTCGCGGTTCTCGCAATAAGGGTGGTTCTCAAATGAACATTACCCTATATATATATATATATATATATATATATATATATATATGTATATAGGGAGAAGATCATGCGAGAACCGCCTCTTATTGCGAGAACCGCGAGAACCAATGTGAACACAACAAAAAATGTCTAAAAATAGCTAAAAATCACATAAATTTTTTTTTAATATTTTTATATAAAAATCGCTACTTTTCGAAGCCAAAAAAAAAATTAAAATTTAAAAGAAATTATTTTTTTTTTTTGCCACTAAAAGTAGCGATTTGAGCATAAAAAATATTAAAAAAAATTTTTTAGATTTTTTTAGGTTTTTTGGGGGTTTAGTTTTTAGCATTTTAGCTTGGGGGGGGGGTTAGGTTTTTTTGGGGGTTTTAGTTTTTAGCATTTAGCTTGGGGGGGGGGTTAGGTTTTTTTTTTTTTGGGGGGGGGGGGGGGGGTTTAGGTTTTGGGGGGGGGGGGTTAGGTTTTTTTAGCTATTTTAGGTTGTGTTCACATTGGTTCTCGCGGTTCTCGCAATAAGGTGGTTCTCGCATGAACTCCTCCCTATGTATATATATGTATATATATATATATATATATATATATATATATATATATATAGGGTAGGGCTATATAGAAAACCCTATCTATATAAAAAACCCTAGAAAACCCAACCTCCCGACATTTTTTTTTTTTTGAAAAAAATAACACATGTAATATACATGTTTTTAAGAGTTTTGGGCCAAAAAAATCAAAAAAGCGCCGAAGGGATAATTTAAAAAAAAAATTCAGCAATTTCTGTCTTTTGTGCCTAACACATGTTAGGCAACCGGACATTGCTGAAATTTGTTTATTTTAAAAAAAAAAATCCCTTCGGCGCTTTTTGTTTTTTTTTTGGCCCAAAACACTCTAAAACATGTATATTACATGTGTTATTTTTTTCAAAAAAAAATGTTGGGACGTTGGGTAAAAATGGGGGGAGATTTGGGTTTCCAGAGTTTTCTAAGAAAATGAGGGTTTTCTGTCTAGCATTGCCATATATATATATATATATATATATATATATAGTAGCATCTGGTCTCTCATACCACCAATATTGCCTGCTTTGTCCCGATAAGTTATTCACTCAGGAACTCATGGATTTATTTTTGGTCGCCCGAATGAAGACTTTTGAGGATGTCACTCATCCTTGTACTAGTTCCACCTTAGTATGCTTAATTGTGAAGTTTTCACCTACTATGCGTTTTTGATTTAAGAGGCATGACATTACTTACGAACCAAAATCTCTCCTGGCCATAACTAAAGTGATATTTGCGTAGGGTGTTACAATGATCCATGTTATTCTTCTCTGCATCGTTACAATCATCCCCTTAGGGAATCATCGTACTCGATGAGGTTTGCCTTACCATCCCAAACAACACGGAAGTGACTCTGATATCATTTCTAGCATTCGGCACTTTGCTCTCAATGGGTTACCTATCCAGGAACTAATGGATTTGTTTTTGGTTGCCCGAATGGAGACTTTATAGGAGGTCACCCATCCTAGTACTACTTCCACTTGAATACGCTTAATGGGGAGTTTTCATCTGCTCCACAACCAAGAGCCCAAAACGCGTTGGTAATTTACTTGGCATGACATTAATTATGAACCAAGAATCTCTCCTAGTTGCAGCCAATGCGAAATTTGCTTAGGTTGTTACAATAATCCTTGTTAATCTTTTCTATATCGTTACATACATAATATAAGCCTGACATCCAAGTTCAAATATGACTGTTGAAATGGCAAATCAAGACCATGGAGGCTTGAATTTGACGGGCTGGGGTAATCTTTAAGAGCATAACTCGACTTTCAGGATTCCGACATTATGAGATTATTAATACTGAATACTACATTTGATTAAAGATATTGTACATTAATTCAAAAGTGTAAGAAGTGTGAAAAATATTCTGGAGATGACATGTGTCCTCAATCTAAATTATATCAAAGGGGTAAACATGTAATTTTCTCATTGATTCAATTAATTGATAACCTTCCAGAACCGCCACCCTTTATTTTAGGAATATGAATTAATCTACGAATTTGTATTTTTTTTATCGTTCATCAATTATTGCTTTCTGAAGATCGCAGAATGAAGGTTTTTATAGAGTGTTATATAGTGATGGATGCAGAATGAAGGTTTACACAATGTTATAGTGTTTTAGCATTATATTTTCTGGTAGTAGTCTATGATGATGTATAATGTTATATAGTGTTATAGTGTTATTTTTTTATGCTAGCAGATTTATGATGGATGTATAGTGTTATATAGTGTTATATTTTTCTGGTAGCAGGTCTATGATAGATGTATAGTGTTATATAGTGTTACATAGCGTTATATGGTGTTATATGGTGTTTATATATGGTGTTATATAGTGTTATATATTGTTATATATTTCTGGTAGCAGTTACATGTTTCCGGATTTTTAGAATGTCCGGATTTTTAGTGTTAGTTTAAAAATGGATCGCTGGAATTTAGGAGAGGTTACCTTATTTGAAACATATAAAAAGTCACTATTACCCCTACAATTTTCAAATCAGTCCAAATAATTAAAACATAATTTACAATTTGGTCCCTGTTGATCTCAACTATTAGATCAAAAATCTAATGGTTTAAAACACTTCTTACACTTCTCACAATTTAGGGTCTTTTTACACTATCCTTACCCTACTACATTTAGCAAACAAGGCATTTTCACAAAGCTACTGTTTCAACGAAAGAAATTTTATTTTAGTTTTATAATTATAATTAATTTAGAAGATATTTCGAGTTTCTCTTAATAGATGTTTTTTAGTTTTATAATTATAATAAATTTGGAAGATATTTCGTTTTCTCTTAATAGATGTTTTTAAGTTGTTAGGAGTAATCTACAAGTAATCGAAACACAAATATATATGTTATCAAAACTACTTAAATATTTTTGTATTTTTGTTATAATAAAATATAATGTAATGTTTTAAAAAATCTTGAATATATCATTGCGACGTGCTTATTTCTATCTACGTTTTGATTAAAGTTTTGTTTAAAATAGAACTGGTCAAATATCATTGATTTATTTATTTTTATTATCGTGGTGAACCGAACCGATATTGTCCTTCAATAGCAGTACTAATATTCATTATTAGGGTTTCAGTATAAAATTTGTTTCGATTATGGCTAAACAATGTTGAATATGAAGTTGTTTAAAAAAGGGTGGTTTTTATGCCAGGCTAGGTTATAACGAGTGTCGGTAACGTACTGGTGTTGTGACAAATTGCATAGAATTGATTCCAACAGAATGACATCGGTAACAGTATTAGTACTATCTAAAGAGTTACCTGTATTTGTTTTTATGACTTCCAATCGATGTAAAACATGCGTCATTATGGTTTTAGGCATATAACGATTTTATTTTTAGAGTTTTCTATTCCAATGCCATAATGTGTGCGAGTACCATACCTATCCTAGTGAAACAAACTGATACTGTCCAAATTCCGGTCGCAATACGCGAAAAAAATACGCGCGGAATTTATTTAGTTCTATACATACACTTTATTTAAAGAGTAAAGTCCTATTTGAGTCCCTGTGGTTTGTGCAGTTTAACCATTTGAATCCAAAAACCAAAACTGTCTTGATTTAAGTTCTTGTGGTTTCTAATTTTAACCATTTTAGTCCCTGTGGTCTCTAATTTTAACCATTTGAATCCAAAAACCAAATGTTTCTGATTTGGATGTTGTTTACTTTTGGATTCAAATGGTTAAAATTAGAAACCACAAGGACTCAAATTAAGACAGGTTTGGTTTTTGGATTCAAATGGTTAAACTGCACAAACCACAAGGACTCAAATAGGACTTTACTCTTATTTAAAATTTTGAGTTCGAATACTTTATTTTATAATTCTTTCTTTTCATTTTTAATTTATTTTATAATTCTTTCTTTTCATTTTTAAACTATCACACTTTTCATCAACTTTTGACCTATGGTCATAAAATCAATTATGCCTATTACAACCAATCACATGAATTATTATTACTAAAATGCCTATTACAATCAATCACATGAATTATTATTACTACAAAAAGTTTAGTCGGAAATTACCACTTGTATATCCTCCTTTTGAGTATTCAAAATCACCATCACCATCATATCTGCTTTTTAAGTAAAATTCTGAGGATAAACATCCCATACTTTCACTTATGTTACAAGTTCAAATGCCTGAAAAACGTTCTCTCTATGTCTTATTTATTTATTTGATTCTTAGCTTCTCTATAAGGGTGGAAGGAATGGTCATCACTCATTATAATCCATCACACACCACACTCAATTATCAATTAGCACCTCATTTCATCGTATTTCACTCTATCACACTTGCAACGGTCATCACTCACTCTTTTCCATTAATTTTTAAATTAAAATAAACTTAAGACAAATAATTAAAATTTGCATTAAACTTAAAAAGGTATAATAAAAAAACTAAACTACCAAAATTTGTAAAAAAAAAACATTGCAAAAAAAAGAAGTTAAACTACCGAATAAAAAAACAACCTAGAAGTTACCTGGTTGATTCCACTTCACACAGATTTCTCGTTTGCGTGTTATGAGAACCGAGCGATACGGTTCTTCGGCGTTTTCGTGTGATTGGTCCAACACTTTCAAATCTTTATTCTTCTAGATCTCAACCAAGTGTTTCAGAATTTATTCTTCTCTTTTTAACTTTGTATCCGCCAACCAACTTGAGTTGTTCTTTGTTTTCTTCCATGTCCAACATTTTTGCCGACTTAAATTCATTCATGGCATCCACCCAACCTTCTTCCATGTCCAACAGACAGTTTCTAGATTTGAACACGCATCCCCTGTTAATGAAACATACCCGTTAGATGACTCATAACATGTTGATGAACCATGTTATCCGGCGCAAGAAGGGTATCCAGATTATGGATACGGATGTGAATATTCTTACGTGCAACAACCCTATCCGGATGGATACAGAGGAGACGATGGTCATCAGTAATTCATTTCCCCGAGCAATCCTTACGAAAGTTACAGTGCATCACAGTCTTTTTACGTTCAAAAAACTATCCGGACGATGGAGGATATGGTGGTGAGGCACCCCCTAGCCTGGGGAATCTGTACTTCACAAAGCAGGTATCAAGTTTATTTAGTTACGTGAGACAGATTAATAAATATAAAATCTAACCTAACTCTATCGATGTTAAAAGTTTTCAACTCTCTAGATGAACTAAAGAAATGGGCACAAGAAATGGAAAACGCGGATGGTTTCGTTATTGTGACCCTTTGATCAAAGAAAATTGGGGGAAGGATCGGGAGGGTATGGCTTGAATGTGACTGTGGTGGTGAGCACCATACTACAACAAGGGTTACAAAAGCTGGAAGCAAAAAAACTAGTTGCCCGTTTTACCTGGTGGCGGTGCGAGACCATCCGTATGAAATTTGGTGGATAAAAGGGGGAAAGACTGAACATAACCATGAACTTTGTGAGGACCTTTCGGCCAACGCGTTTGTGTGTAGGTTTACTCCCAACGAATACAGACTGATCGAGCAGCTGACAACTTAAAACATGGAGCCACGCAAAAATTTTCAAACGATAAGGAAGCAGGACCCCGACAGGTTCCATGTTCAAAAAGACGTACAAAACACAATACAGAAGATTAGAGCCAAACAAAGAGACGGATTAACTCCCATGTAGTCACTAGAAAACATGCTGATTAAAAACGAATTTATTTACGAGACACAGGAAGAACCGGAACAGAAGTCGTAATAGAGATATTCTTTGTTCATCCTTACTCGAGTGATATGTGGCGTGCATTCCCGCACGTTTAGCTGATCGATTCGACATACAAAACAAACGTATACAACATGCCGTTTGTCCAGATTGTTGGTATGACGTCTACCAGCTATTCGTTTTGTATCGCGCAATTCGTTATTTCTAAAAAACGGAGTGATAACTTCGTATGAGTGCTTGAGAGGATCAAGTCAATGTTGGATGAATGTATGGAGTCACATATGATTGTAACGGATAGAGACCTGACCCTAATGAACGCGTGTGCTAAAGTATTTCCAAACGCCTCTAGGTATCTTTGCAGGTTTCACATACAACAAAAGCGACTTGCACAACGTGGAGTGCAACCTACAGTACTCATATACGAGTACCACTTGCACAACCTACAAAAGCGACTTGCACAACCTACAAAAGCGACTTGTACCACTTGCACAACCTACAAAAGCGACTTGTACCACTTTGTATGGGACATTGTGTGAGTCACCATCAGTACTCATATACGAGTACCACTTGCACAACCTACAAAAGCGACTTGTGGAGTGCAAACGTTCAAGTAAGTTCCTTTAATAACATATGACTCACCTATGTACATTTAATAAATTACTTTTACATTTTAGGAGTCTTTAAGTACATGTATGATAACTGACTGAAAGATTAGAAGGAAATGTTCGTCTTTGCGTGGACTGATCAGAGTCGCAACTTTGGTCAACGTACCACAAACAGAGTTGAGAGCCAACACGCCAATTTAAAGAGATACGTCTGAGATAGGAGCTCGTTGGACCGTATAGTTGGCTGTATCCAGGATATAGTTGAAACACAATACGGTGAAATAAGGAGGAGTTTTCAAAGACATAGACGTCTTCTGGCGGAAGCTTACTTTCAACAATGTAAATTGATAGATGATATATGCCCCGTCTAGAATGGTATGCATCGATAGTGAATCCGAAACCAAACCAAAACCCGAGTATTAATTTCATCGAGAGTGAATCGGAAGAATAATTTTTGTCATTAATATGATTTTTGTATTAATTTCCATGATTATAATTATTTTTATTGTAACTAATAAGAATTTTTTTATAATTATAATTACATAAAATAAATAGGAACAAGTATATATATATATATATATATGCCTCGTATAGGCCTAGACTAGACGTTTATTGAAGTCCAAAAGACCATTATAGCCATGTCTTGCCCTAGTCTAGTAGAAAACCAAGGGTATAAAAGTAATTTTACAAGCCCAGACGTCCCGTCTAGGCCTGTACGCACCATCTATTTTTAGCAGCAAATTCTAAATGTTTAAATTTTGAATATTTAAAAGGGAAATGTTGGATTACCTTTTTACCCCCTGAGATACCTCCAATATAGGCCTAACTCAAGGGTAAAATGGTAATTTGCAATTTGAAAAAAGATTCTGCACAAATGGTTAATTACCATTTTACCCCTGAGTTAGGCCTATACTAGGGGTGTCTCAGGGGTAAAATGGTAATTCACCATTTAAGATAGACTAGTAGTCTAGCTCTAGACGACCCGTATTAGGAATTACCATTTTACCCTTAAGACCCTCAGTATAAGCCTTACTCAGGGGTAAAATGGTAATTACCCATTTGAGCAAAATCTTTTTCAAAAGGTTAATTACCATTTTACCCTTGAGTTAGGCCTATACTAAGGATGTCTCAGGGGTAAAATGGTAATTCACCATTTCCATTAGACGGCTGTCTAGATCTAGACGAGGTGTCTATGCATCATATATCAGGGGATAACCTAGACGACCTCTCCATATGACCCCTAAGTATATACACACACATACATACATATAACTACGCTTATACGCCGGATCTGGACCGTAATTTTAATTATAATAACTTTTATAAAAACAATAAATATTATTATTTTTTGTATTATTATACGTAAACGGTATTTTTTTTGCAGATTGATTATGAACAAGGTAGAAGGTCACGTGTACTTGGAGTTTACTGCCGGCACCGACGCTGCCCGTCATTGCGGGAAGCTTAAGAGGATGCACGTTGGAGTGCATGTCGCGTTCGACTGGGACGCACTGGACGCCATTGGTGAGATGCTTAGAGTCCGTTATTTCATTCCTTTGGATTCGCCGTGGCGTCGTCTATTTGAGTTAGCGCACACGCCGACCTACAGGGAGCTGCTGGTCGAGTTTTTATAGAAGTTCACATTTCACCCTCCTTGGAACGACCAGCCGCCTGCACAGGCACATGCTCATCCCCCTCCGCTTGAGATTTCTTTCCGACTTGCTAGTGTTTAGCGTGCGATGAGGCTAGCAAATTTTGCAGTTCATAGCGGTTTATACTTGCAGGTGGAGATCGCGACAAATGTTTATACAGAGGGGTTAGTAGTGGTTAATAGACCCACCCTTTTAGGATTTTCGGATGTAGTTGCAGGGGCAGAAACTTGGGAGCACCCCAAGGCGAATGGGAGGATTTCACATGTTGATGACCCATTGTACAGGTATGTACGTTTATTACAGTAATTATTGAGATTATTATTATTTATTAATTTCCGTATTTCGCTAACACTATCTGCAGGTATTTACATAGGATACCCTCTACTTCTATTACGGCTCGCGGCCACAGCCGTGAGTGGGGTACGAGCAACGACCTCCTTTTCTTTTACTGTTTGTTGTACAGGAGGTCGTGCGCACTTGCGCACGGTTTGGCCCAGTACTTCGCCTCTGCCCATCACCGGCAGGAACGCGAATTTTTGTATGGCGGCGCGTACGTTACCGTCATTGCCCGTTCATTGGGTCTTTTACCGGAGGCGGAACCACACTTACTACCCATCATAGAGCCTACGAGGATGGGTTTTCAGTCGTTGTGGGGGATGAAGCTCATTAAGAGGTTCGACCTACTCGGTGAGCTGATTTAAACCCGTAGAGGTCACGTATTCGTTTCGGAGGAGCTACTGGAGCACTTAGATCCAGTCTATCCTCCGCCAGATCACGCAGGGGTCGTGCAGGAGCCTCCGGTGGATCTAGGCGGAGCAGCGATGCCACAACCACCACCACATCCCGGGGCGCCCTAGTTTCCACAACACGTTATTCAAGGTCATGCCCCGGGAGCTGCAGCAGATCCGCATTTACGAGTCGACGTTGACAGGCTTATGAATTTGATGGATTGGTTGGTTCAGGAGGCGGAAGATAGACGAGAGAGAGAGAGAGAGAGAGAGAGAGAGAGAGAGGGGGTTACCTATCATACCTCTCCCACCACATCAGCAACAGCCAGATCCAGAGCCAGATTCAGATTCGGACCCAGAGGCATAAACCAGCTGCATGTTCATATTTTGGTGTTTAGTATTGAGTTGTAGTTTATATTTTGTTATGGATGTACAAACTAATCTTATATATCTCATATTAACTTTGTTTCCATTTATTCGGTTAGTTAATGATTGTTTGTCTTACATCGATGTTTCATAATAAATGCTAAAAACCTTGTCAATATAATGTCCAAAAAGTTAAATAATATTTAAACGATATAATATTTGAAACAGTAAAATGTTGAAAACAGTATAACATTTAAACAATATAATATTTTAATAGAAGGGTAATATTTGAAAAAAGTAGAATGTTAAAAAAATGTAATATTTAAACGAGCGAATAAGCCGATCTTGAAAATAGTAAAATATTTAAACGAGCTAATATTTTCAAAGGGCCGATCTTGAAAACGGTAAATTATTTTTATACAAAAAATACAACTTTTCTTCAAAAACAACTCAAATTACCCCACCAAAATACCTATTTTTTCACTCAAAAAACATCACCCTCCAAAAACACATCAAATTATCCCATCAAAACACTTAGTTTTTCATTAAAAAAAAACATCACCGCAAGACGCCTCGTCTAGCCCTGTACGGGGCGGGCTAGACCCCTTAAATTTTGTGCCTGACACCCCACTCAAAGCCCCTTAATTTCAATGCTATACGCCCTGTGTACTTATACAAGACGTCTAGAACACCAAAAGTGTACAAAATAGATAGCGGGGATCTGTAAATAGATTGAGACAAAGGAAAGAAAATCCTTTAATATTGAATTTGGGTCGGAGGGAGAGGTGGTATTATACTATTATGAACTATGATGGGTCACTAATCTTCTCCACTTATGGAAAAAAGGATCATTTTCCCTTTAAGTATGATAATAACGCTTATAGAAAAAAAAAAAAAAAAAAGGATTATTTTCTCTTTAAGTATGATAATAACGCTCGCAAAATTAGCTCAACTAACATTAAAGAAGTTTAGATAAAACTGAATTCTGTTCAAAATGGATCACTTTAAAAAGTTTTAATTTGATCCGTATTAAAAGGGCTTTCTAGTTAGCGATATTAGATTTAAATAACCTCAATTTTCATCAATTGGTTGATAAGACTCCTAACTTTTGATTTGTACCACAACACTTCTAACTTTCAACTTATTTTCCTACATCACTCTCAAACTAACCCATAGTGCTGTAAACGAACCGAACGTTCAGGGAACAGTTCGTGAACTGTTCGGCGGGATGTTCGTTTATGTTCGTTCGATTAGCTTAACGAACGAACACGAACAAAATAATTTCGTTTGGTTAGCTTAGCTTAGCGAACGAACACGAACACGGGTCTCGTTCGTTCGACTGTGTTCGTGAACGTTCGGTAATATGTTCGGTTAAGTTCGTTTATGTCCGTTCGTGTTCATTTGATTATATTAAAAAATAATAAATAATAAACATTTTATCTAAACATCTCGAAAACTTGAAACCCAATTTTATTCTAAGTTAGCTAAAATTTGGACATTCTAAGACATGGGGATAATTATGTCTAAGTTAGTTAAACTTGTTTTATGGTTTGGTGATGTAGTAGATTTCTTATGTTTTGATTTATCATTTGATGGTTGTATTTAATTACTTATACCCAATGTATAAGGATAACAATGTTTTTATTTTTTATTTTCAAGTTAAATGTTCGTTTGCGTTCGTTTGTGTTCAAGACCAATGTTCACGAACTGTTCGTGAAGAACTGAATTTCCTTAATGAACGAACACAGACATAAACTTATGTTCGGTATGCGTTCGTGAACAGTTCGCGAACATGTCAATTTCCTTAACGAACGAACATGAACATGGCCTTGTTCGTGTTCGTTCGGTTCGTTTACAGCCCTACTAGCCCAACATTAACCCAGTTTGCTAACGTTAACTGCCACGCCACCAAACCATTGCCACATCAGCTACGACGTCATCAAAAAGCCAAGTTAGACGCCACGTCAGATGCCAAATCATCGAAAAAAGCCAAAGCAAAAACCACGTTACCTGCCACATCATCAAAAACGCCATGTCAGATGCCACATCAACAAAAAAAACTACATGGGTTAGTGTTAAGTTAGTTTAGAAGTGACGTAGAAAAATAAGTTGAAAGTTGGAATTGGTGTGGTACAAATTGAAAGTTAGGAGTGTTATCAACCAAGTGGTAAAAGTTGGAGGTATTTAAATCCATTATCCCCTTTAATTAAATAAAGAATCTTTTGTTGAAACGAATCATTTCAGCTAGAGATAAAACTTAATAATACGTCCACCGGCCATATGTACATATTTTTATTGCAACTAGTGGGGATAGTGTCGGAAGTGTTGGCGCCCGTCAGTGGTAGTAGTATTGGACGTGGTGGTCTGGCGGTGGTTGTAGCGCAAGTGGCTGTGGTACCAGTTGTGGTAATGGCGATCGTGGAGGAAGTGGTGGTGGCAACAAGGACGGTGGTCATGTTTACAGTGACCAGTAACAAACATAATTAGGCCACCCGGGGCGGTGGCTCTTTTGTACGTGATGGCCAAATTTAACGCGTGATAAAATTAAAGAAACCACCGCCACCGCATAAACATCACGCGTTCACATTGAATTCCGTTAAATTTTTGACGTGTTATTTATTAATTGATGTGAGGGAAATTGTTGGTTGGGGGGAAATTATTGGGTGTAGTGGTGAGTGATGGACATTTCCACTAAAAAAAGTTGTGAGTGATGGAATAATGGTTGATGACATGACGGAACTTGATTGAATGTTGTGAGTGATAAATGGGTGGTGAGTGATGACCACCCCTACCCCTTATAGCGAGTGTTACATTTTGGACCATTTTAAGTTGAAGAAGTTTGACAAGAGTAAACTATTATACAGAATAAAAACGTATCACTTTTTTTAAATTAAATCAAATTCATTTCTTAAATAAGATAATGTGTGGTATAGATAGTTAACTCTTAACATCTTGGCTCGGCTCAGCTTGACAATCACAGTCTTTAAAGTTTAACCTAAAATCCCATTTCTATCATTTGGTTTCTCTTTCAGTCTTTTACCATTGAATTAAGTATGCTCCACCTCTCTTTGTCTTAGTAAGTGTGCCACTGCAAGTGATAACATTAGCATGCTTTAAGCTTTAGATCTTATCCATAACAAAAGCCTCTAAACCAAGGAAAACGTCTCCAATCAATCATGTACTCGGTTGACCATTCTCAATATGTAAATAAAACTAATATATTTTTAGGTAGCTAAAAAACACACTATTAGTTTTACTTTTATAATCAACATATTTTGTTCATTAAGAAACTATCAACTTTGTAAAAAGATATGTTTTTATTACATCTTAATACCACTAGACTATAATTCTTTTGTTTTAAAAATTAACATCTAACCCTTAACTCCAATTGTAAAAAA
Organism: Helianthus tuberosus; assembly: GCA_030545235.1. NCBI lineage: Eukaryota > Viridiplantae > Streptophyta > Magnoliopsida > Asterales > Asteraceae > Helianthus > Helianthus tuberosus. The sequence goes on along the minus strand of CM060386.1, from coordinate 91,435,340 downwards.
GATATCTTTTTATTACATCTTAATACCACTAGACTATAATTCTTTTGTTTTAAAAATTAATATCTAACTCTTAACTCCAAGAACAATAAACCATTTAGTTATCATGTCTTAAGTTCCAGCAACAATTGTTCTAGTTTTCTTATCAAAACCCTAAGTCGTGTTATATCATATATCATGTTACATATTGTTGTGCTGTTATATCATTTTACATAGTGTTGCTAGCTAATTTGTTATTTGCCTAGTTTGGAATGATTTTTTAATTACAAAACGCTGGGTGAAGTACGGTAATCTTATTTTACATGGAATTATGTTATAGGTGTTGATCAAACCTGCACTTGTAAATGGACGCAATACCCTCAGCCATAAAACCCTTACGTATACACATGTCGTCTCGTCATTGTTTTCGATTCTTCTTGCTTCTTAGGCTAATTTGGTTTTGTAAAAGATAATTTTCCATTTGATCTTGGAATATCCCCCAATTGTCAAGATAAAGCATACTACAAAGTAATACGTAGTAATTCATTTCTTTATACCAAATGATTAATCATCTCCCTATATAAACAAATAAACCGCATGATATCATACGCACAAACAAAACCACTTTATACATGTGGGATCTTTAAATCTTTTAGCACACTATATAAACCCCTCCTTACCTCATCATCTCATTCATCTTCCAACCACAACTTTATCCAAATTTGCTCCAACTTTCTTCACATTCTTAGCCATGCAAGAGAGTGACTTCCATTACTTACTCCCTTCAACCCAAAATCTTAACACAACACATTTACTCATGAACCTAAACACTCCAACGACCATCCCTTTCGACGTTAACATGTTCTCAAACCCAAACCCGTTCTACCAGCTTCAAGAACTTAATATGCCATCCCTATACTCAACTTCTGATGAAGCAGATGAGCAACAACTGAGCCTAATCAATGAGAGGAAACGAAGGAGGATGATATCGAATAGAGAGTCCGCTCGCAGATCGCGTATGCGCAAGCAGAAACACCTGGATGAACTTTGGTCACTGGTGGTTTGGCTCCGTAGTGAGAACCAACAACTTGTGGACAAACTGAATAGCTTCTCAGAGACTCATAACAAGGTGGTTCAAGAGAATACTCAGCTTAAAGAGGAAGTGACCGGATTACGTCAAATGGTCACTGATAATCCTACTTTAAACCATGGTTACATCAGAAATGAATCTTCAAACCACTCTGTGTCAAGCTCGTCAGACTTTACTTAAACCAGACCCATAACTCTATTCTTCTCTTTTTTATTATATAATTAAGTCACTTACTATTTATTATGTAGACAGTAAGATCGTAGAGGGATGTAGTAAAATAGTACTCTTTTTATGTTGCCAAACATTTGGATAAATAAAACTCGCTTGGTGGTATATAACCGTATTTATATATTTATTACTAGATGGATGATATATATATATATATATATATACATATATATATATATACATATATATATATAGGGGAAGGTTCATTTGAGAAGAAAATTTAAATGAGAAGAAAAAGAACATAGGGTATAATTGTAAAACATTAAATACTTTTTCACTTATCTCATTTATTATCTTCTTTGACTAATTAATTAGTCATAAAAACTATCATCATTCACACTAATGTTTTTTGACTACACACATCAAAAGTTACCCTACACCTTTCGAAAATTACCCTACACATGTTGAAATTTATCCTACACAATCCGTAATTTATCACATACACATTGTAATTTATCCTACACTCTAAATTATTTTATTTTATTTTTTTGAAAAAAATTATATTTTAAAGATAAGTAACAAATTTTAATGTAGTTAGCTATTAAAGAGGAATACTACTAATTAATTATCTTTGTAGGTTTACCATATTACCCTTACAGTAACATTAAATACTTATATTAAATGAAGTAAAATGAAGCATTCTCATTGGTTGAAATTTCTTCTTTTTTCTTCTTACAAAAAGTTTCTTCTCATTTGAACTCTCCACTATATATATATATATATATATATATAGGGTAGGGTTCTAGAGTGAACACTAGGTTGAGAGTGAACTGTGTGAACTAATCTGAGCCATTGGATTACATCATCTAAAGATTTTTAAACAATGGCAAGATTGTAATTATAATGTTGTAACTCCCCATTAAAATAAATGACAGAAGGGTATTCGTGTCTTTTGTAAATTGCATTTATTAAACAATATAATCAAAATCCCTAAAATCTCACTAGTTTCCGTATATACAAGGTACATAGTTCTTAGTGTATACACATGTGTACAGTCTCGCTAGTAATAGTTTATACAATATACACAGCTGTTAGTTTATATACATGTGTACAGTCTCGCTAACTATCAGTTTATACAAGGTACACAGCTGTTAGTTTATACACATGTGTACAGTCTTTTATACATCTGTGTATTATATTCAGAAATGGTTACATATGTGTATATTAACAACATATAGTATATTAGGCATGCACACTAGTAGATTCATATAAAATTATGAAATTAATGAAAATGAAACATATCACATGTATGAAAAAATAAATAACTTCATCACATATTAAAAAAAAAAATAATGCCTAAAAATATTTACAATTTCAATCTCAGAGAAATTTTTTAATGTTTATTGAAAATTATAAAAAGTTAAAAACAATTAATTATGATATCTATATATACGGATAACAAAAGAAAAACAATATTCAAGTTAAAAGTAAAACAAAATTTATGGATAAAGAAATAATGGAGAAATAATTAAAAATGAGAGAGAGAGAGAGAGAGAGAGAGAGAAAGAGAGTTAAGAGATGAGAAAATTAAAGGATTTTAATTAAACATACTTGGGTAATGTCAATCTTACCATTTTAATTTAAAAAATGATCAAGGGCCAAGATTAGTTCACTCAGTTCACTCTCAAGAAGTTGTTCACTCTTGATCCTAATCCTATATATATATATATATATAGAGTGGGGTTCTAGAGTGAACATTAGTGTATTTGCGAACTGAGTGAATAAATCCTAGCCATTGATTTACACACGTGTATGTCTAGGATTTCATCATTAAATCGTAAAATACACTAGTGTATTTCATTATCAAATTCTGGCCATGGATTTACACACGTGTATGGCCAGGGTTAGTTCACTTCGTTCGCAAATATGTGTTCACTCTTGAACCTAATCATATATAGTTTCTCATACTACCAATATTGCATGCTTTGTCCCAATAGGTTATTCACTCAGGAACTCATGGATTTATTTTTGGTTGCCCGAATGAAGACTTTTGAGGATGTCACTCATCCTTGTACTAGTTCCACCTTAGCATGCTTAATTGTGAAGTTTTCATCTGCTATGATTTAAGAGGCATGCCATTACTTATGAACCAAAATCTCTCCTGACCACAACTAATGTGATAATTGCGTAGGGTGTTACAATGATCTATTTTAGTCTTCTTTGCATTGTTATAATCATCCTCTTAGGGAAGCATCATACTCGATGAGGTTTGCCTTACCATCCCAAACAACACGGAAGTGACTCTGATATCATTTCTAGCATCCGGCGCTTTGCTCTCGATCCAGGAACTAATCGATTTGTTTTTGGTTGCCCGAATGGAGACTTTCTAGGAAGTCACTTAACCTAGTACTAGTTCTACTTGAATACGCTTAATTGTAGAGTTTTAATCAGCTCCACAACCAAGAGCCCAAAATGTGTTGCTAATTTACTTGGCATGACATGTACTTAGGAACCAAGAATTTCTCCTAGCTGCAGCCGATGTGGAATTTGCTTAAATTATTACAATAATCCATGTTAATCTTTTCTATATCGTTACATACATAATATAAGCCTGGCATCCAAGTTCAAATGTGACTGTTGAAATGGCAAATCAAGACCATGGAGGCTCGAATTTGACGGGCTGGGGTAATCTTTAAGAGCATAACACGACTTTCAGGATTCCGAGATTTTGAGATTACTAATACCAAATGCTACATTTAGCAAACGAAGGCGTTTTCACAAAGCTACTGTTTCTTGAACGAAAGAAATTTTATTTTAGTTTTTAAGTTTTATAATTGTAATTAATTTTGAAGATATTTCATTTTTCTCTTAGTAGATGTTTTTTTAGTTTTATAATTATAATTAATTTAGAAGATATATCATTTTTCTCTTAATAGATGTTTTTAAGTTGTCAGTAGTAATGTACAAGTAATCGAGACACAAATATACGTGTTATCAAAACTACTTTACATATTTTTATTTTTGTTATAATAATAATATAATGTAATGCTTTAAAAAAACTTGAATATATCATTGCGACGTGCTTATTTCTATCTACGTTTTGATTAAAGTTTTGTTCAAAATAGAACTGGTTAGATATATTGATGTATTTGTTTTATTATCGTGGTGAACTGAACCGATATTGCCCTTCAATTGTAGTACTAATATTCATTATTAGGGTTTCGGTATAAATTTTGTTTCGATTATGGCTAAACAATGTTGAATATGAAGTTGTTTAAAAAGGGTGTTTTTATGCCAGGCTAGGCTATAGCGAGTGCCGGTAATATACCAGTGTCGTGACAAATCGAACAATATCGATTCCAACAGAATGACATCGGTAACGGTATTAGTACTATCAAAAGAGTTACATGTATTTGTTTTTATGACTTCCAATCGATGTAAAACACGCGTAATTATAGTTTTGGGCATATAACGATTTTATTTTTAGAGTTTTCTATTTAAATGCTATGACAAGTGTGAGTACTATATCTATATCCTAGTGAAACATACTGATACTGTCCAAATTCCGGTTGCAATACGCGAAGAATTTCTTTAGTTCTATACATAAACTTTATTTAAGATTTTGAGTTCGAATACTTTATTTTATAATTCTTTCTTTTCATTTTTAATTTATTTTATAATTTATAATTCTTCCTTTTCATTTTAAACTCACACTTTTCCATCAACTTTTGACCTATGATCATAAAATCTATTATGCCTATTACAACCAATCACATGAATTATTATTACTAAAATGCCTATTACAATCAATCACATGAATTATTATTACTACAAAAAGTTGAGTCGGAAAGTACCTCTTTTATATCCTCCTTTTGATTATTCAAAATCACCATCATATTTGCTTGTTACGTAAAATTCTCAGGATAAACATCCCATATTTTCACTTATTTTACAAGTTCAAATGCCTGAACAACGTTCTCCCTGTGTCTTATTTAGTTATTTGATTCTTAGCTTCTCTATCAGGGTAGAAGGACTGGTCATCACTCATCATAATCCATCATACACCACACTCAATCATCAATTAGCACCTCACTTCATCGTATTTCACTCTATCACACTTGCAATGGTCATCACTCACTCTTTACCTTTAATTTTTAAATTAAAATAAACTTAAGACAAATAATTAAAATTTGCATTAAACTTAAAAAGGTACAATAAAGAAACTAAACTATCAAAATTTATAAAAAAACAAGCATTGCAAAAAAAAAAAAAATAATAAAGAAGAAGAAGAAGAAGTTAAACTACCGAATAAAAAACGACCTAGAAGTTACATGGTCGATTCACTTTGCACAAATTTCTCGTTTGTGTGTTATGAGAACCGAGCGATACGGTTCTTCGGCATTTTCGTGTGATTGGCCCAACACTTTCAAATCTTTATTCTTCTAGATTTCAACCAAGTGTTTCGGAATTTGTTCTTCTCTTTTTAACTTTGTATCCGCCAACAACTTGCGCCATTCTCGGTTTTCTTCCATGTTCAACATTTTTGCCGACTTAAATTCATTCATGGCATCCACTTAACCTTCTTTCCCTTTGCTTGACGATTCGAAACTTTTCCTCTGTTGCGGCCTTGTTGGTGTTGTGTCGTCATTTAAGTTGATGTTGGAAATGTTACTTGATAATCCATCCATTGAAGTTGTGTAATATCCTGACTTGGACGTTTTTGATCTTTTTTGAGAACGTCCTCTACGAGTACCTGTTGGGCCATCAAGATCAATCAATGGAATAGGTACCCATTTGTCACGAGTCCTTGCAATTTCCCAAGCCTTCAAATAAATAAATCAGGTTTTCGTCGAGTAAAGTCTTTGGTACTAGCTTAGGTCGGCTTGAATTACATTCGCATCGTTCATCCCACTTGGTTGGTGGCGAACCTAATACGTATTAAAAATATACAACTAATAATAAGTAAGGATATATATTTTATAAAATAAAAAAGTAAAAAAAATATACCTTTTCCAAGTAGCACACATTAGATGGACTCATTTTTCTATTTATATCCGTCCACTTGCCGATCATTTGATTCATGCTCCGAGTAGTAGAACCGTGTAGTCTTCTAAAATGTGTGATAATTCATCTCCAAAAACGGTCTTTATGTTGTTGATTTCTGAAATTGTTGTCCTCGCAAATATGTAGAAACGCCTTCACCAAGGCACACTCTTCATCTTCCGTCCAAAGTTGCCTTTTCTTGGTGGTTTCTTTCCCTTTGCCCTGTCCTCCACGATTAGCCTTAACATGTATTCTTTCATTGATACGAGCCAGCCTAGTAATTCAAGCCCATCGGATGTACTGATGCATAGGCCCAAGAGGCAGGTGGGGTCCCTAAGAGATTGTTGGACTAAGTCATACGGTTCCTGATTCCATGCGCACAACCAGCCACGTTCACCATGATTTCCATTTTTAATTCTGCATGCATTTAGTAGTCTCCATAACTTGCATCATTTTAGTTTCCGTTCATCCATGTTCTCCTTGTTTTTAGTTGTTCTTTTCATGCATTTTATGTATTTAAGGTTTGAAGTTTTAATGAAAAGATATCAGAAAAATTGCCCCAAGGCTTGTCTCTTCTCTTCTAATTTTTCTTGGAGTCTGATCCACTTACGGATTGCTATCATCTGGTGCTTTCATTCCTGAATCGCCTCCTCGCTATGCCGCCCCGCCGTGATCAAACGGAGGACCTCCCACCGACGGTTTCTGAGCAATTGTCTCAGTTAATCACCGCAACCAATTCAGCTTCCACCCACACGAACTCCCAACTTGCTGCCTTAATCGAGACCACAACCAATTTGGTGAATTCCATCGCCAAATTATCTGACCACCTCTCCTCAGATACCCTCCACACAACTTCACCAAAGCTTAACGATGACGCATCCTCCTCATTAAACAATCGTCGTTCTAACCCTAAGCCGCCCAAGATTAATCTCCCATTATTCGATGGTACCAACCCACTCGGATGGATTTTTCAAGCGGAGAACTATTTTACTTATTACCGGATACCCCCTGAAGAACGGGTTGAACTAACCGTCTTCCACTTTGTTGGTGACGCGTTATCGTGGTATCAAAGCCTTCATAACAATGATTTGCTCGGCTCCTGGACCATGTTTAAAAGAGAAGTTGAATTACGCTTCGGGCCTTCGTCATACGAAAATCATCAGGCCTCCTTATTCAAACTTCGCCAAACAACCACTGTTACCGACTACCAAACCGAGTTCGAACGCATCAGTAATCGTGTCACGGGACTCTCTCGAGAAGCGTTGCGAAATTGCTACATATCCGGTCTTCGGCAAGACATTCAAAATGAGTTAGCTATTTTGAAACCACAAACCCTACATGAGGCTTGTGCCTTATCCAGAACCGTTGAAGATAAGCTGGGCCCCGTTTCAAAACCTAAACCAATTTCCTTTTCTAAATCTAATACCAGCCCATGGACCCCACCCAATTACTCGCCCCCCACTACTACAAATCCTACCCATGCAAACCCTAAACCAACACAACCACCATTACTGCCGATGCCTCCTAAACTCTCTTCTTCCTTGCCGGTCACAAGACTCTCACCGGAAGCAATCGCTCAACGACGAAAGGACGGACTCTGCTTTAAATGTCCGGAGCGTTATTTTCCGGGTCACAAATGCTCACCGCCACAATTTCTCTTAATTGTGGATAATGAAGATGACGATCCTGAGCCAGTACCTACGATGACTAATAACGAGACACCAGACGAGTCCCCTCCACCAAAACTAATGTCCCTCTCCGACGCTGTTTTTTTTGGTATTTCCTCTAACCAAACATTACGTGTTACGGGATATATTTCAGGCAAACCGGTTCAGATTCTGGTAGACAGTGGTAGCACGCATAGTATCATTCAACCTCGGATCGCTTCTCAATTGCAGCTGTTAACCAAACCAATTGTCCCTTTTTCGGTGATGGTAGGCAACGGTCAATTCATACAGTGTACGGGCTACTGTCCGGATGTTCAGTTTCAGGTAAAGAAAACTCAGTTCCAGATTCCTTTTTTTATTTTACCAGTTGAAGGAGCCGATGTTGTTCTCGGTATTTCATGGCTTAGCACTTTGGGTCGCCTCACGGCTGACTTCTCGATCCCGGAAATTTCGTTCATTAAAGATGGCAAACCATGTACCTTGACCGGAGAACCTCTAAATCGACAGGTGACACCAAGCTCTCTTACCACTCTACTCAAACATAACTCCATTGCATCATTGCACACCATGCATATTCACCATGCCATTAATCCAGCCAATGATAACCCCCTTCCAACCCATACTGACCCTACTATTCACAAATTACTACAAGACTTCGAACCACTTTTTCTGCCTACCCATACCTTGCCCCCAAACCGAACCTATGACCACCACATACCACTCTCCAATGATTCCACTACTGTTAATGTGAAACCATACAGGTATCCCCACTTCCAAAAAAAGATTATGACTAATTTGATCCAAGAAATGTTGCAAGATGGAATTATACAACCCAGCCACAGCCCGTTTTCCTCACCGGTCCTCTTAGTAAAAAAGAAAGATGGATCGTGGCGTTTTTGTGTTGATTATCGAGCACTTAACGCGGTTACCGTTCGTGATCGTTTCCCAATTCCAACAATAGATGAGTTATTAGATGAGCTACATGGAGCGACCATCTTCTCCAAGATCGATTTATGGTCCGGTTACCACCAGATTCGGGTTGCACCTTCGGATGTCCACAAAACAGCATTTCGAACGTCCGATGGCCATTACGAATTTCTCGTTATGCCATTTGGCCTAACAAATGCACCGTCTACTTTTCAAGCGGCCATGAATGACCTTTTCCGTCCTGTTTTACGCCGGTTCGTCTTGGTTTTTTTCGATGACATACTCGTCTACAGCAGTTCCAAAGAACAACATTATGAGCATTTAAAGTTTGTCTTTCAACAGTTGCTATCCAACCGCTTTCAAGCCAAACCTTCTAAATGCATTTTTGCTGTACATGAAGTCTCTTTTCTAGGTCACCGAATTTCGAACAAAGGTGTCGATCCAGAACAAGAAAAGATTGAAGCGATTCAAAAGTGGCCACAACCGGTTTCTTTTACAACTCTACGCGCATTTCTCGGTCTCACCGGGTATTACCGTCGCTTTGTCCAACATTATGCTCGTATTGCAGCTCCTTTAACGGACATTCTCAAGCAAAAAGAATTCACTTGGAGTGATCAAGCCGAAACAGCTTTCAAAGAATTGAAGTCAAGTATGGAAAAGTTAATTACTTTGACTCTCCCAAATTTTTCTCAACCCTTTGAAGTAACAACAGATGCATCCGGTTTTGCCATTGGCGGTGTACTATCATAGCACAGCAAGCCCATTTCATTCTTTAGTAAAAAGTTGTGCCCAACAATGCACACACAATCAACTTATGTGAAGGAACTGTTCGCAATCACGGAGTCGGTTAAAAAGTTCCGCCAATACCTTCTTGGTCGCCGTTTTATCATCTACACCGACCACCACAGTTTGAAGCATTTATTAACCCAAACAATTCAAACGCCAGAGCAACAAAAATGGGTTACCAAACTGTTGGGGTACGACTTCGAAGTCCGTTATAAACCGGGTAAAGAAAATCATGTAGCCGATGCCTTAAGCCGGGTCGATCAACCGACGATCATGTCCATTTCACATCCGACTGCCGTCTGGTTATCGCAGATTAGAGACTACTTTCAGAATCATGAAACGGGTCAGCAGTTGATGAAGGCGATTACTAAAGATCCTTCTTCATTTCCTCATCATGCAATAAGGGAGGGATTGGTATACGTACATGGTAAAATTCTTGTCCCACCTATTCCGGCAGTTCGTGAAAACCTTCTTCAAGAATTCCACTCCTCACCATTAGGAGGCCATGGTGGAGTTACAGAAACGGTTAAGAGGCTCACTTCGACTTTTTCATGGTTGGGTATAACGAAAGATGTTGCATCCTTTGTTCGGTCATGTCAAGTTTGTCAAGCAACCAAATCGCCAACACACAAACCGTATGGATTGTTGCAGCCCTTGCCAACCCCGGAAGCTCCTTGGGAGGATATATCAATGGACTTCATCACGAACCTCCCACCTTCAAACGGGAAGACGGTCATTTGGGTTGTCGTTGATCGCCTATCAAAGTTCGCGCATTTTGTAGCCCTATCGCCCAACTACACTGCACTCTCTTTGGCTGCCACATTTATGCGAGAAATCTATCGTTTGCATGGTCTTCCTAAGACCATTGTGTCGGACCGCGACCCTTTGTTCATCAGCCGTTTTTGGACAGAACTTTTCAAGCAGATTGGTACTAAACTGTTGCATTCTAGTGCCTACCACCCACAAACCGACGGCCAAACAGAGGTCGTGAACCGATGCCTTGAATCGTACTTAAGAGCTTTCGTGATGGACGAACCTTCAAAGTGGCACAGGTACTTGTATTTGGCTGAGTACTCCTACAACACTAATTATCATTCATCCATAAAGATGTCTCCATTTAAGGCTGTGTACGGGCGAGAAGCGACAACGATCCACGATTATCATCCGGGAACAAACAAGGTCGCCTCAATAGACTCATCTTTGATTGAACATCAGCGGCTAATCTCTTCTTTGCAGAAATCCATTGAAGAAGCAAAAGCAAGAATGATTACTCAAGCGAACAAACACCGCCTGGAAAAAGAATTTAACGTCAACGATATGGTGTTTTTGAAGCTTCAAAAGTACAGGCAACACTCCATACGAGCACGCCAATCGCAGAAATTATCTCGTCGGTTCTATGGTCCTTACAAAATAATTGAGCGCATTGGCAACGTAGCTTATCGACTACTTTTACCCGACGGCTCCAAATTACATCCGGTATTTCACGTTTCCTTGCTGAAACAAAGTGTTGGTGACTCAAGTGAGCAAAAGGGCAAATTGGATGAGTTCGATATCAGTGATGCACAGCTACTGCCAGAATCCGTTGAGGACTCTCGTTTGGGCCAGCTGGGTCAACAACAGCTTTTGATTAAATGGGCTAAATTACCAATTGAGGAAGCCACATGGGAAGACCTTGACTTAATTAAACAAAAGTTCCCACAGTTCAACATTGAGGACAATGTTCTATTTGAGGAGAGGGAAGTTGATACGAGCCAGCCCAGTAATTCAAGCCCATCGGATGTACTGATGCATAGGCCCAAGAGGCAGGTGGGGGTCCCTAAGAGATTGTTGGACTAAGTCATACGGTTCCTGATTCCATGCGCACAACCAACCACGTTCACCATGATTTCCATTTTTAATTCTGCATGCATTTAGTAGTCTCCATAACTTGCATCATTTTAGTTTCCGTTCATCCATGTTCTCCTTGTTTTTAGTTGTTCTTTTCATGCATTTTATGTATTTAAGGTTTGAAGTTTTAATGAAAAGATATCAGAAAAATTGCCCCAAGGCTTGTCTCTTCTCTTCTAATTTTTCTTGGAGTCTGATCCACTTACGGATTGCTATCATTCATCCTCTAGTTCCTCATCTTCATCGGCTAGTGGTTCTTCTACGTAGTATTCATCCGAATCGGTATCATGAACCGGGTTATAAGTTATATTATTATTATAACTTATAATTTGTTCTTTACTTATTCCAAAAGCTCCAGCTTTTTATGCAAGGTTTCCAATATGCAGAAGATTGTTGAATCAAGGTTTGATTTTTGTGGATCTTTGTTTGTTAAGGTTATAGGTTTTAAAGATCTTTGTTTTGGTATGTCTGGTGTACTGAAGTCGTGATGGCAATCGAAAGTTGTATTTGCTTAGTATGTTTGGCTTACTATTTGTGTTTGTAAGGGATTATATTCTATTTTAATATAAGATGTTGTATAATCAAACGTAATAAAATGTGATTGAGGAGATGGTGTTTGAATATGTGTTTGTTTCTCAAAGTTCTTTTTTTTTTTACCAAAGACGCATACCTCTTACGAAATTCCCGACCCGCCCCAACGTGTGGGTTACCTTCTAGTGTTAGATAAGGTTTGTTCTTATATCTTTATTAGATTTATTATAGTTAGGTTGGTTTCCTTTGTATTTATTTTCATTCTATTCTATAAATAATTGATCAAATGATATTTTTCTAATTCAAATAGCATTAGAGCTTTACTTTATGATTCTTGTTTTTCCTATTCTTCCATTTCACACCTCTTTATGCCGCTTTTTCCACAGTATATTAATTGGTCGCTGGCCCTCTTAACCCCTCATATATCCCAGTTGAGTGATGACTTTCTTTGTCTTCTTAGTTCTTGTACCTCTCGTTTGCCCTACGGGACGCTTAATTACACACATATAAATAAATAACTTATATATATATATATATATATGTATGTATGTATAGGGGGAGGTTCATTTGAGAAGAATCTTCTTAAAAGAAAAAAAATGAATAATCTAAACCCTATATTTTTTGATCAATGGTTGTGAATCAAGATATCATTTTTTTTCCACTTTTAATTAATGCTTTAATTACTAAGGGTAGTATAGACATTTTGATGTAGAATATTTATAAATATTTTAAAGAGTTACTCAAATCTTATTAATGCAACTATAAATTACTCCTTCACCATCATTAATGTATTGGCTCCTACACAAATTTTATTATAAGTGACAAAATTATTTAAAAATTTTGTGTACTACACATATATTTTATTACGAGTCGCAAAATCATTTAAAAGTGTTTGAGTCCTACATGTTCTGTATCCTACACTAAAATATTGTTTTAATGGTGTAGAAAACGTTGAAAATGTAAGATCATGTGCAAAATTGTTTTTATTGTGTAAGTTGCACAACTATTTTATAAGATAGGCTCATTAAATGATTAGAGTTCATTAATTTGAATAGCAAAAATAAATAATAGACACATTAAATGATTTATTCAAATTACCTTTGTATCCTTTATTCTTTTTATTCTTAATTTTTAATTCTTCTCATTTGAACTCTTCACTATATATATATATATATATATATATATATATATAGAGAGAGAGAGAGAGAGGGAGAGAATATGTTTTATTTACTATTCTTTTTATTCTTAATGTTAGGAAACTTTTTATGTAAGTATTGAAGAAAAACTTATTCAGCCTGATCTAAAGAAGAAGATAATGTCCTACAGATCAAACAACAAGAAGAAACCAGATAGGACGCTTGAAAAGAACAACACACCTTCTTCAAAGAATCAGAAGCTGATCAAGAACAAGAGAAGATTATCAGAAAATGTCATTATGATGGATCTGATCATCAGTTTCTGGCAAATCTGATCATCGGACTTTCTTATGATTTGTTCATCAGAATTTCTGATGAAGTGGTTATCAGAAATTCTGATAAACCCCACTTGTCTGAATGATTTCTACCCTGCCACAATAACCGAAGCAACTTAACATTATTGGATCTCATGATGACCAAAGCAACTTGATAATTGGATTCAATGAATATGTTAAGAAGCTACTTTTTGCAGGACATATACATGAATAAACAAATGTTTATTCATGCCCCTGGGCTTTCTATAAATAGAAAGCTCAACAAGCAAAGGACGATGAGTTAAGCTAAGCATTTAATACATACAATAAAAACTCCATTGTCCTTTCACCTCAGAATTACACAAGTATTCGTTTATAATAAATAATAACCTCATAATCACCTTGTAAACCATTTTGTTTCAAAGTGATATAAACTTGAAAATTCTGTAGGTCTTGTTTCTTGAAAGTCTGATTTCTATTTCCGCACACTATTTTCATATTTGTTGAAATCACTTGCCATATTACGTGAAAAGAAAGTTTTAAGTCCAACTGGGACCAACAATTGGTATCAGAGCATATTGAATAAATTATTTTCAAACGATCAATTGCTCATCTCTTTTTCTCTAAATATGGCAAACTTTCAAACATGGAATAATGCTTTCAACATTGGTTCAATGTCTAAACCTCCGACCTTGGTCAGAGAGGAATACCCACAATGGAAAATCAGGATGGTCAACTTTCTTAATGGACATGACCGAACTCTGTTTCAATCCATTGAAAGGGGTCCATATGTACCACCCGACTGAAATACCAGCTACTCCAGCAACTGATCAATCACTAGGTCTCCCTGCCTCTTTGGCTCCCATAAGTGAAAGTCTTTGGAGCCAAGAAGACAAGGACCTGATGGCTGCAGATGAAAGGGCCAAATCACTTTTAATAATGGCACTTCCTAATGACATATTCTCTCAAGTTGATGCATGTGCATCAGCTAAAGAGATATGGGAACAGTTAAAAAATCATTGTGAAGGAGGGGAAATGATGAAGGGGAACAAAAGAACAAATTGCGTTTCCTCCTATGAGAGATTTAAAAGTTTACCAAATGAAAAACTTTATGAAACCTATCATAGATTTGCAAAACTTTTGAATGAGCTAAAGAAATTTGGGATTGTAAAATCAAATGATGAAAGGAATATAAAATTTATGGATGCTTTGCCTAGAGAATGGAGAAGTCTAACCATGACTTTGTCCTCCACCTTAGAACTAGGTAATATGAGTCTTCATGACTTATATAGCATTCTGGTCCCCAGAGAAGAAGAGATATATGAAGAATCAAATCAAAGAAAGGGATCTTTAGCTTTAATCTCAAACTCACAAAGAACATCCATCTGTGATCCACAAACCTCAAATTGCCAAAATATTGAAAATTCTGATACATCATCAGATTTTTCTGCTTTTGCTGAAGTAATTGCATTGCTCACCAAAACTTTTGAGCAAAGGTTAAGGGGAGATGGTCAAAGGTTCCAGAAAAGTGTAAAGGGAGGATGGAAGGTAGATCTAGGGATAAAGAAAAAACAGAGGTTTTGTGTTACAAATGTAAACAAAAGGGTCACTATGCATCAAAGTGCAAAAATAAGAAACTGAAGGATGTTGCATACTATGAGAAGAAGCTGGTAGAAGCAAAGAAGCAACAACAAATCAGTTTGATAGCTGGGACAGATACATGGCTGTCAGATGACTCTTCTGATGAAGAAGAAGAAGAGATGGCAAATTTCTGTCTCATGGCACTTTCTGGTGAACTACCTAAAACATAGAACCTAAGGTAAATCTAGATAATCTTGACCTTGAACACAAATTAAACAAACTCATGTTAGATTTTTCTAAATCTGCAAGAAAAACATAAATCAGAAAGTAAAAAATCTGATGAGTTGCAAAGAACCCTGAATAAAGTTATAATTGAAAACAGTTACTGATAGAAGAGAGCTTAGATCACAGAGCAAAAATTGAATTTTATGAAAAAGAAAGGAAAGATTTATACAAGAAAATTCATGATAAAGAAATAAATGTAAAGGTTTTTCAACAAGCAAAGGAATTCATTAACTTTATTGAAACAACACCAAAGAACAAAGGTGAGGGTTTAGGGTATGTAAAATCAAATATAATTAAACCCACCATCTTTGTGAACGCAACACATCAGATTTCTGATAAATTTACATCAGAATTTGATTTAGAATCATGCAGATCAATAAGTTCTGATAACTCTTTTGAAATCTCAAAACTCAACTTAAAAGCAAAAAGGAGTGAATCCAAACAAAAGTTTTTAAAAACTCTAGAAGTGGTTCACTCAAAATTTCCAAATTATCCAACAATTCCATCACAAGAAGAGAAATCAGAAAATTCTGATAAAGAAACTTGTATGTGTGTTGACATTCTGAAGCTGGTTCAACACCATCTTCGAACAAAAATTGAAAAACTTGTTCATGGCTCAGCATGCAACAGATATTCTGATGAAAGTTCATCAAAAGAAGAACATCTGCTTAAAACTTCATCAGAAAAAGTACCCAAGCAAGTCTGGGTATCAAAAACCCTCTAACTTTACCATTTCAGTACCATCATGTGTAGCAGATCTGATACTACGATTCTGGTAGCTCCAAGCACATGACTGGAGATATGAGCTTGCTCAGTAATTTTGTTTCAAAACTGGGTAAATTGGTAAACTTTGGAAATGGTGAAAAGGGGAGGATTTTGGGGTATGGATGTATAAAGTATGGGTTTGACCATAGAAAAAGTAGTCTATGTAGAAGGCTTAAAGTACAATCTGCTGAGTTGTGGTCAATTTTGTGACAAAGGTTTTCAGGTAACCTTTTTACCATAAAAATGTTTGCTAATTGGTATTGATGATAAGATCTGTTTAAGTGGAAAAAGAATAAGACAGTCTATCTACTATTTTGATTTTAAAGAAGAAAATGAACATCCAAAATTGTGTTTATTTTCAAAAATTAACAAAGGTAGTAGTTGGCTGTGGCACAAAAGAGCCCACTTAAACTTTAAAAATTTAAACAAATTAGCAAACAAAGGACTTGTAAAAGGATTACCTTTCATATCCTCAAAGAAGGATAAAATTTGTGAAGCTTGTGAAATGGGTAAATCTAAGAGAAGCTCACACAAAACAATTTCTGAATCTTCAATAACACAAAATTTAGAACTTTTGCATATGGATCTTTGTGGACCCATAAGCACTGAAAGCGTTTCTGGAAAGAAGTACATACTTATCATTGTAGATGACTTTTCCAGATACACATGGGTAGAGTTTTTAAGAAAGACAAGTGAAACTCCAGATCTGATCATAAATTTTATCAGAAAAATTGAAAATCTTTTAAAATTGTCGGTTAGAAGGATCAAAACAGATATTGGAACAGAATTTAAGAACTCAAAAGTTGAGAGCTTCCTTGTAAGCAAATGAATCTCTCATGATTTTTCTGCTCCAAGATCACCTCAACAGAATGGAGTAGTGGAAAGGAGAAACAAAACCTTAGTGGAAGCAGCCAGAACAATGCTTGCTTATGCAAAACTGCCCACTCATTTTTGGGCAGAGGCAATAGCAAATGCTTGTTTTACCCAAAACAGGTCCATAATCAACAAAAGACACAATAAAACACCCTACAACATTACAAATGGAAGAATACCAAATGTAAAAATTTTGCACACATTTGGTTGTAGGTGTTTTGTTTTCAATGATTTTGAAAGTCTTGAAAAATTTGACAGAAAAGCAGAGAAGGGTATTTTTCTTGGTTATTCAATGTCCTCAAAAGCATATAGAATTTTTATCTTAAACACAAGGACAATCAGATAAAGTTTATATGTATCTTTTGACGATTCATCAGAAACAGAAGTTTCTGATGAATATATGAAGGAAATAAACCATCCTGATAAACAAGAAAAACTTGAACATCTTTTTGAAATAGTAACATAAGAATTCCTAGGACATGATCAAAATCTCACAGATAAATCTATAGAAAATTCATGTGCTAACCCTGCAGAACAAATGGAAAATGTATCAGAAACCTTGAATCAGAACAATGAAAATACATCTGATAATCAAAATTCTGATACATTCCATACAAATGAGGCAAATGTTCAGGGGGAAACTTCAAATCCATCAGTACCAACAACTTTTCACAACAAGTTGAGATGGATAAAAGGACATGTTCAATCTGACATCATTGGTAATCCAGAAGATGGTGTAAGAACAAGATCTGCCACAGCACATGAGTGTGCTTTTGCTAGGTTCTTAAGCAAGATAGAACCTAAGTCTGTCAAAGAAGCTCTTAATGACTCAGACTGGATTCAAGCAATGCAAGAAGAGCTTGATCAGTTTGAAAAGAGTAAGGTATGGGATCTGGTGCCAAAGCCAAATGATAAATCTGTCATAGGCTCAAAATGGGTATTTAGAAACAAATCAGATGAAAATGGCATAATAACAAGGAATAAGGCAAGATTAGTGGTTAAAGGTTATTGTCAACAAGAAGGTATTGCCTATGATGAAACCTTTGCACCAATGGCCAGATTAGAAGCAGTAAGAATCTTTCTTGCTTATGCTGCATCAAAAGATTTCAAAGTATATCAAATGGATGTGAAATCTGCATTCCTAAATGGTAAGATTGAGGAAGAAGTTTATGTGCATCAACCTGAAGGCTTTGTTGATCCTAAATTTCAAAACCATGTTTACAAATTAAACAAAGCCTTGTATGGTTTGAAGCAAGCTCCTAGAGCATGGTATGAAACACTCTCAAACTTCTTACTCAATTCTGGGTTCACAAAAGGTACTATTAATACAACTCTTTTTCTTAAAACACACAAGGGTCACACTTTGTTAGTCCAAATCTATGTTGATGACATTATATTTAGATCAACAAATGAAAAGTTTTGCAAAAAGTTTCAAAAATTAATGACCAGCCACTTTGAGATGAGCATGATGGGTGAGTTAACTTTCTTCTTAGGTTTATAAGTCAAACAAGGAAATGATGGATTATTTCTGAGTCAATCTAAATATGTAAAAACAATTTTGAACATATACTCGCTTGAAAATTGCTCAATCTCAAAAACTCCCATGGCACAGGGAACAAACTTGATTCTTATAAAGAAGGAATATGCGTGGATATTAAAACCTATAGGGGGATGATAAGATCATTGTTATACTTAACTGCAAGTAGACCTGATATTATGTTTGCTACATGTTTTCTGGCAAGATATCAATGCAATCCCAAAGAATCTCACCTAAAAGCAGTAAAAAAGGATTTTTAAATATCTAAAGGGCACATCAGAACTTGGTCTCTGGTATCCTAAAGATAAAAATCTTGAACTAATTGCATACACAGATGCAAATTATGCAGGATGCAAGATTGACAGAAAGAGCACATCTGGTGCATGTCAAATCTTGGTAGAAAAGTTGGTATGTTGGGCACGTAAGAAACAAAAATGTGTTGCAACATCAACAACTGAATCTGAATATGTAGCAGCAACAAGTTGCTGTTCACAAGTGCTATGGATGCAAACTCAGCTGAAGGATTATGGAGTAAATGTAACAACCCGCGTTTTGAAGTCAAAGTACAAGTCAAAGTCAAAGTCAAAGTTAAAGGAAGAAAAGATTGCTAAATGCGATCTGTCACTCCTTGCTTAATCATTGATTGTACTCTTTGACTTGTTAATCGAAACTTTAATTTTAAGTTACTTTAGTTGTATTATGTGGAGTAAATGCAATAAATCGCAGTTTAATCGCTAATCGCATCGCTATCACATCGCAACCCGAATTACAGGTTATGGATATTGTTTTACGTGTGTGTGCTATTATGTGTTACTTGTGCATGTTTATATGTTTTGTGGTGATTAATCGCAAACGCAATCGCAACTCTATCACAACGCAATCTCATCGCAAACTTGAGATTCAAGGATTAATTTTATGTTAATTAGTAGTTAGGTTATTTGTGTAATTAATGGGTAATACTATCGCATCGCTTACTCGCAACGCATCGCGACGCTCAACGCACGAAACGAAAAGTCGAAAACTAACCCACTTAACCCATCCGATCGAACATCCCTCCGATCCATCACTGCACACCGCCTTTCTCCTCTCTTGCCTATAAATAGCACCTGTCACATCACTATTCATGTGATGTGACAATTCTCGTTCGACCAACACTTTCTAGCCCTATTTTCTCTCGATTCCTCGCGATTCTTGTAAGTTTTCAACCCAAATCTTATACTTCTATCATCTACACACACTTCTTCATCATTTTCACCAACAAATCTTAACTTGCCACCATGAAATCCATCTGATTTGGGCTATTCGTTGCTGACGTCATCTCGGGTTCGTATGAACTTCGAAGTATGATCTCATTCCACCAAGAACAACTCAGATCTAAGGGATTTCAACATGTTTAAACACTGATTTCACCTAAATCTTAACATTTTCAAATCGATTTAAGCTTCTTTCAACACTTTTACACTCTTGCACCCAAAACCAATAGAATCTGAGCTCGTTCAGACCTTCTGCCCATTCTCTCGTGAAGTGTCGGTGCAGGAACGGATTTCTATAAAAGAGACAACCGATTCAGGGGTTGAACATGAATAACCATCAAGAATAGTTAATTGTTCGGACGGGGTGATTCCCATCCGATCGGATGATCTGGACATGATGGGGTTTCCATTGTTTGACACGTTGTCATACCATCTCAGTGCAATCGCAAAATTTACCAAACCTAACAAATTTTTGCAAGTTTCAGAACGAAAAGGTTGCAGATGGGGTTTACCAAACCTTCAATCCAAGAGAGTGTTTATTTACTAAACACAATCTGTGAGTATACTCGATCCCGTTTTGCTTTAAGCACTTTTGGGTGTTACATACGTTATCTATATTCAAATCACAATCGACACACAACGCAAACACTTTTATATGCTAACTGCTCTCGCATGTTATACGTGTTATTCGATGAATGCTTGTATGTTATGTTTACACAGTGATTGTTGCCTGACACCTTAGCAACGATAATACTATAGTTTGGAATCAGCACCTGTCGTGGACAGGGGTTGTTAATGGCTTTTCTTCACTATGTGTATATTTCATTGTCGATAAATTACCTGCATATTTCATTGTCGATAACTTACCTGCTTCACATTATACATGTTACATGCTGGTTATGCGTAAATTGCTTTCGCTACTATTATAGTATTAAACTTGTATGCTCACCTTTACACTATTTGTATTGACTTTTACTTTAACGTATGTGATGGGTGTTTAGGATGTTTGCTGGAATCAAGCTAGGAAGGAGTCTAGAAACAAATCTAATAAAAATCTGAGTTGTCGGAACATTTTATCTGTCTTAGAGAAAACAATGTCCGTAATAACTGCTTTTATTTGATATATTATGGTATAGGTGTTGGGTTTTTCACATGTTTATCAAAGTATTTTATCCTTATAAAATAAAAACACAGCGGAAAATATTATTTAAAACATGTTACTTACAAGATATATAACCCATTTTATATGTAAAACCCAATCCCCAGATCCATATACGAATATGCATGCTATCAAAATTAAAACACAACCATAGAGTGTTTAGAATACTACCTTCCAAGGAGTAAATGATATGAAGAAGATGATGCTTCTTGAACGGTTGCGATCAAGTGTTGAAGACCTCAAGCTTGTATACCCCAAGCCTTCCAACAAACACCTTGATTGTAGCTAGGATTTTATACACTTATGAACTCACTAAAAATCCCTCTTGAAACCCTCATATGGCCGAAAATTAGGACTATTTTGAGTTCTTGCACTTGATTTTCAAACTTGAAAAAATCCTCTTGTGATACACTATGTTGGGAGATTTTAGAGAGTATGTTTTACAAGTCTCACACTTGGAAAAACAAAATTGAAACTCTTGGATCACCCACTATAGCCGAAATTTTGAGAGCATTTTTACAAGTTCCCTCTTGCAAACATTACGTCTTAGAATGTATAAAAGAAGTTGTTGCAAAAACAAGTAAATCCTAATTGATTTTGTCAAGGTATTACATGTAATACCTTTGGTGGAAAACCCACGTTAGAATACACAAAAGTGGACGGCCAACATGCCACCACATTCAACCAATTAGAAATTTTCCCTTTTTTTGCATTTTTAGTTATGGTTTATATTTATAACTTTTATAAATATAATACCATATATTTATAAGACTTTTATACAACAAATCATAACTTTTATAATGTTATTTAACCTATTAAATGACAAGATAAAATATTCTCTCAAAATAAATTATCTATATAATTTATTAGTTTGTCAAGTGCAATTATTTAGAAAACCGATTTCTAAATATTATAAGTGTTAATATTTATATGTTTGATCATATCATAAATAAATATTATAAGTGTTTGTCTAGCTTGTATTTGGGTATGACTCGACTTGGATCATAACGTACTAGCCACATCAATTTAATATGTGTCTTGGGCATATAGAGTCCAACAATCTCCCACTTGCACAAGATACATAGAAGATTGATGCAAGTAGTAAAGATCACCTAACTATAGTTTACTACCCCTAATACGTATGACTATATGTCCTATTCAATAACATCATCCCCTTCAAGTCCATTACTTGAAAATGATTTAGGTGAATCTATCATTTATCCTTTCGTGACAGATGTCATGTCAAATCCAGAGACATAGAGTGATCACTCTCTGTTGATTAACTTTAGCAGGCCTTAGAAATCTTACTCTCAACGAATAAGAGGAACAAATCCCTTCTTGACTACATACGTCTCTCACAATCACCTTGTACCACACCTGAGCTTAGCCTTATGTACTGTCTTTTTACAGACAGCGAAGAAATAAGTCAAGGTACAATATTTGGTGAATATCAAGACCCAATATGTATCTCAGGTCAGAGGATACTATGATATTCTCCTTTACTCAAATTTACTTATGATCAATCACAAATGATTCCATGCAGTAATATTTGAGAGCGAGTCAGTCCAATATTTGTATCTTACAAATATCTATGAACTTTGGCAGTAACACTTTGCTCTATATTCATACCTAATGAATATCCACCAATCCTAGTTCATAATAGTCTTACATTCATATTTGTTCCCACAAGTATGATCGACTACGGACATTTAGAACAAGTAACTTATTCACAGATTTAAACATGCTAAAATGGAACATAACTTAAAACACCATAAAGAGTTATAATAACAATTGTTCCAATATCCAAATATGAAATAGATGAAATCCAATCACTAGAATATCGAAGTCCTAAGGCACAAGTATGACCCTTCATGCTTTGCCCATTCAAGGAGCTTCGTGAGTGGATCCGCAATATTTTGATCAGTGTGAACTTTGCGAATACATATCTTTCCCTTTTTCAACTTCATCCCTTATGTAGTTGAAACTCCGCTCAATGTGCCTAGTCTTTCGATGTACACGAGGTTCCTTGATTTAAGCAATCGCACCATCGTTATCACAAAGATCTCTAGGGGTCCTGAATGGTAGGGACTACCCTAGATCGGCAATAATTCAAGTGGCAGATCCATATGAATTATCTCAATCAATGAAGCGGCGATGTATTCTGATTCTGTAGTGGACAATGCTACCCTGATTGTGATCGAGAACCATCTCAATCAGCTTGGAAACTCGTATCCATGTACCCCTTTACAACGAATTCCGAAACTCGCATCCCTGTAACCCTTTACAACGAGTTCTTCTCACCAGATCCATATATTAAAAATATATCCTTAGTCCTTCTAAGGTATTTCAATATATATATATACCTTTTTAACAGTCACCTAATGACCGTTACTCGCTGGTATCTTCTCGTCATGCTTAAAACTCATGACATGTCCGGTCTAGTGCATATCATTACATACATAATGGATCCTATAGCAGACGCATATGGGATTCCTTTCATTCTTTCTTGCTCATCCTTTGAGCTTGGACATTGTGACGCACTCAATATTGTCCTCTCTTGAATAGGTACCAAACCTTTCTTAGAGTTCTCTATCTTGAACCTTTTCAAGACTTTGTCAATGTATGCACTTTAGTTTAAACCTATCAAGCACCTTGATCTATCCTTATAGATTCTTTATTCTAAAATATAGGCGAATTTACCAAGATCCTTAATGGAAGAACAACTTCCAAGCTAGGTTTTTACACCTTCCATGGTTGGAATGTCATTTCCAAATAGTAGAATGCCATCGACATACAATACTAAGAAAGTGATGATGCTCCCACTAGCCTTCTTATACACACAAGCTTCATCGACGTTCTTGATGAATCCATATTCCCTAATCTCTTCATCAAAACGGTGATTTCAACTTCTAGATGCTTGTTTCAATCCATAGATTGATTTCTTTAATTTGCATACTTTGTTAGGATGTTTTGGATCGACAAAACCTTCAGGCTGAACCATATAGACATCTTCCTCAAGATATCTATTAAGGAAAGCTGTTTTGACATCCATTTGCCAAATCTCATAATCATATTATGCAGGTATGGCAAATAATATCCTTATTGACTTTAGCATCGCCACAGGCGAAAAGGTCTCATCATAACCAACCCATTGAGTTTGAGTGAAACCTTTTGCTACAAGTCTCATTTTACAAGTATCCAAGTTACCATGCATATCCGTTTTCTTCCTGTAAACCCACTTACTTCCAACTACTTTGGAGTTAAGATATTGCACAACCAATTCCCATGCTTGGTTGTTATACATGGATTGCATCTCTACGTTCATGGCTTCAAGCCATTTGTCGCAATCGGATTTTGACATTGCATCATGGTATGCGGTAGGTTCACCCGAATCTACCACGTAGCATCCATCCATGAAAAATCCATATCTTTCAGGTGGACTACTAATTCTACCAGATCTATGAACGTTTTATGTGTATTGATCAACCAGTTGATCGTTTTCAACAACCTCTTGTTGAGTGCTAGTATCAACCAAACGTGTATCGGCTTGTGGTTCTTGATCCTCATCAAGTTCCACTGTTCTACTAATTCCTTCCACAAGGAACTTAGCTTCTAAGAACTCAGCCTTTCGAGCAACAAATACCTTTTCCTCTGTTGGATCGTAGAATTAATATCCTATACATCTTTAGGACATCCTATAAATAATACACTTAGTGGATCGTATTTCTAATTTGTTTGGGGTGTGTTGCTTCACATAAGCTTCACAACCCATACTTTTAAATATGATAATGATGGAACCCTTCCATGCCATATTTCAAAAGGTATCTTATCCACTTTCTTGGTTGGGGTCATACGAGCCGCCGAGAGCAAAGCGTAACCCCAAAATGATAGAGATAATGCGCTCCTAGCCATCATAGATCAAACCATATCTAAATAGAGTTCAATTCCTCCTCTATCGACACGAAGAACTTTGATTGAGTTGATTTTGTACTTCACCTTTTGAAGGCTTTGAACATTTCAAAACTTCAACTTTGTGTCTCAGCAAGTACACACAACCATAATTACTATAGTTGTCGGTAAAAGGTAATGAAGTATCTCTCACCATTCCTAATCATTGGCTTAAAAGGATCACATACATCCAAATGTATGATACCTAATAAATCTTTTGCCCTTTCCCACTAAAGGGTTTCTTAGTCATTTTACCTTGTAAACTAGATTCACATGTATCAAATGAACCAACTTTATTTATCTCCAAAAGACCATTCTTTTGAAGTGTTTACATGCGACATCTGTTTATATGACTAAGGCGATAATGCCAAAAATAGGTCTCACTCAAATCCATTTTGAGTTTCTTGGTGATTGCTTGGTACATTTAACTATCAAATGATGTATTATTATGAACCAATTCATAAATACCATTTGAAAGCTTAGCTTTAATGTAAAACATGTCATTTATCGAAATATAAATGTCATTGTTTACAAACTTTAAATGAAAACCATAGTCTTATAAGGGAAACTTGAATAATGTTCCTAGTCAAACTAGGAGCATACAAACATTTTCAAAACATTTTCCAAACCATTTGGGAGTTTCAAAACATAGTCTCCTAGGACTTCATATTGAATTTCCGTTCCATTGCCCATGAAGAGACGAATGTCTCCCTTTTTTTAATGCTTATTTCTTTTGAACCCTTTTGCAATGAATTGCAAATATGAGTTCCACATCCGGTATCTAATACCCATGTGTTTGAAGAAATAACATTAAGGTCAATATGTATCATAAAGATTGTACCTGAGGTTTGCCTAACACCCCTCTTGTTTTTAAACTCCTTGAGATAGGTTGGACAATTCCTATTTAAATGTCCTATCTCTCCATACTCAATGTATGGATCGTTCATGGCAACCTTTGCCTTCTTATATTTTGGTTTCGGTGGTTCCGCTTTAGCCTTTCTTTTCTTTTCCCTTTGAATTACCTGTTTCCATTTTCAACATTTGCTTTGGTGTCGGGGTGATGCCCTTTCTAGTTGCCACCCTCATTGATCGTTAGAATGGATAAAGTCCTTTTATCCATATTGAGCCTTTCGAGGTGATCAATGTGGCTTTTCATCTTAAAGACATAAGATGAGACCGATTGGGTTTCCTTCATTCGACATGCATGAAGCGCTCGAACCGTTTCGAAGCGTTCTACCCTTAGGAACATTTCCTACAATTGGTTAATCATGTCGTATGCTCATGTTGTTCAAAAACCTTTTGAATCTCGGGAATCATAATTCCTAACATGAGGCGAGAGGCTTGCATAATATCCTCGATATACTTAATCCAAACGTTATAGGCATCCTTATCTTCCATAAGATGTTCATCGGGATTAGGATCGTTCAACACATAGGATACCTTTTCTTACTTGAGAAAGATTCTTAAGTTTCGATATTAATCCATGAAGTGTTATGATTGAGACGATCCTTTTCCAAGGATTGTCTTTAGTGATAGGTTATGGACGGTTTGGGTAATATTGTTAGCGGCCATCTACAAAATTTTACAAGGTTCAATTTTAGTATTTTCGATATTATTATATTTTAATCATTAATACTCTTTTATGTCTCATAGACAATTAATAATTAAAATCTAGAATCCAACGTTACATTTAAATATTGGTTAGGTGACCTTTATCCCTCTATTTAAATTAACAAGGTAGTCAACGTTTGACAATTGCAACCCTTTGCAACTTCTAGCCATATGAGATTGGTTAAACATCTTTATGTTTAGTTGGCATGTTTAATCCCATCAACACCTTTGTTCCCCATACTTTGGTGACCCTGAGTTCATGGTTTCCAAATCAAGTCGTCCAACTTACACACACATGTGAGTTTATGCACATAAGTGGTTAGGTGACCTTTATCCCACAAACATGGTAAACCCACCTCGAATATACAAGTTCCCTCAAATGTGGTTAGGTGACCTTTATCCCACAATAAGAGTTCCCAAGTGATTCGAGTGTTGTATAAAAGGATGGTGCTTGACTTGTTTTATAAAAGGGATTTTGAGTTTTCAAAATTCTAGTTTAGAAAACTTTATGTACCATACATTTGCATGCATTCAAATCCTTGGTACTTTTGTGAAAACAATTTTTTCAAGGTTCTTTTTAATAAAACCCATTTTATTATAAAATCATTAATTTTTAATAACCTTTTATTAACCAATTTTAAAGATTTTTAAAGAACCAATTTCAAGCTTGTTGTTGATTATTAGTTTGTTAAGCATGCATATCCAAATATCATCAAAACAATATAAATAAACAACCACACAAGCACAACATACATAACAATAGGTGCATAACTATAGCCAACTATTTTTGACAACACTTGTTAGCCGAAATAAGTGTGCCAAAAGGTCCTTCCTAATGGGTGAATATTGACACAAGAAATGTGTCGTTGAACTCCCACTTGATCCCGCATCCAAATGCTTCAAGTCTTCTTCTTGTGTTGTGATTTCTCCACTTTCTTTGGGCTTCCAAATGTCTTTTATATTCAGCTCCAAACTCCTTTGGACTTCAAAAAATGTGTTTTGGTTATCGGGCTAAAATCCCGTTAAGAACTATGAAGTCCTTTAAGCCCGAAATTAGCCAAAACCAAAAATGCATTTTGGTGTGCATCTTCTTTTACAAAAAATTATCCTAATATATTTTTTCTAGTAAAATAAAATGAACCTAATCTATTTATTTACATGCCAAATGAAAATAAATAAATTACATATTTTTACAAATGGAACAACAAAAATAATAATTATTACAACCCTTTGAAATAATTAAATATAAATCATAACACAATCATTCAACATATTCACACAAGGTCATGGCTAGGTTATGAACACCAAAAATATATATATATATATATATAATTCAAGAAGCAAAAATGGTTTTCTTTTTACAACCTACATTTTTCGGCTAAGAATGAAAAAACCGAAAAAGTGGGTTTTTGTCCAAACAAATAAATCATCCAAATGACATAATTTTTTTCAAGATTCCTTTATGCATGTAAGAAAAAAATATTGAAAAAACAAAAGGAGAACCATGGAGAAAATTTCGGCCATAGGGTTTAACCAAACCCGAAACCCGAAAATTTCATATCTTATGAAGCATGCACTCATATAAGCGGCTCTGATACCATTGTTGGGTATTTCACATGTTTATCAAAGTATTTTATCCTTATAAAATAAAAAAGCAGCGGAAAATATTATTTAAAACATGTTACTTACAAGATATAAAACCCATTTTATATGTAAAACCCAATCCCCGGATCCATATACGAATATGCATGCTATTAAAATTAAAACACAACCATAGAATGTTTAGAATACTACCTTCCAAGGAGTAAAGGATATGAAGAAGATGATGCTTCTTGAACGGTTGCGATCAAGTGTTGAAGACCTCAAGCTTGTATACCCCAAGCCTTCCAACAAACACCTTGATTGTAGCTAGGATTTTATACACTTATGAACTCACTAAAAATCCCTCTTGAAACCCTCATATGGCCGAAAATTAGAAGGACTATTTTGAGTTCTTGCACTTGATTTTTAAACTTGAAAAACTCCTCTTGTGATACACTATGTTGGGAGATTTTAGAGAGTATGTTTTACAAATCTCACACTTGGAAAAACAAAATTGAAACTCTTGGATCACCTACTATAGCCGAAATTTTGAGAGCATTTTTACAAGTTCCCTCTTGCAAAAATTATATCTTAGAATGTATAAAAGAAGTTGTTGCAAAAACAAGTAAATCCTAATTGATTTTGTCAAGGTATTGCATGTAATACCATTGGTGGAATACCCACCTTAGAATACACCAAAGTGGATTGCCAACATGCCACCACATTCAACCAATTAGAATTTTCCCCTTTTTTTTGCAATTTTGGTTATGGTTTATATTTATAACTTTTATAATTATAATACCATATATTTATAAGACTTTTATACAACAAATCATAACTTTTATAATGTTATTTAACCTAATAAATAACAAGATAAAATATTCTCTCAAAATAAATTATCCATATAATTTATTAGTTTGTCAAGTGCAATTATTTAGAAAACCGATTTCTAAATATTATAAGTGTTAATATTTATTTGTATGATCATATCATAAATAAATATTATAAGTGTTTTTCTAGCTTGTATACGGGTATGACTCGACTTGGATCATAACGTACTAGCCACATCAATTTAATATGTGTCTTGGGCATACAGAGTCCAACAATAGGACAAAATGTTAAATATCCGGTAATTTTAGTTGTTATGGATTTCTCTTGGACAATCTGTTTCGCTCAGTGCCGCGCTCTGATGTTTCAGCCATCGGTTGGGGTGTGACATATTGGTATCAGAGCCATAACTATAGGGAATTAGGCAAGACTCGACCTAGTCCGAGTCGATGTCTTAGAAATGACCTAGTCTATAGTCTAAGTAGGGCTGGCAATTGGGTACCTGTTAAGACACGGTTAGACCTGTTTAACTAAAAAATACACCCTTTGAATTTTTTAATTTTTAAAATAATTAAAATTTGTGACAACCCTCACCAAACCAGGTATCCGTACGAATTAATTAATATTTAATTATCGCTTAATTACTGTGCTTGCTTACAGTTGTGATTAAACTGCTTACTGATTTCTGATACATACACATACATGCATCACATTTTATACTGTCACTCCATTATTTACACAAAACTTCAGTGACAACCTTGATGCACAAAAGCACAGTGAGCACACTATACGGGATACCCAGTAAACATGCTGACATAGCCAGCATCAGACAGTTACTGTCTCTAAGGCCAGTATGAGCCGGGAATAGATTACTACACTAGTAGGGAGTGTAGGGAGGTGAGGATTGTAGAACTGCGTCACTAGGTGATAATTATAGTGACCAGATGTGCCTAAAACGTACTTTGAGTACAAAATTCTGCACTTTTACACAAAATTCAGCATTTATCTAAACTAGTAAAGTGCAAAAAGTTGGAAAAAATATTACTAGGCACTTTCCAAAGTGTCAGGAATTCATTGCGCCACTAAAACAAATATTAACGGCACTTTAAATACTTATTTAGCACTTTAACGGAGTAATATCCAACCGTACAACCGGACTTAACCCGGAACACAAAAATATTGTCATTGACATTGTTTTTCTTTTTCTGAGCCAGTTAGGGTCCCCGAATACCCTAACACCCGTTATAATTTACTACACACATAATACACTTATTTATTTCCTAACTAAACTAAATTATCACACTAACTATTTAGTAAAAACCAAACTATATTGTACCCCCCTTTTCCGATCGGTTTCACCATGTGGTGACCACAATTGTCCTTGATTGATTATTATAATCTCACTTGTTTAAAATCTAGTAAACATATGACCTAGTGGGTAATTGTATTGAATGGATTATATATTTAGCCAAGAGCTCATTATCTCATTCAAAAGCACTTAACAAAAAAAAAAAAAAGAATCATTCTCTTTCTCCTCTTGCTTGGTCACGGCCGAGAGCCACAACACACATCCACCCACTTGCAAAAATTCAATCTTGCATTCTACATACATACAAGAGTCTAGGAGCTCGTACGAGGAGACCCGGTGCCTACGGAATCGCAAGGACCTCACCACAACGCTATTAACCGCCTATTTTTCGTCTAGTTTCTTCCCTAGCCTCGAGCTAGTAGTAAGTGACTCTAAACACCTTCTTGATCTATTCTGAAGTGGTTAATAAGAGTTTTGTCGGTTAAAATTCATGATCATGTAAGAACAAAATGAAAAGCCTACTAAAGAAGATGAACAAGGTGGTTAATGGATGAATATTGGAGTAAAACTTATAAAACTAGTTTTGTTATGATTATCTAGTGTTGTTTTATGCTAGTAATAGTTCGGATCGTCGTCTAACCCGGCTAAGTCATGTTCATGGAACATGACCTAGTGTATGTTAAAGTGTGAAAAGTGGTTAGATGAAGAACACTATTACTTAACCATGAACTTGTGCAAAAGTGATTCTTTTTGTAAAAAGGAGTTCTAAACTAGTAGATCTACGGATCTACAAGTGGTATTTTCAAAGGACCAAGTGTCAAAAGAAATCATATTTTTAAAGCCGGATCTTTCCTAAACAAAGGTGATTTTTGTAAACACACAAGTTTGTAGACACTTGTGCGACAAAAAGTTTTAACAAAGAATTGTTTTTGTAATATTTGACAAGAAGATGTACAAATGCATTTTCTGAAAGAACAAGATTCGTGAGAAACCGATTTTTTTTATAGAAAGATCTACTAAAAATATGGGGAAATTTACTATATATTTTGCACAAACCACAAGTTCATGTGTTTTGCGATTTATATTTATTTTGACTATTTTGATAATGAAACTTTGTTGATTGATGTTGGGAACATTGTTGAATTGAAATTTTAAAAGAAAATGATACGCTAGAAAGCGTGGCCACCTCCAGTTACAGGGGAAACTCTGGCGAAATTTTTCCAAAAATCTAACACTTGGGAATATTTTTATCACGAGTGTTACGAATATATTTTTTTACTTGTTTTCAAAATAGAAAATTTCGCCGCAATTTCGTTACAAAACTTCCAAGTGTCGGAGGTGGGATTTTTCACAAAATAAAACCTGAAAAATATATATTTAGTATATATTTTTCCATATTAACACTTGTGCGAATTTTTATGATTATTTTGTGAACTACGTAAATATTATTTTTAGGGTAAAAATAATATTACTAAATATTAACGGCTACAAAATAATACGAACGCCTTCACAATAAATATTTAAGTTACACCGGTATTATATATACCACCCGAACCTTACAACGTAACTTACGTATTTTCAGAAAATACTCATAAGTGTGTATTTTGACAAGGATATTATTTTGGAAAATTATATGTAATAAAATATAATATTTTTGGGAAAAATATTTATATTTTGGAAGCAAAGTATTTTTGGACAAATGAAATAAAATATATTACATTAAGTGAGACCTAATAATATATTTCGATGTTATACGGACGCACATGTATTAAAAACCCCCATCCTTGGGAAGGTATATATTTACAAAATAATTACGAAGTGTAATTACGAAATAGTTGCCTAACTATTTCCCAAAGACATTTAACCTTAAACCAAGGCACGATCGTCCGTCTAATAGAAGTTAGTACGTGTAGGTCGTCGCACAACAGGTTGACCAGGAGTTTACTTTTTAGAGACGCACTTCGGTGAGTTCATGTCCCCCTTTTCTCTTAACTATTTTCAGTTTTTAACTGCGGGGGTGAAATACATGTTACCATGGTTATGAGTACTTTTTACATGGTATGATTAGCGTAAGGAGGGTTACTACTTAGATCATGTGAGTGGGTAGGCGGGAACTGGAGGCCATTAATCCTCATTGTAGGACCGAGGGACGTAAGTGGTAGATCTATCTGGGTGTAGCGAGCCCAGCCCCAGGCCCAGCAGAACGGACCTCGGGGTGACTTTGTGCCCAACGCAAAATCCGCTAGGTTTGAGTCTTCCTACTTGCACTTCACACATATCAATGGCCTAGCAAACCATTGGTGATCTCTTTTTCCTTATTTGCTACATACCAGGGATTTTTATACTTACAAAGGTTTTACTTACTCACTTACACATGAACTCGCTCAACATTATTGTTGATTTTTCCAACTTACATGTATTTCAGGGAACTAAGGACCTGGCACGGTATGCTATGTTTTCATGCTGCGTAGAGTTATGGGATCATCCGAGTTTAGGGGTTGTGGCTTTTACCCGGACGAGTCACAGTTCTTAAACTACGTCTATTTTAAGTTTGTGGTTGTGTCTTTCAAACAATGTTTTTATGTTACTAGGTTGTAATTTCCGTTGCATGTGTCAACGCCTTAAGACAATGTTGTGGTATTTTACTTTTCAAACTTAAATCAATGGATGATCTGCATGGTTTTATTTTCATATAGCTTTGTTATGATTAAGCTATGGTATTAAGAAGTCACACCAAATAAACCCACGCTTCCGCAAAGCCAGGGTGTGACAGCTTGGTATCAGAGCTCTGATCATAGCCAACTAGGATTCCTTCTCGAGTCTAGACTATGATCACTAGGGCTCTCACGAAAACATTTTTACATTGCATACCACTTAAGTCCAGATCCAAAACGTTTTTACAAACAAATGTTGAGCACATTTTATTTGTTAGTTATTGCTCAGTCTGGGAGGCTGAGGCTCGGTCTGGGAGGCTGAGGGAGTTGTCTAGTGGGACTAGGGAGTCAGTCTGGGAGGCTGGGAGAGTTGTCTAGTGGGACTAGGGAGTCAGTCTGGGAGGCTGGGAGGCTAGTGGGACTAGGAGGACTATTTGACTGCTTATTGGACTAATGCGCTTATTTGACTATGTGATTGATTATTTGTGCATATGTGTGTTGGTGTTACAGACGATATGCCTTCATCCGGCACAGGAGAGTCAAACACCATTGACCCTATGCCCATCATATCGGACGACAGAGTGTCATCAGAGCACGAGGTGCATACTTCGGATACCACCAGCACGGATGATGATGATTTTCAGCCATTCGCGCTGCCCGATGTCGTTGTTGAGCCCGCTGATGGCCCTATCGCCGGGGATTTGCCGCTTGCGGTGATCCCTGCACCTATACCTCTTGCCGCATACCCTGTTCTTGATATGCCCCTTGACGTAGTCGCTGACGACGACGTCGACTTGTTTGACGAGGATCCATTAGAGGATGATTTTGAGGGCGAGGCCCACATTGCTGCTGGTGATCTCCTACTTCTCGCTGATGCCCCTGCTGAGGAGTCACCCGTTTATTCACCAGTCCCAGACTCCTTTGAGTCTGTGGCAACTGCTCCATCACACGCGCAGGGAGCGCAACACTATTCGCATGATATAGACCCTGATAGAGCATCGTCCGCTGCGCCTGCCCCTAGTTTTGCTATCGATCATGACATGGATGATGATTCAGACCCCGTTTTTCCACCTGGTTATGATCCAGACCAGGAGGTTGAGTTTATACACCTAGATTAGCCCATGGAGGACCCAGTTGACCCTGTTGACCCTGCGTTTGCTGACCCCGCAAATTTCGAGATGGAGTTTGACGACCCGGAGCCTGCTGTGGCCCCCGAGCCGGTAGTTGCTCCGGACCTCGTGATCGAGCATGACCCTATTCATGCTGATATACCCATTGTTGATCCTTTGATTGCTGATGTACCTATCGAGGATCATCCTATTGTTGCTCCACTATTGGAGGATGAGCATGCTGTTGATGCTCAGGTTGTTGCCCCTCACATTGCTGATATACCCGCTGAGCCTGATGTTGTTGCTCCTTTTCCTGACCCGGTGCCTCTAGATCCCGACCATGCACTCTTTGCGACTCATGTCGACCCTCAGTATGCTGACACCCGAAATGGGTGGATAGACGATGAGGATGACTACCCGCCTTTTGTGGTACCCGTTACACCTGCTTCAGCACCTGTTTCAGTTCCTTCTGATGTTCCCTTGCATCCCGTTCATACTACCGGTGTGCACCACACCGACTTACCTATTATGTTCCGTCAGTTTACACCACCATCGCGCCCGGGAGAGGGTTCCTCGACTCATCCCGTTGGTCATGTGCCGATATCTGTCCCGGTCATACCCCAGTTTTCTTCTGCTGTTCCCCCTGTTCCACCGTTTGCGATACCACCCTTTGCTCCGTCTGGTGAGCCTTTTCTTTGGACTTCACCACCTATTATGCCACCGACGGATCCATATCATCCATATTATGTCGGGTCTTCTACCGAGGATGTCCTTGTTTCGTTCATGGTCCAGCAGGAGGCACTTACTCGACGCGTGCAGGAGCTCGAGAGAGCTCAGAGACCCCCATGCCAGTGCCCTCCTCATCCTGCGATATCGCATCCCCCTCGACCGTTATCTCCAGACTCTGCTGCACGTTTTTGGACACAGGAGCAGCAGATAGCTTTCTTGTTACGTTCTCACCGATCCATGGAGGAGGATTGGCTCCACATGCGCCATTTGTTCTATTCTCATTTTCCCCCTCCTCCACCGCCATCAGCGTAGGGCTATTTTGTACGACACGGGTGGACTTTTGTTGAGAAGACGGCGATTGCACGGATTGCACAGCTTTTTGGAGACTGCATATTGATCCTGACTTTTGTTGATATGTATATTGGATATTGGATATGTTGACACTGATTTGATATTTTGGACGGGGGTGATGTAGCCCTTAGTCATTGATGTTGTATGTTACAATTATGTACTTGTACACTTTACCTTGTGGTCTCGATTTATGGCAATGCAATTGCGGTATTCTCATCATATGTGATGTTTGATTGATTATTTATATTCTATAACATGGGATGTTGTGTGGTTGATATATTTATAACATGGGATGTTGTGTGATTGATTGTTTATGTTCTATAACATGAGATGTTGTGTGTTTGGTTTATTTTAACATGAGATGTTATGTATTATTACTATCGTTATATACGCACACTTTACCTACCATGACCTGACTTACGTGAACCATCTTTTAGATGATGCCACCGAAGCGCGATCCACGCATGCCTGCCAACGAGGCAGAACTTCAACAAATCATCGCTGCTGCCATCGCACAATACGCCGCCTCTCAAGGAGGACCCAGCGCAAGCAGCTCAGACAATAACGGCAACAACAATCCGCCTCATGGTAATACTAAGTCATTTAGGCATACCATGATACATTGGATATCTATAGCAAGTTTGATAATGGCATTCATATATTGTAACGTATGTGCAGGGTGCACCTACAAGCAGTTCCTAGACTGCAAACTTGTAAACTTTGATGGCACCAGAGGTGCTGTTGCTTTTGTTCGTTGGGCCGAAAAGACAAAATTCGTTCTCCGCATGAGCAAATGCGCTCCAGACCAGCAAGTTACCTACATTTCGGGGCTATTCGTGGACGGAGCCCTGTCATGGTGGAACTTGCAAGTCCAAACACTTGGTGAAGCCGCAGCCTACGCAATGACATGGAACGAGCTGAAAGAGCTCATGCGTAAAAAGTATTGCTCTCACGCTGAGATCCGGAGGTTGGAAACTGAGTTTTGGCATTTGAAGATGGAAGGTCCGAAAATCGCAGAGTATGTTACAAGGTTTCACGACCTGTCACATGTGGTACCTTATATGGTCACACCAGAATTCAAGCAGATTGAGCGCTTCATTTGGGGTTTAGCTCCTCAAATCATAAGTATGGTGACCTCTTCCAAGCCTGCAACTATCACTGAGGCAATCGATCTAAGCGTAGCTCTCACTGAGGAGGCGATCCGCCTAAACAAGTTTTCTGATGTTGAGCAAAAGAAGAAGCAGACTCACGTAGAGTCGTCCGGGGGTAACAAAAGGAAATTCTCGAACTTCAAGCAGGGAAGTAGCCACGTTGGCAAGAAAGAACCAAGCGCACCGGCCCAAGCTGCGACTGGTACTGGAAGGAGAGGAAAGGGATATATGGGTACTCATCCCAAGTGTAACTCCTGCCAACGTCATCATTCTGGCCGATGCGGGCCAAAAGTATGTGAAGCTTGTGGAAAACTTGGCCACTTGAAGGATTCTTGCTGGGCTAGTGCTGGCCGGGGAGGCCAAGGAGGTTATGGTAACAAAAACAATAATCGTGGTGGTGTTGGGAATCGCCCACAGGGGAACAATGGAGGAAATGGGAATCGAGGCAACAATGTGAATCAAGCTGGTAATGTGAATCGAGATCAGAACAACAATCAAGCTGGAAATGGAGGTGGAAACGGGCAAAGACCAGGTTGCTTTAACTGTGGTGACATTGGGCACTATAAGAGGAAATGCCCAGAATTGAATCAAGCGCGTGGAAGGGTTTTCAATATCGAAGCGAGGGAAGCGCGCCAGGATCCCAATGTTGTTACTTGTACGTTCCCTATAAACCAACGCTTTGCATCCGTTTTATTTGACACTGGTGCTGATTATAGCTTCGTATCGTTAGAGTTTAAGAATATGCTTGGATTAGCCGCTAGTAAATTAGATATTCCTTACTCAGTTGAATTGGCTAATGGAAAGTTAGTAGAAGCCAATGAAGTGGTCAGAGGTTGTGTAATCGAGTTGGGAGAGCGTGAGTTTACTTTCGATCTACTACCAGTCCAGCTGGGGAGCTTCGACGTGGTAGTAGGAATGGATTGGTTATCAAGCAACAAGGCTGAGATTGTTTGTCACGAAAAGGTCGTTCGTATCCCAACCGAAGATGGAGAAACAATTGTGGTTCATGGGGAGAAGCGAGATACGCCTTTAAGAATTATCAGTTGCCTGAAAGCTCGTAAGTGTTTACAAAAGGGATGTGCTGCCTTCCTGGCACACATCGTGGATAAGAAAGCTGCAGAGCCGAAAATCGAAGACATCCCTGTCGTGAGGGAATATCCTGAAGTCTTTCCAGAGGACTTTCCAGGATTGCCACCCCAAAGGCAAGTGGAATTTCACATTGACTTAGTTCCAGGTGCCGCGCCTGTAGCTAGGGCACCTTATAGACTTGCACTGTCAGAGATGCAGGAATTGTCGACACAACTTCAAGAGTTGCTAGACAAAGGATTCATCAGACCAAGCTTCTCACCTTGGGGAGCTCCAGTTTTATTTGTCAAAAAGAAAGACGGTAGTTTTCGTATGTGTATTGACTACCGGGAGTTGAATAAGCTGACGTTCAAGAATAGATACCCTCTGCCAAGAATCGATGATTTATTCGATCAACTCCAAGGTTCGAGCTTTTATTCAAAGATCGATCTTCGATCTGGATACCATCAGCTAAGGATACAAGAGGAGAGTATCCCGAAAACAGCCTTCAGAACTCGTTATGGACATTACGAGTTCCTAGTTATGCCGTTTGGGTTGACAAACGCGCCTGCTGTTTTTATGGACCTAATGAACCGAGTCTGCAAGCCGTATCTCGATAAGTTCGTGATTGTATTCATCGACGATATTTTGATTTATTCAAAGACAAAGGCTGAACACAAATAGCACTTAAGAGCTATTTTGGAGTTGCTGAAAAAGGAACAGTTGTACGCCAAGTTCTCAAAGTGCGAGTTTTGGCTACGCGAAGTCCAGTTTCTTGGACACGTGGTTAATGGAAATGGAATCTAAGTTTATCCCACAAAGATCGAGGCGATAAAGAGCTGGGAGACTCCAAAGACGCCGACCGAGATTCGCCAGTTCTTAGGTTTGGCTGGCTATTATCGAAGATTCATTGAGGATTTTTCTAAAATCGCTCAACCCCTTACCGCGCTCACACAGAAGGATAAGAAGTTTGATTGGGGAATCAAACAGGAGGAAGCATTCCAGTTACTGAAAGACAAGCTTTGTAATGCACCTATTTTATCGCTACCCGAAGGAACTGATGATTTCGTGGTATACTGTGACGCCTCACATCAAGGATTGGGTTGCGTGTTGATGCAACGCAAGAAAGTTATAGCTTACGCGTCACGCCAGTTGAAAGTTCATGAAAGGAACTATACCACGCATGATTTAGAACTAGGCGCAGTGGTATTTGCGCTGAAAATCTGGAGACATTATTTGTATGGTACAAAGTGTACAATTTTCACGGACCACAAGAGTTTACAGCACATATTCAACCAGAAAGAGCTGAATATGAGACAAAGACGTTGGGTCGAATTGTTGAACGATTACGACTGCGAGATAAAGTACCATCCAGGGAAGGTGAATGTGGTCGCCGATGCCCTAAGTCGTAAAGAAAGGATCAAGCCCATAAGGGTTAGGGCTTTAGAAATGATTATCAAGACAGATCTCTCTCTACGCATTCGTGCTGCACAGAGAGAAGCTTTGAAAGGAAGGAATATTGGAGATGAGTATCTCCGTGGGATGGAGAAGCAGTTGGTGCCAAACGAGGAAGGAACTTTAGGTTTTATGAAAAGAATTTGGGTTCCTCTGTTCGGTGGGTTGAGAAAAGTTATTTTTGATGAGGCACACAAATCACGGTACTCTATTCATCCCGGTGCGGATAAGATGTACCAGGATCTTAAGGATTATTATTGGTGGCCCAGGATGAAGGGCGACGTTGCTGTTTATGTTAGCAAATGTTTGACGTGTGCCAAGGTGAAAGCTGAATACCAGAAGCCTTCGGGACTTCTGCAACAACCTGAGATTCCCAAGTGGAAATGGGAACAGATTTCAATGGACTTCATAACGAAACTGCCCAAGACGCCCAGGGGTCATGATACTATTTGGGTGATAGTTGACCGCCTAACAAAGTCCGCACACTTTTTGCCAATCAAAGAGAAGGATAACACCAGCAAACTGGCAGAAATATACATGCGAGAGATGGTCGCACGACATGGAGTGCCCCTCTCGATCATCTTTGATAGAGATGGACGTTTCACATCAAGGATTTGGCAATCCTTCCAAGAAGCTTTTGGCTCGCAATTGAACCTAAGTACTGCATTTCATCCGCAAACTGATGGCCAAAGTGAAAGAACTATTCAGACATTGGAGGATATGCTGAGAGCATGTGTAATGGATCTTGGTGGTAGCTGGGATAAGCATTTACCATTGGCCGAATTCTCATACAACAACAGCTCCCACACCAGTATTGGAGCCGCACCATTTGAAGCTCTTTACGGACGCAAATGTCAATCACCACTATGCTGGGCTGATGCAGGTGATAGACAACTTGTTGGTCCCGAAATAGTCCAAGAAACAACGGACAAGATTGCGCAAATTCGAAA
Source organism: Helianthus tuberosus (assembly GCA_030545235.1). Lineage (NCBI taxonomy): Eukaryota > Viridiplantae > Streptophyta > Magnoliopsida > Asterales > Asteraceae > Helianthus > Helianthus tuberosus. The sequence continues at coordinate 91,395,621 of CM060386.1, read as the reverse complement.
ATGCATCGAAGCGGCTCGCGACAGACAGAAAGCCTATGCAGATCCAAACCGGAAACATTTGGAATTCCAAGTTAGAGATATGGTTTTATTGAAAGTTTCACCCTGGAAGGGTGTGGCACGCTTCGGAAAGCGTGGGAAGTTGAATCCGCGTTACATTGGCCCTTTCAGAATCCTACAAAGGATTGGGCTTGTAGCCTACAAGTTGGACCTACCTGCTGAACTCCATGGTGTTCATGATACATTCCATGTATCAAATTTGAGAAAGAGTCCAACACAAGATACAGTGATCATTCCTGCTGACGAAGTTCATATCGACGACACGCTCCACTTCACTGAAGAACCTGTTGAGGTCACGGATTGGAAAGTTAACAAAACTCGCAGGAGCAGTGTCAAACTCGTCAAAGTTCGTTGGAATGCAAGACATGGGCCTGAATACACCTGGGAGCGTGAGGACCGAATGAAAGAAAAGTACCCCCACTTATTTCCCAAGACCCCTGCAAATAGAAGCAGAACTTAAATTTCGGGACCGAATTTCTTTAACGGGGGGAGAATGTGACAACCCTCACCAAACCAGGTATCCGTACGAATTAATTAATATTTAATTATCGCTTAATTACTGTGCTTGCTTACAGTTGTGATTAAACTGCTTACTGATTTCTGATACATACACATAAATGCATCACATTTTATACTGTCACTCCATTATTTACACAAAACTTCAGTGACAACCTTGATGCACAAAAGCACAGTGAGCACACTATACGGGATACCCAGTAAACATGCTGACATAGCCAGCATCAGACAGTTACTGTCTCTAAGGCCAGTATGAGCCGGGAATAGATTACTACACTAGTAGGGAGTGTAGGGAGGTGAGGATTGTAGAACTGCGTCACTAGGTGATAATTATAGTCACCGGATGTGCCTAAAACGTACTTTGAGTACAAAATTCTGCATTTTTACACAAAATTCAGCATTTATCTAAACTAGTAAAGTGCAAGAAGTTAGAAAAATATTACTAGGCACTTTCCAAAGTGTCAGGAATTCATTGCGCCACTAAAACAAATATTAACGGCACTTTAAATACTTATTTAGCACTTTAACGGAGTAATATCCAACCGTACAACCGGACTTAACCCGGAACACAAAAATATTGTCATTGATATTGTTTTTCTTTTTCTGAGCCAGTTAGGGTCCCCGAATACCCTAACACCCGTTATAATTTACTACACACATAATACACTTATTTATTTCCTAACTAAACTATATTATCACACTAACTATTTAGTAAAAACCAAACTATATTGTACCCCCCTTGTCCGATCGGTTTCACCATGTGGTGACCACAATTGTCCTTGATTGATTATTATAATCTCACTTGTTTAAAATCTAGTAAACATATGACCTAGTGGGTAATTGTATTGAATGGATTATATATTTAGCCAAGAGCTCATTATCTCATTCAAAAGCACTTAACAAAAAAAAGAATCATTGTCTTTCTCCTCTTGCTTGGTCACGGCCGAGAGCCACAACACACATCCACCCACTTGCAAAAATTCAATCTTGCATTCTACATACATACAAGAGTGTAAGAGCTCGTACGAGGAGACCCGGTGCCTACGGAATCGCATGGACCTCACCACAACGCTATTAACCGCCTATTTTTCGTCTAGTTTCTTCCCTAGCCTCGAGCTAGTAGTAAGTGACTCTAAACGCTTTCTTGATCTATTCTGAAGTGGTTAATAAGAGTTTTGTCGTTTAAAATTCCTGATCATGTAAGAACAAAACGAAAAGCCTACTAAAGAAGATGAACAAGGTGGTTAATGGATGAATATTGGAGTAAAACTTATAAAACTAGTTTTGTTATGATTATCTAGTGTTGTTTTATGCTAGTAATAGTTCGGATCGTCGTCTAACCCGGCTAAGTCATGTTCATGGAACATGACCTAGTGTATGTTAAAGTGTGAAAAGTGGTTAGATGAAGAACACTATTACATAACCATGAACTTGTGTAAAAGTGATTCTTTTTGTAAAAAGGAGTTCTAAACTAGTAGATCTACGGATCTACAAGTGGTATTTTCAAAGGACCAAGTGTCAAAAGAAATCATATTTTTAAAGCCGGATCTTTCCTAAACAAAGGTGATTTTTGTAAACACACAAGTGTGTAGACACTTGTGCGACAAAAAGTTTTAACAAAGAATTGTTTTTGTAATATTTGACAAGAAGATGTACAAATGCATTTTCTGAAAGAACAAGATTCGTGAGAAACCGATTTTTTTTTATAGAAAGATCTACTAAAAATATGGGGAAAGTTACTATATATTTTGCACAAACCACAAGTTCATGTGTTTTGCGATTTATATTTATTTTGACTATTTTGATAATGAAACTTTGTTGATTGATGTTGGGAACATTGTTGAATTGAAATTTTAAAAGAAAATGATATACTAGAAAGCGTGGCCACCTCCAGTTACAGGGGAAACTCTGGCGAAATTTTTCCAAAAATCTAACACTTGGGAATATTTTTATCACGAGTGTTACGAATATATTTTTTTACTTGTTTTCAAAATAGAAAATTTCGCCGCAATTTCGTTACAAAACTTCCAAGTGTCGGAGGTGGGATTTTTCACAAAATAAAACCTGAAAAATATATATTTAGTATATATTTTTCCATATTAACACTTGTGCGAATTTTTATGATTATTTTGTGAACTACGTAAATATTATTTTTAGGGTAAAAATAATATTACAAAATATTAACAGCTCCAAAATAATACGAACGCCTTCACAATAAATATTTAAGTTACACCGGTATTATATATACCACCCGAACCTTACAACGTAACTTACGTATTTTCAGAAATGTGTATTTTGACAAGGATATTATTTTGGAAAATTATATGGAATAAAATATAATATTTTTAGGAAAAATATTTATATTTTGGAAGCAAAGTATTTTTGGACAAATGAAATAAAATATATTACATTAAGTGAGACCTAATAATATATTTCGATGTTATACGGACGCACATGTATTAAAAACCCCCATCCTTGGGAAGGTATATATTTACAAAATAATTACGAAGTGTAATTACGAAATAGTTGCCTAACTATTTCCCAAATACATTTAACCTTAAACCAAGGCACGATCGTCCGTCTAATAGAAGTTAGTACGTGTAGGTCGTCGCACAACAGGTTGACCAGGAGTTTACTTTTTAGAGACGCACTTCGGTGAGTTCATGTCCCCCTTTTCTCTTAACTGTTTTCAGTTTTTAACTGCGGGGGTGAAATACATGTTACTATGGTTACGAGTACTTTTTACATGGTATGATTAGCGTAAGGAGGGTTACTACTTAGATCATGTGAGTGGGTAGGCGGGAACTGGAGGCCATTAATCCTCATTGTAGGACCGAGGGACGTAAGCGGTAGATCTATCTGGGTGTAGCGAGCCCAGCCCCAGGACCAGTAGAATGGACCTTGGGGTGACTTTGTGCCCAACGCAAAATCCGCTAGGTTTGAATCTTTCTACTTGCACTTCACACATATCAATGGCCTTGCAAACCATTGGTGATCTCTTTTTCCTTATTTGCTACATACCAGGGATTTTTATACTTACAAAGGTTTTACTTACTCACTTACACATGAACTCACTCAACATTATTGTTGATTTTTCCAACTTACATGTATTTCAGGGAACTAAGGATCTGGCACGGTATGCTACGTTTTCATGCTGCGTAGAGTTATGGGATCATCCGAGTTTAGGGGTTGTGGCTTTTACCTGGACGAGTCACAGTTCTTAAACTACGTCTATTTTAAGTTTGTGGTTGTGTCTTTTAAACAATGTTTTTATGTTACTAGGTTGTAATTTCCGCTGCATGTGTCAACGCCTTAAGACAATGTTGTGGTATTTTACTTTTCAAACTTAAATCAATGGATGATCTGCATGGTTTTATTTTCATATAGCTTTGTTATGATTAAGCTATGGTATTAAGAAGTCACACCAAATAAACCCACGCTTCCGCAAAGCCAGGGTGTGACAAAATTACAATGTTAGGATCTATCATTTATTCATCTTTGTACATAAAACATAAAACTGTTTTATAAACATGAGGTAGAAATTAGTTAAATGAGTCGTAATCATGTTTGAAACTTATGTTGTGCACGCCGTCAGAAACCTGTTAAACCTGTTAAGACATGGTTTGCCAGCCTTAAGTCTAAGTACCAACAGACCAACTTGTGCAAACCCAGTAGGGGTTTTGTACGAGTTTACTTGATATTCTTGCTCGAACTCGCTGAACACTACACTCTTGCGCGAACATCGCATACTACCGCTTCACGCAAGATCAGCCTTTCCTAAGGCTGGCAACACACACAAAAGAATGATCTGGTTGAGATTAGGTGTGAAAATCGCAAACTCTCGATCTAATCGCTTGTCCGACACGCATTTTTACTATAAACACGAGAATTTGCGTTGAATCAGGAGTGAAATCCATACTTCAACGCGATTCTCCCTATCTATCTTGTGATTCTATCACACAAACAGGAATGTAGTCGCTAAGTTAGGGGTGAAACCCGAACCTTGACAACTTGTTCCGTTCCTTATTTTAGTTTTTGCAAAACTCTCACCAAGGTCTCGATGGATTCCGTTGACTTGAGTTGCGTGATTAACCGAAAGGGATGCGTGCCATTCACCGTATGCCAGTGAAAGAGCACAGTCTATTAGGCCAAAGCGTGTGTTCGAAGTCCTTGAGAATAGTCGAATCACTTTGGGTAGTCGACGTCTATCAACCGAGACAATCTCTTTTTGATTTTTTTATGTGTTTCGATTTTGGATTTCGTCGCCGCTGACTCTGTGATTTATTGATTTTATGTGGATTTGATGTATTTTATGTGATTAAATGTTTACCGTTTCGATTTTTGGTGATTATACGCTTTTCGTTGTTCGCTTTGATAAACACACACAACTCGCAGCGCACATCTATCTCAACACGCTAACAAATCGCATGCTATGTTACTCGCTTACGCTATACTACTCGTTGTGCTACTTGATGTGTACTCGCTACTCGCAATCGCTACCCTCGAACGCGCCTCGCAAACTTGAATGATAGGTAAATATGTGCTATATATGTAGGTGAATACGTGCAAAATATAGTGGATATGTGGTTTCTGTGCTCTAGGTGCTTATGTACTTACGTGTTTATGTGCTTACGTGCCTACGTTATGTGCCTTTGTGTTGTATGATTGGACGTATTCCTGAGCTTTATAGTATCTAGTTAAACGATGTGTGGTGAGATTGAGTGTATCGTCTAAATCCGTGACGATGTCTATTGCAGACAATGTCGTCATTCGGATTGCACACCGCTCGCAACTCCCGTCGCAACCTCGCTGGCAAGCGAATCGCTTCTGTAGTCGCTAAGCAGATTGCTAAGGCCATTCCCCAAATCATCAGTGAGCTTAATGAAAACACCAGCAAGTCCTCTGAGGAATCAATGACTGATTCACTTAAGGGTACTTTCAGCTTTAAGCAGTTTAAGGCCTACGACCCAAAGGACTTCACGGGCGAAGACGGACCAAGCGCTATGTTTCAATGGTTCAACTCAATTGAAGTCACGCTATGCCAGATCGGATGTCCAAATCACCTACGCACTGTCAACGCAACAGGCGTCTTCCAGTCCAGGGCTCTGGATTGGTGGACAGCCGAAAGGAACAAGCGTGGGAACGACGCAGCCTATGAGTTAAAGGAAATCATGATGAAGGAATTCTGCCCACCCTATGAGCTCCAAAAGCTGGAGAACGAATTTTGGAACATCAAGAAGGATGGCGGCAACAACGCCGGTCTGACAGCTCGTTTTAAAAAGCTAAGTATCATTTGCCCAAGCCAGGTGGCAACACCTGAGATGACGATCAAGAAATACATCCATGCTTTACCGGATTGTGTTGCTGACTTCGTTCAAGCGGCGAAGATGACAATGATCGAAGAGACTTACCTACTCGCTGCCGAGATCAATGACAAACGCGTGTTGACTGGTTACTTTGATAAAACCACCAGAAGTCTTTATCAAGTTACCGTTGCTCCCACCGTTGAAACCGCCGCACCGCAAGCTTCCAAGTCTTCTCGCCTCAAACGCAAGAGAAACAACACCAGCAACAAGAACTGTGCAGTAACCGCCACTCCACTCCAAGCTGTACCTGCTCAACCGCAACCCCAAATCACCAAGAAGCGGCGCCAGTGACCAATGCACCGCCGGCCAAGCGTGCATATACTGGTCCACACCCCCTCTGCCCTACTTGTACCTATCATCACCCGGTTGGATTCGCGTGTCGATTTTGTGTTCACTGCAACCTGTACGGCCACTTTACTGCTAATTGTCGTACCGGTCCTCGCCAAGCTCCAGCACAAGTTCAAGCTCCTGCTCTACCAGCTCCACAGGGACAACAAGCAGCTCCTGCTCAATCAAGAGCCTGCTATGCGTGTGGTGATCCAAACCACTTCGCAAATGTCTGCCCAAAAAGAGTGGTGAAGCAAGAGCCGCAGCAGCAGCAGCAGCTCGCGGGCGAGTCTTCAACATCAACGCCAGCCAGGCTCAGGCAGACAACAACGTGGTTAATGGTATGTTTCTCGTAAATGGTATATATGCTTCGTGTTTGTTTGATACTGGAGCCGATAATTGTTTTGTATCGTTCGAATTCGAAAGGCTCCTAAACCGTAAACGCGTTAATCTCCCATCAACATTCGACATAGAAGTTTCCACTGGAAGAACCGTCACTGTTAGTTCCGTGTTGCTTGACTGTACTCTTGAGCTCAACAGCCACGTTTTCCAGATCAATCTTATCCCGATGCAACTCGGTAGTTTTGACGTCATAGTAGGCATGGATTTCCTTCGGGAGAATCATGCTGAAATTGTTTGTTTTGATAAAATGATTCATTCGTTTCTCTATCGCAAACAGCGACCAATTGTGTGTTTATGGGGAAGTCGCTTCGAAGAAGTTACAACTCATGTCGTGTGTCCAAGCTAGCAAGTATCTCCGCAAGGAATATCAAGATTTCTTGGCGCACATCGTAATAGCGGAGGAAAAGGAAGTGAAGGCAATAGACAAGGTGCCTGTGGTTTGTGATTTTCCTAACGTCTTTCTTGATGACTTACCTGGTTTACCGCCAACTCGTGATATCGATTTTCGAATCGATCTCATTCCTGGAGCAAATCCTGTTGCAAGAGCACCTTATCATCTCGCTCCATCTGAAATGCACAAACTCTCAAGTCAGCTCCAGGAATTGCTTAATAAAGGGTTTATTCGCCCTAGCACCTCTCCTTGGGGCGCACCTGTCCTTTTCGTCAAAAAGAAGGACGGATTGTTTCGGATGTGCATCGACTACAGGGAATTAAATAAGCTTGCCATCAAGAATCATTATCCTTACCTAGAATCGATGATTTGTTTGATCAGTTACAAGGTGCTACATGTTTCTCGAAGATTGATTTATGCTCAGGCTATCATCAGTTACGAATTCAAGAGGAAGATATACCCAAAACCGCTTTTCGAACCCGATACGGTCACTACGAGTTTGTTATTATGCCCTTTGGTTTGACCAACGCTCCCGCGGTCTTTATGGATCTAATGAATCGCATGTGTAAACCCTTTCTCGACCGCTTCGTCATCGTGTTCATCGATGATATCCTGATCTATTCCAAGTCAAAAGCCGAACACGCGCAACATCTCTGTTTGGTTCTTGAACTACTCCAGGGAAACCGTCTCTATGCCAAGTTCTCCAAGTGTGAATTCTGGCTTGAGGAGGTTCAATTCCTCAGTCACATTGTCAATAGTCAAGGTATTCATGTCGATCCTATGAAGATCGAAGCTGTTAAGAGTTGGGTTACACCAAAGAACCCATCCGAAGTTTGATCTTTTCTCGGATTGGCGGGTTACTACCGCCGCTTCATCGTTGATTTATCAAAGATCGCTGTCCCGCTCACTTCTCTCACCCACAAGGACAAACCTTTTGTTTCGGGAACCGAACAAGAAGAAGCCTTTCAAAATCTGAAGCATATGCTCTGCAATGCTCCTGTCCTCTCATTACCGGACGGAAACGATGACTTCGTACTCTATTGCGATGCCTGTAACCTCGGTTTCGGTTGTGTTCTCATGCAACGAGACAAGGTTATCGCGTACGCCTCTCGTCAGCTCAACATCCACGAGAAGAACTATACAACCCACGATCTCGAGCTTGGTGCAGTTGTTTTTACGTTAAAGATTTGGCGACACTACCTATACGGTACCAAGTGTACGGTCTTCACTGACAAATCTTAACTTTCCACCATGAAATCCATCTGATTTGGGCTGTTCGTTGCTGACGTCATCTCGGGTTCGTATGAACTTCGAAGTATGACCTCATTCTACCAAGAACAACTTAGATCTAAGGGATTTCAACATGTTAAACACTGATTTAACCTAAATCTAAACATTTTCAAACCGATTTAAGCTTCTTTCAACTCTTTTACACTCTTGCACCCAAAACCGATAGAATACGAGCTCGTTCAGACCTGCTGCCCATTCTCTCGTGAAGTGTCGGTGCAGGAACAGATTTCTCTCAAAGAGACAACCGATTCACGAGTTGAACATGAATAACCGTCAAGAACAGTTAACTGATCGGACGGGGTGATTCCCATCCGATCGGATGATCTGGACTTGATGGGGTTTCCGTTGTTTGACACGTTGTCACACCGTCACGGTGCAATCATAAAATTTATCGAACTTAACAAATTTTTGCAAGTTTTAGAATGAACAGGTTGCTGAACGGACTTTCGTCCGATCAGATTGCCATCCAATCGAACGACAATCCGATCAGATGACTTGTGACATTCAGTGCTTGTGATATTTCCCAACACTTGGACTTTTTCACAAATTTCAAAGGAGTTAGTTTCCAACGAATCGCCATCCGAATGGATGGCCATCCGTTTGGATGACCATCTGGCCGGATGACCTGAATTGTAGAAACCCTTCTTATTTTATAAAATGCTACAACGAAAACTTCAAACTCACATCATACACAAACACATCCATCCCAAACGAATGACGATCTGACCGAATGGCCATCCGACCGGATGACCATCCGTCCGGATTGTCATCTGATCGGATGACCCTTCCTCACTTAGTTCACTCGCACCGTTTGACCCACTGTTCATCGCTTATACTATCATTCTGTAATCAGCCTAATCCCTCAGCGCTCCCTTCAATCCAAGAGAGTGTTTATTTACTAAACACAATATGTGAATATACTCGATCCCTTTTTGCTTTAAGCACTTTTGGGTGTTACATACGTTATCTATATTCAAATCACAATCGACACATAACGCAAACACTTTTATACGCTAACCATTCTCGCATGTTATACGTGTTATTCGATGAATGGTTGTATATTATGTTTACACAGTGATTGTTGCCTGGCACCTTAGCAACGATAGTACTATAGTTTGGACTCAGCACCTGTCATGGACAGGAGTTGTTAAGGGCTTTTCTTCACGTGTCATAGTGGTGATATGTGTTATGCATTCTACAACTTACAGTCACGTCTGTGCATATTTCATTGTCGATAACTTACCTGCTTCACATTATACATGTTATATGCTGGTTATGCGTAAATCGCTTTCGCTACTATTATACTATTAAACTTGTATGCTCACCTTTACACTATGTGTATTGACTTTTACTTTAACGTATGTGACAGGTGTTTAGGATGTTTACTCTATTTGCTGGAATCAAGCTAGGAAGGAGTCTTGAAACAAATCTAATAAAAATCTGAGTTGTCGGAACATTTTATCTGTCTTTGAGAAAACAATGTCTGTAATAACTACTTTTATTTGATATATTATGGTATGGGACATAATGTTAAATATCCGGTAATTTTAGTTGTTATGGATCTCTTGGACAATCTGTTTCGCTCAGTGTCGCGCCCCAATGTTTCCGCCATCGGTTGGGGTGTGACAGTAAATCTAACAAAGATACCCATTCTATGTGACTCAAAGAGTGCAATTGCAATGACAGAAAATCCAGTTCATCACTCTAGAACCAAGCACATAGATGTCAGATATCACTTCATAAAGGATCATGTTGAAAAAGGTAACATAGAGATGTACTTTGTTCCAACAAAAAACTAAATTGTTGACATTTTTACAAAACCTCTTGATGAAAAGAGACATAATTTTCTGATTAGCAAACTTGGCATGGTTAACATAAAGGATGAAGATATTTTAGAAAACACAAAGTCACAAAATGAAAATCAAACTGATGAGTCTAAAGGAGATAATTAGGGTGTAAACAAAAATTCTGATGATCAAAGAATGAAACAACATATTTTTGATAAAGAAAGCCATTAATCTGATAAAATATCAATAATCCGATAATTTACCAGTAAATCTGCTGATTCATCAAAAAATCTGATAAATCATCAGAAAATCTGTTAAAACATCAGAAAATCTGTTCAAACATCAGAATCACCACTGATTATCAGAAAATTTCATAAATTTCACCATCTTTATTCATATCTCATATTTGTATAAACACATAACTGTAGATAATATGTTTTTGAATTTTTTTGATTACTTTGCATTGTTTAAATTAAAAAAAACAACAAAAAAGGGGGAAAGACCACTTGCATTAAGATAAATTCAAAGCCACCATAGGGAAAATCAACAGACACAGGTAAACTTTTCTGCAAAAATTCATTTCACTTATATTTCCAAAGCATGCAACGTCATCTTTCAAAAGAGTATAGCAAGACACATAGGCATAAAAATGATTAGGGGCTATAAAGTAGCCGCCTAGTTATTCAATGAAACATAAAAGCATCTCACAAACGGGGGCTTATACTCTGTCACTTAGCTTCTGAACACATATATTGTATTAAATGAAGAGAAAGAAAAGGAAAAACAAAATCTTGAGTTGTTAATACCATTTATGGCATAACTATCACTTTCATCTATATATATTAACAAACTCCTGAAGACTTTCTTCATCAAACCTCCACTTCAAAACTTTTTCAGAAAATTTCACTTTCAAAAACCTCAAATGGCAAAAGAAATCAGAATCGAACACTTTCCTCTTATCCTTCATACCGCATACAACTTTAGACTAAGGTCAAAGCTTGAAAATCCTGCATGGGAGGACTGTTGGGTGGTGTACAACATGTAAAGCAAAGTCCTTTAGGCCATGCTATATCAACACATGTCACAATCTACCCTGCACTCCTTCAAGAGTTTTGGTGGAATGCAGAAACCATCTACAGAGGCACCAGCATGTGGATACAAAACAAGGTGATGAACAGGGATATCATTCTAAAGGAGGAAACTCTTAGAGATGCCCTCCAGTTAACTAATGACCCAGACACCACCTTCTACCCAAGGAAAAAGCTGGAGGAAACCCTGAAGGAAATGGGTTATCGCACACCTAACCTTTCGAGGCAGATTAGCAAATCTGGTTTTATTCCACCATACCAGTATTTGGTAACACAGCTCAGTGTCTGCTTCTCAAAGAAGATTGGACATTTCAATGAGCTGACTTTCATGCTGATGGAAGTGGTACATTTAGTTGTACAAGAGAAACCGTATAACTTCTCCAAGTTTCTCATGAGAGACTTGGAAGCAAACATGCACACTCGTCAACCTTTTCTGATCTTTCCTTGTTTTGTGACCAAGGTGATAACAAGCCAGTTGGACTTTGGAGGTGTAACAAACTGGTACCCAAGTGCCCAGGTTGTTTTACAAGAAGATTTGAATGTTCCCTCCCTAGTTCCAACACATAATCACAGTGGACGCAGAACCTATCTATGGGTGAATGCTACTTCTTTCTCTAATGAGTAGTTTTTCTTTTTATTGTATGTTTTTTTTGTTGTTGTTTGTTTGAATAGTATATATTTTGCTTATTTTCCAAAGAAAAACATAATAATAGATCTAGGGGGAAGTAAAATGGCATATCTGATAAAATCATGAAAAATCTGATGAAGTATAAAGACATATGGTAAAAATCAGAAAATATGATGAATCTGATAAATTTATCAGAAAATCTGACGAATCTGATAAATTTATCAGAAAATCTGATGATTCACCAGAAAATTCAATAAATCATCAGAAAATTCTTCAAAATAACCAGAAAATCTGATAAATCAACTGAAAAAATGAGAAGAAATATCAGATAACATTGCTTAAAACCAGATTTAAAAGAATGACAAAGAAACTTGTGACAAAGTAGAAAAAGATTCATAGAAAGTGTCTGTCAAAATTGAATTTTTTTCTGGATAATCTATCTTCAAAAGAATAAAACAAAAGTGATGTTAAAGTAATGAGAAAACCTTTTCACAACAACACTCCTTGAAGATCAGAGCAAAGATGTGAAGTTCAGAAATGCTATGTAAGTAATATCTTCAAACCCTTACTTATTCCCTCTCATCTAAAAAAATCTATGATTCAATCTCCAACAATTTGAATCCAATGAAATCTAATGAAGTATAGAGAAAATCCAACACTAAAAAAATTATTTAAGGATTTTCTGATACATATCATCACAAGAACTTTTTGGGAACCAGGTCAGTTTCAAAAAGGGTTTTATTGGACCTTTTCACAATAAAAAGGTCCCACAGGAAGAAAAGGTGCAAGTTGGATGTTAGTGTTTATCTTCTAAATCCTTGAAATCTCCGATTTTTAATAAAAGATCTGTATTAAAAATTTTTGGAGATATACCAAGGGTTTTGTAAAACGGTTGTTTCCTCAATGGATTAAAACATCATTAAGGTGTCATAAACCACCTTAAATACAAACAACCCACGATAAATACTCAAAGATCTCTATTTCAAAAACTATAAATACATCTTGCAAACGGTAGAGCATACCACCTTTAACTTCCAAGCTCAAAAGCAAAAATCCTAAAAATCCTTTTCGAAGCAAAACTCAAATCACCATGCCGCAATCGACATCAACATGCCACCAGTTGAACACCCTGTTCAATTCATCAATGAAGCAGAGTTCCTTCCCTTGAAAAGCAACAATGAAGCTATGAACACCAACATAGGAGAATATGACATGAGGTGTCCTATTGCTCAAGCCCTAAGAAAAACCAGAGATGTACCGGAAAAGCTTATACAACAAGTGGTGAAGACACTTGAACACTCAAATATCAACGAGCTGACAGCACACTTATGGGGAGATATCTTCATTGTAATTAAACCGGAGAAGATAAGGGAATGCCTGGAACTGCGTATAAGCCAAAATTATGATGAAGCACCAACAAAAGATGATATGTTTGCACAGCTTGATGTTGTGATAGGATACAAGGTAAAGATCTCCAAAATTGGTGAATTTAAAAGAACAAATTACCTGCCTTCTGGAAAGTGTTGATGGAGATCTTAAACAAATGCTTATCATCAAAAATTGGGGGAACAGACCAGATTAATAGGAATGTTCTGATAGTCATGTTCAGCCTCATCACAGGGATGAACATTGATTTTTGAGCAGAAATCTTTAATCTGATCAGAAGATCAATATTGACTAATACTGGGAGAATAGATCACATCTACCCTTTCCCAGATTTTTGTCAATCATGATTTCTGATGCATTTTCTGAAAGGAATATGGAAATTCCTGCATCAGAAAATATATGGAGTACTGAGGTGATGAGACCATGGTTTGCATTGGGATTCTGGAAATCAGATTTTGATGTGCCTGCCTTATCAGAAAATATGATGAATCTGATACCAGAGGATTCACTCGACAGGGCAGAATATTTAAAGCTGTTGAACAAAAGACTAGAAAATGAAGCAGTATATGACAGTGTGTCCCCAATGGAGCATGATGCCCAAGAATCAAGTGCACCATAAACATAGCAGGAGGCTCAATCAGAACCTCAACAGGGTGATGAAGATGTACAAATGAGTCCATTGGCAGAAGAGCATCATGCAGAAACCTCACACATGGGAGAAACAGGTGCACAACACTCTAAATTTAATGTTGTTCAAAATTCTGATAGTGATTCTGATGAATCAATTCAGGGCAATTATATTATAGAACCTAGAGTGATTATTTCTGAAAAACAAGATGTGAATGAATCCAAAGACCTATTCTCTGAATCAGAAAACGAGGAGGAGAATGAGGTGGCAACACGTGGAGATCAATTTACTAATCAAGGAAACCTGGATGAGAATAACAAGAGTTTCTCAACAACTACTCATGGTGAACCTGAAAGGGTTCAAGGATATGAGGAAAACCCGGATTTGAATAGGTTTAAATATTCTGGTAAGGGAATGGAGGATTGGGATTATTACCAACCTGATAACCTTAAAACGGCAGAAAGTGTGTCTTTTGCTGGTGTTAGAGGTGGAACATCTGTTGATCCTCCTGTTACCCAACAACAACAAACTATGTCAACAGAACAACTTCACAAGGAGCTTGATGACATCACAACTGTCTGTACGGGAAAGACAGCAACAGAAGAAAAGCTTGATCTGATACTGGAAGAGATCAGAAACCAAAGATCTGATATTAAAGCTTTATCAGAAACTGTTGAAACTGTGAAGAAACAAACAGAAGTCAACACTGCAGCTCTCAACAAACTTCAGCAGTCATCAAAAAGCAGAGAAAAGTCATCAGAATTTGAGAAAGTTGTCAAAGAACTTCAAGAAATCAAAACAAAAATGGCAGAAGTTACAAGTGTCAAATAAAGTTCATGTTCTGGGAGGATTCTAGAAGAAATTCAAGTCCTAAGTGCTAATAGTAGCAGCATGGCAGAGGCTCTTGAAAAATTGATGGTGGAATGGTCTACACAGAAGAATCAAGACAAACTAGAGTTTCAGAAAATGCAGAAACAAGAAGAAATAAATGCTCAAACTCTTACTAATGTCCAATGGTTAGTAAAGAGGTTGCAATATAATGTTGCCAAACTGGCAAAGATTGATTTGCATGAACTGAAAGCTCAAATTCCACAAGATGAACCAGCAAGAGGACCAGAAATTTCTCAACAAGAACAGTCCAAACAACCAGAAGTCTCTCAACAAGAACCACCCAAACAACCAGAAACTTCAACACCACAAAAGCAAAAACAACTCATGGGCCCTTCTCCAAATGTACAAAAACCCATGGGTCCTCCACCAAACGTGCCAAAGCCAGAGAGATTAAAGATGCTGACACAAGCAGCAATTCCAGTTGAATCATATTCCATAGCTCTCACTGATGAAACAGAATTCAGCAGACAATTTAATGCAACAGAGAAGAGAAAAAGGGAAGATGAAGTGACATCTTCAAAAAGACCAAAAACAGTGTTCAGAGAAGGTCCAGACAGAAAGCCAAAAGAATTATCACTCTTGGAACCTGATCAACATACAATGATGTACCCTGAAGAACATTTGAAACACTTCTACTAGAATGATAAGGAGGATAAACTGGAAAGGCAACTCTCTCCAGTAAGCTCAAACATCATTCAAATAAGAGGATAGAGAAGTAAGGAACTCATGCATAATCCTGTTACAATTCCCTTGGTTGGTATTGAGAAAACTAGCACTGTAAGTTATCAAGGTAGAGTCATGGGAACTTTTGAGCAGAACAAGTATACATTGCTCAGAGGAGATGGAACTACAACAATTGTTACATATGGAGATCTGGCTGATGAAATTCATTAACTAAGCATAGTAAAGATAAAACAGATCATTGATCAAGAAAAGGGCAACATAGTACACATTAGAAGAGCCCTTAACAACATCAAGGAAGCAGGAAAGAAAATATATCAAAGAGCTGCACTGGTAGACTTTGACTTGTGCATCAATTTTGAGTACAGCAGGAAAGTACAAACACCTCCTCCCAACAACTCTATTCCAGCTGAAATCCTATCCAAAGCAAGAACTGGTGCTATCTTTGAAACACTTGAATTGTCAGTGGTTTTCAAAGATGTTAATGATGTAAAAGCTCTGTTCAGAATCAATGAAATTAACAGGTATTCAAATTAGACCATTAACTACATCAAGAACTGCATGAATCAAAAAACAAGAGCAGCTCAAAAAGAAAGGAAAAGAGAATGAACAACTAAGGAAGACAATTGAAGATATTACTGAAAGATGGAAGGAAGCAAGAGGATGGTATAAAGAACTATACAAAGCAACTCACAAGAAGATTGATTACAATAAAAAGTTGAAGCCAGGAGACACCTACAAAAGTGGGTTGAAGATCAATTGACAAATTCATGAATTTATAATCTGTTTGGGAAACATTATTTTTGTTTTTGAACTTGTTTGGATTTTCTTAATTTGGTTGTTTGAATTCTGTTTTAAGTTTGGTTGAAATTTGTTTATGCTTGACATAGATAGTTGTTTTTCTTACAATACTTAGGGGGAAACTGTTAGGAAACATTTTATGTAAGTATTGAAGAAAAACTTATTCATCCTGATCTAAAGAAGAAGATAATGTCCTGAAGATTAAACAACAAGAAGAAACCCGATAGGAAGCTTGAAAAGAACAACACACCTTCTTCAAAGAATCGGAAGCTGATCAAGAACAAGAGAAGATTATCAGAAAAGGCCATTCTGATGGATCTGATGATATTTCTGATGAAATATCATCAGTTTCTGGCAAATCTGATCATCCGACTTTCTGATGATTTGTTCATCAGAATTTCTGATGAAGTGGTTATCAGAAATTCTGATAAACTCCACTTCTCTGAACGAGTTCTACCCTGCCACAATAACCGAAGCAACTTAACATTATTGGATCTCATGATGACAAAAGCAACCTGATAATTGGATTCAATGAATATGCTAATAAGCTACTTTTTGCAGGACCTATACATCATGCCCCTGGGCTTTCTATAAATAGAAAGCTCAACTATTAAAGCACGATGAGTTAAGCCAAGCATTCAATACATACAACAAAAACTCCATTATCCTTTCACCTCAGAATTACACAAGTATTCGTTTGTAATAGATAATAACCTAACAATCACCTTGTAGACCATTTTGTTTCAAAGTGATATAAACTTGAAAATTCTATAGGTCTTGTTTCTTGAAAGTCTGATTTCTATTTCTGCACACTATTTTCTTATTTGTTGAAATCACTTGCCATATTACGTGAAAAGAAAGTTTTTAAGTCCAACAGGGACCAACAACAATTCTTGTATGGTCTTTGTGTCACCACAATAGTGAAAGTATGCAAGGTATGAAAAAACTGAATGACTTCTCATTGATAATTGATGCCCTTTAAATAGGGAAAAATACAAACAAACCCTAACACTAAATTGGGAAACATAATCAACATCTAATTACAATATAAATCAATTCTATAAATATAATCTAATAATCTTCAGCTAAGACTCCCCCACAGTTTAAGCGGGAGGAGGATAAACGCTCAAGCTGGAACGAAAAGATTGAAACAACTACCGAGGAAGCCCTTTTGTGAAAATGTCAGCATACTGAAGAGAAGATGGTATGTGAAGAACCTGTATATGACCAATGCGCACCATTTCCCGAACAAAGTGAATATCAATTTCAATATGTTTGGTGCACTGATGCTGAACCGGATTATCAGGTAAGTACACAGCGGATACATTGTCACAATAAACCACAGAAGCCCATCAAAGAGGAAGTTTTAATTCGAGTAACAAATTGCGAACCCAAGTTGCTTCAATAACCGCATTAGCAACACCTCGATACTCTGCTTCTGCACTAGAGCGAGATATCGTCGGCTGACGCTTAGAGGAACAAGAAATTAAATTGTCCCCAAGAAATACGTAGTAACCACTAGTGGACCGTCGAGAATCAGGACATCCACCCCAATCCACGTCTGAATAAGCAATCAAGGAATGAGTGTTTGACCTGGTAGTGTGTATGCCAAAATCAGCCATGCCATGTAAGTACCGCGGTATACGTTTCAGAAAAGCAAAATGAGGATCATGAGGTTCATGCATGAACAAGCACACCTGCTGAACAGGATATAAGATATCCGAATGCGTGAAAGTAAGGTATTGCAAGACACCAAACAAACTGCGATACAAAGTAGGATCATGAAATAGGGGCCAATCCGTGGCACTAAGTTTGGCGGATAAGTCAACCGGTGTGGTGCATGGTTTACAAGATGCCATAGAAGCACACGAGATTATATCTTTTGCATATTGAGCCTAATAAAAAATAAGCCATTCGAATCCCGAGTGACTTTGATTCCAAGAAAATGAAGTAATGGGCCCAGATCTGTCATAGCAAACTCTCGTGAGAGTGTTCGAATAATGTCTTGTAGCAGAGCATATGAAGAGGCCGTTAGAACAATATCATCCACACATAAAGTAGTAAATAAGCCGATGGATCCCCGTGTATAAATGAATAAAGAATTGTCACACACGCTGCTTTTAAAATGTGTGTGCCATGCACTGGGAGCTTGTTTCATACCATAGAGCGATTTCTTCAACCTACCAAACAAAATTAGGAAAATGCCCATCCAAAAATCCTAGTGGTTGATGCATAAACGTTGTCTTGTTCAAATCACCATGTAAAAAGGCATTCTTGACATCCAGTTGGTGTAGAGGCCAAGAACGAGAGATTGCAACTCATATTATGGTCCTGATAGTTGTCGGTTTGACAACAGGACTAAAGGTATCCTCATAATCCACCCCATCTGTCTGGGACTTACCATTGTTGGTGCTTATTTCGTACGTCTGCCACTATGTGTGTCACACCCCAATATTTTCACATATAACCGGTGGGGAGTATCGTGACGTAGTTGATGTCATCATAGTCAAATATACACAGTTCATAGCACATCGGAAGTCTTGGAGGAAAATTAATATTTCAAACCGAAAGTAAAGTGCAAGTAAAAATATAATACAGACGGTTGTGTAAGGATCCACAGGCGGATCTAAAACATAATATAAAATATTGTTCAATAGACTTTAAGCATTAAGAACTTGCAAGATTATTTAACTAATGCTCAGAAGCTTCAAGCCAATTTCGCGTAGTACCTGCCACTTAGTCTTTTTTTGAAAAATACGTCAGTTTACACTGGTAAATACAATTAATCGACTCATTTGAAAAACATTTATAAAATTGATTTAAATGCACAAGGCACAAATATTCTTTTATAACTTGGGATAATTATATAAAATAACATTATATACAGATTTACAAGTTTGTCATACGTTCAGGGCCCGGGATAGAATCCGAGACAAGATTAATAGACACACAACTAATATAAACACACAAGAAGTTATCCTCACGAGTGGGTATATCATTTTACGTACGCAACTGTCAGGTGTATGCCTACACCCCGTGCTTAAGTCGTGGCCATTTTCAAATGAAATGAGCCGAGGATATCCAGGACACGATCATATTAACCCCCAAATGTTTATATATCAAACAAAACAGATTAAAACGGGTTACCTTAATGATTTAACCACTAGTCGATTAAATATTCAATACCCGACCAAGCGATAATAATTTACCATATCCCAAACCCATATAAGGGAAAATAAGTTAAACGTATTTACCTGAGCTTAAAATGTAAAATTTGTATTCTCAGCCGTATATTCTACTCAAACAAGTGTAGGTAGCTTTTACTGGGCTCGTAATCTGGAACGAAGGTTTTAATAACCTATTAGATTACTAATGGGTCTTATTTAAGTTATAAACTTAGACCGGTTAGTTTAAAGAAAGGTTAACGGTACGAAACGCAAGATTAAGCGGTGACCGGATTGGAATGTAATTTAGACCCGACAAGTATGGAGACTTTTATAAAATGGGTAAACTAAATACACTCTGGATTTTGAAGTAAAAATGATAAGGTTTGACCCGTTTCGGCTAATTTATGCAAACTAGTTACATAAACCGTACCGAATGCGTATATGTATAACGGGTAACCGGATGAGTCATGTATAAGTTCCATAAGTTATTATGCTTAAAATATGTTGTGATATCAGTAGGATATCAACAATTATGCCCCAAAAGAAATTAAAATCAATTTAAGTCCCGTGAGGGTATTTTGGTCATTTTAAAGTTTATAAAAGAGGTTTAATAGTAAACTGAGGTTTTGGTCTAAAACATTCAGTAAAAATATTTATTTATCATGTTATATCAGTAAGATATCATACATGCATGACGTTTACCGTTTATGGCCAAACTATGCACCGTAGGGGCATTTTGGTCATTTCACATATGTTTTTAAGGACAAAATTGGAAGTCTAAGTTCAAGACTTATACTTACTATTAAAGTATTAAAATTTATTTATAAAATCAGTGGGTAACAACTCTTAGGTGTTAAATATGGTTTCAAACCATACTATGCAACTAATTATCGTAAAAGTCGGTAATTGACGATATTTGATATGTTTATGAAATCTTGGGATTTTGATTCGCTTTTAATGTTTAAAATATTTTATTTAACATATTACATCAGTAGGAAAAGGTTAGGCATGTTAATTATATGCTAATCTCATTTTATTAACAGAAAGGGTATTATCGTCATTTATCGAATTATACGAGAACTCAATGATATGGTCAGTTTATAATCTGAACAAAAATTTCAAAAATCCCTAAAAATAATATCAAATCAGTAGGTAATGAGTTTGGTGTCAAAATTTGGGTTTAAACATGATTTATGCTAAACATGTAATTTAATTAATAAAACGTTTCATTTTACGATATCTTGCATAACTTTAGTTTGAGACTAGAAACAGATGTCAAATTTATTCGACATGCTTATATATCAGTAATAAAACTATTTGTCTTCTCATATATCCAAAAATCTCGTTTTTTATAACATAAGGGCATAATAGTCAATTTTTAAGCAAATAACTGAATCATGCAAAAGAACTTAGATTACTAAGGGACCATGAAGTATAACCACAGGGGGTTATACTAACATATAATATGGTCACAAAGGAACCTTAAGGCATAAAGATACTAAGCTAATTTGGGTTAGAACTGAAAGTCAAAGCAAAAGTCAACTTTTGCGACTTTCGGTTGCGAACCGAGCCTAAACTCAGAATTGTATGGTTGAACTTGTCTAAACATGTTCTTATATTATTTACCAAGTTATTAAAGTGATAAAACGTATTTTATAGCTTCTACATTATCAGTTATGAATTCTTTTATAAAATATTGACTCGTTTGACTTTTCTGTTCATTACTTTAACTCGACAATTGACTAAGTAAACGTGATAATTATGAGGTGCCCTTTTGAGGGATTATCACCTACTTAACTACCAACACATAGCCACTTTCAATTCGAATAATGGTTGGACCGTTAATGATTAAATTAAAAGTCAAAGCAGAATTATGCTATCTTTGACTTTCGGTCCTTATACTAATAAAAACTTAACTACAGAAGCTAAGAACACTTACAAAGGTCCTTAGCACGAAATTTTAACTGGAGAGAGCTTCCTTTAAGTCTAGGATGCTCCAGAGAATGCTCCAAAAGCTTGAGCAAGATGAGAGTAAGAAAATTTGAAGTGTGCAAGTGATGAGGCTGCCCAAAATGCTCTATTTATAGAGCTTGAGAGCATCTCCAGATCATCCTAGCTGTTTAATGTTGCTTCCAGATGAGTACAAGTTACCAAGGTGGTTTTTAGAAACCATTTGAATCCATAGAATTCGAGTTATGTGAGTATGGAGTTGGATTGGAGAAGAAATGCATGCAGACCTGCACTTGTACTGAACATTCTGTCGATATTAGGTCGTCGCGTCGCGCGACGGCAGGTATGCTTCGAGGTCGCGCAGCGCGACCCTATAGGGGACCAACAATTCAAGTTTCAAACATGGCAGAATCGACCCCTGAACCTTTTAAAGCCTTATATCTTTCATTTTAAGCACTTATAACCCTCAAAGTTAGTATGTGGATTATCTTTAGGATATAATCAAACACCGTTAGGTACGGTTTCATTAAATGATAACCGAAAACACCAGTTTCACCTTGTTGACGCTTTTAACCCTTTATTTATGAAAGATAGCTTATTTAATACCAAATGATTTCAAAATCTCGTGAATCTTTCAACACTTATTTTTGAAAGTATAGTCAATCATTACAAAGTCACGGGTTCGTTAAAAGGTCACTCAGAGGTAGAAATTCAACATGTTGACACGTTTAACTCCTGTGTCTTATAAACTTTCACTTTCTTTCACGAACGGTATCATGCGTTCCATAATTTATTCGTTTAATGGTACAAACATCGTAAAAGGTTATTGAAAGGCATAGTTTTTATATGTTGACACTTTTGGCCCTTCCATACATATCTTTTCCTTGTTTGTCAACTTTAGTCCCTCGAAATCAATTCATTACACGTTTAGGGTTTATGACACGTGTCATTAATATATTGGTCATGATTTTGCGAGGTGTTACATCCTCACCCCCTTAAAAGAAATCTCGACCTCAAGATTTACTAAAACAAATGAGGGTATTTCTGTCGCATCGTGGATTCAACTTCCCACGTATATTATGGGCCTCTAGGGGCATCCCATTTCACTTTTACAATTGGCACGTTCTTTCTTCGAAGCTTTTTAACCTGTCGATCCTCGATCGACAAAGGTTTTTCAACAAACTTTAAGCTTTCGTCATTCTGCACGTCCTTATGAGAGATTGCTAGCGACTCATCGGCTAGACATTTCTTTAAATTGCAGATGTGGAACACATTGTGAATTCCACTAAGCTCTTCAGGTAGATTCAGCTTGTAGGCTACAGTCCCGACACATTCGATGATTTCGAATTGTCCGATATATCTTGGGCTCAGCTTGCCCTTTTTACTAAATCGCATCACTCCTTTCCAGGGTGACACCTTGAGCAATACTTTATCACCTACCTCGAATTTTAGAGGTTTACGCCTCTTATCTGAGTAGCTCTTCTGCCTATTCCTGGCAGCCTTCAAACGATCACGGATCTGAACAATCTTGTTTGTCGTCTCCAGGACTATCTCAGGTCCTGATAGTTGGGTTTCTCCAACTTCCGCCCAACAAACTGGCGTTCTGCACTTCCTTCCATACAAGGCCTCGAAAGGCGCGGCTTGGATGCTCGAATGCTAACTGTTGTTGTATGAACATTCAATCAAAGGAAGATGGTCATCCTAACTTCCACCTAAATCAATAACACAAGCCCGGAGCATGTCTTCCAAGGTTTGAATCGTATGCTCACTTTGTCCATCCGTCTAAGGATGATAAGCAGTACTAAAATTCAAACGAGTGCCTAGGGATTGCAGGAAAATTTTCCAAAAGTGTGACGTATATCTAGTATCCCTATCAGATATGATAGATACTGGCACTCCGTGGAGAGATACTATCTCATCCACATACAGCTGGGCTAGTTTATCGAAGATTTGCGTTTCTTTAATGGGTAAGAAGTGTGCTGACTTGGTCAGCCTATCGACTATAACCCATATTGTATCATTCCCATGTTTCGTCCTTGGTAACTTGGTAATAAAATCCATAGTTACCATTTCCCACTTCCAAGTGGGAAGTTCAGGCTGTTGTAGTAAACCTGACGGCTTTTGATACTTGGCTTTAACCTGTGCGCACGTCAGACATTTAGCCACATAAGTGGCTATGGATTTCTTCAAACCCATCCACCAGTAATTTGCCTTCAGATCTCGGTACATTTTATCACTTCCCAGATGTACCGAATATTTAGAATTATGGGCTTCTCGGAGAATTTCATTTCTAAGTCCTCCATGAATTGGAACCCAGATTCGGCCATTCAATCTAAGGATTCCATCGTTCCCTGGTGACAATTGATCAACAGTTGCACCTAATCTTTCTGCTGGAAAGTTTTCTTCCAAAACGGCTTCTTTCTGAGCTGACAACAACCTTTCATTTAAACTATTCTTTAATTCAATGCTTTTGGCATTGATACTAATAGGTTTGACCCTTTCCTTCCTGCTTAGTGCGTCAGCGACCACATTCGCTTTTCCCGGGTGATAGCGAATTTCACAGTCATAATCGTTCAATGTTTCCATCCAACGACGTTGCCTCATATTGAGATATTTTTTATTAAACAAATGTTGAAGGCATTAATGACCTGAATAGATTACACACTTGGTAGCATATAGGTAAAGCTTGAGTGCAAATACAACGGCACCCAATTCCAAATCATGGGTGGTGTAATTCTTTTCGTGCACCTTAAGTTGACGTGAAGCATAGGTAATCACCTTACCTTTCTGCATAAGCACACAACCCATACCAGCGTGCGATGCGTCGCAATAAACAATAAACTCTTCTATCCCTTCTGGCAATGTCAACACAGGAGCAATGGTTAATTTCCGCTTAAGAATCTCAAAGGATTCTTGTTGTTTGGGAACCCATTCAAACTTTATATTCTTGCGAGTTAACGACGTTAAAGGTGCAGCAATTCTTGAGAAATTTTCAATGAAACGCCTGTAGTAACCTGCCAAACCTAAGAAGTTGCGAATTTCCATGGGCGTCTTAGGTGCTTGCCAATTCATAATCGCTTCTATCTTAGCGGGATCCACCTGGATACCATGCTCACTTACCACATGTCCAAGAAACTGGACTTCTCGAAGCCAAAATTCACATTTAGAGAACTTTGCATAGAGCTTCTCTTGTTGCAAAAGTTTAAGAATACATCAGAGGTGTTTCTCATGATCAGCTTGGTTCTTGGAGTAAATGAGTATGTCATCAATGAAGACAATGACAAATTTGTCCAGATATGGCTTGCAGACTTGATTCATGAGATCCATGAATGCTGCAGGTGCGTTAGTGAGCCCAAAAGGCATAACTAGGAACTCGTAGTGGCTGTATCTTGTTCTGAACGCGGTCTTATGTACATCTTCGGTTCTGACCTTCAACTGATGGTATCCCGACCTCAGATCGATCTTTGAGAAGAAACTTACCCCTTGTAGCTGATCGAATAGATCGTTGATCATGGGCAATGAATAGTGGTTCTTGATTGTAACTTTGTTCAGCTCACGATAATCAATGCATAGATGCATTGAGCCGTCTTTCTTCTTCACAAATAGAATTGGCGCTCCACAAGGAGACGAGCTTGGTTGAATAAAACCTTTCTCCAATAGATCATCCAACTGCGTTCTTAATTCCTTCACTTCTGTCGGTGCCAAACGATAAGGAGCTCGTGCTACTGGGGCTGCTCATTGGATAATATCAATTCTGAATTCTACTTGTCTGTCGGGAGGTAAACCAGGTAGTTCTTCAGGGAATACGTCTGAGTACTCAGAAATGATAGGGATATCTTCTATCTTGGGCCTTGGCTCGTCTATCGACACCTGTGCCATGTAAATGACACAACCTTTCTTCAAACACTTTGATGCCTTAAGCATAGATACTTGTTCAGGCAATCCATACTGCGTATCTCCTTGAATAGTAAGTGATTCACCATAAGGGGTTTTGATTACCACTTGCTTTTTATCACATGCAATTTGAGCTTGGTTATGAGATAACCAATCCATGCCTACGACTATATCGAATCCTGCCAATTTCATCGGTAACAAAGACAACGGAAAAGAGTGATCCCTAAAGGATATAAAACATCCATTAAAAATTGTTGAAGCAGTCTCTAAAGTACCATCGGCCAATTCTACCTCATATTTTATGTCTAGAGTTTTAACAGGCAGATTTAACGGTTTACAAAATTTATTGTCTACAAAGGACTTATCTGCGCCAGAATCAAATAAAACTCTAGCATAAACATCATTTATGTGGAAAGTACCTGTTATAACATTATCGTTCTGCACTGCCACTTTGGCATTCATCTGGAAAACTCGAGCATTGGTCTTCTTGGCCTCTTAGAGCTTCTTTGGGTTTTTCGGGCAGTTGGTCCTTATGTGCCCCTTCTCATTGCAACCATAACAGGTTGCATATTTCATGTTCTTGCATTCCAGAGTTATATGATCCTTTGTGTAACACCTCGTGTTTCGAAAGCCAAAGTCAAAGTCAAGGTCAAAGTCAACGACCGATCGCGCGACTTGACTAGTAGTAAATTTCTCTTATGTGTTTATTTCTAGTTGTATTATGTGGAGTAAGTGTAAATAATCACAATAATCGACGTGTGTTATTCGCTATTTAATCGACGTACGACTGTAAACTATAGGAAGTAACAATGCGATAAAGTCAATTAAACGCTAGTCAATTTAACTTAATCAACATCGAATCGCAATCGAACACGCAACTCGAAATACGCATTTTGGTTATTGTATACATATGTGTGTGCCCTATGTGTTACTTGTGCATGTTTACATTATGTTATGTGTGGTAATCAATCGAAACGCAAACGCAATCGAACTCAATCACAATCGAAATGGTATGATAATGGGTGAAGAAGAGATAGTGCAAGATATGAGTAGTTGGGATTAAAAGTAATTAGACTAGGAAAATCTATCGCATCGCGACGCTCGTAATCGCAATTGAAACATCAAAAAAATCATCGCGCCGAACACTTGAACGAGGTGACTGATCGACCAGGCGACCAGCGGACCGATCGGACTGCTGTCCGATCGGACAGGCTGTCCGCACGGGCTGCCTAGCTGATCGACCAGCCCCTTTCCTCTTTGGGTAACACTATAAATACCCCTTGTCACTTTCAAACTTTCTACTTTTGGCAACTGACGTCCGACCAGCTCGTTTTCCTCACTTTTCTTCAGATTTCTCGCGATTCTGATAAGATCTCGTCCTAAATCTTCTACTTCCTTAATCTACACGCACTCCTACACCTTTCTATCTTTTGAATCTTAACTTTTAACCGTGATATCATCAAGACTCAAGGTGTTCTAGGATGACGTCATCATGGGTTCTTGAAGAACTTCATGTTTTGGCTTTATTCCACCAAGAACAACTTAGATCTAACCGATTTCCACATAAACAACCAAAGATCTTTCATAGTTCTAATCATATTCACAATAAAAAGGAGTGAAAGATGGTTTCCAACTTTCTTTCAACTCTTTTACACTCAATGCACTCAAAACCGATAGAGTCGGGACTTGTGCCGACTTACTACTCATTATTGTGGTTGTGTTGGTTCAAGATTCGTATTCTATCTACGAGATTATTGATTTCGGGTTAAACGTGGAACATCGTCTCGAACCGTCCACTGATCGGGTTTGGGTGATTCCTGTCCAATCAGGAACACCAAGTATTGACGAGGTTTCTGGTGCTTAACACGTTATCAAAATACCTTGATAAAACGACAAACTATCAAAAAAACCAAGTGTAGGACGAATCGGTTAACCAGGACGGAGTGCCGTCCGAACGGACTGCTGTCCGAACGGACAGCCCAACCGAACGGCTGGCCACTCGTACGACTTGCACCTTGCCCCCCCCCCACCATTTTGCCAACACTTGAAGTTGAATGTTGAACGAATTACTGTCCGGTCGGACTACCAACCAATCGAACTACCATCCGAATCATGAGACGTTTAACTTCAACATTTAAACAATTTTCAACATGTTCAATGCACAAAGGATGCCACCCGAATGAACAACCGTCCGATCGAGTGACACCCTGCTGTGGACTTACTCTCACAGAAGTGCCCAACCGAACGGGTTGCCGTCCGATCGACCGACCTGAAAGGCAGAGGTAATTCAATGTTCTCAAAATGCTACAACAAAAACTTCAAAAGTCAAGCCATCATACACAAACATATCCTTCTCAAAGGAAGGAACAATCCACTCGAACAGTCATCCGACCGGACTACTGTCCGAACGGACGACCAACCGCACGACTGGCTGTCCGATCGGACTACCATCCGAACGGACTGCTGTCCGAACCACTTGTACTTTGCACCGTTTTACATGCCGCTTATCTTTTATGCTATCGTTAACTGTTCAGGCTAACCCTACTCTCTAGCGCTCCCTTCAATCCATCATCGCTGTGAGTATACTCGATCCCTTTTTGCTTTATTCACTTTTGGGTGTTACATACGTTACTTATACTAACTCACAATCGAACACACTACGCAATACTTTAAACATGACTTAATGAATGCTTGTTTGTTATGTTTACACATGGAATGTTGTCTACCTGCCTTAGCAACGATAGTACTATTAGTTTGGACTCAGCACCCGTTCACTCGGGGGTTGTTAAGGACAATTATTTGCATGTATTACAGTGGTGATCATGTATTACGAACTGCCTTGGGCAGTCAACCCGCAGTCATTGGTATCGATAGGTTCATGTCGATAACTAACATGCCTCATTTCTCTCTGTGTACGTGCTGGTTATGCGTAACTCTTTCGAACTCTATATGCTATTATCAAACTTGTATGCTCACCTTTACACTATGTGTATTGACTTTTATTTTAACGTATGTGACAGGTGCTTAGGATGCTTATCTACTAGGAAATCGAGGCTAGAATAAGGTCTTAGAGGCCAACAAATAGTTGTCTGTACAAATGAAATCTGAGTTGTCGGAACAGAACTATTTGCCTAGATTTTGTCTGTAAT